>OY728122.1:1643487737-1644121337 GCA_963277665.1 Viscum album | reverse complement strand
TGTTTTGAATTTTGTAAAATGGACTTCATTTTTGAATTCGGAATATCAAATATAGCTTAGGGTGAATTTTTGATAATTTTCTGAAAAACATCAATTTTTGATGAATAGTGAAACCACTAAGTGGTAATCAAGCAAACTGATTTTTCAGTTAAATGAAAGTTTACCACTAATGTGTATTTAATTTTGAAAATCCAACATACATGGTTTTCATTAAGAAGTAAAATGTGGTTCAATGAGATTAAAATAATTTTTTGGCGAATAGTAACTTTTTTTCATTAATCACGATTAGAGGTAATTAGTGTAGTTTAAGGTAAAAATGGTATTATAAGAATGTGAAAACACCATGACACTTGTACTACACCTATTGGGTGAGTCATGGCCGACCAAGACAAGTCATGGGACAACTTGGGGACCCCATGGAGCCACTTTAGTTGGAAAATGACATTAATATATTTTTATTTAATGTTAAAGTGAAAATGACACTAACATAAATTGTTTTACTAAAATAATTTTTGAGTGGGGTTATACAAGTCAATATTTTGATTATAAAAAGTCATTGGAAAGATAAAAAGATTTCCTACATCATAGTATTTTTTTTTATAATTTTTAGACATTAAATAAATTAAATTATTTATGACATAATAATGCTGCAGCGATGACATCATTATTTGACAATTTAAATAAAATGGAAAGATAATGAAAAATCTAAAACCTACACATGGCCAAAACCAATTGGATGAGTGGATTTCGAACCCTTATCACCTTATACATGAATTATATCAATGTGGGACCTTTTAAAACCGAAACACAGTTTCAAATAAAGTAATATTTCTTTACTTTCCAAAAGTGCCCTCCTCTCCTCTTATAAAAGGCCCCCACCTCTACCCCATTTCACACACTTCTCAAGCCTTTGGATCGGCCAACCCCTACCCAATTACTTTCTCCACATCCCTCTCCTCATCCTAGAGGATTCCCTTTGGGCAGAATCCTTTCAAAGGAAGCCTTTAGGCTCAAATCAAAAGGGAGTTACACTTTTAAAGGTAATTCATTCTCTCTTGTTCATTTGTTTTATTTTGCTTCTCCAACCCTCTAAACTCTTTTTATTTACTTCTTTTGTAACAACACCAGTATCTTAAATATACTAGGATGTTGTTGTAATATTTATTTGAGCTACACTCTCACACAACTATATCAAATGGTTAAATAACATACGGTTTCCGTGGATGGCGAAATTCTGCCTCCCGAAACGATGATTGTTCAATACTCATTTAACACCTTCAAAGGTGGCCATTATGATGTCACTATTTTTATATATGATATATAATATGTTTATGTTTTCTTTAAGCTTCTGTTTTTTTCATTTTGGGCATACCTTTATGGTTTCCATTATGGGTAAACACGATATCTTCATTTAAGGAAGTGCGGACTACCGCCCCCTCAAAGTGATGTGATTCGTTAATGCCATATATGGGACGTGTAAAGGATGGATTTAAAGTTTTTATATATGATGTTATACTATAATTATAATATACCTCTATATCATTATTATTTATTTCCATTAAAGTATGAGATAGAAATGAAAGTAGCGTTCATGTGTACGTACGGCTTGCCGTCTCCATGAACGGTGCATTTCATTTCTTATCCCCAAATGTAATGTACTATTAAAAGTACATGTATATAATGGATATATATAATTAATGATATATCTAAATGATGAATATAATTCTGGAATTAAAATATACATACCTCTCATTTAGTTTTAATTCCATTAATATGACAAAGAAATGAAAGTAGCGTTCATGCGTACGTACGGCTTACCGTCTCCATGAACGGTGCATTTCATTTCTTACCTCTAAATTACTATGTAATATTATAAATACATGTATATGCTGGATATATATGATATATATGATATCCAAATCAGGAATTTCATTCTGGATATAAAGAACTTTTGACCACACGAACAACATGTAATTGTAAGAAGTCAACTTTCGACTTAAGAACCAAATATTGACAAAAAAAACATTATTAACTTAAATGGTTACATAATGTTTATAACATTGCAATAAGTGATATAAAATGAATAATGAACTTTAAAAAAGTTCTTAATAAAGTATAAATTAACTCAAGTTTATTATTCAGGACGTTAAAGAACGATCGAGTCAAGTCGGACCCGAGGTAAGGGACTTCGTCTCAATCTCCTTTCATTGAGGCATATTCCGTTTTATACACAACTTTCTTTTATACGGTGTATAAACCCTTTGACTTTTACTTTTATACAAAAGGAATCTTTTTCTACGAAGCGTTTTACTAAACGACAAAAAGGAATGTTTTTTTAACGTACGCGGTGACAACGACTTTTTCCGCCGCCGCGAGTATTATTTGGTCTTTGGCTTCCTTAACAAGCCGTATTGCTTTTTGAATAAAATAAATACCATATACTCTTTTATGTATTTTGGTATTGAAAATGGTTTTGATAAAGGATTCTATTATGTCAATATATTTATGTTATATTATGATTGAAATGTGGAAATGTTATCATTCCTTTATATTGGTTTTATGTTTTATGATTTTATATTGGTACTTGGACATTTTAACGGGTGGTTACATTATAAACCATATGACGGGTGGTGCTGTGAATACCAGGACGGGTGGTTACGTTATAACCTCCAATGCATTTGGTATGGAAGTCGGCCGTATGGCTATTCCATTAAGTATGTATGGAAATTGGCCGTATGGCTATTCCATTAAGTGATATGTGTGGAAGTCGACCGTATGGTTATTCCACTTAAGTAAGTTTATGTCCCAAGTTACCTCTATATATGTTATGTGTTCTTTATATGGGTTTTGTGGTAATACTTTGGTTACAAAAGGGTAAGTAATGATACTTTATTCAGTGAAGAGTTTTTATTACTTCATAAAGGTGAAAAGTATTAATTTGATAAAGTATACATGGTTTACTTGATGTTTGAAAAACTAACAGTTTTCATTCTTTTTGTATCCCTTACTGAGCTTTTTATGCTCACCCCAAGTTTTTTTGAAATGTTTTTCACAGGACTTAATGTGGAATAAGGTCAAGGATGGGATCAAGGGAATGTCATGCTATATAAAACATGGAACTAGACATGTTTATTTTTAAGAGTTTTTTTTATTATGGAAACTTAGTAGAAGTGACTACTTTGTAATCTTTTGAGATGTAATAGTTATGTTCTAATTCTCTAAAACTCTAAACCTGAAAAGATCCTCAACGTGTAATCTTGTGATAACTCAATATTAAGTAAGGTTTAAGGCTGGGGCCTTATAGTTGGTATCAAAGGTCGGTTTAGACAACTTTAGGAGTTAGAAAAGTGTTAAATTATAATATGATTGAAATGATATAGCATTTACAGATTACCATGTTGCTTCGCCTAAGATATTTCTGTGTTCAGAATGGTTTTCCGCAGAGGAAACAAAGCAGCTATGTTGGGACGACATCAGGAGGAAGATAACCTTCCAAATCAGCAACCTGAGATGGTCGGAATCGGAACTGAACAGTTTTTTGCAGTGATGGCACAGTTGACTCAGGCTATAAATGGTGGTGGTATCCATGCACGAGATCAGCCAGATCAACCACAGAGGAACATGTCAGTAGTGGAACATTTCATGAGGCAACATCCCCCATCATTTAGAGGATCATCTGACCCTGTGCAAGCTGAAGGGTGGATTAAAGCACTGGAGAAGATTTTTGATGTCATGGGGTGTTCAGAACATCAAAAGGTTAGTCTTGCTGTTTACCGTTTTGAAGGTGAAGCTGATCAGTGGTGGTCGATGGTGAAAAATATAAGGGATAGTGATGAGATTGAGGATCTTCACTGGGACGAATTCAAAGGTATGTTTCTTGAGAAATATTTTCCTAAGGTGGTTCGTCTTAGGATGGAAAAACGGTTACTAGAATTGAGGCAGGAGGATGATTCAGTGGCTACTTATGAAGAAAAGTTCACTCGATTGGCAAGGTATGCTCCAAACTTCATACGAGATCTTGATAGTAAAATAAACCGTTTTTTATCAGGGTTAAAGTCAAAGTATCGAAGGGCTTTAGCTTCTCGTGAGTTCAAAAGTTATGAAAAACTTATTCGATGTGCGGAGAAGGTGGAAATGGAGTTTGCCGATGATCAGGTGTTCTATGACAAACAACAGAATAAGAGATCTAGTTGACATGAAAAGGGGAAGAATTCATCAAAGAAGAAAGGAGGTAAGAAAACCAAATATCCATCCTGTGAGAAGTGTGGTAAAATGCATCCTGGAGAATGTTTATCCAAGTCTGGTAAGTGCTTTCGGTGTGGTAAGTCTGGTCATATTGCTCGTAACTGTAAGGAAGATGATCAAGCAGGAAATGAAAATCCAACGGTAAGATGTTTTAAGTGTAATGAAATGGGTCATTATGCAAACGAGTGTCCAACGAAGAACTCAACTGGGGGAATGCAGCTAGACTACAAGCAGAAAGGGGTGGTAAAATCATTTGCAACAACTTCAGCAGATGTTGGGCCATCGAATGAAGTGGTATCAGCTCTAGGGAGCTCAGTATTTTTTCGAAGATTGACTTGAGGTCGGGGTACCATCAGTTGAAAGTAAAATAAGCAGACGTTCCGAAGACTGCGTTCCATACTAGATATGGTCATTTTGAATTTTTAGTTATGCCTTTTGGGTTAACCAATGCACCTACTGTATTCATGGACCTTATGAATAAAATTTTCCATGAGTTCTTGGATAAGTTTGTGTTTGTGTTTTGAGATCTGGGAAGAGATTGTGTGTGCCTTGTGATTCACAGTTGTAGAGAGAGTTGTTATGTGAAGCTCATAGTTCTTCGTTTTTAGTTCATCCGGGCAGTACTAAGATGTATAGAGATCTGCGGGAGTATTACTGGTGGGATGGAATGAAAAGAGACATTGCTGATTTTACTGTGAAGTGTTTGACATGTCAACAGGTTAAAGCAGAGCAGCAGTTACCGTAAGGGATGCTTCAGCTTTTACCAGTGCCAGAGTGGAAATGGGAAAACATATCCATGGACTTTGTTGTGGGATTACCGAGGACATCTCGAGGTAATAATGCAATCTGGGTTATTGTTGATCGCTTGACCAAATTTGCTCATTTCATTTCTATACGATATACTTTCTCTCTTGATCAACTTTCCCGTTTGTATCTTAAAGAGATAGTTAGGTTACATGGAGTTCCTCTCTCCATTGTATCGGATCGTGATCCCAGGTTTACTTCTAACTTTTGGAAAGGCCTTCAGAAGTCGTTGGGTACTGAATTAAATTTTAGTACAGCTTTTAATCCTCAATCAGATGGGAAGTCAGAACGAACAATCCAGACATTGGAGGATATGCTACGAGATTGTTCTATGGATTATCAGGGAAGTTGGGACCAACATCTTTCTTTGGTTGAATTTTCTTATAATAACAGATTTCATTCCAGTATACAGATGGCACTATTTGAGGCATTATATGGGAAGCGGTGTCGAACTCCAGCATTTTGGAATGAAGTGGGTGAAAGGAAGCTGATGGGACCATAATTGGTAGAAGAGATGGCAGAAAAAGTTCAGTTGATTCAGAAAACATATGAGAACAGCTCAGAGCAGGCAGAAGAGTTATGCGGATAACCGGAGGAAGGATCTATCTTTTGAGGTAGGTGATCATGTTTTTCTCAAGGTTTCTCATTGGAAAAGTGTGATGAGATTTGGTAAGAAAGGAAAGTTGAGTCCAAGGTTCGTTGGACCATACGAAATTCTGGAAAGAGTTGGATCAGTTGCATACCGAGTGGCTTTACCTCCGAGTTTATCTCAGGTACACAATGTTTTTCACGTTTCGATGTTGAGAAAGTATATGCCAGATCCATCTCATGTTTTGAGCCCAGAGGTAGTTCAGCTGGAAGAGAACCTATCTTATGAGGAACAACCGGTCCAGATTCTTGACCACAGGGAGCAGGTGTTATGGAATAAGGTGATCCATCAGGTAAAGGTTTTGTGGAAAAACCATGTGATTGAAGAGGCAATGTGGGAATCTGAAAATGCTATGAGGGATAAATACCCCCACTTATTTTGATAAGTGAATAAAATTGCGAGGACGTAATTCCCAAAAGGGGGGAAGGATGTAACATCCCAGGTAAATAAAGAATAAAGAATTTTCATATTTATTAATATTTACGAATTAAATATTAATTTTATTTTAAAGGGGTTGCTATGTTCGATAGCGTACCCGATACGCAACGATGAGTTTCTTTGAAACTTACGTAGCACACTAGTAATAAAATAATATTATTTTAAATGTTAGTTAACAAGTAGCCGTTGTACTGGCAGGAATGGATATAAATAACTAAAATATGATTAGATATGTTTTTAAATGTTTATACATTTACCCAATAAAAGATAAAGGCTTAAAATACGGAAAGAGTTCAATTTTAGGGCATATATACTCTAATTTTCACTAAAGGTTCACTTATCACCTTTTAATGGTGAACCGTCATTAAAAATAGTTTTGATCACTCTTATAATTTATTTTGGACCAAATATAACTCTTCTTTAGAATCTGTACATCAAAATTTACTTTGTGTAAATTTTTGGTACCTTTCTGATAAAGTTCATTTTTTTATGAATAGTGTATAATGTTGTATTTTAATTCAAAACCTATTTTTAATCTAAATTATTTATATGATTAGATTATTATTTTAATTGTTTTTAAAGTGAAATTAGAAATTATTTTTACCAGTTAATCCAATGGTGGTCATTGGAATCAATTTCACTTTGAAATTGGACTTAAACTGGTGTCAATCTTTTGATACTTATTGTTTCACAAAAACACACTATTTGTCATGACAGCGGGAATTAATTATTAAATTAATTAATTTGACTTATATGTTTTGAATTTTGTAAAATGGACTTCATTTTTGAATTCGGAATATCAAATATAGCTTATGGTGAATTTTTGGTAATTTTCTGAAAAACATCAATTTTTGATGAATAGTGAAACCACTAAGTGGTAATCAAGCAAACTGATTTTTCAGTTAAATGAAAGTTTACCACTAATGTGTATTGAATTTTGAAAATCCGACATACATGGTTGTCATTAAGAAGTAAAATGTGGTTCAATGAGATTAAAATAATTTTTTGGTGAATAGTAACTTTTTTTCATTAATCGCGATTAGAGGTAATTAGTGTAGTTTAAGGTAAAAATGGTATTATAAGAATGTGAAAACACCATGACACTTGTCCTAAACCTATTGGGTGAGTCATGGCCGACCAAGACAAGTCATGGGACAACTTGGGGACCCCATGGAGCCACTTTAGTTGGAAAATGACATTAATATATTTTTATTTAATGTTAAAGTGAAAATGACACTAACATAAATTGTTTTACTAAAATAATTTTTGGGTGGGGTTATACAAGTCAATATTTTGATTATAAAAAGTAATTGGAAAGATAAAAAGATTTCCCACATCATAGTATTTTTTTTATAATTTTTAGACATTAAATAAATTAAATTATTTATGACATAATAATGCTGCAGCGATGACATCATTATTTGACAATTTAAATAAAATGGAAAGATAATGAAAAATCTAAAACCTACACATGGCCAAAACCAATTGGATGAGTGGATTTCGAACCCTTATCACCTTATCCACGAATTATATCAATGTGGGACCTTTTAAAACCGAAACACAGTTTCAAATAAAGTAATATTTCTTTACTTTCCAAAAGTGCCCTCCTCTCCTCTTATAAAAGGCCCCCACCTCTACCCCATTTTACACACTTCTCAAGCCTTTGGCTCGGCCAACCCCTGAACAATTACTCTCTCCACATTCCTCTCCTCATCCTAGAGGATTCCCTTTGGGCAGAATCCTTTCAAAGGAAGCCTTTAGGCTCAAATCAAAAGGGAGTTACACTTTTAAAGGTAATTCATTCTCTCTTGTTCATTTGTTTTATTTTGCTTCTCCAACCCTCTAAACTCTTTTTATTTACTTCTTTTGTAACAACACCAGTATCTTAAATATACTAGGATGTTGTTGTAATATTTATTTGAGCTACACTCTCACACAACTATATCAAATGGTTAAAGAACATACGGTTTCCGTGGATGGCGAAATTCTGCCTCCCGAAACGATGATTGTTCAATACTCATTTAACACCTTCAAAGGTGGCCATTATGATGTCACTATTTTTATATATGATATATAATATGTTTATGTTTTCCTTAATCTTATGTTTTTTTCATTTTGGGAATACCTTTATGGTTTCCATTATGGGTAAACACGATATCTTCATTTAAGGAAGTGCGGACTACCGCCCCCTCAAAGTGATGTGATTCGTTAAAGCCATATGTGGGACGTGTAAAGGATGGATTTAAAGTTTTTATATATGATGTTATACTGTAATTATAATATACCTCTATATCATTATTATTTATTTCCATTAAAGTATGAGATAGAAATGAAAGTAGCGTTCATGTGTACGTACGGCTTGCCGTCTCCATGAACGGTGCATTTCATTTCTTATCCCCAAATGTAATGTACTATTAAAAGTACATGTATATAATGGATATATATAATTAATGATATATCTAAATGATTAATATAATTCTGGAATTAAAATATACATACCTCTCATTTATTTTTAATTCCATTAATATGACAAAGAAATGAAAGTAGCGTTCATGCGTACGTACGGCTTACCGTCTCCATGAACGGTGCATTTCATTTCTTACCTCTAAATGACTATGTAATATTATAAATACATGTATATGATGGATATATATGATATATATGATATCCAAATCAGGAATTTCATTCTGGATATAAAGAACTTTTGACCACACGAACAACATGTAATTGTAAGAAGTCAACTTTCGACTTAAGAACCAAATATTGACAAAACAAACATTATTAACTTAAATGGTTACATAATGTTTATAACATTGCAATAAGTGATATAAAAGTAATAATGAACTTTAAAAAAGTTCTTAATAAAGTATAAATTAACTCAAGTTTATTATTCAGGACGTTAAAGAACGATCGAGTCAAGTCGGACCCGAGGTAAGGGACTTCGTCTCAATCTCCTTTCATTGAGGCATATTCCGTTTTATACACAACTTTCTTTTATACGGTGTATAAACCCTTTGACTTTTACTTTTATACAAAAGGAATATTTTTCTACGAAGCGTTTTACTAAACGACAAAAAGGAATGTTTTTTTAACGTACGCGGTGACAACGACTTTTTCCGCCGCCGCGAGTATTATTTGGTCTTTGGCTTCCTCAACAAGCCTTATTTCTTTTAGAATAAAATAAATACCATATACTCTTTTATGTATTTTGGTATTGAAAATGATTTTGATAAAGGATTCTATTATGTCAATATATTTATGTTATATTATGATTGAAATGTGGAAATGTTATCATTCCTTTATATTGGTTTTATGTTTTATGATTTTATATTGGTACTTGGACATTTTAACGGGTGGTTACGTTATAAACCATATGACGGGTGGTGCCGTGAATACCAGGACAGGTGGTTACGTTATAACCTCCAATGCATTGGGTATGGAAGTCGGCCTTATGGCTATTCCATTAAGTATGTATGGAAATTGGCCGTATGGCTATTCCATTAAGTGATATGTGTGGAAGTCGACCATATGGTTATTCCACTTAAGTAAGTTTATGTCCCAAGTTACCTCTATATATGTTATGTGTTCTTTATATGGGTTTTATGGTAATCCTTTGGTTACAAAAGGGTAAGTAATGATACTTTATTCAGTGAAGAGTTTTTATTACTTCATAAAGGTGAAAAGTATTACTTTGATAAAGTATACATAGTTTACTTGATGTTTGAAAAACTAACAGTTTTCATTCTTTTTGTATCCCTTACTGAGCTTTTTATGCTCACCCCAAGTTTTTTTGAAATGTTTTTCACATGACTTAATGTGGAATAAGGTCAAGGATGAGATCAAGGGAATGTCATGCTATATAAAACATGGAACTAGACATGTTTCTTTTTAAGAGTTTTTTTTATTATGGAAACTTAGTAGAAGTGACTACTTTGTAATCTTTTGAGATGTAATAGTTATGTTCTAATTCTCTAAAACTCTAAACCTGAAAAGATCCTCAACATGTAATCTTGTGATAACTCAAGATTAAGTAAGGTTTAAGGCTGGGGCCTTATACTTTACTTTCTGACATACTAGACATCTTGATACATAATCAACAATTTCCCACTTCATGTTGTCCCACTAGAAATGTTCCTTAAAAAATCTATACATCTTAGTGCTACTAGGATGTATAGAGAAATTCAAAATATGGTCATCATCCAATAACTCCCTTTTTAGCTCGGGTATAGATGGAACTCAAAGCCTCTTCCCAAATTTTAGAATTCCATCTTCACACACGAAGTCGGAAAACTTCCCATCATTCACAACTTAATTTTATTTTGAAGATTCTCATCATTAGACTGAGAAGTTTTAATCCTTTCCAATATAGATGGTTGGGAAACTAAATGAAAAATAGTGATGTTTCAACTTCTTTGATAATTCCCTCATCTATCCCTACTATATCCATAAACACAGGACCCCTTTAAATCCTCATTTTGTTTTGGACTCCATGATCCTTCCTTATCAATACATCAACTACCTTATTTTCCTTTCCAGGGTGGTAGTTTATGGAACAATCAGAATCCTTGAGTAGTTCAATCCACCGCCTTTGCCTCATGTTGAGTTCTTTTTGCGAGAATATATATTTCAAGCTCTTATGATTCATATATATCTCACATCTTTTTCTATAGAGATAATGTCTCCATATCTTTAGATTAAATATTACAACTGCTAACTCAAGATCATGAGTAGGATAGTTTTTTTCATTAATTTTTAACTTCCTAGATTCATAGGTAATAACTCTGTCATTCTTCATAAGGAAAAAACCAAGTCCTTTATTTGATTCATCACTATAGATCACAAATCCACTATTCACCGATGGCAGAGTCAATATCAGATAATTCACCAATAGAATCTTCAATTCCTCAAAACATTCCTCACATTCCTTTGTCCATATGAACTTAACCCATTTACGTGTAATCTTGGTCATTGGCTTGGCTAAACGAGTGAAGTTATAAATAAAATGCCAATAATAACCTATTAAACCAATAAAACTACATACCTTGGTTATGTTTGTTGGAGTAGGCCATTCTTTCACAACCTTTGCTTTCATATGATCAACAAATATTCCATCCTTAGAGACAATGTGGCCAAGAAAGGAAACTGATTGAAGCCAAAATTCACACTTACCAAACTTCCCATATAATTCATTTCTTCTAAGAGTCTTCAGAATAGCATGCAAGTAATTTTCATGATCTTCATAGCTTTTGGAGTATACCAAGATATCATCAATAAATATCACCAAAAATTCATCAAGATATTCCTTGAAAACTCTATTCATTAGATCCATGAAAATAGAGGGTTCATTAGTTAGTCCAAAAGGAATTACTGTAAACTCGTAATGCCCATACCTAGTTTGAATTGATATCTTTGGAATGTATTCCTTTTTTAATCGAAAATAAGGATATCCAGATTGAAGGTCCATTTTCGAAAAATATTGGGCTCCATGAAGTTGATCAAATAAATCATCAATATGAGGTAGGGGATACTTGTTATTTATTGTTATAGAATTGATCTCCCTATAGTCAATGCATGATGTGGCTCTATTTTTACATAGTTTTTCCACATGTTTTTACTTAATTCTTAATTATTTAATTAATAATTTAAGCTCTTTTTACTAAATATTTGTACTTTTGTATTTTTATAGTTAAATTTTTTAATTAAACATTTTTTTATAATTAAAAAAAGTATTTTAATATTTAAATTAATAATTTTAATTTTACCTTCATATTCTAATTTAATTATTTGTTTATTAGTTTTGTTAATTTTAATCTGCTCACCTCTTAATAATTTGATTTTAATAATAAATAATCATTTATTATCCTTATTTTTGTATTAATTAACTTAATATTTATTTTAATATTTTATCCTTTAATTTAGTTTCAATAAAATATATTAATTTCATTAAATAATATGTTTAACCATACTGCTTATTAATTAAGTTAAGAATTTTTGTTTAAATTAAATGAAATAGTGTGATTTTAACTTTAAGTATTCACATAGTTAATAAATTAATTAATTTAGAGTTTTAGAACATTAATTACAAAATCATAAGTATGAAATTTTAATTTTTTTGTGTCACCGTTAGTTCTTTATTTTTTTTAAAAGTCACCGATGTTGTTTCCTATCGGTACTGGTCACTTATTGACCATCAGTAACCTTTTATTTATCTGCTTTGGTAACCTTTTATTATCTCTATTGGTGACCTTTTCTTTTTTATGGCCATCGGTGACCATTTTTTATATTTTCTTTTAACTATCGGTAACTCTTTTATATGTACCGGTACCTCTACCCTTAGGCTACCGATGCAGTGAATTAGTAACCTTTTATTTTTTCTTTTGGTAACTTTTTTATTTTTTCTCCAATGGTGTCCTTTTTCTCAATGGTTAGTTTTTAATTTTATAACCACCAGTGAACTTTTCCTTTATAACTATCAATGAACTTTACTTAACTAAAATTAACCTTATTTTCTAAGCCACCAGTGACCTTTTTTATTATCCAACGGTGGCCTTTAATTACATCAATAGCCTTATGCCCACCGATAACCTCTATTTCACCATTGCTCCTCACTTATTTTTATTCTATCAGTGACCTTTTTAATTTCAAGAATCGGTAACTTGTTATTTATCTCCATCAGTAACCTTAATTTTTATTGATAATGACGACCTCTCTATTTTAATATTTGTGGTATCTCGAAGGAGGGTTCGACAGAGCTAAGCAGAGGAGGAGGACATGAGTATGAGGACACCGTTGAGGAGAATTTCGCCACAGAGGAGACTCTGAATCTCTGATCTATTGTTAGCCGCCGCTGATTCAAAGTCGGGAGGAGGGTTGTTGAAAATAAGCTACTGGATCTCGAAGACCACTACACCACTACACCATTTGATCATCGTAAGGAAGGCCACCATCGTCTGAACCCGATGGCACTGCACCGGTCCGAGGGTATGTCTTGGCCGCTTCTGGTTCCAACCTACTCGAGCTGGGAGGATGAGGCATCTCCGATGGAGCCATCAATGGGAGCCACCACACCAATTAGATGTGTGCCACTGCTGGAAGTGCACACTGCCGCTGGGAGGAGGAACTGAACCCGAGCTTGAGGTGTGGAGCAGTTTCATCGATGAAGTCGGGGGAGCTGAAGCCGGTGCGTGAACCAGGAGGCCTCACCGTCGTGGAGAAGGAACCGAAGAAGAAAACCCTCCCTCTGTAGCATGGATATTGGGGGTGGGATAAATAGAAAAAAAAATAATAAAATGAAAATATAAATAAATAATATATAATAATAAATTTATCAAATAAATATAATATATAATAATTTTAATATATAAATTTTATAATATTAATAAATTGATAAGTTATAAAATAGAATACAAGTAAAAATAATAAAAATTTATAAAATTTAAATATAAACAATCATAATTTATTAAATTATTAATTAAAATAGATATTTTAACACTTTAATTTTAACATAATAAATATAATAATTGAATTAATAAAGTAATTAATTGAGATCTAATTTAAGAATTTAATTAAGTTATACTGTCTAATTATTAATAACACTTACTCTAATAACTTAATTATTAATAATAAATTTAAAAATTAATAATTTTATTAGTTAAATATTTAATTATAAATAGTTATAACAATAATATTTTATTATAATTATCAATTAATATTTTTATTAATTAACTTTAGTTATTATAACATTAAACTAATAAAAGATTATTTTTCTTTCTTTACATTTTTATTTATTTATTTTTCTATTATAACTATCCAGGTTCATTCAAGAGATGAGAAAACATCCAAATCCACTTAACTAACTCACTCAGAGTTAGTTACATGAGAAAAGCTATCCTGGCGTGTTAGTCACGAAAATACACACATGTGCGGTGCACAAGTGAGGGAATTTTGAAGTCGGTGAAAAAATTCGGTAACATGCAGTAGATGAAGGAGGATAAAAAAGTAAAGCAATAACAGAATGAGAGGGAGATTCATTCAATACAATAAAACATCTAGGTTTGAGTAGAGGAAGGTCAAAGGGTGACTCTGGAACTACTTCTTAGAGCTGGAGGAGTTTAGGAGCAGAGCATCATCTTGGGAGTTTATCTTCCTTCTTAATTCTAGATTTAGTACTTTGTTGTAGTATGTTACAAATGCTGTAATGATAATTACAATGTTTTCTAGTTAAATTTACTAGTTTGGGGAGAAAGTGAAGTTCCACTAGTTATCTTTTAATGTTCCTTTTCACTTCATCATTTGATGTATTCAGTATTGATCGGCAAGATCAATACTGAATTCATTCAATTGACTGTTCCACTAAAACTTAATTTCAATATTTCATAGTCAATTGGTGAGATTCATTATGAAAACATCTTTCAAAAGATAATAATTTCAAAAGACTTCAGGACTTTTGGTGAGTTTGACCTGTTGTCATTTTCAAATAATGACTATCACATTTGATCTATTTAGAGTGGAAAACTCTGAATTTGATCAACCTATCAGAATTAATTCTTGGTGAGGGAGTTAAGTCATTATCTTTAAGGTGGTACTCTGAAATAACTTTTAAGTGAATTGAAATACTTTTAAAACCAACAGAATGGATATTTTTCCCTGAGCGTTTCATTAGATTGTCCATTTATCAGTATTCTATATCTCTGTTTCTCTATGTTTTCAACTGCTTCAAGCTTCAATTTAGTTTAGATACAAGTTTTGAAAGGTTCTGTCACTCTACTGCTCAATAAAAAAATAAAGAAAATATAAAAAGTAAAAAATATAGAAAATATTCCCCACTATTGAAAAAAGTGGGGCCTTTTGAAAGGTTTTTAGAAGATTAGTGGTCAAAATTTCCTTCTCTGTGGGTTCGACCCTGCTTTCCACATATACAGTAGTTAGTAGGATTATAAATTTGAAACTTTGACCATCTTCAATGACGGTCCAGGTCAAGTTTTTGGCACTATTTCTGGGGAATGAACGATCCATTCATATTATAAAAAAAACCACATAAAAAAATCTTAAAAAAATTGACAAACTGAAAACTGTAAAAAAATATACTTTGTTTTATATTGAATTGATACTGTTTTCTATATTGTTGATCTCACGTTTATTTCTTTTGTTGTGTTACTTGAATTGTTGATATACTTTGTATGAGCACAAGACATTCTGCTATTATTCTAGAGCCACTGAACTTAGAAATAGATAAACATTAATTTCTCTTAGAAAAAAGATGAACAAAATCGAAATGGAGAACATAGATAATAGAGTTCCTGATAACAAATTTCAAAATCATACAGAACTCTTAGAAGAAAATGAAAGGCCTAGTATGAGGGAGTTCTAACTCCCACAAGTTTCAAGAAATCCATATTCCATTAGATTATAACCTAGAGCCCAGAACTATGAGCTAAAACAGTCACACATTTCACTACTGCCTGTATTTAATGGACTATCTAATGAGGACTCTCTAGCCTTCATTAGAGATTTATACAACACTGTGAAGAAATTACCTCTTCTAGGACTCACAGAAAATGAGCTAAGAATTATAGTCTTTCCCTTTTTCCTTAAAGGGAATTCTATTAATTGGTTTTTGAGTCTATATGAGAACATATTTGAAAACTATGATCAAGTGTACAATTATTTCATAATGAAATTTTATCCTCAAAGACTTAAGGGTGAACTTAGAAATAAGATAACTAGTTTTTATTAAGAGGATAGAGAAGATTTTCATGAAGCTTCGAATAGATTTAGGGATCTTCTTAGGCAATCATCATCAACTATCATCTCATCTACTAATAGATACCTTCTATGAAGGGCTGTCCTCCTCTGGATAGAATCTAGTTGATCAAGCTACTGGGGGTAATTACAATGATAAAATAGATGAATAACTTAGAATTTTTTTTAATAATCTTTCCTTGAACTCTCAACATAATAATTCAAGAAGGAAAAGAGTCAATATAAATGTTAATGTTAACACTGGTTCAAAAAATGAAACTCAAGATCAACTGGATGAAATCACTAACCAACTTCAATCATTAATAAACCAAAAATCTAAGAAAACTATTAATCAACTTGGATGTCAAAACAACAACCAATCTTTAAGGGAACAATGTTTCTAGTGTGGTATGATTGGGAATACTGAAAACTTTTGTCCTGATTTTGATATGCCGGCCCAACAACAAGAGAATTATAACTTTGTTAACTATGGTCCTAGAATACCTCCCAAAGAAGATAAATTTTCAAATAATTACAACCAAGGCTATAAGAACCACCCAAATCTGTCCTAGAAATACCAAGGCCTAATTAAACAATCCACTGCCCCTAATTACTCTAATAAACAAATACCAAATTTCCAAAATCAACAAAGGGGTGAGTCTTCTAATGCACAAGGAAATAATGGTAATAAAATGTCTTCTAAGATTGATCTAATCTTTAATAATATTAACTCTCAAGAGGAAAGATACACGACTTAGATAACCAAACATCAAAATCAATATGAGTCAGATAAAATGCAAACTGATGTGAGAATGCAGAACATGGAAACACAAATTGGACAACTTTCTAGAGATTTTTCATCTAGGGAAAATGGTAGGCTTCCTAGTACCACTAAGCTTAACCCTAGATATAATTCCATGGTAGTTGTAACCAGAAGTGGGCTGAATACTGAATATATTGCTGAAAAACTCCATGAAAATTCCCAAAATGAAAATTTGCTTCAATCTTGTAACAAAAATTTTCTTTGTTCACATGTTGTAAATTCATAGAAAAGTCATGAAAATGATGAAAATTTGAATTTATCATCTGAAACACAAGCTGAAAATTCATCTAAAAATCAAAAGAATAAAGGAAAAGAAAAAGTTGAGGAAGAGGTGAGGGATATACCTACTATCCTTAAATTTTTTTCCCCACTCATCCCTTTCCCTGAGAAGCTGAAACCACAATGTAACACCAGGGATGAACTTTTTTAGTTCCTTGGTCTCCTTTCAAAACTTAAAGTAAACATTCCTTTTATTCAAGCCTTAATTAAAATAACATATTACTTGAAATATCTTCAAAAAATTGTTTCTAACAAAAAGACCCTGGCAGAATTTGATACTTACAGCCTCACTGAAGAGTGAAGTGCTGTAATCCAAAAGAAAATCCCACCTAAACTGAAATATCCAGGTAGCTTTGTCATTCCCTGTACCTTAGGAAATTCTGATCAGCTCAACTGTTTGTGTGATCTAGGTGCTAGAATTAATCTGCTCCCATACTCACTGTTTTGACAGTTGAGATTTGGTGACCTTAAACCCACCACAGTCATACTACAATTAGCTGATAGATCTTTCACCCATCCTGTGGGTAGGGTAGATGATTTTCTAGTTGGGGTTGGGAAGCTGTTTCTACCTGCAGAATTTTTAGTCTTAGAGATGGAGTATGATCAAGAGGTTCCCATTATCTTGGGTAGGCCCTTCTTGGCCACATGTTCTGCTGTTATCGATGTTTATAAGGATCAACTTATTTTTAAAATTGGAGAACAACAATAAGAGTTAAATGTGTTTAAAAATTTTAAGGGACTAACTTTTTTTGAAAACTGTTCAATGGTAGATTCCTTAGAAGATGAGAACTCAATTGGAAAATTTGAAAAATCTCA
This sequence comes from Viscum album, assembly GCA_963277665.1. Taxonomy (NCBI): domain Eukaryota; kingdom Viridiplantae; phylum Streptophyta; class Magnoliopsida; order Santalales; family Viscaceae; genus Viscum; species Viscum album. The sequence goes on along the minus strand of OY728122.1, from coordinate 1,644,103,542 downwards.
AAATCAATTCTCTACTAAAGAAAATAATTTATAAGCTGAAAATACTGTTGAATCTATCTTAGAAGTTCAAAATTATGCTCGAACACTGAATCTTGAAAATTTTCTAGAACTGTACAACTGCCCAATTTCTGTTGTATAAAATTCCACATTTTATGAACTTGGGAGCTTTTTGAGTTAAAATGAGGGTGTTTCTATTAACACCAACCTTGCTGAACACTTTGATGATGTTGAGGGAGAACTTATAATACAACTTGATGACTCTTATTTGATTAACTTGTTGAATTATGATCTAAAAAGTTTGGACAATATGCCTCCCAATTTGGACAGTATCACTGTTATTTTTGAATCTAAGCAAGAAATTTAAAATCTTTCATCATTCAATACTCTTTATAAGAGATATGTTGAAGATCTTAGACCTCTTAGGCCTATGAGTATTCCTTCTAATGTAGAACCACCCACTCTTGAACTAAAACCAATCCTTGTCCATATTAAATATTCATTTTTGGGTGAGAATTCCACTTTTCCTGTCATAATTTCTAATGATCTTAATGAGAACCATGAAAAAAGATTGTTGAATGTTTTGAAGAAATTTAAATTTTCCATAGGTTAGACCATATCTAATATAAATGGTATTAGTCCCTCATTCTGCATGCATAAACTACCTATGAAGCCTGACTATAAGCCTAGGGTAGAGTGTCAAAGAATATTGAATCCAAACATTAAAGAAGTTGTGAGAGAGGAAGTGATTAAGTTTCTGGAAACTGGAATGATATATCCCATTTCTAATAGTGCTTGGGTTAGCCCTGTCCAGGTTTTCCCCAAGAAAGAAGGTTTCACTATAGTTAAAAATGAAAAAAATGAATAAATCCAAGTTAAGAAATCCACAAAATGGAGAGTTTGTATCGATTATAGGAAGATAAATGCATCCAATAGGAAGGATCATTTTCCAATTGCCTTCTTGGATCAAATTCTTAAGAGGCTTACTAGAAATGAATTTTTCTATTTCCTGGATGGGTATTCTGGTTGCAACCAGATTCCTGTTGCTCTAGAGGATCAGGAAAAGACCACTTTCACATACCCCTTTGGGACATTTTCCTACAGGTGAATTCCCTTTGGATTTTGTGGATCTCCAACCACCTTTCAAAGGTGTATGATGGCTATTTTTTCAGATATGATTGAAATAATAATTGAGGTTTTCATGGATTATTTCTCTATTGTGGGTAGCACTTTTGATACTTGTCTTGAAAATATTGAATTATTCTTAGAGAGATGCATTGAAACCAACCTTGTCCTTAATTGGGAGAAGTGTCAATTCATGGTCATAGAGGGTGTTAGTTTAGGTCATAAGGTGTATAAGAGAGGTTTGGAAGTTGATACTACTAAGATTGATGTTATTCAAAAACAACCACCTCCTGGAAATGTAAAAGGTATTAGAAGTTTCTTAGGGCATGTCGGTTTCTACTGGAGATTCATAAAAGACTTTTCAAAAATAACTAATCCCTTTTGTTCTTTACTGGTCAAGGATAGACCATTCAATTTTGATAAAAACTATTTGAAATCATTTAATCTGTTAAAAGAGAAACTCACTACATTACCCATTATCACTAAACCTAACTGAAAGCTACCTTTTGAACTTATGTGTGATGCTAGTGATATGACTGTAGGTTCTATCCTTGGTTAGAGGAAAGATAGGAAGTTACATGTGGTGTACTATTCTAGTAGACTGCTAGATGATGCCCAAAAGAATTACACCACTACTGAAAAAGAATTTCTAGCTATTTTTTTTGCTCTTGAGAAGTTTAGACAGTATTTGTAAGGTTCAAAAGCCATTATTTTCACTGATCATTCTGCCTTAAAGTACTTTCTTGTTAAGAAATAAACTAAATCAAGGATGATTATATGGATTCTATTGCTACAAGAGTTTGATTTAGAGATTAGGGATAATCAGGGAGCTGAAAATTAAGTTGCTGACCACCTATATGAGCTTCCTCTTACTCAATCTATAGATCCAAGGGAGATAAAATCTTCCTTTACTGATGAGAAGCTTCTCATTGTTTCTATTAAGAAATCTATATGGTTTGAAGATCTTGCCAACTTCCTAGAAGTATGTGTCTTTCCTAGAAATCTGTTAAATAACCAAACAAAGAAATTCATTTTTGAGCTTAAATACTATCTTTGGGATGATCCCATATTGTTTAGTAGATGTGCTTATGGTATCCTTAGGACATGCATTCCTGAGGAAGATATGTTTCCTATTTTAGAGATTTTTCATTCCTCACATTGGGGAGGTCACCATGGTGGTGAAATAACTGCTCAGGAATTCCTAAAATCTGTTTTCTATTGGCCTACTCTTTTTAAGGATTCTAGGAGCTTTGTTGTTGGCTGTGATAGATGTCAGAGGCTAGGAAATGTTGGTAGGAAGCAGAAGTTATCCCAAAAATGAATTCTGGAAGTTGAAATTTTTGATGTCTGGGGTTTAGATTTTATGGTTCCATTTCCATCATCTCATGGGAATGAGTGTATTATTTTTTTTGTAGATTATGTGTCGAAATGGGTTGAGGCAGTGGCACTTCCCAACAATCAATCCAAATATATAATAAATTTTTTAAAAAAAACATCTTTAAAATATTTGGAGTTCCTAGGGCCTTTATCACTGATAATGGAACACACTTTAAGAACTATAAATTTAAGGCTTTGATAAAAAAATATGGTAGTGTTCATAAAAATGGAACTCCTTATCACCCACAGTCTAGTGGACAAGTGGAAGTTTCTAATAGAGAACTGAAAAAAATACTTGATAAAACTGTGTCATCATCTAGAAAAGACCAGTCTCTTAAATTGGATGAAGCTTTATGAGCATATATAACTAATTTTAAGACCCCGATAGGCATGTATCCTTACAGAATTTTGTTTGGGAAATGTTTTCATTTACCTGTGGAGTTGCAACACAAGTATTATTGGGTAGTTAAGGCTCTGAACTTTGATTTTAAGAGTGATGGTGAGAGGAGATTACTTGAGTTAAATAAACTTGATGAGATTAGGAGAGAGAGTTATTATAATTCAAGAATTTATAAAGAGAGGACTAAAATCTTTCATGATTCAATTATTCAAACCAAATAATTCAAACCTGGACAGAAGGTTCTCCTCTTTAATTCTAGACTCAAACTCTTTCCTGGAAAACATAAGTCCAAGTGGTCTGAACCATTTACTATAGTGAGAGTGCTGAAGAATAGAGCTATTGAAATTGTAGGTGAAGAGAATAAACCCATGTTGGTTAATGGGAAGAGAGTGAAACTTTATTTTGAGGGGAAACCAAAGGGTTTGAATAACTTTATAGTGGTTGAAAACTGATCTTGAATAAAGTCCGGCTGAAGAATATAAAACTTAGCGCTACATGGGAGGCAACCCATGGTTCTTTTGTCTTTAATTTATTTCATTTTTACCCATGAATAATGTGCTATTTCTATGATCTATTTTTAGGAAGTCCTTGTTACTTATTGTTCTTTGTATCTTGGTTATGTTTCAGGGTTATAAGTTACTGGTGTTGTGTTATTAAGGGAGTGGAATTCCCAAGCTGAGGATTAATGACATACCTATTCAGGGAAGTGTCTTAATCCCTATATTCATTTTAATTCTTCTATTCACTTTGATTAAATTCACTGCTAAGTCACAGTTATTACTATCGGTGAGTCAATGATTGTTACTTTATAAAATTTTACTGCTACTGTGAAAATTATGCTTATATTGGAATAAAAGTCTGTTTTATGCCACTGTGTAAAAACAAATTCTGCATGTACTTCACTGCTAAAAACTGAATTTCACTATAGTTAAAAGCATTCCACTACTTGAACTTAAGTGGGGGGGGGGGAGGGGGTACATGTAGGTTGAAAAATTTTGTATTGAATCTACTTTAGGTTGGGGTGTTTTATCATTCATTCTTATGCTATATTAAATACATATTACTGAACTCAATCTGTTAAAATACTTACACCCAATACTCTATGCAGTTACACCTCACATGTTACTTTTGAGATGTATTGAAAATTATTCACTGGACTAAATATTAATGTGTGTACTTTCTAATGAACCTGCTGATAAGTTATTATTTGTGGTGAACAATATTTTTGAACTTCAAAGAGACCCTTTATTCATGTCATAAATCTACCTAATTGAAAATATATTTTGAACCCTTAATTGTTTAATTATTCTTATCCACTTTAGAAGTCAACTTTGGGGAAAAATTGGGTTTTAAGTGTGGGGGAGGGGGTCAATTCCTGACTGTGCTGAACTTTTCTTAATTGAAATCCCATCAATTCCCAGTGAAACTTTAATCTTTTTGTCAAAAAATGGTTAATTTTTTTCAAAATTCTGTCATAATTTTAGGATTTACACTGTAATCAATTGGGTATTTCCATTGAATATTACCTTTTTTGGTAGATGAGAACTGTTTTGAGTCTTAAATTATTAAGGATGGATGATTATTGAGTGGTCTTGCTTAGTGGTTTTATGAAAATTTGGTTTAAGGACTATTCCTGAGAGTGATATGTGTGACCTATTAGTAGAGTTATGATCATAATATTTGGAATTGGAAGTTTGATTTTGATTCTAAGAAACTCATTTCATTTTAACTATTAAAGTAATTGCCTTAATGAGACTATGTAAATGGTTTTCATAAAAATCTTTTGGAACTAGAGTAGTCTGGGCATTTGGGATCCCACGGTGAATCTCTGAGACCCTAGATGCTGGGTGTGTTTCTGTTTACTATAATCCATCTTTACACCTACCATAAGTGCATTGTACAGTGCTTAGCACATGATACATGGCTTGGAAAAAAATTAAATAAAGTGTATAGGGTAAAAAATGAGTTCATTAAGGTGAGGGGAATGATGAATTCCAGATGAAGAAGGGGTCAATTGGTTTATTATAGGAGTCATTTAGGTTGCATTATTAAGGTTATTTTTTTTTAAAAATATTTATTTTTGGAACCTAGATGATGTGTCAAAGTATAAGGTTCCTCTATTAAGTTCTTAATTTCATAGTTTTTTAGCATGTTGTCACTCTTGGACTTTGGACTTAAGATAGATTGAAATGAGTCACTAAGAAGAGTTGCGTATGAGGCATAACACTTACTTTGATGAATATTTTCTATCTTGAAAAATCTTTGAGTACTTGTTTGAGGAAAGAATTGATTTGAAAATACCTTTTCAAAATCCTGTTTTCATGTTCTTTCCTCTTTTCTTAAGTACTGGACATGATACAGTTAGAGAAGAATCATAAATACTACAATATGTTTTTCAATGATAACAAAGAAAGAAATTGTTTGAGGATAAACAATGCATAAGTGTGGGGGAATTTGATGTGGCTATATTTTTACATAGTTTTGCCACATATTTTTTACTTAATTCTTAATGATTTAATTAATAATTTAATTTTTTTTACTAAATATTTGTACTTTTGTATTTTTATAATTTAATTTGTTAATTAAACATTTTTTTATAATTAAAAAAAGTATTTTTAGTCTTTAAATTAATAATTTTAATTTTATCTTTCTCTTCTAATTTAATTATTTGTTTATTAGTTTTATTAATTTTAATTTGCTCACCTCTTAATAATTTGATTTTAATAATAAATAATCATTTATTATCCTTATTTATGTCTTAATAACTTAGTATTTATTTAAATATTTTATCCTTTAATTTAGTTTCAATAAAATATATTAATTTCATTAAATAATATGTTTAACCATCCTACTTATTAATTAAGTTAGGAATTTTAGTTTAAATTAAATGAAATAGTGTGATTTTAACTTTAATTATTCACATAGTTATTAAATTAATTAATTTAGAGTTTTAAAACATTAATTATTTAATCCTAAGTATGCAGTTTTAATTTTTGTGTGTCACCATTAGTTCTTTATTTTTTTTAAAAGTCACCAATATTGTTGCGTATCGATACCAGTCACTTATTGACCATCAGTAACCTTTTATTTGTCTACATCAGTAACCTTTTATTATCTCTATCAGTGAACTTTTCTTTTTTATGGCCATCAGTGACCCTTTTTTATATTTTCTTTTAACTATCGGTAACTCTTTTATATGTACTAGTAACTCTACCCTCTGGCTACCGATGTAGTGCATCAGTAACCTTTTATTTTTTCTTTCGATAACTTTTTTATTTTTTCTCCAACGGTGACCTTTTTCTCAACAGTGAGTTTTTAATTTTATAACCACCAGTGACCTTTTCTTTTATAACTATCGGTGAACTTTACTTAACTAATGATAACATTTTTTTTCTAAGCCATCGATGACCTTTTTTATTATCAAATGATGACCTTTAATTGCATAGGTAGCCTTATAACCACCAGTAACCTCTGTTGCACTGCTGCTCCTCACTTATTTTTCTTCTATCGATGACCTTTTTAATTTCAAGCATCCGTAACTTTTTATTTATCTCTATCGGTAACCTTAATTTTTATTAAAAATGGCGACCTCTCTATTTTACTGTAACGGTGACCTTTATATTTAAACCTTCGGTAAAATTATTATTTTTTATACAACTAATGGTGATCTTTGGTAGTGGAATGGTGACCACTATTTCTATTTAAGTATTGGTTCGCTCCCTTGTTTCATTCCTGCACCTAACCGATAGTCTTCTCGCTGCCACCGTTTCTCTTCCATCACCACAACTAAGTCTTGCCACCATCAATTCCTATCTGTCCTATGGAACTATTTCAAAACTATTCTATAACTGGTGCTTCCTCACACCATTTCCAGCTCCATTTCCTTACGCACAGTATCCTCACTATTTCACCCATCACTGGTCTCACCATTTCAACCCACCGTTCACACCCCCTTCACACACTTTCATCCACACTCCACCAACAAATTAAAATTTACAGAACTGAAAATCAAGGCTTAGTTGATGAAATTAGGCCAGCTATATAGATCCAGAACCTTCTATGGAAGCAAGCACCACTGGTTGTGGTATCTCGAAGGAGGGTTCGCCAAATTTGAGCAGAGGAGGAGGCTGTGAGAAGGAGGACACAACTGAGGGGAATTTCACCACTGAGGAGACTCCGAATCGCTGCTCTGTTGTCAGCCGCCGCTGATTCCAAGTCAGGAGGAGGGTTGTTGACAAGAAGCTACTAGATCTGGAGGACCATCTCACCACCGCGCCATTGGATCATCACAAGGAAGGTCACCATCGTCTTAACCCGATGTCACCAAACCAATCTGATGGCATGTCTTGGCCGCCATTGGTGCTAACCTGTCTGAGACGGGAGGATGAGGCGTCACTAGTGGAGCCACATATGGGAGCCGCTGCACCTGTTATATGGGCGCCACTACTGGAAGTGCACGCTGTCGCTGGGAGGAGGAACCGAGCCCGAGTTTGAGGTGTGGAGCAGTTTCGTCGATGAAGCCGGGGGAGCTGAAGCTGGTGCGCGAACCAGGAGGCCTCACCATCACAGAGAAGGAACCAAAGAAGAAACCCCTCCCCCTATAGCGTGGAGATTGGTGGCAGGATAAAGAGAAAAAAAATAATAAAAAGAAAATATAAAGAAAAAATATATAATAAGAAATTAATCAAATAAACATAATATATAATAATTTTAATATATAACTTTTATAATATTAATAAATTGATAAGTTATAAAATATAATACAAGTCAAAATAATAAAAATTTATAAAATTTAAATATAAACAATCATATTTATTAAATTATTAAAGAAAATAGATATTTTAACACTTTAATTTTAACACAATAAATATAATAATTGAATTAATAAAGTAATTAATTTAGATCTAATTTATGAATTTAATTAAGTTATACTGTCTAATTATCAATAACACTTACACTAATAGCTTAATTATTAATAATAAATTTAAAACTTAATAATTTTATTAGTTAAAGATTTAATTATAAATTGTTATAACAATAATATTTTATAATAATTATCAATTAATATTTTTATTAATTAAATTTAGTTATTATAACATTAAACTAAAAAATAATTATTTTTCGTTCTTTACGTTTTCATTTATTTATTTTTCTATTCTAACTATGCAGGTTCATTCAAGAGATGGGAAAACATCCAAATTCACTCAACTAACTCACTCAGAGTTAGTTACGTGAGAAAATTTAGTGCGGCATGTTTTTCGTGAAAATACGCACATGTGTGGTGCACAAGTGAGGGAATTTTGAATTTGGTGAAAACATTCGGTAACATGTAGTATATAACGGAGGATACAAAAGAAGAGCAATAACATAATGAGATGGAGATTCATTTGATACATTAAAACATCCAGGTCTGAGCAGAGGAAGGTCATAGGGCGACTCTGGAACTACTTCTTGGAGCTGGAGGAGTTTAGGAGCAGAGCATCGTCTTGGGAGTTTATCTTCATTCTTAATTCTAGAATTAGTACTTTGTTGTAGTATGTTAAAAATAATTTAATGATAATGAATATGTTTTATAGTTAAATTTCCTAGTTTGGGGAGAAAGTGAAGTTCCACTAGTTATATTTTAATGTTATTTTTCACTTCATCATTTGATGTATTCAGTATTGATCGGCGAGATCAATACTGAATTCATTCAATTTCTTGTTCCACCAAAACTTAATTTCAATATTTCATAGTCAATTGGAGATATTGATTGTGAAAACATATTTCAAAAGATAATAATTTCAAAAGACTTTAGGACTTATAGTGAGTTCGACCTGTTGTCATTTTCAAATAATGACTATCACAGTTGATCTATTTAGAGTGGCGAACTATGAATTTGATCAACCTATTAGACTTAATTCCTGGTGAGGGAGGTGAGTCATTCTCTTTAAGGTGGTACTTTGTAATAATATTTAAGTGAATTTAAATACTTTTAAAACCAGTAGAATAGTGATTTTTCCCTGAGTGTTTCATTAGATTGTCCATTTATCAATATTCTATATCTCTATTTCTCTATGTTTTCAAATGTTTCTAGCTTAAATTTATTTTATATACAAGTTTTGAAAGGTTCTGTCACTCTACTGCTCAATAAAAAAATAAAGAAAATATAAAAAGTAAAAAATATAGAAAATATACCCCACTACTGACAACAGTGGGGCCTTTTGAAATTTTTTTAGAAGATTAGTGGTCAAAATTTCCTTCTCTATGAGTTTGACCCTACTTTCCACATATACAGTAGTTAGTAGGATTTCAAATTTTAAACTTTTACCAGCTTCAACGATGGTCCAGGTCAATGCAAAACCTCATAGATCCATATTTCTTCTTAATGAAAAGGATAGAGGCTCCCCATGGAGAAATACTAGGGAAAATAAATCTTTTACCACATGATTTATCTTATATTTTATTCAATTGTACTAATTCCATAGTGGCCATTCTATAAGGGGTCTTTGATATGGGCCTTGAACCAGGAATTAAGTCAATGGAAAACTCAATTGCCTTCTCTAGAAGATTTCAAGGTAAATCCTCTAGAAACACATCAACATATTCTTGCACAATAGGTACATCCTCTATTTGAACATTCCTTTCCTCACCCATACTTATTGAATTCCATTCCTCCCCAATAATTGAATTTAGTATAGCTATTGAGGGTGGATCTAGATAAGAATCAGATGGCGAGGTTTCTGCTCTAAAGATAAGAGATTCAACATCGTTCTCAAAAATCGTAACTTCCATCTTCTTGAAATAGATCTTCACATCATAACATGAAATCCAACTCATACCAAAGATTATATCAAATTCAATCATGGATATGATGATAAGGTTAGAAACTAAAGCATGTTTATGTGTCATGAGAGGTACTGATCGGTATATCTTTGTTGCAATGATACATACCCTATGGGTTTTGACTGAAAAATCCTTTATTAAATCAAATTGTACATGTCTATTTTTTTGGAAAATTAGGAAGATATAAAAGAATGCGATGATCTAGAATCAAATAAATCATTGGCTAAGTTCAAGGAAATGATTAAAGTACCTTCCACCACATCATTAGGAACTTCAACCTCAGTAGCTGTGACTGCATAATCTTGGCCTTTCTCTATTGGCCTTCTTTTGGGAACATTTCCTTAATGATTAGGAAATTCATGTGCATAATGTACCACATATTTACAACTATATCATATAAAATTGGTTGTTTCTTTCTCCCACTTGTAATCACGATATTGGTGGCCTTTTTATCCGCACTTGTAATAGACTCCCATTCCATTCAGGGAGGTTCTGAGGTGTTTCTTCCCACAATTACTATAGGGTGGAAGATCAAATCTTACCTTATTCCCCATTTACTTATTTTATTTTCCAGAGTTTTCAGAAGCCCTCTTCTTCTCATGATTTTTTTAAAGTTATAAGAATTAGAAAATTATTTTTCTTTCTTGATAGCACTTGAGACTATATCTTCATATGATGAGAAATTATAGGAGACTAGTGCCCTTCATAGGAATGTTTTTAAACTATAAATAAATTGATAAATCTTTCTCCTTGAATTACGTATGTACTTCGTGGCATGCCTTGCTAACCTTGTGAAGTTATCTTCATAATTTTCAACATTATCATCCTCTTTTTGCTTCAGATTCCGAAACTACATTTCCATATCTACTAACTATTCATGAGGGAAGTATTTTTCTAGGAAAATTTCCGTAAAATTCCTCCATTCCATATCTTCTATTTCTTCTTCCTCCTTTTTGTTTTGGATTAATGACCACCACTAATACGCATCTCTCGATAGATGATAAACTTCAATGAAAACCTTCTCTCTTTTGTTACATCCCAAAGCGAGAAATATCTTCTCTAGGAAACTTATCCGTTGATCAGCTACAAATGGGTTTGTAGTCCCATAAAATGATGGAGGCTGTTATCACATAAAGTGGTCTAACATAGCTCCTCCACATTGTGGATTAGGATGCTCCATATAGGTAAGGTTATTGTTTATAATTTGAGTTAGTTTTCCTAGTATAGTTATATGTTTCTCAACACCAGTCGTAGCTCCAGCGCTAACATCATTTTCTTGCATAGGATGGAAATCCCTATATGGGATTCACGCATTCATGTGGTTTCCATTCCTTTTAATAGGCGCCATTTCAAAATAATGACATACACTATATTTGGTTATGAATCATAATGTATAATCTCAACTTAACAAAATACTTATCATAAATTGAAATCCTATGCATGGCTAATCCCATAATCATAAACATGGTTTCTTTGAGAAAAAAAATTTACATCTAAATCCTTCATAATGGATTATAAGGAAAATGTGAATTATCCTAAGCATATCCCCGAGGAGTATCAAACTAGGTTCATAGTAAGGCCTGTTGTCATGTACCAGTATACCTTAGGTTAAACCCAAAACTCCTTATCTGAGTTTTCACTCCTAGGTACATCTGTTCCAGAACAAAATCTACTTGCAGTATCCAGTAATGTATGTGTTTTCTAGAAATATCCACATAATCTATTACTTACCAAAATTCTAGGATATTCTTGTATACTTATCCTCAAAACTATCATAGAGTTTTTTTCTCTAATCTATGTTTTCTAAATCCAGTTTCTAAGTTTTCTACTAAACTTCCTCTAATACCAACTGTAAGGAATTGACCCCAATTTCCCAAAGCTAGTGCCTTATTTTATTATATTGGAATATAAACAAGTAATATGCATCCTGAAGGACCGATTAGTTTAGTATATTTTGAAATAATATACACACATAAGTTAAACATTACAACTTGAAAATAAACACAACATATAAATTCCTTTCAAAACATACATATATCCTAGGTTATCCCTACAGTTCATTCATAATATACTTCTTTACATCTTGGGAAAAAATAATTCATAATAAAGGGGTGATCTCAAACACTCAGTAAGGGTAAGAAATATAGTGGAAGATATCATAAACATAAACACGAGGCATGTTGAATAACTAAAAACACATGCCTTTAAAATAAACATGAACATAATATGAAAGGAATAAGAGATGAATAAATAATTCCATAATAAAACATAATCATGGGTATTATAATATTATAATAACCACTTGAACTATCAATTAATAGTTTCATAATGAGGGAATGCATAATGTGGGATATCATAACCATATTGTCAAGGCCTTGTGCCAAGACCATAAATAACCATTTCGTCAAGGCCTCGTTCCAAGACCTAGTTTGTATCATGAGACATACTGATGCACTGGGGAGATATAACAGGCCCCACATGATATATACTTTTTCCAATGAATTACTCATATTAATGGGAATAAACATAAAAAATATATACATTCATATTGAAACTAACATTTGAAATGTAAATAACTTTCCCTAAACATTAAGCATAAACACTAACCATTCAGAGTAAATTGGTGAATGATTTTAAGATAGAACATCCATAGTAAAACTAATCATAAAAAATTTAATTAAATATAGTAGATGATATCAAGAAAGATTAATCCCAATAATAAATAATAATCAACAAGAGTGTTGAAATAGATGAAGATACTCTTATAAAATCATCGAGTACTTCTTGAGATAAATACTCTTTTACTTTGAAAAGAAGATTTCTTTTGAAAAATTATTTGTATAAAACCAGAAGATAAGTAAGATATTATTTTAATAATAAAATAAGTGATTTTAGAAAGATAATATTTTCTAAAAAATGATTATAGATATCCCTTGAAAATAGGTAAGAATTTGAGAAATTCCCTTGAATTGGGCTTATATTTTGGGAATAATTTTTGAATGATATTTTAAAAAATATAACTCCCCATAAATAAAAGTAGGATTATGGTTGGTAAACATATATAAAATTAACATAGAATTTATTAGGGGTAAATAGGAATAAATAAGAATTTGATGAGGTAAGTATAGAATAAGAGTAAACCGAATGAAAATAGAGGTTCAGGTAAAAAACCCTTACCTTAAGTCCGAAGGTATTCCTCACTTGATCTTAATAACCTGAATAATAAAATTTAGGTTCATAAATTAATGATTTAATAACCTCATATACATTTAATTTATTTATTATAACCTTATTAGGTTTATTCAAGGCCTTTTGATGGGTTAAGAGATTCAATTTCATTGTTTGGGAGTGTTTTCTTCCTTGGTTTTCATGATCGATTTACTTATATTCATGTACAAATAAACATGTAGAATGAGAATAGTTGTCTAGAATAGAATTTTTATTTTATTAGTGAAAAAACATAAGATTACATAGTTTTAATTTTTTTGGTTATTGGGAGTGAAGATGAATCATTATATAAAACTTTAATGACAATTGTTTGGGTTAATTGGCGATTTTGATCACAACGAACTCATTTTGATTTATAAATTAATATAATGTGTAAACAGATTCCAAAACATTACCTAAGTTATAATAAATATATTATAGTATGTTTCAACCATATAAATGATTTTATGACCAGAATTGAAGATGGTAATAGAAATTGAAAACCCATCGTCCTTGAATTTGATAAATTAACACATCTCAGATGGTGTTTTCATTTCTAGTATAAAATAAGGGGAAAAGAGAGATGATGAATAATTATTACTTTATCATAAAAAAATTCTAATAAATTTAATCTACTAGAGTCATCACAAAATTTGGATGAAAGGAGGCGAGGAAAGAAAAAGAAAAGAAAGGAACTTGAAATAAAAGAAATGAAAAGAGGAATTTACCTCTTGAAGTAATCTTCGCTGAGAGCCTCTTTAGGGGAGAGGTTTTGGTCTTTTTATGAGACCAAGGGATACTGGAAGTGGGGGAGGAGCTTGGGATGATATTTGATCATAATTTAGACAAGGAACAAGGCTTTATATGAGTGAATAGAAGAGAAAGTGGGGGGTGGGGGTTATAGTGGACGGGATGAGTGATTTTTGAATATTTTATTCATTATTTTATTATTTTGCTCAAGAAAAGAAATAAAGTTTATTATTGTGAAAAAAATAGTAATATGTGCATGTTATTCTGAACCGATGTCCATTTACATCATCAATGACTCAAGCATGATGCATAAATTCACTTAATTATCATTTTTCGTAAATTATCAAATTTCACTATTCACCAAAAATTCGAGTATTTGAGAAAAATACCCAAAATTCACCCTAGCCATTTTTGGATGTGTATAATTAAAATATGGACTCAATTTTATCAAAATAATTTTATAAATAAGATAAATTTAATTTTTAAGTAAAATCACTATTTACTAGAAAAATACAGATTTAAATTTAAAACTGATTTTGTAATACTTTCAAAAATTAACTAAGGTCTTAATAAATTATACTAAAATTATAGGATGAAAAAATATTTATTTAGGAATAAATTTTATGAAAATGGATTTTCTTTTAAATCAATTTATTAATTGAAAATTTTAATTTAATATTTATTACTCATAAAAATACCAACACTTAATTATTAATTTCTAAAATACTCTATTTCATTTATAAGGTGTCTAAATTTTATTTATACCTTAATGGGTGTGGTTACTATTCATAAGGGTCATATTACTATTCATAAGGGTATATTACTATTCATAAGGGTTAAGTTACTATTCACAAAAATGTAAGTTAATATTATCAGACTCTAAATATCTTACTAAACACAACTGTGTATGTCAGTTTTTAGAAATTCAAATCACATTGGTGGTAAAATTATGTTTACTGAATAGGTTATAACAAAGTGGTGTTTTTTAGAGACTCGGTGTTTCATGCATTCAATATTAAATTTATTTTCAAAATCCTGGGGTGTTATATATTTAAACTTTAATATATTATTCTTCCTAAAACCCAGTAAAAGTTTTAAGTCATCTTAAAATCCCATCACATAAAACCATGATGAAAAAATAAATTCTTACAAACTTTCCAATATACTTCATAAATCCAAAAAAGCAATAAACTTCACCCAAGATCATATAAGTCACATTATCATCAAATCACATATAAGACCTAAAAATTATAAAATAAGGACACTGTATTTGATAACATGTATGTTACATGAAACACTAGGTTTTGATTACATTACATGAAACACTATTTTTATATTGTGTTACAGGAAATAATAATTTTCTTCGAAAGCTTGTGTTACATGCAGGATTGAGTTTTTTCGAACACTAATATATTATTAACATTATTATTTTATATAAAAATTATCAACTACCCATTGGAATGGAGGGTATGAATAATATTAACTAAATTATGAAAATATATATTTTATACATTTTTATTGGTTATAAATTGATTAGTAATAAAATAAGAATCATTTAAATGAAAAAAATATTTTTTGGAAATAATATTTTTTTAAAAGACGCTTTAGTCGAGCTTTGTGTAAATAATTTAAAATTAATTATTACCACTTTTTGAAAATTTATTTGAAAATATAAACATAATTTTTGAAATATTTATACCAAAATTATCTTAGGTTGATTTATTTTTATTTTTTTGAGAATTTTCATTTTTTGATGAATAGTGAAAAAATATAGAATTTTAATTAAAAACTGTATTTTTGTTTAAATAATTTATAATGGATAATTATAATTTGAATTTGTTTTAAAGTAAAATTACTTTAATTTAATATAAATTAATTCAATTTGTGTCACTGAAATCATTTTTATATTGATATTAGATATATAAACTTTGTAAACTTTTGAACATTTTCCTAAACCCCCCATGTTTTCTCATTGCATCTGTGAGATTAATTTTAAATCAAATATTATCAATTATATGAATGGAATTTTGAAAAATGGATTCCATATTTTGAATAATAATAATTTATATTATCTAATAAAATCAACTTATTTGTGAAAATAATGATTAGAGAAAATATTTAAAATTAATTACTGTGATTAAGGTTAAAACGAGGTTTTTGCGCATTACATGTGTTTGTTTTAAAATGAATTTTACACACACATATGTTTTTAATTAATAAATAGGATTTAATATATAGAATAATTAGGTATAAATTATCTAATAAAAATTATTTTAATTCTATTATTAAATGATAAATTACCTAGATAAATAAAAAGATAGAAGTTATCTTAGTAAAAATTAAAGTGTAAAATTGAGTAAACTTAAATACTATGTAATAACATGATAAAAATGTGTTTGTTTTTGTGTTTTGGATGTGTTTATATAAAACATGAACCATACCCTCCATTATTAATCTATTTTTGAGGCACATGAGTTAAGGGATACCTCCCAATAGTGAATACTTTTGGCTATTTAAAAAAATGCCACTCCGCCTCAATTATAAAAGGGAACTCACTCACCTCACTTATTCACACATTAAAACCTCTTTGTTTCAGCTAATAACAATCAAAATAACATCTTAAATTCCATACACCCCTTTTATAAGCTATAATTTTGGTGTAAATCCAACCGAGGAAGGCATTAGTGAAAATCTAAGGAGGATACCTGAAGGAGAGGAGATGTTCTTCAATGAGCATCTTTATTTTTTTTCCTTTCTCCACCTACATAATTTTGTATTAAAATATTATGTTAAAATAAAAAGTATATTCCATATACTATAATGTTTTTATAGTAACACAATGACCTGAAACCATCTCTACTTCCATAAATGGGTTACAAAATCATCGTTCATGTGTACGATGGATTACCACCTCACAAATCGATATCGTTCATTTTTTCCATTACCACTTATAAAGGTTGATCATTTTTATAGATATAAAGTATATATATATGATATATATAACATAATTATACCTCTGGAGACATTATATAATAAATATCTTATTACTTTCCATCTTGTAGGAGACACGATAATGCTGATCGTGTGTATGGCAGACTACCTCCTTACAAAGCGATGTGATTCATTTTTAAATAACAATTTACATGGAAGGTGATAAGGAATATTTTTAATTATTATATGTGATATAAGTGAAATATTTATGATATTCATTAAATATTCATCATTCTATAAAAATAATATATCATTTTATTTTTTTACACTTAAAGATGATAACATCATTTGTGCACGTGTGAATTACCGCATTCACAAAGTGATGTGACTCTATTTTCATCACCAAACCACATGGATGATATCTATGAGTATATAATATGATATATATGATATTATAATAATTATGTAAATTTAAAATATTTCTAACCTCCTTTCCACAATGATTATTGAAAAATGGAAACATTGCTCATGCATACGTACGACCTATTGTCTCCATTATCATAACATATGCTATTTTTAAAAGCCATAAATTTTTATTGGTTTTAAAAGTAAAATTAATGTAAAAATATTATAATTATGTCATGATTATTATTATAGAGATTATATAACTATATAATCTGTGAAAGAACTGGATCTTTCTTGAAGAAACACGCATGAGAAAACAAGACAATTAACACCTGAAACAATGAAAATAATGAATGGGTAATAATATGTTATAAAAGTATCATATATGATATTATAAATATTAATATGGTTTTAGAATAAGTTAATAACATGTTTAAAACCACTATACAGGAGGTAAAAACATTCAATCAAAAGGAAGCTTGAGGTAAGAGATTTCTTAACTCAATTCCCACTCATTGGGTTAAAATTCTACTTTGTTGATTATGTCATGCTATGATTATGTGTATAATTATTTTTTATTATATTATATTGTATTTAAAATTTTTTATTTGTATTTATATTTTATAAACTTAATCAATTCATTGGTTTATTCTTACTTCAATGTTATGATATTTGCAAGGGTTTATTTAACAATCTCACTTTAATAGAGATTATTTATCCTTGAATTTAAATTGAAGAAATTTATTTGATCATTGTTTAATAAAAAATTAATTTTATTATCCTCTATTTTTTCTTTATATTTTCAAGTAATATTATAATTTTACAACTATTTGGTACTTAAAATAATTTATAAAATGTTTAAGAAAATCTTACTTCATTTATCTCTTCGATCGAAAATATGTTTTATTCCAAAACTAGGATTTCTAAAAATGTTTTCAATTTTTTTTAAATTTTCAAAATTATTTATTAAATAAAATTTAACCCATTTTAGTCTTTAATTTTTTTTCAAATTAATCTTATATCGTTTTTAGAATAATGCCCGTTTGGATTTTACAAAAAATGTGAAAGGAATATTCTTGTCATTTTTTGAATGAGGCACCTTTCTGACCTTGTTACTATGAAAATAGAATGTTATTTTAAATTTTAAGACATGTACAGAATTACCTACTATCATGAATATCATTTATTTGAATCTTCCTTTGAAATTTTATGAGGGTTTTTTAAATAAAATGTTTTTAAAAGTGATTTTCAAAGAAAAAATTTTTCAAAATGAAAAGGATATTTTCTTAAATAATGTTTTAAATATATTTTTATGGTATTTATATTCATCAATGACAAAAAAAATTATTCTTACTCCAATGGGTATATGTTGTATCGATACCATCCTTACTCTTTCTATGTATGATTTAGGATCATTCTAACCAAGGATAGTATTGACATTCACTTGTTTCAATTTGTAGTCATTAACTTCCCCTTAAAATATTAACTTCACTATAATCATTAGACATTAAATTTCCCCTAAATATTCATATTATTTATCATGGATATTCTTATTTCTTAAACCATATCTCATTTTAACATATAGTGTTTTTCTTAGAATTTTATTTGATTGAATGTGGAAGTATTGATAAATCCGTATTATTTACTCAATAAGGATATTTGATGATAAGGAACATTGTTTATTAATTAAATTAATTATTTGATATATGAGGAATTATTTGGACCACTAGTGATGGGTGAGAACTTATATAATATATCCACTCAATGAATCAGTAACTATAATGAGACAATTAAGTTACGCTAGCATTAAACGAGTTTCTACCTATAGTTTTAAATTGTCTCATGAAAGATATTAATGCTAGAGGTATCATGATTCCTGAGATCATGACATCTAATAATTAAGCATTTCCTGCATTAAGATTTCAGTTATAATTATCCATGTGATTTTCATAATGATATTATATCTAGATAAAATCCATTTCCAGTTTTTTGATTAAATGGAATGTGTTTTTAGTTATTTACCTTTCCATATTGATTATTCCTTATATAGTTATTTAAATAACATGTGTAAACATTTATTTACCTTTTAATATCGATTATTCTTATTGATTCATGAAAACTTCCACTATAATTAACCATTAATGAGCATTTGAGCCCAACCTTATTTTATTTTCATTCACCAGGATTCCATAAAGAGTAATATATTTGATATGAAAGGATATTATAGAGATAATATAGTTATTCTAAAAAAAAAATTAGGTTTTAATTTGTGTATTAAAATATAATGTAATACCCATGTATGTATCTATTTTACTAAGACTACAAAACTGTTCATTCCTTTGAGATGTGAATCCTTATATCTTATGTCAATGTAAAAAATAGACATCGGATCCAGGCTACTAGGGTTGGGGTTACTACAGTTAGTATCAGAGGAATTTTAGGAGAAACTTTGGGAACTATATTTAGGAAAACAAATATTAGGGAACATAACACTATGATAGAATTTGAGGATAAGTATATAATAACATCCTAAAGTTTAGGTAAGGTAGATATTATGTGGTTTTCCCTAGGAAATACATCACTTTATGGATACAAAAAGTGGATGTGGTTCTGAAACATATGTATATAGGGGTAACAACTCCAAAAATTGCACATTAGTCTTGACCCTATTTTCACTTGGTGCATAACAATGGGCATTACTTCACACCTGGTTTGATACTCTTAGGGGATATTCTTAGGATGATCCACATTTTCATTACACACCAACATGAATTATTTTAATAGATAATGATAATTAATGACCTAGGTTAAAACCCAGACCAAGGAATAACCTATATAGATATAAATTTAATGAATTATTTATGTATTGGGGTTCAATAATTAAATTGTATAATTATTTCATCAATGGTATTTTGGTTATAAGAATCAATTTTTTTTAAGGATTGAGTTAAATTTTAAAAGAATATATGTCTTCATTAACTTAGGAATTATGGATACCATCATGGTTAATGAGTTTAAGATTGATCATATATTCAAAGTCTTAAACACCTCTTTTTAGGTTTTATGTGATGGGAGTCTACTAAGACTAAATAAATTTTGGATAAATTTATGGAAAGTATATGTTTTATTGGAAAAGTTATTTGAGAAATAATGCCTTTAAATTTTATATAAATATTTTTAAAGGTATTGATATCCTATAGGATTAATATGATCATAAATGAAATTTTAATAATAGTCAAATAATATTATTATACTTTGAAAAAAAGGTTCTAGTGAAAACCTTAGTAAAAATGTTATTTAATGATTACTTTTATTTCAAGTATTACCATTATATTTTTTGGGAACATTATCAGAATCATATTAATATGGTTTTAGAATAAGGACAACCCATATGGTGGGTGACAACCCATCACATTTAGAAGGGAGATGGGGCTCGAACCCATGAACAAAGGGAGATAAGGGTTTAGAGACCACCATGGGCCTATGTGATGTCCTGGTTAATATGTTATTGTTTTTAGTTAAATTATTTTAAAAATAAATATTAATTATTAACTAATGGTGTTACTTTTTTGGTTTATAGATTAATTTATTATATTGGATAATTTTTACTAACCATATTGGTTTTTGAAAATAGTTAGTGATTGATGTAAAGACTTGTTTTATAGATCTTAAGATCCGTTAAAAGTGAAATTTTAGCGATTCATGCATAAACAAATTCATTTTTGGATATTCATTTCTTGGATTAAGCTTTGAATTGGAAATTGATTTAATCACAACCAAAGGATGAAATTGTACTTATGAAATAGAAACATATCAAGTAAGTAAGTTTAATTATATTATTATATAGTAAAATAATTTATCAGCCTTTGGAAAAAGGATCTTGAAATAAAGTTGTACTATATTACAATCATTTTAGATGATATCAATGACCATTTTAACACCTATTTTATTTATGTTTTTTAGGTCCTTAAGCTTCCATTGATTATTCATTTTTTTGTGATAAATGAACCCTATAACTCTCTATAATCATTTAAAATTTTCATCCATGTCTATATATTCAAATTAAAACAATGGTATCCTACTTGGAAACCTATTTATGTGTAATTCAATATTACATTAGAACTTCCATTTATCTCTTATTAAGGGGTTGTTTTATTAACCCTTTTATGATGTGGGTTTTTTAATAAAAGAATTTTAAAATATAAAACTTTGATTACTGAGATCAATTTAAAATTATGAGGATACAATTTATTTAAGGTGGGAGAATGTAACAACCTAAAATTATAAAATAAGGGCACTATATTTTATAGTGTGTATGAACTACAACACCAAGTGCATAAGGGAATATAACACCCTACGACCTTATGATATATTTATTTTTAAATAAATTCAATCTATTTAATAGGTTGCATTAAATGTAATGATAAGTTGATATTGTGCTACATGAAACACTAAGTTTATATTTTGTTATAAAAAACACTAAGTTTATCTTACATTACACACAACAACAAGATTATTCAAAATCTTGAATTATACGCAATACCAAGTTTTACCGAACAACAATATATCATTAACATTATTATTTAATATGAAAATTATCACCTAACCATTGAAATGGCAGGTATGAATAGGATTAAATAAATTATAAAGATATATAGTTTAGACATGTTTATTATTTATCTATTGATTAGTAATAAAATAATAACCATTTAAAAGAAAAAGAAATGTTTTTGAAAAAATATTATTTTTTCTAAAAGATGGTTTAGTCGCGCTTTGCACAATTAATTTAAAAATAAATTATTACCACTTTAATAAAATTTATTTGAAAAAATAAAATTAATTTTTTAAATTTAAATAAAAAATTATCTTATGGTGATTTTTTTGGGTTTTTTATAAGTTTCTTTTTTTGATAAATAGTGAAAAAACACTGAATTTTAATTGAAAAATATATTTTCATTTAAATAATTTATAATGATAAATTATAATTTGAATTGGTTTTAAAATATTATTAGTTAAATTTTATATCAATTAATCCAATTTAGGTCACTATAATAATTTTCATATTGAATTTAGATATAAATGTTTTGTAAAATTTTGAACATTTTCCTTTAAAAAAACATGCTTTCTCATCGCATTTGTTGGATTAATTTTAAATTAAATTATATCACTTATATGAATAGAATTTGTAAAAAATGATTCCATATTTTTAAAAATAATAATTTATTCTGTAAATATAATATATCATTTTATTTTTTTACACTTAAAGTGGATAACATCGTTCGTGTACATGTGGACTACCGCCTTCACGAAGAGGTGTGACACTGTTTTAATCACGCACCATATATATGATATATATATATAAGTATATAATATGGTGTATATGATATTATAATAATTATGTAAATGTAAAATATTACTTACCTCCTTTCCATAATGATCATTTAAAAATGTAAACGTTACTCATGCATACATATGACCTACCGTCTCCATGATAGTAACATACTTCATTTTTCATAACCATAATTCATGATTGGTTTTAAAAGAAAAATTACTATAAAAATATAATAATTATTCCATTATAATTATTATTTATATGATATAACTGTATAATATGTTCAAGAATCATATTTTTTATCTTGAAACATGCATGATAAAATACGGCAATTAACACCCAAAACAATGAAAATAATGGAAGATTATTAACAAAAGAGTGATAAGATGATATAAAAGGATAATATATGATATTATAAATACTAATATGGTTTTTTAATAATTCAATAACATGTTTAAAACCACTATAAAATAGGTTAAATAATGTTCAATTAAAAGGAAGTGGGAGGTAAGGGATTTCTTAACTCAATTTCAACTTACTAGGTTAAACATCCACTTTGTTGAGTATGTCATGCTAAGATTATGTGTATAATGAATTTTGATTATATTATTTTTTATTTACAATTGTTTTATGTGGATTTAAATTTGATAAACATAATATATTCATTAGTTGATTCTGACTTCAACATTATGATGTTATCAAGGGTTCATTTCACAATCTCACTTTAATCGATATTTTTTATCATTGAATTTAAATTAAAGAAAATTATTTGATCATTGTTTAATAAACCCTTAAATTATACTCTAATCTAGTTATTAATGATATTTTATTATAATAGTATAATTTCCCACTCTTTGGTATTTAAAATAATTGATATTTTTTAATAAAATCTAATTTCATTTCTCTCTTTGGTCAGAAATCTATTTTCTTCCAAAACCTTGTTTTCTAAAAATATTTTCAATTTTTTTTAAAATTTAAAAATTATTTATTAAATACTTCACCAACCACTTTTACTCTTTAAAAAATTATTTTAAAGGAATCTTATTTCATTTTCAAAATAATTCTTGCTTGGAATTTACCAAAAATGTGAAAGGAATCTTTCTATCATTTTCTAAAAAAGAAACCTTTATAACCTTTTTACCAGGTAAAAGTAACGTTCTTTTAATTTTTATGGAATATATGAAATTAATCACTATCATGAACTTTATTTATTTTAATATTCCTTTGAAAGTTTATGATGATCTTTTTAAATAAAATGTTTAAAAATTTATTTTCAAAGAAAATTATTTTCAAATTATTTTTCAAAATAAAAAGTATATTTTCATCAAGAATGTTTTCAAAGTATTTTTATTGTATTTTTATTCATAAATTACAACAAAAATTTATTATTAATTCAATTTTTATATGTTGTATTGATACCAACCTTATTATTTCTATGGAAGGTTTATGATCATTTTGACCAAGGATAATATTGACATTCACTTCCTTGTTTCATTTTGTAGTCATTAACTTCTCCTTGAAATAATAACTTAAACATTATCATTAGAAATTAGATTTATCCTAAATATATATATTATTTATCATGGATATTATTTTTTCTTAAACCACATCTTATTTATATATATGGTGTTTAACTTTGAAATTTATTTGATTGATTGTGGAAATATTGAAAAATGTATATTCCATACTCAATATGTATATTTGATGATAAAGAACATTGTTCATTAATTAAATTTATTATTACATATAATATGAATGATTTTGGACCTACAATGATGGGTGGGGCCTAGTATAATTTATCCCCTCGATGCATCTGTAGGTCTCATGGGATAATCAAAATAATCTAGTATTAAACTAGTTTCTACTTGTAGTTTTAAACCATCTTATGAAATGTATTTATGGTAGAGGTATCATGATTTATGAGGTCATGGAATACAATAATTAATAATTTCTTACATTATGATTTTAGTTATTATTATCCAGTATATTTTCACAACAATATTATCCCTGGATGCATTTCATTCCAAATTTATTGATTAAATGTCAAGTTTTCTTATTTATTTACCTTTTCATATTTATTATCCCTTATCTAATTATTTAAATGACATATGTGAAAAGTTATTTACCTTTCAATATTTATTATGCTTATAGATTCATGATAGCTTCCATTATACTTAACCCTTACCAAGCATTTGAGATCACCCTTTATTTCCCTAGGATTCCATAAATAGTACTATGTTTGATATGTAAGGATATGATTGAGGGAATAAAGTTATTCTTAGAAAAAAATTATGTTGTAATATGTGTATTCAAATGAAATACAGGACTCATGTATGAACCTAGTTTACTAAGACCAGTAAAATATTTGGTCCTTCGGGATGTGATTCCTTGAATATTATGCCAATGTAATAAAGAAGTCACCATCTCTGGGTTATTGGAGTCTGGGTCACTAAATCACTAATTAATTCCAAGGTTATTAATATTATCCAATTTAATTAATTATCTATTTATCCAAACTAAACATTATTATCTAAAAATTAATCACATATTATGGGTTATGTATCCCTTAATCACATGTATCCCCAAAATATACCTTATATCTAAATCACTTTTCTTGTTTATGTGTTTTCAAATACTTTAAGAAAAAACTATTATGGAACAATAATTAGATGTTTTATGATTATTATAACCAATATATAACTGATATAACACATCTAAAACATAATTATAGAACCCTAATACATAAAAACTTCAGTCCTTCCACTTTATTGATTGGTGTAACATAGGTCCTTACTTGGTCTATGAGTTAACCCATTGATTTGGGAATTGGATTAGATAATTACCATTTTCTCCACACATAAAATGTTGAACTATAATTGGTGACTTAATATAAACATCATATCCCTCCATCAAACAATATATTTTTCCTCAATAATTACTTTATATATTCCTCCTTTTCCAAACATAAATTTTTTTCTCATTCCTCTAAGAAATTTCCCAGAGTGCTTCCCACACACTTGACATATAGTAAGATAAATCTTATTTCCTATATAGTATTCAGGAAAATCCATATTTATATTATTAGGTGTGTTAAGAAACCTACCCAAGATGAGATTGTTAATCATATAATGAGATAATTGATTAGGAATAATCACAAGTTTTCACCTTCCAGTCCCCATTTCATTTGGTTTCTCATAAGTACAATCATTCCAGTATCCAAAAAGATCAGTGTTAACACAAATCCTACTGGTTATATCTATTGAATAAAATAAAAAATTATAGTGTGGGAAATAATAGTCATAGTGAGAAATTATATAATCATGAAAAATCATTCATATGATTCCTAAATCATGATATAATTTTTAAATCTATCAAACCTTAGGTTTAACCTAATCCATCCTTTAATATCATCTATTCAAATCCATTATAATGGTTCATAAGAAAAATATGAGCTAACCCATCCAATAGAAGTTTCAAAATTGGTTCACAATAAGGGAATATTCACCACGTGGTAGATTGATGGTCGAGATATACTCAACCAACTATTTTAGGGTTATTAATCCTAGATGTATCTGTACCAAAACCATGTCCACTTGTACTGTCCAGACAAGGATATATTGATAGTAAAACCACATAATTTATACCTTACTAAAACTTTAGGGTGTTATCTTTTACTTATAATTATCCCCAAGGTTTTAACTAAATTTATATTATTCTAATAAGAAAATATTAACTAAACCCTACTTTGATACCAACTATATAGACCCATACTTTTCATACATAGATATCACATCTTAAAAGATGAATATTCATTTCATAACATTATAATCAAATCCATAACCATAATGGTTTAGTGCCTTTAAAGACTATACACACAATATTATTATTTCATGAAAGATATTCAATGTCTAGAATAAAGATCTTACTAGAAACTACTATTCTTAAAAACTACCTACTTAAAACCTTTCTTCATAATCTGGGGAAAGGAAACATAAGAAAGTGTGACCTTAGATGATTAGTAAGGGTAAACAAGGGAGATATCAATGATCAATTAAACATAAAATGAGCATGAGTGTATAAGAACATGTTCTTAACATTTGAAAATCCATACCCATTATATCAAAGAACATAACCTTTAATCATGGAATAAATCTTGGAAATTCATAAAACATGAATCATAAAGAAGTTAAAGAACATAAGAAATGAGAGCATACATTTTTTATAAGAAATAAGTTTTTGGAATACAAATAATAATAGAAAATAATTTTTTTAGTCAAGGATATATGAAAATATCATTATAGAGTTTTGGGTTCACTTCCCATTCTATCATATCCTTAGTCAAGGTTCCCCCCAAGACTATCATAGTGGATAAAGTCCCTTACGGAAGTAGGTTCACTCCCAATTCCAATCCTTATTATCTCTTTATATTTCCATCTTTACCCAATGCATTGGAGGGATATATAATTTTGAGCCCACCCAAAACATAATGAAATTAATACAGATATGTGACACAAGATTATAAGAAATTCATCATATCATAACCTGTGGAAAGCAAATGTGTTTTATAAACATTTCGTTATTTCATCACAACATAACCCATGTAAAAGAAATGAGTTTAATAAAGGTTTCATAATAACTTAATTTACTTATTGAAAAGAAATTATTTTCATAGAATTATACATAAACCATCATCAATATAATCCACACAAATAATGAAATTTGTTGGTATCATTGGATCACAAACCTAGTAAATCATAAGTAAAATCAAAGGATGTTATCATAGATGAAAAATTTATTTACAATATAATTTTTTCCAAATATTAAGTATAAAATATTACTTTAAAGGAACCTTTGAAAATTTTAAATTAATCTTCAAAACATTGAGCGGCCATGATAGTAGAAAATTCAATTCATGCGGCACATGTTAAAATAAACATTCCTTTCATATTTTTAGTTAACATTAAAAATCACCTCATTTGAAAAATGAAAATAAAATTCATTTTAAACAATTTTTTTAATAGTAAAACATGGATAAAAATGACTTTAAAAAAACATATCTAAATAGTAAAAATATTATTGAAAATGTTTTTAGAAAACATGGACATGGAAGAAAAATAATTTTTGACCAAAGAGATAAATAAAGTCTATTTTCCTTAAAAAACACATTCTATTAGTCTTTTGAGTAATTAAAGAGTTGAAAATGAAAATAAAACATTTATTATATAGAAATAACCATAGGATAATAAAATTAATGATATTTTTGAGTGTTAGATCATGAAATTTAATCATCAAAAACTTAATCATAAACAATCCTGGAAAACAATGAGATTGTAATACAAAACCCTCACCTCATGTTCGACTCGATATAAAAAAATATGACCTCCTATAAAATAAATTTAAATTTATTATAATTATATACCAGAAATATTTAAATCCTTATATTATCATATATTACCTACTTATAATATTCTAACACCCATTTATTTAAAACTCCTTATTAAAATTGTTGTTTTCGGGTGTTATCTATTTTGTTTTTTATGAGAATTTTGGTTTGGTAGTTCCGGTCATTGTACTCTGATCATGGTTTCATCATATCCAAAATTTTAATAATGATATAAATATCATATATATTCAATATATATATATAGATATATATATTTAGAGTCATCCATAAAGGATATAGACAGAATAATGAATTACACTATTCATAGAGACGGTAGGCCATACATATGCATGGACGATGTTTTCAATTTTTGATAGATGTAATAAAATAAATGTAAATATTAATTCAACTATACCATAATAATTTTTATATAATATGTATTTATTAAATCTACCCTCATTTCCATCTATGTAAATCGCAATTGAAAAATTAATAACATTGCTTTGTGAATGTGATAGTCCACACGTACACACAAGCAACATTATCATTTTACAATAGATAGAAAGGTAAGAAGGTATATATTATATTTTAATTCAATAGTAATAATTACATAATAAATATAATATATAAACATTAAACCCATCATTATAACCATCCATGAAAGATGATTATGGAAAATGAATTGTATCGCTACGTGGAGGCGGTTTTCCACATGTGTGCATGAGTGATGCTTCCACTTCCCATTTGATGGAAAATAGGGTGAATAATGATAGTTAAACAATAAAAATAAAATTTTAGTATATTAAGAATACTGAATTTATTATTTCATGATGAATACCACATATTTAGGGAAGGTTGAAAAAGAAATAAAATGAAAGCTGTCGGGTTGAATGATTACCTCTTCTTTGATATGAATCCTTTTGATCCCTTCTTAAAGACCCTTGTAATGGTATTTTAAGAATAAAAATACATATAATTAATGTATAGGGAATTTTATAAGATAAGTTTTCTAGGTTTGGTTGATCTAAATGGCTTAAGGATGTGTAAAGAAAAGAGATAAGGGGTGTCCTTTTATAAGGGTGGGAAATGACATACTTGGAATTACTAAAGGGAATTAAATATAATTAATGTATTTCTCAAGTATAATGCTTAAAAAATATACATGAATTAGAATAAAAAGAATATGTGTTCTAAATATCATCATAAAAAGAAATTTATATAGGTTTTTAGTGTCATTTTAGACCTTATCTTTTGGTTTAACCTCTTCATTAACTGATTTTAAAGGGTTATAATTTTAATTATAAGTTAAAAATTGGACCATAAATGGAAAAAGAATGAAATTTTAGACCATGTATCATCTTAATTTTACTCTATCAATATTTTTGTGATTTTTATATAATTTAATAAAATATTATTTAACTTAAAGTATCATTAATGTCATTTTTGATACTATTCATTTAATTTGAATTAAAGTCATTAATATAGTAGTGGAATTTGAATAAAAACCATTAATACATAATTTTTTGAAGAAATGGATGATAGATTAAATATATCAAAGATTAGGAAAAACAAGGGACTTCATATAAGGAAAAAAATCATCCGACCAAACATGTTTAACCCCAGAAATATCATGAGAATCCAAAAGATGAGCAGCTATGTTCCCATCCCTTTTGATAAAGGAGAAAGAGAAATCCATGAAGTGATATAGTAGGGATCTAATATTGAGAATCACAAAAAAATTTTATTGGGATCCACTCTCCTTTTCCTGAATGGACTTGATTATGGTAATACAATCAGATTCGATGATGATAGATTTACACCCCTTCTCAATAGCTAGAGATAAAACAGCCCAAATTGCATGAGCCTCAGCCACAGATGGGTCCCAAATAGCTTGTGTTGACTGATTAATGGACATAAAAATACATCCAAATAAATCATGGAACATAAATCCAAACATGAAAATACCATTCCCTAGAAGGGCAACATCGACATTAATTTTAAAAATGCCTAGAGGGGGAGGAGTCCACTGGTTGATACCAGAGGTAGCATTCTGGTTCTCCATATGAGGATCAGGTTGATTTCATATATTTAATAATGAAATAAACCTTTAAATATAGAAACCATTTATTTTAATGATTTGGTTGAAAATAACATCGTTACATCACACCCACATAAACCATGAAAGCATACATAAGAATGCTACTTTCTCCATAGGAAGAGCAGAATACCAAGAAACCAGTAGTACCACAAGATCATTCTACATCTCAAAAAACTAGTCCGTGTTAGGAATACATGTAGTCTAAACATTTCACACCTTAGGACAATAAAAAATGTCATGTGATGGGGACTCTGGATTCACCATGCACTAATGGAAAGTGAGTTTTCAAACACACGACAAAAGAAAAAGAGAATTTTTGACTGGAGGATACCAATGCAAGCCTACCAAAAAAAAATGAACATTGGGGGGGGGGACCACAAG
Source organism: Viscum album (assembly GCA_963277665.1). NCBI lineage: Eukaryota > Viridiplantae > Streptophyta > Magnoliopsida > Santalales > Viscaceae > Viscum > Viscum album. The sequence goes on along the minus strand of OY728122.1, from coordinate 1,644,073,331 downwards.
GCACCACATAACTTTCCAAGTTGTGTTAACAACCTGAATTTTTTCATCAAGGGCCATGATATAGCCAAAATTCACTAAGAACCATCCTGAAAGCTCCTTGCACCAAAAAACACAATCATTCCCCATATCACTAACATAAGGTATAATTTAAATGATTTTAATATCACTCTAATTAATCCATCTATAAATTAAATAATTTCTCCATCCATTACCTTCCACATTAAATAGGGTGCACACTGTTGCCTCCTAAAATTTGGTATCCAATGGGGAGGTTTCCAAGAGCCTGTAAACTCCAAAAAGATAGGAATCCTTCCAAATATTGAAAATGGATACATCCACAATCCTCTAGTAGATTAAATGATCAATAATAGAACAATATCCCTAAATACTCCTCCAAAGGAAACTCAGATGGGGGTATACATTCACCTTATAGAAATCCAAGTGGGGAAAATAATTTTCCTTGAAAATTCAGGCATAGAGAGAGTTAGTAATTTGAAGTAGTATCTATCCTTATTTGGAAAAAATAGAATAATTAAATAGAAAAAGATCATGAAATCCCATTCCCCCACATGATTTAGGGGTTAAAAGTTTATTCTAGGACATCAAATGGATTTTGTTCTTCCCATTGTTATAGCCTCACCATAAATTAGAAATACATGCAAGAATTTGGTCAAAAACCATGGTCTGGAGTTTAAAGAGAGACATTATATAACTTGGAATCACTTGAATTGAAAATTTAATAAGGATTTCCTTACCCACATTAGAATCCCTTTTTCTAGTCCATCCATTCATTTTTTTCCAATCCTACCAAGAATATATGAGAAAATATATTTTTTTATCGGCCAATAATCATAGAAAGACTGAGGTATTTATTGTGTTTTCAACCATTCGGATACCCGAAACCTAATAGAGATCCTCCATTCTACTCATAGAAAACCATGAACTCTAGGAAATCTCAGATTTTTCAAGCTTGACTGATTTTTTAGAAGCCTCCTCATACATGCAAATCATATGGAACATTGAGATGCATTATTCACACATTTACCTTGAGTGTAGAAAACTGTCATTAGTAAAAAGGAGATATAAATGGGTGGGCATCATATTTTGTCCTTTTACCCATAGAAAACATTATTGCTTTCAGCCACTTAAATAAGATGAGATAAAACATTAGCCATCAAAATAAAAAGAAACAGAGAAAGAGGATCCCTTTTCCAAAGTCCCTTGTTTGGGTTAACCCTATGAATGAGGTTTCCATTTATATTGATCATGAAAGAGACATTCAAGACACATTTTATAATAATCCCAATACATTTGGAGTATATTCCCATTTTTGTTAGGATTCACTTCAGAAAAGACCACTCCACCCGATCATAAGCCTTAGTCATATCAATCTTTGAGGCCATAATAACTCTCTTGGATGCTGATTGAGTTTTCATAGTGTTTAAAATTTTGTGGGAAATAATGGAATTTTTTGTAATGATCCTTTTAGGAACAAAGGATCTATTATTTTCAAATACAATATCCAGTAACCAATGATGGATCTAATTAGCCAATATTTTGGAGAAAATCTTATAAGAAACATTGAACATGATAATTAAACTAAAATATTAGGCAAGATGGGGTTTTTTAATTTTTTGGATGAGAGTGATATTGGTTTCATTAATCATGGAAATATTAATTTTACCCAACCAATGGTCTCTCATGAGGGCTAAGATATACAACCCAAAAATATGCCAATATTTTTTGAAGAAAACTGCATGAAATCTGTCTTGCCCTAGTGCCTTAGTTGAATGGATTTGTTTGTGGGACCACAAAATTTTCTCATTAGAAAGGTCACAAGAGAGATTAAGATTCATAGAATATCATAAACCATAGGTTTAATATAGTATTCAACTTTAGTGGATAAAGAGTAGGTCCCTGCTATATATTGATTTTTGAAAAATTGTACGATAATATTTTCAATCCCTGCATCATTGGTGACAACACCACCTTCATTATCATTCAGGCATGAAATGGTGTTTTTGAGGTGCCTTGATGAGGCCCTCTGGTGGAAATAAGAAGTGTTGGAATTTCCCTATTTGATATGGGATTCCTGAGAATGTGTATGCTAGAAGCATTCCCCGATGCTGAGTGCTTCATCCATCTTATTTTACATCTCATTAATTATCGATAAGGTGATATCGGGGGGGGGGGGTGAGAGTAGAGAACATTCAATTTTATTTCAATGAAATCACACCTTTTGTTAGGATGATTAAATTTGGAGGCACTACATGATTTGATTTTGTAAGACACCTGAAGAAAATTCCCCCAATCTTGGGGTTATTGACCTTACAACCATCTTGAATCATATCTTTACATTCTATGTCTTTGGACCAAAAGCTCTCAAACCTAAATGGCTCAACATATCTTGGTTTCCTCAATTCATAAGCAGTGTAGATAAAATGGGAAAATTATCTGATGTTACTAGGCTCAAGTGAGATACATGGGAGGACCTAAATAAATTAGTCCATTCACTTGACCCAAAAAAATGGTCAAGAATTTCTACAATATAGGTGTAGATCATGTTTCCTAGGAACCAAGTGAAGGGTGTATCTACATATCCTAGATTAGAAAGGTTTACACTCATTGATGATTTATGGAATTCCATCATGGAGGTATGCGATATGGTGGCCCCCCTTCCTTTTCAAACTGAAATATAATTTCATTGAAATCTCCTCTGAACAGGATTGGTCCTAGAAATTCATCATGCAGGTTTTGAAAAATCCCCCATGACTTCCTTTTATCTCTCTGATAATTCCATATGTAGAATCCAATAAATAACCAAATGGGGGTATTGTGGGGATGAATAGAGGTAGCGATGTGGTTGGGTGAAAAGTAGGAGACTCTCACATCTACGCCTTCCTTCCAAAGAAGGGAGAGACCACCCGAGTGGCCAATGTGAGGGACCAAAATAGAACTATTAAAGAAAAATTTATTACCAATACCAATAATTTTCTTAAATTATAATATTTTTTTGTATATAATAATCTTATTAGGGTGACTTGAAGCGTAATGGTGCTAGAACATCTGAACTGGTCATGGGTTTCCAAGCCCATGATAGTTCCTACAAAAGGTTTTCATTATTATAGGAAGGACTAGATAAATCTAGTATCCGTCTCTAAAAATTCAAGAAAGGAACCATTTCTTGAAACATTCCATCTTTTATGAAGACGTTACACCTATTTTGGGTCCTCAGAGCCTCTTTTGGCACCACTAGAGATCGATGCCACAATGTATGATTTGGTTTCCTCTATGAAAATCCTCTTTCACATGTGGTGATTTTTTGGTCCTGGCATTGTTAAACCATGAATTTAATCACTTTCCTCAAAATAAATCCTAATAGGGGTATCTTTAGAGGGATGGACTGGATTCAGAGGGTTGGAGAAATTCTTCTTCGGTTTGGCAGGTAGACCAGACAAGTCCCCAGTCCCTATTGGACTCCATACAGATTAGATTTCCATCTTTGGTAGTTGATATTTTATACCATAGGTAATATAACGTAGAACACTCGGGCCCAATAGAGGAGTTGTATTCATCGATTCTTTTATATTCTGATAAATGTTGTGATCTGAGGGAGGATTTGGTAGACCCATCATAACAATATTATTATGAGCACCTGGTTCATGCACTATGAGTGCTTTCATAAGTTTATCCCTATCCCTATATATTTATAATTATGGAACATGGGAAGTACCATGATTATTTTTATGAAACCAAGGTCCAAAATACATTATAATATTTCCAATTTAATTTGATTCCTTGGTAGTATAATCTTTTTCAGCATGTCCAATACACCCATAGAAGAAGAAAAAATGGGCATTTTTTGATATTCACAAGAAATCCATATCATTTAATCATATGAAATAAGAAACATGCCCCATGAGAAGAGGGGAATCATTATCAACCAAAACTATGATACTCACTGAGGGTCCCTAAATAACGGGGTTCAATCGGTCCCATTATGTGAATGTTCCAATCCGATCCCCTATCTACTTTAGAACATGATCTGATCTCCCTCAAAAGGGAATTCTAGAAATCCGAATCCAAAATGGAGACATAGAGAATGAAACATTCATAAATTCTTAATTTATATTAAAATATTCCATTATAATGATGTGATTATCAAATGACCAAGGCCTCCCAAGAAGGATATTCCATTTATCATTCTCATTGAAGAATTCAATGTCTAGAAACCCTGATCCAAACTCACTTATGGCCACAGTGTCTTCTAAGAACTAGATAGCTTGTAATGTGTTCTTCAAAGCTATCATATTAAAAGGTCTATTACTGATGAATTTTCCTATTGTAAGGAGTCCCATTCATTGATTTAATAATCCGTATTACTCCTTTGAGGCTATAATGGGTTCCTTCTCCTTATCCGATAGTGAGAGTGTCACGAACCAACCCAGGTCAACCCTAAACCGGTCACCCGAGCCGGTCCGCGACATGACCCGAGAGGCAATCCAATTCCTCTCGGGCTGGCGACAAGCGCCAGGGCATCAACAGAGACTGTGGGAATGATTTCGCCCAGTATAAATAAATAATCAGAGCAGCTGAAATAAAACAGAGCAACGCAAAATAAAATAAACAGAGTAAAGTAACTAAACAAGAACAACGAAAAATAAACTAACCGAAAGAGACAACCACTATCACCATGTGACCTCGCGGTTCACTCTCCAACTCACGACCAAACATCACCCAAGGAGAACGCACCCAAGTTGTAACCTACACAAACACTAAAAACAGAAAAGAACTATAGGCGTGAGTATTAAAACTCAGTAGGCTAGCCCGATATCTATTCCCAATGCACTACCTTTAAATAAAGAAATTTACCAATTACAGGTTTGAACTAAATATACAAAATATTAGTTTTCACACACACACACTTCCATTTCTAAAACAAGTATCCGTCCATTGACCTTTTTAATTTTAAAACAAGTTTAATGTTTGAAAGGAATAGGTATATTTCTTTTCAAATCATTTTCTGCGAACCATTTAGAAATACAAACTTCAGTTATTAGCCAAAAATGAAAAACCACACATAATACACAACACACGCCAAGGGCAATGGAAAAAGGGGCACACAGGGGCCAGCAACCGAACTAGACCTCTCAACCGTCCGTCATATATAAAAAGAACACTAAAAGAAACATGGGTCAAACCTAGGAGATCGTGAACAATCCAGAACGTACTATACATCTAACTCATCCTGAAGGAATTCCCTAACTCGATGACGTCATAACAGCCTAACGCCCGGCATAGCCCTGCATGGCCTAACCAAGGGGCCCAATCCCCATAGCAGTAATAACTCAGTATTCCCCTACTATAGGGCCACTAGCCAGTGCATAATCTAAACTAGTGCAACAATCATTCTCAGAAGATTCACTCACTATGCCAGGTTCCCATGTCAACACATACAATAAAAAGGGGTGCGTCTACAATGAAAATCAATCAGTCATGATGCAGAAACATCAAATACATCTCACAAAATCAATGCACACCAAAGATCACCCCTAAGTGGGTTTTCCAAAATAATTTATTTTATTAAAGTTCCAAACGGGCCTTCACTAATTTTAAAGCAAAACCTCATTTTCGAGAAAACCCAAAACACTTATTCAGAATAAATCATTTATCTTTAAAACCAGAAGTACATTTGAAATTCCGTGAATTATGTTTAAAGGCCAAACGGGCATTCTTTCAATACTGGGTGTCCGCTCGTCAAAAAAATATTTCAAGAGACGTGTATAAAATAAACAGCTCTTTTTTACACCGAATAATCATTTAAAAATTAATTATCTTATATTATTTATCATTCATTAAAATTAATAAAACGAAAAGAAATTAATAAATTCTAAATTTAAAGGTGAGTGCAGTGGGGGATCTACCTCAAGACCAAGGCGCGATGATGACGCAAGCTTGGAAACCAGGCGAGACAACGATGCTCACTCGGAAACAGGCGCGACGATAGCGCTCACTCGAAAACAAGCGCGATGACGGCGCTCTCTCGGAAGCAGGTGAGACGATGACGCAACCTCAGAAACAAAGCGCGGCAATGGCGGTCACTCAGAAACGCCCCACGCGGGTCCTAGAACGTCAAGCCGACCCAAATTAAAAAAAATAATTAATAAACACTCTAATCAACCCAAGGCATATATATATGTATTTCAAATATAAATATAAAACGGGCATCAAATAAAAGGGTATACCCATCGGGGGGGGGGGGGGGCTGTGACAAGAAACAGACCGTCGGAGGGCGTCGTTCCGGAACAACGGAAGGCGCGCTGCTAGACGCGGTCCGACCAGGGGGTGCGGTAAGGGCCGCCAGACAGCAGAGATGCGAGGCGGCCGATGGGAAGGGTTTGCGACCAGTCAGAGGGAACGCGACAGGTCGAAAGGCACACGACAGGAGGGTACGAGCTGGTCGGAGTTGTGCGACGACTGAGAAGAGGTCCCGCCAGTCAGAGACAGCGGTCGAAGGGTGCGGGGTAGCCTAAGGCGGACAACTGCTGGCGAGGACATAACAGGAGGGCTGCGGCGATCGGAAGTGGAGGGTTGCTGGCTGCCGATTGGATGGAGCAGGGAGGTCCAAGGAGGGCAGGTCGTTAGTGGGATGCTCGAACGCAGTAAGGGGACAGGTAGTGGGTGACCAGGACACATAAGTAGGGGGTTGCAGAGGGCGCACAATGGGGCGGCTGGCGGAGCGGGCAGGCTGTAATCGCGGAGGCCGGACAAGAGGGATGGAAGGCTGCTAGCACGCGGCTGGGGCGAGGTGTGGCTGGCGATACGGACTGAGAGTGAGCCGGACAGGGAGCCGAAGTGGTTTGGTGCCGCATACAAGAATCCAGGAGCTGGATCACGATCTGCAGGAGGGATAGCAGGCAGAAGGTGAGCAGGGAGGACGATGTACAACGCCAGGAGTAGTAGAGGGTGCCATGTCGTATGTCCGGCTGCTGTGCGGCAGAAACAGGAGATGACCGCGGACAGGGGTGGCTAGGCGCTGCAGAGGTGCGGTGGAGAGGTGTTGACGGAGGTGCTGCAGGCGCGCTATAGGAGGGGGGGAAAGTATGAAGGGATCCGGCTGGGTTGGATGGGGAAGGGGGATGACAGAGGCCTGACCAGGTGCTGGATCACGGAGGCCAGGCGGAGGACTCGGGCAGAGGTGCTGGACGACGGGAGGCCGTGTGGGTGGCGGGGGGGGGGGGGGTCGCACGACAGTGAGGTCGGCGCTGCAGGAGGGTAGAGCTGGACAAGGGAGACCCGGGGGATGACCTCGGGTGTGGCGTGCACAGAAGATGGGAGTAGCACCGCGTGGAAAGAAAAAAAAGTGAGAAGGAGAAGAAAGTAGCAAAAAAAAGATAGAATAAAATAAAAAACAAAGTAAATGAATAATAATAATAATAATAATAATAATAATCTAATAATAATAATAATAATAATCTAATAACAAAAACAAAAACAACAACAACAACAACAACAACAATAATAATAATCCAATGATAATAATAATAATAATAATAATAATAATAATTACAACAATATTATAAATTATTATTATTAAACATTTTATAAAATTATTTTCAAATTAAATTTATTAATTTAATTTTATTATTTATCCAAACAGGTGGGCAATCGTGCACTCACCAGGTCCAAACGCATGATCGGACCGAATGCGTGGTGACCGCGCACCACCCCGGACCGAATGCGCAGTGACGGCTAGCAGTGCGGTGACTGCACACTAGCCTGAAACCCACCAAAAACATCAATTCTTCAACAAAAATTGAAACCTGGACCCAACGCAACTCTGCCCAAAGTCGCGGGACTGAAAAAATAGTAAAAACATGGGCGTCCGTGGTCGGGGTGTGATAGAGAGAGACCATCATTTGTTGAGTAAATAATTATTCATTATTAAATCAGATATGTCGGGAATAACATTTTTTTGGGAAGATATATCAAAGAGGATCCTAAAAGGTTATCACTATCACAGATCTGAAACTGATGACTGTAAAAATTACATAGAAACCAAAAAACTAGAAAACCTTGGGAACACCCATCATCACTGCAGTCGTGGATCTAAAATACATAGAATTGGAAAGATGGTATAATAACCAGATAAGAACCAAGAAAGATAATGCTATCATCAATTTGGTTAAACATATAAAAAATGAGCAGAACAATTAGGATAAAAATTGGAATAATGGAAAACCTTCGCAAACGTAGATCTGGATGACCAAGATCCTAGTTTTCCATCAATGGAACAGTTCTAGAAATTTGGGAGAACAATTGAAAAACTGAGATACCAAGGGAGAAAACTTCAGCATCATAGTCGTCGACCTAAGAGTTTCTGGTCTAGAAAGATGAGAGAACAAATTGTAAGGAGCCAAAGAGGCTAATTCTAGGACCGATCTGAGAAAAAAGGGTTTTTGATTAGTCCCTGCTGATACAAGATGACCTATGGAATTTCTAAACAGTAGGATGACCTAGGGAGAAACTATTACAACATGAGAGACTTTCTCAAACTACGGCATTTTTAATACATCATTAACATGTTACATTTTTATATAAAATTTATGGTACACTATAAATCGCTTAAAAAATATTAATTATATAGTTTATAAAATAATTTACATTATTCTTGTATAGCTTTCATAAAAACTGTATCAACATTGCTTAATCATTTAAGATAATTATTTCATCACTAAAAATATAAAATAAATTACCATGATAATAAAAATTAATTCAAATTTAAAATTAAGATTTAGAAATGAAAATAATTTGTTTTTATCCCTATCATAAAATATTATATACGTTTAAAAAATAAAGTGACATTTTTGAATTTATCTTTTACTTAATTATTATAAAGGTCAAAATCAATTTAAATGAAAAAGTTATATTTTCAAAGTTTGGATGATTATAGATGAAATAGACTCATACAATGAAATAAATTCAAGCATTTTAATGAATTTTAAGTCTTATCATGTTATTGTTAACCCTAATTAACACATTTTACCTTTACCGTGGTAACAAAAATGTATTATGGTTACTATTCATAAGGAAATATAAAAATAGAGAAATATTTACCAAATTTGGACCTACTGATTCCAAATATGGAATTCATTTTTCAAGATTATATTTCTATAAGTGACAAAAATTAATTTAAGATAAAAATGGAAAAATCAATGAATTTTTTTAGAAAAATTCATTTTTATGTATAAAAATGTTTTTATACCAAATTTAACCATAAAATTGATTCCAATGAAAATAATTGGATTATTAATAATATAAGATAATTAATTTTTTTTGAAACCATTTTAAAATAAAATGTACCTAATAAAATTATTAAATCAAAATCGTAGTTTTCAATAAAAATTATTATTTCCTGCTATTCATTGGAAATTTATTTCTTCATAAAAATCTCAAAAATTACCTTTAATATAATTTTGATATTTTTATTTCAAAAATAATTTCATTTTATCAAATAAATTTTATAAAAGTGGTTGAAATTAATTATAATATTTTCTGATAAAAGTAATAAAAATCATTTTTTAAGAAAATGCACTTTTGAAGCATAAAATACCATTATTCTCACTTCCTTTATAATAATGAACATTAAATGAATATCAATTTATTAAGTTTAATATATAATTCATTTTTTAATTAAATTAATTTATCAATAGTGATGAATTTAATCTATTAAGTTAGAAATACATTTCATACATAAAAACAGTTTTATAGAAGATATCTCTTTGAAATTTAAACGATTTTAACTTCATTTACAACAAAATAAAAGATAAATATACCAATTGACTATATACTTAATGTATATATATATATACACACAATGGTTATGTATTTAATGAAAATATATATAGTTTTCATATTACATCCCAATATACAGCCTTACATTCTTCACTAAAATTTATTCATTGACTCACTAATTATATATATTATATTACTAATTCATTGACTTGTTTACATAGTATCCATTTAGTTTTTAGTCTTTATGGTGATCTATGATGATAAATATTTTGTGTTTGTGGAATTTTTATATATATGGTAATTTACACCACTTGTATTTTTCTTCATGTTGTGTTATATGGAAATTTTATAATGTATTAGTGTTTATATTTCATTGTAATAATTTATTTTAGTAAAATTATCATGGTTCATTTTAGTTTGATGTTGAGTGCATTGAAATATATAAAACATAATGTTATTTTAAAATCTTAGGGTGTTACACTTCAGGTTGAGAGTAATCTTCTCACCTTTAACTGATTTCAATTATTATTCCCATTGACTATTCATTTTCTAAATCTTGTCTTCACACATTTGATTTTCATATAGTAGAGAATTAACCAAGTATTTAAATCTATTTAATTTAATATATAATTGATCTTCTTTAACATTTATATAGGTTTTTTATAGTTTCTATAATGCACTGATTAGTTATGTAAAAACATTCTCAATCACATTCTTATAGAAAACAACCCGTTGTATTTCATCTTCAAAAAGAGAGAATCATTCATTGAAAAATTAATTTAGATTTTTATTTTGATTCTTCATACATGGTGAATATTTCCTTATATAAAATTAAAATATCTTCCCTTTACTTTATCTCTAACTGAGAATTATTAACATTTATGGTAGATTTATGATATTCTTTAAGTGTATGGACCATCTCTATAAGAACCTTTTCATTCACTACTTTCCAAAAGACATTTCTTTTAACTCTTCTTTAACATGGGATAGATGTTCACAAAAAATTAAAGTAGTTTTTTCTTTGGCCTCAACATTTTGTGTGAGAATTTTTCATCTTTGAAAGTTATTATCTAAATATTTCTCTATAACTTAAGTTTCTTCTTCTTGCTAAAAATTTTCATTATGTATTCCTTCATTATATTAAAACATGTAAGTGAAAAATTTAATAGGAAATTTATTCAGATAATATTTTACTTCTAAATAAAAATTACTAATTGATTTAATAAAATCACATTCATCACATCTTGAATTGGAATCATCAAAAGAGTCATTATAAACTAATTTAAAAGATACTATTAATAGATTACCTCTATGACTAAATTCAGTTTATGGTGTATCCTATTTCTTCTTCAAAATATTTCTCAACTTACTTGAATCTATATTCTATCACTTATTCAATGTTTTTTATAAACCTACATGTTTTTGTTTACATAATGAGAACCAAATTTTCCATCTAAAGCGACTCTGATACTTCTTCAAATTTAAATATACACTTCATATATACCTAGTACAAATAAATTAGACAAAATGGTAGATATAATCAGAGATGGAAGCTTCCATTTAATACTAATTGATATGACGAGTGGTTCTTGTAGGTACATTGAGAGTGGTGTGAATCCGTGTACACAAGTTTTACCAAATTATTTTCATTCACTTTTTACCCCATTTTAAATTTGAACTCTTTACTTTTTACGATGAATGGTTCTTATGTATTAAAAAACACACTCATACCACATGAAAGATAGGAAGTAAAATTAATCAAAATAGACAATATTTTTACATGGTTAGCCACCAATATAGGTGAATATATCCATTATATGTTCTAGATAACCAAAGACACATATTATATAATAAATAATGAATCGTAAATTATAAGCAGGTTGGTCAAGTATCATCCTAAAACCATGATGGGAAGGTATCAACCACTTTACGGATTATACTATAATCTTATCGGTGTTCATTATAATTGTATCCCACCAGTGTAAAAAACAAAACACCAAAAAGATGAGAAATATCACACAAAACTCTAGTTTCCACTGGAATACAAAAATAATATTTCTCTTAAAGTGACTGTGATAAGATGATCCTGCACTTTCTCACTTACACTGAATGTCTTCGACTTCTCCTGAACATAATCAACAAAATTTCATGAAATTCAGAAAAATAAACTTCTTAAATAAGTAGAATATATCACTCCTACTTCAACTCACTGAACTATTCAAATGATCAACTGAAAGATCATAAATATACTACTAGTTGTCTTCTTCCTTGATTGACTAAATAAACAGAAGATGAAAAATTTAAAATTAAACTCACTTTTTTTGTTGAATAATTCTATTGAAAATGTTAATTCATATACTTCTCAACTATTTTATGCCTTCTTTGTGCAACAAAAAAATACTTAACTCATTATTATTTAAGGCCTTAATGCAGGCTTATGTGTCTTTCAAAAAGTCTCAAGGTCACAATATAGTTTTAATTAATCTTTATGAAGCTTAAACCATGAAATATTATCTTACTTCCTTCATGCATTCATATTACCACATGCATGAAATACTCAAATATTTTCACATATGTATGGTTACACAATGTCTTTATCTTTCATTGCATAATTATATACTTGATAAATCACTTCATGCATGATGGTTATTTTTATAAGTAGTCTCAAGAACCCCATTAAGACTCTCTATTTATAGAAATAAATCTAACCTCATGTAACATAGATGGTGCAAGATACCACATGAAAATTATTCAAACTTTTCAATTTATTTTCTTATTTCCTCACATAGGTTATCATGGATTGACCTCCCTAGACCATAAAACTGGTCACCTGAACCCTTGGGTAACCTATAATACCTTGGTTTCCTTCCCATCACACTATAATATCTTACTATAACATCTCAGTTTTTTGGAAGTAGTCAAAATCCTCACCTGTTTTGAGTTTTTGGAGTTTGGTGGGTATGCCAACTCTTCCTTCGTTGATCAAAACTTAATTATGAGTTTTCCTTTGATCAAAATCCTTGTTTTTGGATGGGTTTAGAGGCTTGGAAGATTTATTAGGAGTTCAGATGGGTTTCAGGTGCTTCAGAGGCCCGAAGGAACTATTTTAGAGAAGTGCAGGTTGAGGCGCACGATTAGATTTAACCATGTATCCTCCTAGTAGAAACTATGTAGCCCTATTTTTCACTAAAAATGGTTTGGGAAACTGCTTAGGATAGGGTGCATGGTCATGCAAGACCTCTTCAGTTTTTAGAAGATTCTATCTATATGGTCTGTGCATGGTTAAAAAAACCATGCACAATTCCACATGCTTAGTGCCAAATGGCCAGTACCCTCACACTATAGCACACACAGTTTGTGCTGTAGGACCCTAGGACACCCTGAGAGGGGAGGGGTGAATTAGGGTGACAAATTTTTCTTTTAAAAACAAGGATCTTGTTCCCACATTATAGTAACTAGTTAAACCTGTATGATGGATATGATTAGAAATTAAACATTCACATGCAAAGAGATGACACATCAATTTTTACTTGGTTCACCGCTAAGGGATACGTCCAAGGAGAATACGCTGAAAAGTTTCCAGTCATACCAAATTCCACTATTCTTCACTAGATGTGGATTAAAAAGGTTCAGGCACAGTCACTCTATCCCAGGCTCACTGCCTTTACAAAAGATTAGGGGTAGCTCACTGCGTCCCTCGGGTCACTCCCGTTGACTCCCCCTAGCTCACTGCCTTTGGTGAAGTCACACTCAGTTTATAGACATGAATGTATCTTAATCACCACTAATGACTACATCCTATGTTGTATGTATATGCTCTTTTAAAGTCCAACATTCACCCATATATGAATCTTACTTTGCACCGAGTGTACCAGGCAAACTCCCAACTTTCTCTCAGCTCAAAAACACTGTCGCACTTCTTTACTTCCTAGCGTGCAAGTCACTTGCGTGACACAAATTCGGCACACAAGTGTCACCAAACCACTTGCGTGAAACCTCCTTATTCAACTCCAAACTTGCGCAACTCACCGTCTTTTGCACCCAAACCACCTTGGACGCGCAACCAACAACTGGCACACAAATTCTACTTGTGAGACCAAACTACCACTTGCGCGACTACCACACTTGCGCGATGGGAGATCAGAAAATATCTAAGTCATGAACTCTGTCCCAAATGAGGAGGGGTGGTCCTCTATTTATAGTCAAACTGAACACCCTGCGCGGTGGTGCGCAAGCCTCCTCTCGGCACGCAAGTTCCAGCACATAACTCCAACCTCCCTAGCCTCTGTCGCGCTACTCACTTGCGTGACCGAACCAATACTTGCGTGACCCTCTTTCCTTTGCCATATTTTGAAGTTATGATCTTGAAAAACATATGGCGCACAACTTTCCAATCTTCCTAGGCACCGGCACGCAAGTCCTTTCTCGGCGTGCAAGTCACTTGCGTGACACATATCTGGCGCGCAAGTCCCTTTCCCAAAAAACACTCTTTTCCCCTTTTGTCAATTTTGAGGTCCAGAGATTTGGAAAACACTGGAAAATAGTGCCACCTTCAATACTATTATCTGCTTGACCTGTAAGAGTACTTTGCTGGAACACATTCTGAACTTTCTCTGAAGATTGACAACAAACACAAACCATACTCCAATTCATTGATGACCATTGTTACAACATGTGCATGGTTATACATAATCGTGCGAGCTAACCGTGTGAGTTTTGGATCTTATCCAGCAGGATCCACACGGTTTCCACATGGTTTGGAAAACCATTCAAGATAACCATGTGTCCCACTAAAAGGGTGAAATTAAAATTTTACCCCCCTTTTCTATTTTTTTCATTCATTTTTCTTTTCTCCTCCATTTTACATGCTCAATAGCATAGGTGGATCTCCTCTCCTCCACTGCTATGTATTGATAACTCTCCTTCATCTAAACTCCTTTATTCAATATATTTGTGGTGTTGGATATATATCAGTAAGGCTGTCCATCACCTTTCTTCTATTTCCATTTTCTCTTGCCTCATAGACCACTTAATCTGTGCAAGTCATTTTCCCCTATTTTTAGGGATTTCATCTAAATTTTTTATTTCTTCTAAATTAGCTCAAGTTAGAGGCTATGATCATATTTACCTATATCTATGACTACAAGGTTGGTGGTGCGTAATTGTTTTTTTGATTTCGTGGGTGTTTTGGGGTGTTTCTTTTAGCAAACTATTGTTTTGACTGAGTGAGACCTTTTAATTTAAATGATTTATTTTAATTAATTAATTGAACCTTAGGAGATTCCTATGGGAATGATCAACTGAGACTAAAAATGGTTGAGGCCTAGTGAGAGGCTCAGACCATGGGAAGAGTTGGTTTGGGGTGTTATTATTTTATTTTCAAGTGAATTTTTATGTAATTTGAATTGAATTATATATATGAATTGCTTGTGATTCACTACTGAGTTCCATTTTAATGTGACGAGATCAACTTAAAGATTGAGATAGAACTGGATATCTTTTTTGGGGTGATATGATCATCGGGATGGGCTTGGCCCAAGGCACTTTGGTGATATTGATCACTGATTGAGTGACTTAGTAATTAGTTGAGGTTTCAAGGCCCTCAGGAGGCAGACATGGCTCGAGATATATGGGATTGCATATACATAAAATTTGAGTGGCATGGTTGTATGGGAATAAGGTTCTAGTTGATGTGGCTTCAGTTCTATTTGGTGATTATCACTTACCCATATTGGACAATGCACTGTTTGGAGTCATGTTCGCATAGATTGAATCATATGATGAGGTGTAATTGACCACTCGTATGGGTAGAGGCCCCAAGTAGTTTTGGATTTGGTAAAAGTTTGAGGTGTTTACCATAGAAATCCACATGGATAGTGATGAGCCATCAGGTGACAACATTGAGGCTGTCAGTTGGGGGATAAGTCTCACTATGCTTGAGGTAGTTGGGCCAGAATCATTTTGGAGGACATGTATCAATGTTCCTCATGAGGTCATTAGTTGGTCCAATGATGGTTATTATTTGAGGACAAATATAATTGTACCTACAGGCGTTGGGATTCAATCCTATGGGTATTTCCGAGTAGAGGTTTGAGGGAATATATTCTTAATTGGCCTGCCTTCAGAACATCAGTTACTTGGTTGATGGCATGAGGTGCTGGGTGATATTTGAAGGTGGAACCTAAGGGTTAACCTAGGAATATTTGATATCAGGGAGTTCCTTGAGAAATGAGATAAGGATCATATCTTCCTTAGTTATTCTAGTGATGGACAAAGCATGTGATAGCTTCCTAGTGATTTTTGAGCACCATAGAAGCTTTTGTTTATTAAATTGCATGTGCTACCTTTTTTTATTTTATTTTACACCTTCTTAATAAAAAATTTGAGGTAGTAACATGTTAGTGGTGTCTTAATAATACTCGTTCTCACACCCTTCACAAGAAATTCAGGACATGTATAGATTTCATGATTTTGTGTTTTGGTAAATGCCTAGGTTTAGGTGTTGAATCTTAGTGGTTATTTGACACGTGATGGTTGGTAATAGACCATTGGTTCTTGCGTCATCTAGAGTTCTATTTTTTATCTTTTATATTATCATGTTTATGTATATGTATATACTGAGGGTCGACTATGGGTGAACCATTTCTATTATTGTACTGTATGACTTGTATTAGATTCATTCTTAGATACAAATGGTATATTTGTTTTTTTTTGATTATTTCTTCCACTATTGTATGATATTGCTGTGCTTTCTCCATGGGAAGGTTACTGGTCTAAGTTTTTATGGTTTTTCCTTCCACTACTTATATATATCATACCACTATTATATCATCACCAAAGGGTATAGTCTCCCCACTATCACCTCCTTTACACCCTCACTGCTAGTCAGAAACCTTTGGTATATGGGGAGGCATGACTAAGGCTAGAAGCACTCGACCCGAATGCACTATTCAGGTGGCTAATCGGGTCGGGGAACTAATCTTTCTGACCTAATTCACTTATCAGACTAACTAATATACCCGTAGTCTAGTGCATGTTATTTTATTTTTCTATATCATTACCCACACACGCCTTGGAAAATCTCCCAGGAGGTCACCCATCCCGACACTACAACTTTCCAAGCACAATTAACTATGGATTTATAATCAGGTAGGATCCTAAAAAGAAATTTTCACCTTGTTGACATGGGTAGTAACATTTAGTATTTTAAGTGTAAATTTTCTAGGGGTGTTACACCATCCCCCCTTTAAATCACAACAATATCATCATGGAAACCAAACCTCAAACCCAGGTAGTTCCATTATAATTTCGCATGAGTATTGTATCTAACGCCATTTTTCATAATCCAACCTCTATAGTTGATGAAACTAGTCACTTAAACCAATGTTTAACCAATAATAAATTGGTTACCTTCCTAGCACACCATAGGAGCTTAGCCACCTAGGTTAGTTATCAAACTAATGACTGTTATCATAGGAAAACACATGTTATTTTAGCATGATTTGTCCTCACTCACACACACCCTGTGAAACTTCCTAGGAGGTCATGCACCTTGAAAATACTCCCAGAAAAGCTTGATTAACTATGGATTTCTAATCAGATAGGCTCTAAAAAATAAAGGTACACCTTATTGACATGGGTAATAGCATTTTGTATTTTAAGTCTCAATTTTCTTGGGGTGTTATATAAGTATAAATATTGTATGTGATTTCTTCTTCACCCTGTCTATATTATGAATAGATTTTTCTTCTTCATGTTACACTATTAGTAAAAATAGTTCATCATCCTCATAAAGATATTGTGGATGCTTTATCATGCACTATATGAACATTATATAAATCCTTCACTTTAATACAAAGGACTCTCAAGTATCTGTTTCAGTCCCTCTCAGCTCTCTCTATACTCTCGATGAACATGTATCTCATTTTTCAAATGGTGAGAATAATTGGTTTTTATAGGAGAGACTCCACTGCCTATATCCCTTAAGAATCATAGAGAGTTCCTCATTCCAATGCCTTAGAATTGAATGGACACCACCTTATTTTTCTATAAAAACCAACTCATATTTTTATATGATAAAAAAAATAACAATAATCATTTTGAAATACATATCTACCATCAAAAACTCTTATGTGATTCATCCTTTTAATTCATAAAGATTCCTCAAATAGATTCACCCAATAATTACCTTATACTTCCTGACATAAACATAGGACCTTTGAATTATTCATCACTCTATATGATGAAGTCACATACAGAACCATGGGTGGGAGCTAGACAGAAGATATTATAGGATCACAATTGAAAGAAACATATCGATCAAATAAGTTAAATGTCAATATATGCATATATTTTAAAGATAGGTGAGCATTAAACAAGAGGAAAAAAATCCAAAATCTAATAATTCTTCAGCCTCACCCTCCTTAATAATTTTCTATGTCTTATTCATCATTCAAACTTGGAACTAGGGTTGGCTCCTAGATACACCATAGAGATACCACCTTCACTGTGTGCACCACCCCATTGTGTACACCCCTATCTTAAACCTGTGTATTATCTATATAATAACATACTGTCTCTATATAGGCACTCTACACCCACTATGCATACCTACCTCTGTGGCTTCCCTAGTTAGGATAGCTCCCATGTGGTTGAGCAAGCTCCCATATGTGCGGCTGCGCTGGGTTCCCCTTGGTTTGTCAGTGGTTAACCACTATTTTTTTCTATAAAGTGTCATAAAAGAAATAGCTAAATAAACCCATAATATTCTATCAATTTTTTTACTTAATAAAAATTAATTCATTCTCATATTTTTTAATCATATAATTTAATAATATAAATTCAAAAACTCTTCTTATCTTTTAAAATTATTTTTCCTGATCTCAAAGTTTCATGATATCAATCAGTTAAAATAATAATAATATGATTCATATTTACCTCTTCACTTTCTATATAAATTGTGAATTCTACTAATGAAATTTGAACATATATTGGTCACTAAGTATATTTTTGGAATCATAATAATTTAATGTTTCTTTTTCTAAATAAAAAACATTTTTTCTTTAAACTTCTTTGCTCAATTAAAAGTAATTATCAAAGAATATTCAATTGAAAACAATTCCAATTACAAAACTCCCCAATTTTATGATTATTTTCATCATCCATAGGTAAATTAATTATAATTAATTTATTGGGTTCTTCCAATTTACCTAAAACATATTTAAATTTTTATGGATAAGAAATAAAATCTATTGGTTTATTCAATGGCTTCCATTTTATTTTTTTTCAATACCTTGAATTAATATATAAATTATTCATAGATAAATGTCAATATGTCTCAAAAAATCTTCAATAATTATTTTCTCTTTTGAAACACTTTTTATCCCCCTTATTGAAAATAAATGAGAAGGTTAATAGCTTGGGATGATTCCTCTCATCTTCTGAAACTTTTTCATCTTCTCAATTTTCATCTTCTCTCCTTTCATTATATTGATTCATTTATTATTCTATTTTAATAAGTGATATTATTTAAGATAAATACAAATTTATCTTCTTAAGAAAAGGATAATATCACCTTTATTAAAGAAATGAATCATTAATTAATCAAATATATGTTTATGTGGGCTAATAATATGTAGAAAATAAAAGTGATTAATCTACATAATAAAGCTGTCAATAAATTTTAATCATGTAATACCAAAAGTGAAACCTTCTTTCAGAGGTTGTTTAAAATATTTTCTACTAGTATCCTACATTTATATCAATATACCAATTAAAAAAATTCATGCGCAATAGTCTCCCTCCCCATTTTCATCTATTTTTTTTATTAGATAATATTTTTTAAAAACATAATAATAGAAGTGTATAATAAAAAAACTTTTTAATTATAAGATTTAATTTCTAGAATTATGAAAACTAGAATCAACACAAACAACCTTTTACCAGAACTTGATATATTCATAATTTTCCAATTTATATATAGAAATTATAATTGAGATATAGTCAATTAGTTGTTGTTCTTAAAAACATAAAAGAAGAATCTTGAAATCAATTAAAATGATTATAAGATACAACATGACACAAATTGAAATAAAGTACTCCATGATGGATATATTCATGAATTCTATATACTTTTTCACAACATTTATTTCTTATAGTCTCCCCCAGAATATATGTTTAACCTTTAATTCCCTAAAGAGAAAAAAAATACCTGGGAATAAGGCAGTTATTTCTTTTCAGTTAGAGAAAGAGAGCTAATATTTATTCCTCATCATAGAAACTCCTTTTAATTCAGCTATAGATATATGAAAACTCTTCATTATCACTCCTTTAAATTTCCATATTTAATCATTTAAGGGAACCATAGAATTCTTGATCTCTTCAACTTTCATTTTAGAAGTAATCTCCATCTTTACATCATCAAGAAATGAACTTTCATTCTTCTTTTCCTTATCTAAATTACTATCCAATTCCAACTATTTTATCATGATTATTAAATATTATTTTAAAATATTCTCAATTTTATTCATGTTTGTAGATTCCTTCTTTGTAACAAAATTATTAGCATAATAATTTACTTACGGTTTTCTTTTTTCATTAAAAGAATTTATATTGTCCAAGAATCCTTGTAATGAATTTTTAAGCTTTATATACATACATTTTATACCTTACACACAAATTTTAAACAATATTTAAATTATCCTTTTAAAAAACCTCGAATAAAATTTGAGTTTTTCATCTTGTATTTCCTATACTAAATCAATCATTTTATTTATTTTTGAGATTTATTCACATTTTTTATTTTGTTTTCTTTCCCTAACATTTATATTCATGGATTTTTTTGAAAAGGTCCATGTCATGGTCCTTAATAACATAATATAAATAAATTTTATTTGATATATACTCATTTTTAGTATTATTCTTGGGTATATCCTTTTCATATTTTTATTTACTGTCTTCTTCTATTTATACCCCATGGAAGACTTATTTAATTTTGTTCTTTGCTTCCACATTTGTTGTGGTATTTTCTTATCATCAACATATGTATAGTACATGGTTGGTATATACCACCACTAATTATAACTGTGACTAATTCTATTATAATAAACACAATAATCTTCAAGACACCTAAATCAGCTATTGATAAACATATTCTTCTTCAACTGTGTATCATATATCAGTTCTGTAAGATTTCTATTTATAATAGATCTTCCTACCTTAATAAAAGACTTATATAATCACCATGCATTGAAACATTATTACAAAAATAAATTTCCTAATAAAAAATCTTCTAAAAACACCAATAATATCTAAAAAAATTTGATATCTTCTTCTGTGACACAATTTGGATTCCAATGAAATATTGCTATTTTTTTGGAAAAAATAGTTCTTAATTTAAGATTTATATGGAGAAAAATAATTATTTACCTTCTTAACATTCACCTTTGATGATATGGTGTATTTTTAATCAATATTATTCACCCATAAATTTCTAATATTTAATTTTCAAGATATTTCCACAGGAATGAGTCTTCTCCGAAGTAAGAATATTATAAAAAACACTCATTATAACCTTTATATTCTCAAAATATTTTGAAGTCTCACCTTCTTTAAAATCATAATTTTTCAATTTTAATTCCAATTCAAGACACTTTTGGTTGAGAGTAATATTCTCATATTTAATAGATTTCAATTATTCTTCCCACATACTCTTCATTTTATGAATATGATCTTAATGCATTTGATTTTCCTATAGTAGATAATTATATATTTATTTAATTATATTTTAATTAACCTATAGCTAAGATTCATTAACATTCATATAGGTTTTTTATAGTTTCTCAAATGTATTGATCACTTCTGTAAAATCTTTCTCAATCACATCCTTCTCAAAAAGATCTTATTGTAATTCCTCTTCAATGAGTGTTATAACTCCCATAGATTTTTTAAATTATTTTTTTCCAAATAAATTTAATATTTTTTATATTTTTTGTTATAAGCAATTAAATTTTTAGATTTAATTACAAGAAACACTGAGTTTATCTTTCATTACACACAATAATGAGTGTATCTTGTGTTACACACAATTCTGAGCTTAAAATAAATATTTCATACTATTAAAATATTATAATTTAATATGATAGTTATCACCTAGCTATTGAAATGGAATGTATGAGTAAAATTTAATAAATTATGAAAATATATGGTTTATACATTTATATAAAATTAATTATTTGGTGAAAAAGTAATTATAAATGAAAATAAAAACTATTTTAAAATAAAGGATTTTTTTTTGAAAAACTATTTTTATAAAAAAAATGAATTTTACCTCAATAAATTAAACGAACCAATTTGGGTGAATTATCTTAATAAAATTTATATATTATATATTCAATAAAATTTTTAACATTTATCTTATGTTTTTATAGATAATATATGAGAATAAATACAATTTTACACCTAAAAACCATATTTTTCTAAAAAACAATTTGGCCATTTTTTCGAACTTATTTTGAAAGTAATTTTTAAAAATTTTAAAAATAATATTTGAAATAAAAAATTTAATTTTTTAAATAATCTTTTCAAAATTATATTAGGGTGTTTTTTTGAGAATGTTCTGAGAAGATAAATTTTTCATTGAATAGTGAAAAATATTGGGTTTTATTAAGTACTTTCATTTCTTTTGAATATTTTAAAAACATAAGAATCATTTTAAGATTGTTTTAAAAGAATAATTACTTCAATTATATATCTATTAATCCAATTTAGGTCATTGGAATCATTTTAAAATTTAATTTTTATATAATGTTTTTTAACATTTGAACATTTTCTCTTTGAAAACTTGCTTTCTTGTCAAGCCTGCGAGATTAATTTTAAATTAAAAATTTTCACTTCAGTGAATGGAACTTGAAAAAATAGATTCAATATTTTGAATCATAATAATATATATTATCTAATAAGGTAAAATTAATTTTTTACTATAATGAATAGTAAAAATAATAAAAATTAATTATTATGGTTAAGGTGAAAATGGGTTTACCAGGGGTTAAACTAAAAGGACATAGGGTAAAATGACCTATAAACTTATAAAAAATCCATTTTATTGAAATAGTTAGACCTTATAATATATAATATTAAATAATGGACCATTTGAGCCTTTTTTCATGAGAAAAACATGGGTACACCTTTTTCTTTTCAAAAATTACAACTGTGCCACCCACCTCACTTATAAAAGGCCACCACGTATAATCTATCATTAAAAAAATAAAAAACCCTTTATTTTGAACAATAAATATCCAAGTAACTTCCTTTATTCCATATTATCATCCTATAATCCTTATTTTTTCCATAAATACAACCTAAGAATCCTTTTGGTGCAAACCAAAAGAAATTGTCCTAAGAAGAGGTAATGTCCCTAATCAAGCATTTTATTTTATTTATTCCTCCACCGCATTAAAATATTATTAAACCATGATGATATAATATCCTAAGTATATTAAATATAATTATATGTAATTATGTTAATGTAATAAACTAAATCCTTCTCCTCTTCTATCAAATGGGTTACAAAATTATCATTTAAGTCTACGGTGGACTATCACAACGTGAACTGATGTTATTCATTTTCCATCACCACCTATAATGGATAGATATAATGACGAATTTATTATTTATATTGGATATTTATGACATTATTATTCTTCTAGAATCATGATATTACATGTTCCTTATTAATTTACAATTCATGGGAATACGATAACGTTGTTCATGTGTACAACGAACTACCGCCTCATGAATCCATGTGATTTGTTCATGATTAACATGAAAGGTAATAAGGAAGTGTTTAATAAAAATATGTGATATATATGAAATAAAAATTATTATATAATGGTAATATATTATTTAATTTTCTTTCTTTATTTATTCAGGAAAATGGAAACAACATTTATGCGTATGTACAACCTACCGTCTCTATGAATGATGTATTTCATTTTTAATCTCTAACTTTTATGGATCACTATAAATACATATATAATGAATATATATTATATTTATATCATTTTTAAAATTATGTATATTTTGTATCCATGATCAATTTAATAGGAAAAAAAAATCAAAAATCAAAACATACACGAAAAACAAAGTAGTTATTGCTCGAAACGTGAATTTAACATGAAATTGTTAATAATCAGGTAATAAAAGGTCATAAGTAAATAATACATGGTATAATATATATATATATATATATTTATGATTATGTAATATATTTATAATAAAATCATATTTATTATATAGGAGGTTTTAATGTGTACGAAGGAATTTGAGACTTATATTAAGGGATTTCTGTCTCACTTTTATTTTTCTATGAGGCACATTCCATATTCACCATGTGTTTCTTTTATGTGGTGTATATAATTACAATGAATTAATTTTATTGTTAATATAATTATATTTATGTGGATTTAAATACTTATTTGAGGATCTATCTTTCATTGGGTTTACAATTCAAACATTATCAAAGTGGTAAGAGATATTTTGTCTCGAATTGCCTTCTTTGGGACATAAATTATGGTATAAACCTATATTTTTCTATGAGGTGTATATAATTCCACTTTTATATGTTATATCATGAATGAAAATATTTTAATGATATTATAAGTTTCATTTAATGTTGTTCATTCATGGTAATTATGATTCAAAGTTACCAAAGCGGTAAGAGTTATATATTACAATCTCATTGTTTATCAAGATTGTTTATGATTATGCTTCCAATAATGAAAAATTATGATCCATCACTCAAGAAACTCATAAAATTATTATAATCTTGTTATGTCATGATAATACATGTTTTCTATTCATTTTTCTCTCTTTATGTACTTAAGAGTTCAAAATAACATTTTTTAGAAAATGCATCTTTATTTTTCTCTTCGGCTGAAAACCCTTTTTCTTCCAAAGAAATGTTTTATAAAAATGATTTTAAAAATATTTTTAACAATATTAAAACTATTTATTAAATACATTTTTACCCATTTCTGAATTTTTAATTTTTTAAGGAATATTCATATCATTTTCCAAAGAATTCATGTTTAGATTTTACTAAAAATGTGAAAGGAATATTTGTGATAATGTGTATAGTATGAATGATATTTTTCACTATCATGACCAATTAATTTTTTTATATAATCCTTTATAAGTATAAAAGTTTACTTCCAAATAAAATATTTAAAAAATGTTTTTTGAATTTTTAGTTTTAAAAAGTTATTTTCAAAATGGAAAGGATATTTTTTGCAAGAAATGCTTTAAATTATTTTTAAATATTCATTTATAAGTTTCCAAAGTTATTTTTAAATAAGTGTATTTTTAAAATTTTTATTTTTTAAAAATTTCATTTTCAAATTGGAATGGAAATATTCCTTAAGAAATGTTTTAAGTGATTTTTTAAAATTAATTTCCTTCTAGGAGTCCTTTGATGTTACTTATGATTTACTGGGGATAAGATTGAATTATACCATCCTTATTATTTATATGGACGGTTAATGTTTATATTGATGAAATGTTTATGAAACCCATTTATTTTTAATCCGTTATTCTATGATTAATTTATTAAATGATTAGGAAACCTGTTTTATTTACATGGGTTATGATGTGAGGATATAATGAATATTTTATGATATTATGACACAAATAAGTATGGTCTTCATTATGATATGTGTGGGAACTATATATACCTCCAATGAATTGGGTAAAGATTTATATATCATGTAAAAACAATGGGAAACAAGTCTAGGGGCTTGATCCACTATGAGAAACTGGTGTGCCTTGATCCACAATGGGAAATTGGTGCATCTAGACCCATAATGGGAAAAAATGATTAGTCATGATCCACTATGTTTATGGTATTGGTGGTTAACCTTTACATATAAAATGTTTATCTATATTTATGACGGTGATACACTTTTATGAAATGATATTATCATTAAGTATTGAATTATGTTGATTTCTCACTCTTGTGGGACATGTTTTCTAAAATGATAAAGTTTTATACCATGACTCATGTTTATGATATATGAAAAGTTGGGTATGAACTTACTAAGTTATTTTCATGATCACATACCCTTATTATTATCTAATTATTTCATATTATCATAGATTTATATCCCCCATGTTTACCCTTATTGAACATCTGAGATCACCCTTTTTTATGTTTCCTTCACCAGGTTATGAGGAAAGGTTTAGGTAGGGTATGATTAAGAGGATTACTATGTGAGAATATTTTTTTGGGAGATATTGAATATATTTCATGAAATAATAATATTGTGTTTATATTCTCTAAAGAAAATAAACTATTATGGTCCTCAGGTGTGTATTTATTAAATGTATTGAATATTAATCTAAAAAGATATGATATTCATGCATAAAATATTGGGTCTCTAAAGTTGGTATCAGAGGAAATTTTTATTTTACCTTTGAAAATTTTTATGAGAAAACACTATTGAAATCCCTAGGGTTATTTCAAAGGATATTTTTAGGGATGTCTCTAATAATAAGTATAAGGATGATTCAAAGTATATGAAAATACCATGAAATTTTAGTAAAGGATAGAGAAAGTGGTTTCTAATAAATTACATCATTTCTTGGATACTACATGTGGATTTGGATCTAGAAAAAGGTACTTAGTGATAATAAATATGAAAAGGGTTCATTGAGATGGACTTGATTCTTACTTGGTGCACAACATTGGGCCTTAATGCATACCAAGTTCGATACTCCTAGGGGGATATGATTTGTAAATTTACAAACTCTTTATAAACCATCATGAATTATTTAAATAATGGCCCTGAATGACCTAGGTTGAGCCTAAGGTTTCATATATTGAAAAGAAAGTGTCATGATTTAGACATCCTATAAGTAATTTTTCATGATTGTTTAGTTTCCAACTATGAATATTGTTACTCACACCATGATTTTTGGTTTTATTCAATAGTGGGAACAAAATGGAACTTGTTTAAAATTTAATTTGATAGAAAATGTGTTGATTAGAAACCAAATGGAATGATGACTAGAGTGAAGGATATTAAAATTATTCCCAATCAATTATCATGATATATGATTAACCAATTTCACCTTAAACAACTCTTGGACTCACCAAAGAAGAGAATAATAGAGTTTATTGAGAGTTTTTGTGGTTAAGACCATAGAGGAAAGAAAGTTCAATTTTCTATATATTGAGAATTTGAGAATAAACACTCTAGGGAATGTATTAAAGGAATGAGAAGATGTTTTATGTGTGGAGAAGAAGGGAAAAAATTAAGCGATTTCCAAAGAAAAATGAAAAGTTTAGTTAAAAAATGTATGGGAATAATGGTTTTATTAATGCATCATTAATGTTATAAAGTTATAAATGTGTAAAGTATGGGAATTATATGAATAAATATCCTAAGGGAAAAAATCATGAAGAGAATCAGAAAGGTGATATGAGTAATGGCTATACTGATGATGATGAAAAGACCACAAAAAATATATAAAAGGAAAGCGTTATTAAGGAAGATGATGAAGCCTAGTTAATGGTTTAAGAATGAAGTATAATTATTGAAGTATTTATGTATTGAAATTCAAGAATTATGAAATATATAAGTATTTTTATGTACAAGTTTTTTAAGGATTTTCAAGAATATGTTGAATGGTACTGATGAACTAGAAAATTGATTTAATGGCTTGGATATATTTTATGGAAAATACATGATTATGGGAAGGTAACTGATAATATGTTCTTGATGTTGAGAAAATGGGTTTTAGTTTGGATAAATAGATAATTGATATGGATAAAGTAAATTAGATAGTATTGATGAGCTCAGAACTAATATATGATTCGTTGAAAAAGTGGTTTATTCTACCATTGATAGAGTCTACAACATTATTGGATCTATGGAATATATTTAGTAATCTGGGGTTTTATTCAAGTAATGAGGAAGTATGTATGTTTTAATTAAGGTTATATGGTAATCATGGTTATTACCATGATTCAAGAAAATATATAACTAAGGTATTCACATATTTAGTATGTGATAATCAAGAGCTACATTATGATATTTGGGGAATTAATGTTAAGATGAATTTGATAAATTTAGTTACCTTCTTTATAAATTTTAATTTTAGAAGGGTTGTAAGGTTAAACATCTATGAAAGGGTTTAAGTTTAATTTTGGATATGGTTTTAGAGATTAATGTATTATTTCCCCATATAAAGATTTATGCATAAGTTATTCTAACTATTTTTCTTTATAATAACTATAGATAGAAGGATTGAATTATAATTATTTTATGGATCTTATTTAATACTTAATATATGAAAAATAAATCTATTAGAGTAAGATATGATGTGGAAATTGATTAAGGAAAAACCAAAGGATGCATTTCACAACCCATCCCAATGGGTGTCGTTCTGCGATTACTCAAGACCACCTCCAATAGGATAGGGGATGGCAACTAGTGCCGAGTAAGCATGTTACTAACATGAGAGAACTTAGATAAAGCACCTACACACAAACAAACATCTTCAAGCCTATAAAATGAAGAAATATAAAAATAAATGAACAACCATGAATGCATAAATCTAAATCCCACAACTAGAGTACGAAATGAAGTAAACAAAATTAAAAAGGTATAAATAAAATCCCACAAAAAAGAGTATGAAAATAATTCCAACCTGAAAGTAATAATGGGTACTTCTTTCAAGATACCATGGAACACACCTCAGTATATTTGGTATCACTAAGAACCATCTGGTCCTAATCTATCAAGGACTCTGTCAAAAGGTTGATCATCTGTACAAGACATGACATGTATGGGAAAATCCCATGAAAGGGTGAGTATAAAAATACCCAGTTTGACACCCCAAAACCAAAAAGTATACAATAAAGTAATATATTCATCTCTACATAGGTCAATTTCTATAACACATACAACAAGAATATCTAGATATAATCAACAAATACATACAATCTAAAGGTAAAAAAAAACATATAATCTAAAGGTAAATCAAAACCATAATTACACCATAGGATCTCCACTCAAAGCTACCACAAAGAAATCATTCAAGTGAACACACTCCATGATTCTTATAGCACTAATGACATATTTATGATAGGTAATCTTTGTTGGGTCTCTCCATTAGAAGTACACACTGAAAATCCAAAGAGATATGATACACAGATGAGGATCCCTCCCAAGGCCATAGGGTATACCAATAACTCAATCTGAATTAACCTGCTAAGTAGTGGATTGAAACTTGCATAGTGTTGGTCACGATGATGCCAAGAACTCCACCTAGGTCATGAAGATTAATATAGGATCTCACTCTGGGACTCACAGAATGATTCCAAAAAACTCTATCCATAAAGTCCTACTGAAGGGATCACTGTCCTATGAGTAGGAGGTGAT
The DNA here is from genome assembly GCA_963277665.1 of Viscum album. Taxonomy (NCBI): domain Eukaryota; kingdom Viridiplantae; phylum Streptophyta; class Magnoliopsida; order Santalales; family Viscaceae; genus Viscum; species Viscum album. The sequence goes on along the minus strand of OY728122.1, from coordinate 1,644,044,097 downwards.
TTCACACAAACCCTCAGGGAATGGATAAGAGGAACACAACCTAATGAATCTTTTACAAGATATAGAGTAAAAGGGATCAAAGCCAACATTTAAGGAATAAACGGCCAGTAGTAGGGGTGCACGACATGTACCTTTGACCCCAGGTCTTTCCCATGTAAAACATCCTATGTCCGTGTCTGTTTAAAAGTACATGCAATGTTTCTACCCATGTACTTCTACCCGTGTCCTGGTATATTGCTTATCCCATGTATGATCATCCTGGTCATGTCCATATGGGAGTATAAAACATGACCATGTCCATTTACTCTTGTCCCATGTTCGTGTACCCTATGAGGTACATACTAAGCTCACCAAGGGGACCACATGCCATGTGATAAGGTCACAAACCATGTGATACTTATCTACTTCCAGAAACCCTAGATTCCATAGATAGGGGACCATACAATGTGTTTTTTCTCATTACATGTCATGTAGTGTATAATTTTCTAGATTTATAGATCTGGTTCATGAGTCACTGACCACTCCTCTATCCACCATTCTGGACTCTCCCTTCACCAGAACCAAGGGATATTTTCATCTGAACCTCTTCGTTGATGAACACTTAGATAAAACCCTCGAATCCATTTGAAAAATGGATTTGTACATCATTTTCCATTTCACGTTGAAGATCATGAAATCAGGTATCCAAAACAATCCGATCCATTTCCTCTTCCATCATCACACCACCATCACAACATGTCAATCCTAGATATATAATATCAAATAATTTTACCAAGAAACACATGCACAATAATCAATTTCTTTAGTAATTGTCGAACCAGAGTCCAAATGAAGAACGCCCACGATGAACAAAGAAATATGGGAGAAAATAAAAACCACATCATGAGGAAAAAACCTCAGCCAATGTTCATTTTTGATTCTATCCATCAATATTATAATGACAAGTGAATAATCAATAATCATAAATAAATTCTCCCAAAATAACCCCACAAATAACCCCACCCTGTAAGATGACCTAACCGTAGATCAATCAGTTGGTTTATTGATTTATGTTCATCATAGGAAAAGAAAATAGGGAAATAATACAAATAAAAAAAATTATTTACCTAAATTTGGATCAATAAATGATGAATAATAGATATGATTCATGATTTTTAGTGAGATCCCATGATTTCGTCTCATATCGGTTGTTGATATTCGATCCGGTCACTATTAGACAATAGAATCTCATTCAATGGATCTCTAATGGTCCTTTGGATCTATAGGTTTTAGTATATAAACATAATAATTTCCCATAATCATTCATCTATAGAAGTGTTTAGGTCATTGCATCAATGAAATAAAATAAAATAATTAATTATTTTATTCATTTTATGCCTACGATGAATTTTTCACAAACACCTTGTGTCAAAAAAGGTTATGACACAAACAATTTAGAAACTAAATTCTGAACTCAACTGTGCCCTCAGATTTCTAATCTAGGACTCCATTTAGAAGTCATTCCATTTTTCTAGAAAAATATGTACACATACTATTTAATATATTTCAAACATTTATTATGGGAACATCGGGTCTCGAAATCACCTGCCATCTTAGCGCCTAGTCTGAAAAATATTTCATATAATATCGAAAAATAATATATAAAAAATAAGAGTCACTAAATTCTCCCCACCTTGGATATTTACATCCTTTAAATGAAAAAACAAGAGGATACAAAAATATATGTGGGTACTGAGAATGAATTTGAGCCTCTTGCTCCCATGTACTCTCCTAACGATTCGCATGCTACCACAAAAAATGCACTAAATGAATCACTCTACCATGAAGGATCCTATCATACTAATCCTAAATCTCTACTGGATACTTAGAAAAGGTATCTCCATCCTTTATGTCCATCTCACCCTAGTCAATAATGTGTGATGGGTCATGCACATACCTCCTCACATGTGAAATTTGAAAGAATTTGTGTACTTGGTATAACTATGGAGGTAGTGATAATAGGTACACCACCTTTCCAACTCTACATAGTTTTTGTAAAGGGTCAATGAATCTCAAAGATAACATATCATCCTGAGAAAATCTCTATAATCCAATCTAACTCCAAAGACCACCATAGTCTATCCGTATAAGAATTTTGATAGATCTATGCAGTCTTCATCTACTCCTGGAAGATCTAAACCTTCATGGTAATTTACCACACTATCTCTAGGCCCATGAGTGTTGACTCTCCTAGGACATTCCAGCAAAGTGGTGACCAACAGGGTCTCCTGTACAAAGCCTCGAACGGTTCCATACCAATGGTGGAATGGTAGCTATTGTTGTGCACAAATTCCAATAGTAGTAGGTGATCCTAACAACTATAGCCAAATTCCAACATTGAAGCATGTCCTATAGAACTATAATGTTCCACTCTATCTGGAAATCAGTTTGGGGGTGCAACACTATTCTCAAGCATAAATAAGTATCAAAAGTCTCCTGTAATCCCTTCAATAACCAATATGTAAAACAAGTATCATGGTAAAAAATGATCTTTGAGTGAACACCATGGAGTCAGACTATCTCCTACATGTATAAGAGTCCCAAGATATCTACTAAACTTTGATACAGTATGGATAAGAAGTGAGCCGACTTGGTGAGTCGGTCTATAATCACCCATATGGAATCATGTCCCCTAGACATACATGGTAATCCTATCATGAAGTTGATGGATATCCCATCCCAATTATACTCTAGAACCTCAAGGGGTTGAGCTAAACCCACTATAACTTGGTGATCAACCTTTAATTGCTGATAAGTTAGGCATCGAGAGACAAACTCTGCAACCCCATTCTTTATCCCTATCCACCAAAACTGACGTCAGAGGTCCTGGTACATCTTTTCCACACATGGATGTACCACCAAAGGAGATGTATAAAACTCTATCAGAACCTAATTCCTCAATGTCACTGATACCATTATGCATCCTATGAAAATAACTACATGCTCCCTACCTTTATAAAATCCATCAGGAGCATGTATCATAGATATATGAGTACATATGGTCTCACAAACTACATACTCAAAATGTTACTATTTGACTCACTGTAATATCTTAGAGGTAACAACCATATACTGGAAGAAAGATGCTCCATATCCATCCACAAATGATAACTCCAGTGAGGAAAAATGCTATGATGCCTCATTCAGCAATTGAGAACATGATCTCCTGTTGAGAACATATTCTACTATGTTACCCTTTTGAGGAGTATAGAAAATATCGAATCTATAATCCTGAAGGAACTCTATCCATAAAATTTATCTCAAGTTAATATCATTCTGAGAGAAAATATACTTGTGACTCTTGTGATCAGAATAGATGATAAACTGCTCACCCATCAGGTAGTGTTGCCAAATCATTGATACGAAGAATATTTCTTCTAACTCAAGATTGTCGATCATGTATTTTTTCTCATGTGGTCTCAAAAAACATGAAACATATTCAATAAACACTTTCCTCTACATTAGAATACAACAAATCCATTTTCTTAATGCATCATAGAACACTACATATTGGACACCCTCTAGAAATCTCAATATGGGGGTTCTTGTTAATCTCTGCCTCAACTACTAAAAATATTTCTCAAACCTCTCTGTCCACATGAATGGATACCCCATTTTGGTCAAAGTTATCAGGGGTGATGATATCATGAAGAAATCAGTTATTAATCTCCAGTAATAGCCTTCCTACCCGAGGATTCTCTATACCTCCATCACACTATTGGGTCAATCCCAAGTTAACACTACCTTAACCTTGGTCGGGTCCACTGCCACTCCTGATGAGATAAATTGTCTCATAAAGTAGACCAAATATATCTATAACTCACACTAAAGAGATTTACATAAAGTTTTTTCTCTTATATTACATCTAGATTCATCATCAATTATCTCATGTGATCCTCCGCAGACACCGTGTACACAAGGATATCGTTGATGAAGAATTCGACGAACCAGTATAAGAAAGGATGAAAGATCCAGTTCTTATGTCCCATGAACACTACTGGGGAGTTATTCATGCTAAAGGTCATCACCAAGTACTCATAGTTACCTTAGTGACATCTGAATTCCATCTTCAGTATATCATCATCCTGTACTCACAACTGGTGATAGCCTAACCTAAGGTCAACCTTCAAGAACCATCGAGCCTCTATCGACTGATCAAAGAGGTAATAAATCCTTAGTAGTGGATACATGTTCTTCATATTCACCTAGTTCAAGCACCAGTATTCTATAGGATCCATCCAACATGATGGTGCAAATATCGATGTCTTATCGGGGTGTAGATCAATGCATAAGTCTATCTCTTAGTGGGGTGGTAAACCTAGAACATCCTCAGAGAAGATTTCCTCATACTCTGTCACCACTATAGGGAACTAAAATCTAATAAAATCCAGTGCCCTAAGGTCTAGAATATCCAACTAGTGAGTAGTCAGATACACCCTCCTATGAATGAGTCCATCTTGTTCTACCTGAGATTCCTTTTCAACTATAAAGGAGAAACTATTTTCGTCACTACGGACACATCACATCCTATACCTGAAACATCCAATCTAGAAATTAAATTTGGATAAACAGTCCATAAATTAGATGATTTCTCAAGGCCTCATCACTTATATAAATAGATCCCAGCAAAAACTCTCAGCTTAAAGAGTCAGGTCATGTTATCGACACACGTGTGTGATCTCTGAGCCATCTCTAACAGGAGTCCCCAAGAAAAAGGTTCAAGGTAAAGGCTCAACTAGAATATCTATATCTAAAACACGTTAGGTGGAAATAAAGTAATGACTAGAACACATATCCATCAGTACTACATCTAATGTATAAAATATAAAAATCACACCTTGAATCATTCTCGAAGCCTCTCAGTCGTAAGCTTCGACCACCTGCAGCTGCCTCGAACCTTATCCTCCTACTCTCTAAGCCTGGTGTGGACCACCTGAGGGTGGTGATAGTAACATGTCAAAGCATCTACAACCACCTAATTCTCTCCCAGCTTCTCTTACACTTACACCTTCATACATACATATATTCTCCTACAACTACCTCTACCTGAGTGGCCCATCCATGGTCTTACTATCAGCCGTATGAAGGGTTAGAAAATATCATGCAAGATGTCCCCTACCATCACATGTGCAACACCAACTCTCCCTAGGATGAATGGACCCATACTGAGAGTCTTGAACCATATAAACTCTATCCTGGGACCTCCTCCTAAAATGTCTCCCACTTCCAGGTCCCTAATACTGACATAAACTACCTACTTCCAAGGTCTCTACTTCTGTATGCCTACTACCAAAAACCACTAGCTACATTTTCTCATCCAAGAAACTCTCAACCACTAAAGATTTCTCTAGAAACCCATCATAAGTAGGAATGAATAGAGGGACAAAACTATCTTAGATGTATCTTTTCAAATCTCACTTGAAGGTCAAATCCCTAAGTAACTAGTCATGAACCACATCCATCGAGTACTTGGAGAGATTGGTAAACCTTGATAAATGATCATATACCTTCATACTACCCTTTTAGAGCTATAGAAGCTAATAGATACGTACATCCATTAGTATATCTAGAGATAAATCCCCCCTAAATAGGTTCTCAAACTTTGAACACTCTATAGTCACCTCATCGTAAGGCTGGGTCACCAAATCCCACCATCATCCTGCTGAGCCATAAAGAAGTCTAACCTCCATGACCACCATATAATATGATGGTTTCCTGACCAGATGGAAAACCCATGTCACCACATCAAGATAGTCCTTAGCTGCCTATGGGTAGGGATCACCGTGGAACCTGAGGTGTCTCTATCACTGAAAAACTCATAAAGTTCACACAATCCTCACACCTCATCCATTGGTATTGCAGGTACCATTTTCTTCCCCAAAGGTGGTGGAATAGATGGTGAACCACCTGAAGGTAACACCTTTTGAATTTTTACCTATGTCGATGCATCATCATTGAGTAGATCATCCTCATGATCCTGATGCTTAACCCTAGCTTGCATATATTGCGGAGGCATCCTGAAAGTAAAAAATATATACCACGATCAATGAGTATATATAGAGAGATGAATCAAGAAGGACATGGAAACCACAAACCATTCCTATATAATTCATGTACCATTTTTTTCTCTACAACCAGTTTTTTCATGTACCAAGTTGAAAAGTATGTGATCAGACTTCTGGTGTATGGATACATCGACCACTGCACCAACACTATAGTCCCTGGCTTAAAATCCAAACTTGAAACACTTAAAACTATTTACCCAAACCAATATCATAGAATTCGGTCATAATGTAGAACCGACTGGCTCTGATACCACTATATCACAACCCATACCAATGGGGCTCATTCCATGACTCCCCAAGCCCATCTCCAATAGGCCAGGGGCTGGCGACTAGCGCCGAGTATGAATATTAATAACATGGGAGGCCTTAGCCTAAGTATCCACACACACACACACACATATAAGTCTATACAATGCTGAAATGTAAAAATAACTAAATAACTATGAATTAGTACATCTACATCCCAAAACCAGAGCATGATAGAAAGTAAAGTAAATTAAATAAGGCCAAATAAAAGAACACCAAAAAGAGTCTAAAAACAATTCCATCCTGAAAGTAATATTGGGGGCTGCTGTCAACATACCACAGGAAGACACCTTGGCTTGTATAGTCTCACTAAGCACTATATGGTCCTAGTCTATCATGGACTATATCAAAAGGTCAATCATTTTCACAAGACGCAACACATACCAGAAAATACCATTAAGTGGTGAGTTCAAAAATACCCAGTAGGACACCTCAAAACCACAAATAATACAACAAATGAATATATTAATCTCTACACGGGTATATTTCTACAACACATATAACAATAATATCCATATATACTCAATAAATACATACAGTCTAAATGTAAATCACAACTGTTATTCTAGACTAGGATTTTTGTTCGAAGGTTCCACAAAGAACTCATTTGAGAGAACACACTCCATGAGTCTCATAGCACTGATGAAGTCTATCCAAGAGGTAATTCTTGTCGAGTCTCACCAATATAAGTACACACTAAAAATATGAAGAGATACGATAAAAATATGTGGATCACTCCCAAGGATATGGGGTATTACAATAACTCAATCTAGATTAACCTGATAAGTAGAGGATCAGTGCCCACATAGCATTGGTCACAATGATACCAAGAAATCCCCCTAGGGAAAGAATATAAATAGAGTATCTCACTCCTTACCTCATGGAAGGATTACAACAACTCTATCCAAGAATTCCTATTGAAGGGATCACAGTCCTATGTGTAGAAGGTGATTCCATACTAACCCTGAGAGAATGGATAAGGGGAAAGTACCCTAACAAAAAATTTACAAGATATAGAGGTAAAAGACTCTAAGACAATATTTAAGGAGTAAATGATGTGTAGTAGGGTTACACATAGTGTCCCTTCAACCCCGAGTCCTACCTATGTAAAACAGACCATGTTTGTGTCTGTGTAAAAGTAAACGGAATGATACTAATCGTGTACCTCTACCAGTGTCCCGGTACATGTCTTATCCCATGTATTATTATCCTGGACATGTCCATGTAGTAGTACATAGCATGCCCATGGACTTGTACTCTCAACTCATGTCTTTTTACCCTCCAGGGTACTCAGTGAACTCACTAAGAAGGACCACAAGCCATGTGACCAGGTCACATTCCATGTGACCAGGTCACATTCCATGTGATGCTTATCTCCTTCCCAAAACCCTTTCCACCACGGAGAGGGTCCCACACGGTGTGTGGATCCTCATTACACATTGTGTAGTATGAAATTTTATAGATTTCCAGATCTAGTTCACATGTCACTGGCCACTCCTCAGGCCACTGTTTTGGCCTATCCCTTCATTGGAACCAAGGGAGATATTTGTCTAAACCTCATCATTGGTGAACATTGGGATTCAACCCTTGAATCCATTAGAAAAACGTATTTATACACAATTCTTAATTATACACCGAATAAAATGAAATAAGGTATCCAAAACTATTCAATACACTGCTAATTTTTTCTTCATACTACCATCATGTCATGATGAGACCAAATCTACAATATCGAATAATTTCACCAAGAAAAGAGTGTGTAACAATTGATTTCCTTAGTATGTGTCGAACCATAGGATGAACGAAGAACACCCATGATGAAAAAAGAAATATAGGAGAAAATCACAACCAAAAAATGAGGAACAAACCTCAACCAATGTTCAGGTTTTTCTCTATCTGTCTCTGTTAGAATGAAAAGCTAACAATATATAATCACAAAGCAATTATACCAAATTAACCCCAAAAAATAAACACATCAAGCAAGATGACTAAACCATGGATCATTTTTTTGGTAGATTGATTCATGTTCATCATAGGAAAAGAAAATGAGGAAATAATTCAAGTAAAACAAACATCTTACCTCGATTTGGATCAATCACTAACAAAGAACAGACTTGTGCCATTATTGTTAGTGAGATACTCTGATTTCATCTCGCACAGGTCATAGATCTTCAATCCGATCATAGTTCACCAATATAATCTTAGTCAATGGATCTCCAATGGTCCTCTAAATCTCTAGGTTTTAGAAAATAAATCAAGGAATTATCTATAACCATTTATTTATAGAATAGGTTAGGTCACCTCATCAACAAAATAAAATAAATTGAAATAATTCATTATTTTATTCATTTTATGCCGGAAAAAAATTTCTAAAAATTCCATGCACTGAAAAAGGTTATGTTAAAAATAGGGTAAAAAATATGTTCTAAACTCAACAATACCCTTATATTTATGATCCTAGCCTCCATTTAGTAGTTATTCTACTTTTTTAGTAAAATTTTGTGCAGAAATTATTTAATATATTTAATATATTCCTAACATTTTTTCTAGGCACACTGGTCCTCAGAATCACATGCTGTCTCAGCACATGGTCTTGAAAATTATCCATAAAATATCCAAAAATAATATAAGGAAAATATGAGTCATTAAAATGATATTTTTCTTATTAAATGGAATTAAATAAAGTAAGTATATATTCTCAAAAAAATTCCCCAACATTTGGAAAAGGATATTGAAATAAAATGTTGTCCTATTATTATATTTTTTGATGATATCAAAGAAACTTTTCACACCAATTTGGTTTATGGATTTTTGGTCATTAACTTTCTCATAACCATGTCCTCTATCACTCCCCATAAATATTTGGGTGTTAGTTTTCTCTTCTAAGTCTATTTTTTCACTTCCTACCTATGTTATCCTATTTAGAAACATAGTATGTGTTATTTCTGATGAACTTAACACATCCCTTTCACTCATTTTAGGAGGAATTTTATTAACCATTTTTATGATGTGGGATTCCAACAAATGGATTTTTTAATGTTAAAACTTTGTTTACCGAGCATAGGCTCAAATTGTTAGGATATAATTTATTTAAGGGGGGTGGAATGTAACACCCTAAGATTTTGTGAATTATTATTTTTCAAATAAATTTATTCTCTTTGATATTTTATGTTACAGGAAACACCATGCTTAACTTTAATTACACGTAACACTATGTTTAGATTTCATTACACAAAACATAGTGCGTATCTTTCATTACATGCATAATTTAATTTAAAAGAAACATGTCATACTATTAAAATATTATTATTTAATATTATAGTTATCACTTAGACATTAGAATGATGGGTATGAATAAGATTAACTGAATTATGAAAATATATGGTTTATACATACATATAAAATTATTTCTTTGGTAAAAAATTAATTAGAAATGAAAATAAAAACTATTTGAAAATAAAGGAAATCTTTTTTTTAAAAAATTATTTTTATGAAAAAAACATGTTTTAATTTAATAAATTAAAAAAAACCAATTTTGGTGAATAATATTAATTAAATTTATATATTATATATTCAATAAAATGTTTAAAATTTATCTCATCTATTTTTAAGACAATATATATGAATAAATCCAATTTTACTCTTAAAAACCGTATTTTTATAAAAAGAAGTTTTGTCACCTTTTTTTGACATATTTTAAAACTAAATTTTTAATTTTTTTTAAAATTTATTTGAAATAATGTAGTCATATTTATAATCATCATTTCAAAATTATATTAGGGTAATGTTTTGATAATTTTTTCTGAAAATAATTTTTTCAATGAATAATGAAAATTACTGGTTTTTATTAAGAACTGTCATTTCTTTTAAAGATTTTAAAAACATAAAAATTGGTTTAATATTTTTTTACAAGATTTTTTAATTATATATCTATTAATCCAATTTATTTCATTGTAATCATTTTCATATTTAATTTGGATATAAAAACATTTTAAACTTTTGAAAATTTTCTCTTTGAAAACCTACTTTTTCATCGCGTCTGTAGAGATAATTTTAAATTCAATTTTACCACTTATGTGAATGAAATTTGAAAAATTGGATTATATATTTTGAATCCAAATAATTTATATTTTATAATAAGTTCAACTTAGTTTTTTACCAAAATTAATACTAAAAATAGTAAAAATTAATTACCGTGGTTAAGGTGAAAATTGGTTTACCAGGGGTTAAAATAAAAGGATAAGTGGTAAAATTACCTAAGAATTTATATAAAATCATTTTATGGACATATTTAGAATTAATAAACTCTAATGTTCTATAATTGATCATTTTTGATTCATGTGTCATGAGAAAAATTTGGGTAAATCTTTTCCTTTACAAAAATAACATGTGTGGCACTCACCTCACTTATAGAAGGCCATCCCTATCCTCTCCTCTTAACACCTAAAAAAACATTAGTTCAGAAAATACATACCCAAATAAATTCCTTACTTACATAATCTCATCCTATAATCCTTATTTTGGTCATAAATCTAACCTATGAATCCTTTTGCTGCAAACCAAAAGAAGTTGTTTGAAGAAGAGGTAACGTCCCTAATTAAGCATTTTATTTTATTTCTTCATACACCTCCTTCAATTATTATTAAAAAAATATGATACAAAAATTAAATTATCCTAAATATAAAAATATTTTATTATGTTAATGTAATAACCTGAATCCTTCTCCTCTTCTATTAAATGGGTTATGAAATCATTTTTCATGTGTACAATAGATTACAACTTCACGAACTAATGTTATTTGTTTTCCATCACCACATATCACAGCTGGATATAGTTATAGATTTATAGTTTATATATGAGTTTAATTAAATTATTATTCTTCTAGAATCATGATATCACGTGTAACTTTTTTTACTTTCTATTCAATGGGAATATAATAATGTCGTTCGTGTGTTTGGAGGACTACCGCCTCACAAAGCGATGTGATTTATTCACTCTCTACATGGAAGGTAATAAAGATGAGTTTAATGAATATATGTGATATATATGACATAAAAATTATTCTATAATGGTAATATATTATTTACCTTTCCTTATTTTGTTTTCTATTGGGAAAATGGAAAGAACGTTTATGCGTACGTACGACCTACCGTCTCTATGAATGGTGTATTTCATTTTATATGTCTAAATTTTATGGATCACTATAAATAAATATTTAATGAATATATATTAAATTTATATTATTTAAAAATTATGGATATTATGTAACCATGATCAAAGTAATATGAACAAAAATAAAAAATCAAAACATACACGAAAAACAAAGTAGTTATTGCCCGAAACGTGACTTTAACATGGAATTGTTAATAAACGGGTAATAAATGGTCGTAAGTAAATAATATATGGTATTATATATAAATATAATTATTTAATATATTTATAATAAAATTATATTTATTATACAGGAGGTTCAAATGTGTACGAAGGAAGTCAAGACTTATGTTAAGGGATTTCCATCTCACTTTCATTTTTTTGTAAGACACACGCCATATTGACCACATGTTTACTTTATTTGGTATATACAATAACCATGAATTTATTTTACGATTATTATACTTAAATTTATGGGGATTTAAATATCCATTTTAGTAGCTATCTTTCATTGGGGTTATAGTTCAAAAGTAACCAAAGTGGTAAGATATTTTTTGTCTAAAATTGTATTCTTTGAGACATAAGTTATGTTATGACCCTATCTTCTTCTATGAGGTGTATATACTACCCCTTTGAAATATTATTTCATTAATATCCTTATTTTCATGATATTATAAGTTTCATTTAATTTTATTATTTCATGGGGATTATAATTCAAAGATACCAAAGTGGTAACTATTATATGTTACAATTTCATCATTTATCGAGATTGTTTATGATTATGCATCCAATGATGAAGTATTATGATATATATCTAAAAAAAATTATTAATTTTATTCTCCTATGGTTATTAAATGATAATAATTTTCCCTTCATTTTCCTCTCTTTGTGTACTCAGTATTTCAAAAATATTTTTTTAAGAAAAATCGTCTTTATTTCTCTCTTCAGTCTAAAAAACTTTTTCTTCTAAAACTATGTTTTATAAAAATTATTTTAAAAAATGTTTTAACATTAATTAAATTATTTATTAAATAATTTTTTACCCATGTTTCACTATTTACAAAATATTTTGGAAGGAATCTTCATTCCTTTTTCCAAACAATGCGCCTTTGGCTTTTACCAAAAATATGAAAAAAATATTTCTTTTATAGTATATAAAATTAATGGAATTTCCCACTTTCATAACCAAATAATTGTTTTAAATCCTCCTTTTTAATTTTCTATGTTTATTTTAAAATAAAAATATTTACAATTTTTTTTATGAATTTTTAAATTATTTTAATATACTACTTTATAGAAAGGAAATATTACTCAATAGTTATAAAATGATTTTTAAATATTACTAAATAGTTTATATACTCAATAGTTTATTTTAAATCCTCTATTTATGTTCTCAATAGTTTATTTTTTATGTTTCTAATGTCTCAAGAAATGTTTTAAATAATTTTTAAATATTACTTTATAAGTTTCCAAGAATTTTTTTAAATAAAATGATTTTGAAAATGTTTTATGTTTTAAAAAGAGTTTTTCAAATTATAAGACTATATTCCTCAATAAATGTTTCCAGTGATCTTTCAAAATATTTTTCCATATAATGTTACATACTTTGTTGTTACTTATGCTTTATTGGGGATAAGATTGAATGAAACCATCCTTGTTCTTTCTCAGTATAGTTAATATTTATATTGATTAAATTTTTATGAAACCCGTTTATTTATCCTGGGTTATTCTATAGTGAATTGATGGAATGTTTATGAAACTCGTTTTCTTTACATAGGCTATGATGTGATGATATGATGAATGTTTTATGATATTTTAGAAAACATAAGTATGGTTTTCATTAAGATATGGGTAAGACCTATATCTCCATCCAATGAATTTTGTAAAGATTTATATCTCACGAGATAACAAAGGGAAACAAGTCGATGGGATTGATACACTATAGGAAATAGGTTCATCATGATCCACTATGGGAAACTGGTTCATCCTAATCCACAATGGGAATATGTGATAGTTCCCGATACAATATGTTTATAGTATTGGTAGTTAACCTTAAAACATGATTTTTTCTATATTTATGGTGGTTCCAACATTTTATGAAATGAGCTTATGTTTAATAATTTATTTATGATTATTTATCACTCTTATGGGCCATGTTCTTTGATATGATATAGTTTTATTCCATGAATCATTTCTATGATCTATGACATGCCTTGTTCTCAATTTCAATGTCAAGGAAAAATGAAATTATATAATGTACATGTCTTGAATTATACTATACTAAAACTCTTTATAATTTGGGTATCTATGACATATTTCTAGATATTGACCTTAGTTTATGATTATGAATGAGATTCATAATTATTTTCAACTTTAAAAAGGCCCCTTGGTGTTAGAGAAAAGCAAATAATAATTGGGATATTTAAACTAATGTGATTATACCATGTGTATAAATATAATTTTTATTATAAATCAAAATAATATTTGTGTTTTTCACATTTGAAATATTTAATTATAGAATAGTTAATTAATTAAATAATTAATGTGGTTTTAGAATATAAATAATGGTTTATTTTTATTATTGATACAAAATATGAGGAAACGATAAATCCCAAATGATATTTGGTATTGGTATTATAATAATACACTTATAAGGCCCATTACATGTGTAAAATTCATTATCTCACCTAAAGAGAGAATTTAGGAACATCTTTTTCTTTCTTTAACCAATTTTGAGATTCAGTAATGTACCTCCCAAGGTGGTTTGGGTCTTAAAAAACTTTTGGAGGCTATTTAATGCTCCAAATAACCATTATAGGGTATTTATTGTAATGTCCCGACCCTAGTTACCTAGAGTCAGTGAATTATTACATAACATTGGCATGATCACAAGAGATCAGGTCCCGGAATACCGATTAGTTTAGTAGCCTTGGAAGTACTAGATACATTCATAAGTTTTACCTGAATGGACCTAAAACCTTTATTTTTATTGATTTTTTGATAACCCCCCTTTCTAAGGATGAGGGGGAACCCTTACAAGGCCCGTAGGCTCAGATATTACACGTCCCATAGGCTTAGAAGATTACATGACCCGAAGGTCTTAGGGAATTAAAAAAGACTATCTACAAGGAACTGCCCCTCCCTAGCATCTGCATCCTGATTGTAGCTCTCCACCTTTGCATGACCTTCTGGGTAGGCTTCCCGTGCAAGCACATGCTGGTACTGATGACATATCCGTATCCTCTCATTATGAAAATCCATTTGGCTCTTCTCTGTTGAGTGCACCTACTCTGAATCCTCTTCTGGGGCTGCTCCTTTTTTTGTATTGTGTTTGGGTCCTGCATTCATGTGGCCCGAAGGCCTTGGGGTGGCCCTAAGGACTTAAAGGGACCCTAAGGCCTTGAGAATCAACTGGCCCGAAGGCCTTGGGTACCCCGAAATCCTTGTAGGACCCGAGGACCAAACTGGTGGGCCGAAGGCCTAGATGGATGAATAGTTCCGGCTACTACAGTATCGAATAGTGCCTGCTACAGTGCCTGCTACAGTTCCTTCTATAGTACCCGAAAATATGCCTCCACTCGGATTTGATCTCGGGTCTCTTGGATGCACCTAGAGAGTCCTCACCAACTGGGATGAGGATCATGTGCAATTTATAAGTTTTACATTATATTATAAAATGAAAAAAATAAAACATTGTGTCTCATTTTAACACACTCATATCCATTAAGCCTATCCCTATAGGTCAGTCATAATATACTTCTTCGCATCCTGGGAAAAATAAAACATAAGAAAGGGGTGAGATCAGATGCTCAGTAAGGATAACAATATAGCGAAAAGTCTCATAAATAAGCATAAACATTTAATCCAATGTAGAAGACTAAAACAAAAGCCTTTTAAACATAAAATTCAACATAATATGGAAAAGATAAATCATATAATGTCATTTACTTATTCACATGGATATTATACTAGATGAATAATCACATGTAATATCAATAGATAATCTCATAATGATGGAATGCATAATGCCGGACAACATAAACACATAGTCAAGGTCTTGTGACAATACTACAAAAAAAATATTTTCAATGCCTTGTTCCAAGACACTAGTTTGTCTCATGAGACTTATCGATGCATCTAGGGGCCATAACACCCCTCATCACTTACTACGTCCAATGCATTTCTCATATGAAAAGGGTGAAACATAAAATAATTATTCTAATTAAACTAGTATACAAAATGTTAATAATTTAACCGTAAACTATGAATGGCATAAAAATAGCACATCCACAGTCAAACATATAATACAAATATCAATACAATATGGAATATTGTATCATAATAAATAAACTTCAATTAAAATTAAAATCCAGAAATAGATGTTGACATCGATGAAATCAATCCAAAAAATATTTGAGAGAAATATTTCATAATTATAAAAGAAAACATCTATCTTGAAAATATTCTTATAATATTGTAAGGGAAGCTTAGATGGTGTTATAACAGCGAAAAATAGATGCACCCTCCATATAAGTAAAAAAACATTCTTTCCTTAATTTGTCAAAAAGGACATAAAGTACATTATTTGGAAAAAGACGAAAAGATTCCTTTCATTTTTTTTTATAAAAAGTAAAATAAGGGTATAAATAAATTTAACCCATAGTATAGGAAATAATAATTTTTTTGAAATACATTTGTAAGAAACACGAATTTGGATGATAAAGAAGTCCTAGTAGATACTTATGTATGAACAACCTCGGATAATAAAGATATTGTAAAATTAACCCTAACTTGTACTTTTCCTTAGTAGAGGGTACGTTAAACTTTTGTATAATGGTTAAATAATTGTTATTAAATTATACAATAACCACATACATAAATTTGATATCATATATGATCCTCTAATATTTATTTGTTAATAATATTTTAGTAGTATCATTGTTTCGGGTGTTAACTGATTCCTTTTACTTTATATGTTTTGTTTCATAAGTCATGTTTGTTATGGATATGATGTATTTTATTCATATCGAGAATGATATTAAGTTCTTAAACATTTTTTTTAATCACCAAATGAAAATTATTCTTTAATTGTTACGATGGGGAATGAAATCTCATCGCATCGTGGAGATGGTAAGACGTACGTACGCACGAGCAACAATATCATTCTATTAATGGTGAAATTTTATGTAATTGGATAGTATATTATATATATAGAATCATTAAAATTTTATATTTATTATTTACATAAATTATACTCATTATTATATCCATCAAAATAATTTAGTGTTGAATAACAAACTACACCACGACGTGGAGACGATAAGCTGTACGTACACACGCATGATGACTTTGTCATTAATAGGATGGATAGAATAATGAATATGGTTGTAACATATTTATAATAATATATTTGTATGTATAAGGTACTAGAGTTATTATTTTAGTATGGAAACAACAAATAAAGAGGAAGTAGAAGAAGAAAAGAACTTTGAAAGAGATGATGAAATAATTACCTCTTATTTGGGTGCTTCCTTTTGATTTGAACAAAATGGATCCTTAGGTTGGATTTATGATAAAATTAATGCCTCTATGATTAAGTGAGGGTAGTTGGGAGGATATTTTATCTGGGGTTGTCCGATCCAAATGGATTTGGATGTGTGAATTTAAGAGAAGGGGATGTACCCTTTTATAAGAGAGGTGAGGGGAACTTTAAGAAAAGCTTGAAATATTAATTTATTTTAAAATTATTTTTGGTTTCTAATAGATAAAAATGAATTTAGTTCTAGGATAAGGTGGGGATGGGTAGAAATAATCTCAACCAATATGTTTTAGACAAGTTTAGGTCACCATATTAACCTTATATTTTAGATTTAACTCTTAGTTAAAAAGTTTAACTTTTACCATGTCATATTATATTTTTATACTACATGGTTAATATAGTTACTACAAAATTACAAGAGAACCTAAAGTGGTTAATTAATGAAATATATAACATTATATAAGTCATTTTCCAAATATTATATTTTTAGGAATATTATATCATTTAATAAAATAGTATTTGTTTTAAAAACTCATTTATGTCAATTTTGACACTATTTAGTATTTGTTTTTTGTGAAATTCATAACAACTTGATTAATTATAAAAAAAATAAATTGAATAAAACCTAAGATGTCATATTAACCTAAAAAATTCATGTATGACATCAAAAGTTTCAATCTATATTTATTTTAATATTTATAATATCAATTATTTTAGTCTTTCATTAATAAGGTAATTACTGCATCCTCATTGTGTCATAAATAAATTTAATTATTTAATGTCTAAAAATTATAAATAAAATACCATGATGTATTAAATATTTTTATCTTTCTAATTAATATTTATAGAATAAATTATCTTATGTATAACTCTATATTAAAAATGGTTTAGTTATTAAAATTTTAATTTAACACTTTTAACTCTTCTTTAAATAAAATATAATAAATGTCCTAATCTAACCCAAAAAGATAAAAAGGGATCTTATTTTTGTCCTAAGGTTGATTTTACTCAGAAAAAAACTTATCCAAAATAATTAGAACATGTGTTGGGATAATTTTGTATTATTATAATATTATTTTTACCTTTAATTGCCCTATTTACTTTTAACTGTGGTAAATAAAATTCAAAAGTTACTATTCACAAAATATTATTTTCATCCTATTGAACCAAATTTTACTTAATAAAGACAACCTTATCTATCAAATTTTTGAAATTCAATTCACAGAAGTGGTAAAATTACATTTTATGCAGATTTTCAAATGTGCCTAGAAGGTGGGTAAAAGACGTTAAAAAGTTCAATAAGATTTTATATATCTAATCTTATTATAAAAAGACTCTAATGTATTAAATTATACTAATATACGTTTTATGTTTGTATTTTTACTATAAAACAAATTAAAATAAAAAAAAATAATTATTTAAATAAAAGTATGTTTTAAACAATAACGCAATATTTTTCACTATTCATCAAAAATTGTATGTTTTTAAAAAAATACTAAAAATTCCCCCTAAGATAATTTTGATATTAAGAATCCAAAAATGAAGTCCATTTTGAAAAATAAAATTTATAAAATTTCAAAAAGTGGGTATTACTATTCATAAATACTTTTTAAACGACTAGTTTTATTGGTCATGGTGTGCTAGAACCCGAAGTTGCGTAGAGTGAAAGCTATTGTATTAAACAAAGAGAAGTATACCATGGAAGCTTGGGGTGTTACATTCTTCCCTCCTTAAAATAATTATGTCCTCAAAATTTATAGAATATTACTATATAAAAAGATTTAGGTGGTTCTTCATCATAAGTTCCTGAGGTTCCCATGTCGCCTCTTCCATTTTATGGTTTCTCTAAAGAACTTTTACCAGAAGAGTCAGCCGGTTTCTCAAAACTTATTCTCTGGTATCAAGAATCTTGATTGGATCTTAACAATAAGACAAATTGGGTTCCAGTTCTATTTCTTGTTAGGAGAGTACATGAGTTGGTTCTGGCATGTATATTCTCAACAGTGATATGTGGAACATATCTTGAACTTTAGAGAGACTTGGAAGCATTGCCAAATGGTAAGCTACAACTCCAATTATTTCTAGAATTTTGAAAGGTCCGATGTACCTAGGACTTAATTTACCCTTATTACCGAATCATATAACACCCTTCCAAGGAGATACCTTATAGAAAACATGATCTCCTACTTGAAATTCTAAATCCTTTTATCAATTATTAGAATACACTAGTGGAAATAAGGGATTTAACATCGACGTAATAACATCAGTTCTTTTATAAACTGATGAAAATATTATTTTTGAGAACTTATTGGCATCAGTTTTATGAAAACTGACATCATAAGACATTATTCGATGATATTTCGCATCGGTTTTGTGAAAACCGACATGGAAAATCAAAAAAAAATGTTTCGGCGTCCATTTTGAGGAAAAACCACTCCCAAAATACGAAACATGGATATTTTTGGCATCAGTTTGTATGAAAATCGATGCCAAAAATAAAAAAATATTATGGGCGTCAGTTTTCTCAAAACCAACGCAGAAATTCTTTTAAAATTTATCAGGGGTGCGAAACCCTCATTTTGTTGGATATTTGAAATCGAAACCCACGGTGGTACCTTCAACTCGCTACGACATTCGAAGCCCTATTTGTGATCTTGGATGGCCATTGTTGATGGTTTTCATCCATTTTCACAATTTGCGGTTTGTGTTCTTTATCCTTTCTTGATTTATCTTCCATTGTTTATTTCTTCTTCCATAACACTATTTTATGCGACTTGTAATGGCAGTTTGATTTTAGTTGTTGTTTATCATTATTTTTCATTAATATTATCATTGTTGGTATAGATTTTGCAGTGTTTGTTTTTCTAAGTCATTATACAGAACACAGTTTGGATTGAGGATCTCCATTCAGGTTAAACTTCAAATTTTTTAAGTTTTTTAATTTTGTAGTTAAATTATTTATCATTTAATTTTGTTATTGATTTGAATCAATTATTAGTTTTTATTTTATTTTAAATATGTTAGGACATGGTTAAATATTCTGTCAACAAACATTCTTAAATATCCTATCAACAAATTGCATCTTTTTACATTGACTCCAAGAAAATTTCACCCAATTCACTTACTGAATCCTTTAAATTAATGCAATATTCAATACTTTTGACACATGAAACATCGAAATATTGCAACAACTATGTAAAATGAACTAATAAATTTTAGAATAATGATATTATAATTAAATTATAATATCAATACAACACACATGTATATAATATGAAAATAAAATGTTTACTATTTGTAAATGTATTTCATATATGATGTTTTCTATCTGATTATCAATAGTTTTTTATTAAATGTGTTTTTGTTTAAAATTTATATGATAGATATTTAAATGTTTATATGTTTTAATATATTTACCAAATATATTGTGATATCAGGTATTTAATGGACTGTACTTGGATTCATTTACGAAGAACCACTAGTGAATATGAAAAAGGAGTTGATAATTTTTTGGAATTCACTAAATGACATCTTCAAAACATTGATTTGATTTTCTGTCCATGTGTGAAGTGTGTAAATATAAGAAAGTTAAACTCTAGAGAAATTAAGGATTATCTCATTTGTTATGGTTTTTTCCTTAATTATACACGTTGGATCTGGCATGGTGAAAGAACTGAAAATTCAAAAACCAATGTTGATGACGGTATTCATAATGAGGTAGAGGATCGTATTGAAGAATTAATTCATGATTTAGGTTTTGAAACCATTCAAAAGATAACAACTGTTGAACGATTGTATGTAGATTTTAAGAAACCATTATTCCTAGGTTGCAGTAATTATACAGTGTTATCAGCAGTTTTGAGATTAGTTAACTTAAAATAAAAAATGGGTGGTGTTATAAAAGTTTCTCCAGTTTACTTGAGCTTTTAAAAGAGATACTTCTATAAGGGAATAGTATTCCATATTCCAATTATGAGGCGAAGAAAATATTATGACCAATGGGATTGGGGTATAAAAAGATACATGCTTGCCCTAATTATTGTGTACTGTATCGGAAAGAAAATGAATATTTATCAAATTGTCCTACATGTGGGACATCATGCTATAAGATAGATGGGAAAGTCAACTTAGATTCATTCTTAGGTGATGTCATCTAACATCATGAAAAATCAATTTTGTACTTTCCAATGATATCGTCCTATATTTTTTGCATACAATTATGATAATTCAATTCTGATTCATTTTTAGGTACCAGAATCAAAACTCCTACTAAAGAAATTCGGTACCTTCCAATAATTCCTTGTTTGAAGCGTCTATTTTCAAATTCAATTGATACAAAAAGGTTAAGATGGCATTTAGATGAGCACATCTCTGATGGTAACTTTTGTCACCATGCCGATTCACCACAATGGAAGAGTTTTGATAAAAAAATTTATGATATTGGAAGTGATGTTAGAAATCTCAGAATGGGATTTTGTACTGATGGAATGAATCCATATCAGAGCCTCAGTAGCAAACATAGTTCATGGACTATTTTTCTAGTAGTTTAAAACTTGTCCCCACATCTATGTATAAAGAAAAAATATGTTATGATGATCTTGATGATTTCTAGACTAAAACAACTGGGAAATGATATTGATGTGTATCTTTCACCATTGATTGATGATTTGAAACTGCTATGGGAGGAAGGTGTTAATGTTTTTGATGCATACAAGAAAGAGTATTTTCTTTTTCATGCTATGATAATGTTTACTATAAACGACTTTCCTGCATATGGAAACTTATCTGGATATAGTGTTAAGGGACATAAAGCATGTCCAATTTGTGAAGAACAAACTTCATATTATCAACTAAATAATGGAAGAAAGACAGTGTACATGGGACATCGAAGATTTTTGTGAATTGATCATCCTTATCATAGATTGAAAAAATCATTTAATGGTTTACAAGAATACAAACTTCCCCCTCGACCATTGTTAGTTGAAGAATACTATGACAGGGTGAAAGATATTGATTCGACATTTGGAAATAGAAGAAGTTATGGTTTTCAAAAACATATCTGGAAGAAGCAATCTATTTTTTTTTGAACTACCTTATTGGAGATTTTTAGAGATAAAACATAACATTGATGTTATTCATGTTGAGAAAAACATATGTGACAGTTTTATTAGAAATTTGTTAGAAATAAAAGGAAATAAAAAAGATGGATTTCATGCTATATTAGACTTTATATTAATGAGAATATGTTTGGAGTTAGCTCCCACTGTGAAAGGAAATAGAACATATTTACCTCCAACTTGTCACACATTAAGCAAGATTGAAAAGATGAATTTTTGTTAGTGTGTTCATGGTATTAAATTACCCAGTGGTTTTTCTTAAAATGTAAATAATTTGGTTTCATTGAAGGATTGTAAATAAATAGGTATGAAATCTCATGATTTCCATGTGTTGATGCAACAACTTCTACCAGTAGCAGTGCATGGTATATTGCCGACATCTTTCAGAGAGACTATCATCAGGTTATGTAATTTCTTTAAATCCATTTGTATAAAAGTCATTGATCCAAATTTGTTAGATGTGTTGGAGAATGAAGAAACTCTTATTCTTTTTCAACTAGAAATGTATTTCCCACCCACATTTTTTGATATAATGGTTCATCTGCTGATTCATTTGGTGCGTGAGATAAGAATATGTGGGCCTATTTATTTAAGATGGATATATCCTTTTGAAAGATATATGAAAATTTTGAAAGGATATGTTAAAATTCCTTATCGACTAGAGGCCTCTATTGTTCAAAAATATGTATCAGAAGAGGTGATTGAGTTCTGTACTAATTATTTGTATGAGTTGAAGCATATTGGTCTCCCTGTATATTGATATATGATAGTTAATAGTGAATGTAGAGGGGTTTGAGGCCTAAAGGTAAAGTTCATTCCATGCGATGAAGTGATATAGGAACATTTATACATTTTGAACAACACAGATGAGGTTCAAACATATATATCCTCACATATTTCTGAATTAAAGTTACGATTTCAGAAAAGAAATGAAAAGTGGGTGATGATTGAGCATAATAAGACATTTGTTTCATGGTTTAAAGAGAAAGTCACCCAAAATATATCTGCATCAGAAACATTGAAGTGGTTAGAAGGGGGACCATCTCTTAATGTGATCACATGGTCTGGTTTTGATATCAATGGATACACATTTACACAAAAAACTTGGATGACAAGAGTACCATTCAGAATAGTGGTGTGATGGTTTTTGCCGAAGGAGTGCATTTTTCGAGTGCCAAAGATAAAAACCCAATTTTTGCATCAACATCATATTTTGGAGTTCTTGAAGACATATGGGAAATTGATTATATTAAATTTCAAGTCACTATTTTTAAGTGTAATTGGGTTGATAGTAATAGTGGGGAGAAACATGATGAATATGGGTTTAAACTGGTTGATTTGAAAATATTTAATTACAATGAGGAACCATTTATCATGGAGACACATGAAAAAAAATTATTTTTTGTCATTGATCTGTCGAATGATCAGCGGTCAGTTTTTTTTTCAAGGAAAAAGATACCATTTGGGTGATGAGGATGATGCTGATGATGTTAGTGATTTACATGAACCTTATTCCTCTATTACACAATTTTTAGATGATTACAATGAGTATATGATAGACACAGTGCATGTAGTACGTAATGATCATGATGAAGGCATGTGGGAAAAAAATAAATTAGTCTCCTAATTTTTCTGGTAAATATTTATATTTTGTTTCCATTTTTGAAACTTACAAATGCATGCCTCTTTTTTTACTTACTTATTTTTGTCTCCCTTGTTTCGAATTATTCATCTTTCTAATGATATGCAGGTACACAAAATTTCATTACACTTTCTAGTATCAATGTTATATACATATAGAGAGGAGTAGTTACTGAGGTATATCTATTTTGACATATTATTAAATAATCAGTAATATACTTATTTAATGAAATAAAACTGTTAATTTTTTAAAAAAATTGCAGGACAACTGATGCGTCCTCGGCGGAGGAGACTTCTCCTATTACTACTCAAAAATCAAGTTCTCAAGTTGGTAAACGTGGTATTAAACGTTTACCAAAACTATCACTTTCTCGTGATGATGATGAAGTACACATACATTTTGATGATAATAATAATGCTGTTGGCCCAAATGTAGTTCAGTTTGTCAGTTATATAGTGTTGCAGAGCCGTTGCAGGATTACTATTTTATATCCTGATTGGAAGTCAGTGGACAGGATGGCGAAGCAACAACTTTGGGAGGCTGTGACGGTAAAATTTCTTAATTGATTTCTTTTATCTCATTTTTTGAATATTATATATTTTAAATGACATATTAAATTTATTCAATTACATATGACATTCAATTTTCAGGAAACCAAAGAAATTAAGAAACAAAATCTTTCTTTAGCGGTGGTTCGATGGAGAGATTTTAAAACCAAACTGACAAAAATTATGTTTTTGTGAAAGAGAAGGTTTGAAAGCCCATGTCTTAAGTATCAGTTTATAGACGAAGATACATGGAAGCGATTTATTGACAGTCGCCAGGAAGAGAAATTCCAGGTATGGTAATTATTTTATAATTTAAAATTTATGATATGTTTTTCTTATTACTTAGTAGTTTATTTTTATATAGCAGGCCTCCAAGAGATATCATCAGGAGATCCAATTGAGAAATGTATACCCTCATACTTTATCATGTGGAGGGTATTCTTATTTGGAGTAGAAAATGATTGAAGAAAAATTTTAAGCATTAAGAGCTCGATCAAGTAGTGGTTCAGAAGAGGTCCAGTTTGGTCCTCCATCTCCTCCCACCTGCCATAAGAAATGGAAACGAGAAAGAAGAAGAAGAAAATGAACAGTATCTTATAGAGGAAGCTCATAAAGTGGTGATATAATTTTAAGTAAATATTAATTAATTATTAACAATTTTTCTATTTTATAAATTATAAACAGTAATATAACTTTTTTATTTTTCATTTCAGGATGAACTTCAGGAGCAAGAGACACATGGCTCTTTTACCCCCGAGGGTAGGATGGACATCCTAGCCACTACTTTGGGAAAGGCAAAACACCCCGGACGTGTTAGAGGATATCAGGCAGGTGTTAGTATTCAGAAGGTTATTGGTAAGAGTAAGCAATCAAGAGACCCAAAAATAGAATCCTTAAAAGAAGAGATGAAAGATATGAAATAGTCTATGGGTGATCAAATTCAAGCAGCAATACAGAAGGCTTTATTAGAACACTTGGAAAGATAGTCACAGTTTGCACAGCCTTCCCAGGTATATTATTTATTTGTCATCAATTTTTCTATTTTATAAATTATAAACTCTAATATAACTTTTTCATTTTTTAGCCCTCTCAGCCTACTCACCCGGACTACCCTGCCCCATCCACTTACCCTACCCCGTCTGCGCAACCTTTCGAGGTATATTATTTTATTTTCATAAATTTTTCTATTTTTTAAATTATAAACACTAATATAACCTTTTCATTTTTCTTCCTTCTCAGCCTACTCACCTGGACTACTCTGCCCCACCTACTTACCCTGCCCCGTATGTGCAACCTTTAAAGGTATATTATTTTATTTTCATCAATTTTTCTATTTTATAAATTATAAACAATAATATAACTTTTTCATTTTTCTGCCTTCTCAGCCTGGTCACCCGGACTACTCTACCCCACCTACTTACCCTGCCCCGTCTACGCAGCCTTTCAAGGTATATTAATTTATTTGTATCAATTATTTTATTTTATAATTTATAAACACTAATATACCTTTTTCATTTTTTAGCCTTCTCAACCTCCTCACCCGGACTACCCTACCCCATATGCTTATCCTGCCCCATCTGTGCAGCCTTTCAAGGAATATTAATTTATTTTCATCAATTATTATATTTTATAATTTATAAACACTAATATACCTTTTTCATTTTT
The DNA here is from genome assembly GCA_963277665.1 of Viscum album. Lineage (NCBI taxonomy): Eukaryota > Viridiplantae > Streptophyta > Magnoliopsida > Santalales > Viscaceae > Viscum > Viscum album. The sequence goes on along the minus strand of OY728122.1, from coordinate 1,644,018,025 downwards.
CATATTTTTCAGCCTTCTCACCCAAACTACCCTGCCCCATCAGCTTATCCTGCCCCATATGCGCAGCCTTTCGAGGTGTATTATTTTATTTTCATCAATTTTTCTATTTTATAAATTATAAACAATAATATACCTTTTTAATTTTTCTGCCTTCTCATCCTTCTCACCCAGACTACCCTGCCCCATCTTCTTACTTTGAGCCTCGACCTCCTCGCTCAGATCAAACATTATATTGTGAGTTGTTTTCTAGAAATCCTCATGTACATATTGTTGCGTTAGGATAGATGCATTTTTTTGGGGGACTCAGTACATCATTATCCTATGCAGATGGATCAGGTTAGAGTATCGATACTTGATATTATAGATCCTACTACTCTACTACTATTTCCTACTGAGGAGATCTCCTATGTTGGAGAATGTATGAGCCATTTTTTAGTTTGGCCAAATAGTCTTCTACATTATATTTCATATGAGGTATGTGTTTTTTTAAATATGAATTACAAATGATTCAAAATTACTTGTAATGTTTTCTGACATTTAACTTATATATGAATATCTAAAAGCAAAAGAAACTGCCCAAATGCATCAAAATGTTCAGGAATAATCAGCTTTAGAACCTTATAATATTTCTTCTAGGTTACAAAGATTATCCCAGGTTTCTGCTTCCTTGAATTATATCTATGAGTTTCGGATGATGGCCGATATATGTGGAAGAATTTATCAATTGAGAATAATGAAAGAAGATATCATGCATTTAGTTGATTTTGAAGAGCTCGGTCTGATTGTGGTGCAGTTGTTTTCCATATAAGTAAATTGACGTTTGAATTTCTATTTGTTTAATAAAAGATAGTTTTAAATTGACTAACTATATTTTCTTTTTTAATTTAGGTATCTACACAAGCTTCTTTTACAAAATTAAAGGACATGCATTTACAATTTTATAGATCTAGAGTACATTTCCTTGGAAGTCGTAAATGTGAATAATGAGGATAGAGTTCAATATATATCTAATAGATTATCACAGATAGAGATTAAATGCGGGTTTTTTCCATTTCTTGATAAGTAAGAAGATAAAAATAATTATGAAATAATAATCATTATAATTTCATTAATTGTGAACTTTTTGTATTGTAGGGGACATTGGATGTTAGGTGTATTTTGCCCAAGTGAATGTACCTTATATTGGTTTTTCTCTTTATTAGGAACAGTTCGTAAAACATTTTCCACCTTATTAAACAAGTAAGTTTTTATTTTTATTTTTTATAAGCTCATTATGTTTAATTTTTATTATTTAGACATGTATTATTAGTTTATATATATGAAAATGCAGTTCATGGAAATAATTTAACAAGGAATACATGTTAGTAAAGAAACTAAAGAAAATAAAATATGTGGATGTATAGGTAATTAGTTTTTATATTATATTTTTTTTTTCTGAATTTATTGTTATATATTGTATTTATTATCAATTTACTGTTTTGTAACGGCAGTGTCATTGTCAAAATGGAAATGTTGAATGTGGTTATTATATTTTACAATTCATGTACGAGATAATCACAACTGGGGAAACTACTAATTTTCATAAGGTTAGTTGTATTAATTTTGTTTTATATTTTCTGCCATATTATTTTATTTTTTAACCTCATATCATTAAATATTATTGTAGGTATTCAATGATTCACAGTCTTCTTCCCCATCAGAAATGACCCATATTCGATCTACTTTTGCGAAATATTTGTTAAGTCTGATTATGATTTGAGGTATGTATATTCTAATATTTATAAATAATAATGCATATGGGTTTAAAAAACTAACTCTTTTGATATATTAGGTGTTTGAACCTACCAATAATCAAATGAATTCTTCAACAATAACCAACAATGAGCCTGCTATAAATTTCAGGTACGTCTATTCTAATTTTTTTACTTTCAACGTTGTCTTTTTTTTTTGTTTATTATTGGTATATGTAAGTTATAGATTTTTATTGAATAATAAATACTATTTTAATGTTGCTGTTTTGTACAGGGGTTTCGATATTTTTAGAAGTGTAATTTCTGATTTTTCTAATTTTTTTAATGTACGACATCGGTTATTTTAAAAACAGATGCCAAAATTTTTAAAAAAAATAAACGGGGGTTTCGACGTCGGTTTTGGATAAAACCAATGCCGAAACCTTAACGAAAATAATTTTCAGCATTGGTTTTATAATAATTGATGCTAAAAATCATATTTTTTACGTCTCCTTTATAGACATCGATTAAAAACAGACGTAAAAAAAAACCAATGTTAAATTGTGTTTTTTCACTCGTGATAGCTCTTTTTCCTAATTTGATCTTCTTTGATATGGGTTTGGATAATATTCACCTTTTCCATTGTTTCCTCAACAAGTTCTAGGCCTACGAGTTTTTTTCACCAACATAATCCCAACAAGTTGGTGTGTGACATCTATTTCTATATAATGCTTTATATAGTGCCATCTAAATACTTGAATGGAAGCTATTGTTATAGGAAAATTCTACCAGACGTAAATACTGATCCCACATACCTTGAAAGTAAAGTTATCAAGATATCAAAATGTCTTCTAAGGTTTGTATAGTCCGTTATGATTGTCCATCATTTTGAGGATGGTAGGCAGTACTCAAACAAAGTACAGTATCTAGAGATTTATGAAGACTTTTCCAGAATCTTGATGTAAAATGGGGATCACGATCAGAAACAATCAATACGGGTATACCATGAAGTCTTACAACTTCATTAATATATAGTCTTTCTAAACGTTCAAGTTGTAAATATTATCTTATAGAAATAAAATGTTTTGAATTGGTAAGATTATCAACAATTACCCATATTGCATCATTCCTTCTAGGAGTTATTGGTAGCCCCATGACAAAGTCCATTTTAATATCATCCCATTTACACTCAGGTATGGGAAGAGGTTGCATGACTCCTCTAGGATGTTGTCTTCCAGCCTTCACCTGTTGGAAAACCATACATCTTGAAACATAATTAGTAATCTCCCTCCTCATGTTGTCCCACCAAAAATGTTCCTTCAAATATCTATACATATTAGTTCTACCAAGATGTATAGAGAAATTGGAGCTATGATAATCATCCAATAATTCCCTTTTTAGATTAGGTATATCAGGAACACAAAGCCTCTTCCCAAATTTCAAAATACCATCTTCATATAATAAGTAAACCAATCTCCCGTCATTCATATCTTTAATTTTCTTTTGAAACTCCTCATCATCAGTCGAAGAAATTTTTATCCTTTCTAATAAAGATGGTTTGGAAACCATTTGAAAAAGTATTGATGTTTCACCTTCCATGATTATTCCCATATGCATCTTTACTAGATCCATGAACATAGTATCCCTTTCAACTCTCATATTGTTCAGAACTCAATGATTCTTTCTGCTCAAAGAATCTACCACCTTATTTTCCTTCCCTGGGTGGTAGTTTATTATGCAATCATAATCCTTGAGTAGCTCAATCCATCTCCTTTGCCTCATGTTGAGTTATTTATGTGAGAAAATATAATTCAAACTCTTGTGATCGGTATATATCTCACATTTTTTACCATAGAGATAGAGTCTCCATATCTTCAGAGCAAAGATTACAACTGCTAACTCAAGATCATGAGTGGGATAGTTTAGTTCATGAATTTTCAGCTACTGTAATGCATAGGAAATAACTCTATCATTCCGCATAAGGACACAACCAATTCATTTTTTTGATGAATCACTTTAAATAAATAACCCATCATTCCCTGATAGTATATTCAATATAGAAGCATTGACTAATATTTTCTTCAGTTCTTCATAACATTTTTCAAACTCTTTTTTACAAAGAAATTATCCCCTTTACCTATGATATTGGTTAATAGGTTAGCCAATTGGGAAAAATTCTGGACGAAAGACCAATAGTAACCTGCTAAACCAATAAAACTGCGTAACTCATTTATACTCATCAGTGCAATCCATTATTGTATTTCCCTTGTCTTTTAAGGATCAATAGAGATTCCATCCTTCGAGACAATATGACCAATAAAATAAATCTCCTAAATCGAAAATTTAAACTTGCTAAACTTCTCATATAATTCATTTCTTCTAAGAGTTTTCAGAGTAGTACCAAGTAATTTTCATAATCTTCATATATTTTGGAGTATACTAAGATATCATCAATAAATACCACTAAAAAGTAATCAAGATATTCCTTGAAAACTCTATTAATTATATTCGTGAAAATAGAAGGTGCATTAGTCAGTCCAAAAGGCATTAATATAAACTCATAATGCCCATACCTGGTTCAAAATACTCTCTTTGGAATATCTTCCTTCTTCACGCACAACTGATGATATCTAGATCGAAGGTCAATCTCTGAAAAATATTGAGATCCACGAATTTGATCAAATAAATCATCAATACAAGGTAGGGGATACCTTTTCTTTATTGTTATAACATTTATCTCTCTGTATTCAATGCACAACCTCATAGATCCAAGTTTCTTTTTAACAAAAAGAACAGGGGCTCCCCATGGAGAAAAACTAGGGCGAATAAATCCTTTATTACTCAATTCCTTTAGTTGTTTCTTTAGTTCCACTAATTCCAAAGTGTCCATTCTATAAGGGGTCTTCAATATGGGCCTTGAACTAGGAATTAAGTCAATGGAAAACTCAATTTATCATTCTAGAGAATGTCTAGGTAAACCCTATGAAAACACATCAACATACTCTTGTACAACAGGTACATCCTCTATTTGAAAATTCTATTCCTCACCCATAACTATTTCACTCCCTTACTCCTTAATAATTGAATTTATTTGAGCTACTAGGGGTGGATCTAGATGAGAATAAAATAGTGATGTATCTGATCTAAAGATAAGGTATTCCTTATCATCATAAAAAATTGTAACCTCTTTCTTCTTAAAATAAATTTTCGTATCATGGTCCAAAAGCCAATACATATTGAGGATTATATCAAATTCAATCACGGGTATGACAATAATATCAATAGATAAATCATGTTTATATTCCATAATGGTAACTGATTGACAAAACTTTGTTTCAATGATACTTCCCTTAAGAGTTTTAACAGAAAACTCCCTTGTTAAGTTAAATTGGAAATATATAATTTTTTTGGAAAATTGGGAAGATATGAAAGAATGAGTTGATCCAGAATCAAATAAATCATTGGATAATTTTGAGGAAACTATTAAAGTACATTCCACCATGTCATTCAGAACTTCAACCTTAGCAGTTGTGATCTTATAAGATTGGAATTAATCCCTTGGCCTTTATGAGGTAATTTTTTTGATTCTTAGTACATTAATTTTCATAATTACCCATTTCTTTACAATTGTATCATTGAACATTGCCAAACTCTTTATTAACCTTACAATCACGAGATTTTTGGTCTTTTTCTCTCCACTTATAACAATCTCCCATCCCTTTTAGGAATGTACCAATGTGTTTCTTCCCAAAATTACTATAGTATGGAAAGTAAAAATTTCCCTTCTTCCCCTTATTTCCTTTTCCATAGTGTTCAATAGATCTCTTATTCTATTTATTCACTTTAAAGTCATAAGAATTAGAGAATTCCTTTTCTGTCTTGATAACACATGAGACTATATCTTCTTATGATGAGAAGGATTGTGAGGCTAATTCTTATCAGAGAAATGTTTTTAACCCATCAAATAATTAATTAATCTTACTTGTTTGGTTGCGTATATAGTCTACAACATGCCTTGCTAACCTTGTAAAGTTAGCCTCATACTTTGCGACATTCTCATACTCCTTTTTCCTCAGACTCAAAATTTCTTTTCCATATCCGATCGATGTTCATGAAGAAATTATTTTTCTAAGAAAATCTATTTAGACTCCCTCTATTCCATATTTGATACTTCTTCATCCTCCTTTGTGTTTTTAATTAATGAACACCATTAATCTGTATCTCTTGAGAGGCAATAAAATGCCATGAAAACTTTTTCCCTTTCGCTACTCCCCAAAGCATGAAATATTTTCTCTAAGGAACTTATCCATTACTCAGCTAAAAATGGATTTTTAGTCCCATTTAATGTTTTTTGTTGCTGCCTCATGAATTAGTATAACATTGATCCTCTGCATTGTGGATTAGGATCCTCTATATAGGTAAGGTTATTATTCATAATCTGAGCGAGTTGTCCCATTATGGTTATAAGCTATTCAACACCAGTTTCATCACCATCTCCACTATAATTATCTTGAATAGGAGGGAAATACCTACATGGATTAAGTGCATTGATATGGTTTCCATTCCTTCCACTAGGAACCATTTCTAAAGAATGGAATAAACTAGATTAATTCATGAATCACAATACATAATTTCAAACTTGTAAAATACTTAACATAAATTGAACAGTTTATGCATATAATCTATAATCATAAAAAAGTTTTCTTTGGGGGAGTATTTACTCATAAATCCTTCATAATGGTTTTTAAAGAAAATATGAATTATCCTAATCATATCCCCCAAGAGTGATAAAATAGGTGGGTAGTAAGGCTCGTTGTTGTGTATCGGGATACCCCGGGTCAAGCCCAAAACTCCTTATCAATGTTTTCACTCCTAGGTACATATGTGCCAAAACCACGTCCACTTTTAGTATCCAGAAAAGGATGAATTTATTGTAAAACCCACATAATATCTACATTAACAATTTTTTTGGATGTTCTTCTATAATAATCCTCATAGTCTATTAGGGTAATGATCTCTAATCCGAGTTTTTCTAAATCTAGTTTCTAAGGTTTGAACTAAACTTCCTTTGATACCAAGTATAACGCCCCGACCCCAATTACCCAAAGTTGGGGAATTATTACATAACATTGGAATGATCACAAGAGATAAAGTCCCGAAATACCAATCAGTTTATTATCCTTGGAAGTACTAGATACATTCATAAGTTTTACATTACATTATAAAATGAAAAAAGAAACATTGTGTCTCCTTTGAACACACTCATATCCCTTAGCCTATCCCTACAGGTCAGTCATAATATACTTCTTTGCATCCTGGAAAAAATAAAACATAATAAAGGGGTGAGCTTAGATGCTTAGTAAGGATAACAATATAGAGGAAACTATCATAAATAAGTATAAACATTTAAGCCACTATATAACACAAAAACACAAGCCTTTTAAACATAAAATTCAGAATAATATGGGAAAGATAAATCAAATAATTCCATTTACTTATTCACACAGATATTCTACTAGATGGATAATCACATGTAATATCAATAGATAATATCATAATGATTAAATGCATAATGTGGGACAACATAACCACATAGTCAAGGACTCATGACAAGACTAAAAATAAAAATATTTTCAAGGCCTTGTGCTAAGAAAATAGTGTTTCTCATGAGACCTACTAATGCATAGTGGGTCTATAGTAGTCTTTACCCATCACTTACTACATCCAAATAATTAATCATATGAAAAAGGTGAAACATAACATAATCATTCCAATTAAACTAGCATATGAAATTTTAACACTTTAACCATAAACTGTGAATGACATAAAAATAGCACATCCACAGTTAAAAATATAATACAAATATCAATACAATATGGAATATTGTATCATAATAAATCAAATTCAATTGAACATAAAATCCAACAATAGATGTTGACACAGATGAAATCAATCCAAAAACTATTTGAGAGAAATATCACTTTCTACTTTGAAATCATTTAAAAGTTAAATAATTATAAATGAAAACATTTATTTTGAAAATATTCTTATAATATTATAAGGGAAGCTTCAAAGGTGTTATAACTATCGAAAATAGAAACCCCCGCTGTAGAAGTAAACAAACATTCTTTCCTTAATTTTTTGAAAATGTCATAAAGTACTTTGTTGGAAAAATGAAAAAAATATTACTTTAAAAACATTTTATAAAAAGTCAAAAAAGGGTATAAATTACTTTAACCCATAGTATAGGAAATAGTAATTTTTTTTGAAATACATTTTTAAGAAACACGGATATGGATGATAAAGAAGTTCTAGTAGATACTTACGTACAAACAACCTCAGATAATAAAGAGATTGTAAAATTAACCCTTACCTTGTAATTTTCCTTAGTAAAGGGTACATTAACCTCATTTATTATGGTTAAATAATTGTTATAAAATTATGCAAGAACCACATACATAAATATGATATCATATATGATCCTCTAATATTTCTTTGCTAATAATATTTTAGTAGTATCATTGTTTTGGGTGTTAACTGATTCCTTTTACTTTATATGTTTTGTTTCATAAGTCATGTTTTTTATGGATATGATGTATTTGATTCATATCCATAATGATATTAAGTTCTTAAACATTATTTTTTAATTATAAAATGAAAATTATTCTTTAATGGTTATGATGGGGAATGAAATCTCATCGCGTCGTGGAGACGGTAAGCTGTACGTACGCATGAGCGACAATATCATTATATTGACGGTGAAATAGTATGTAATTGGATGGTATATTATATAAAAATAATAATTAAAATGTCATATTTATTATTTACATAAATTATACTCATTATTATACCCATCTGAATAATGATGTGTTGAATAACAAACTACACCACGATGTGGAGATGGTAAGTCGTACGCATGCACGTATGGTGACTTTGTCATTCATAGCATGGATAGAATAATGAATATGGTTGTAACATATTTATAATAACATATCAGTATGTATAAGGTACTTGATTTATTATTTTAGTATGGAAACAAAAAATAAAGAGTAAATAGAAGAAAAGAACTTTGAAAGAGGTGATGAAATAATTACCCCTTATTTGGGTCCTTCCATTTGATTTGAAAAAAAGGGCTCGTTAGACTAGATTTATGATCAAAGTAAGTCCTATAGGATGAATTTATGGTATTTGGAAGGATATTTGATCTAGGGTTGGCCGAGAAAAATGGATTTGGAGGTGCGAATTTAAGATAAGGGGAAATACCCTTTTATAAGAGAGGCGAGGGGCACTTTAGGAAAAGATTGAAATATTAATTTATTATAAAATTATTTTCGGTTTCTAATAGCTCCAAATGATTTTATTTATAGTATAAGGTGGGGATGGGTATAAATAAACTCAACCAATAAGTTTTAGACAAGTTTATCTCACCATATTAACCTTATCTTTTATATTTAACTCTTAGTTAACTAGTTTAACTTTTAGTATGTCTTCTTGTATTTTTTTACTACATGGTTAATATAGTTACTATAAAATTCCAAGATAACCTAAAGTGGTTAATTAATGACATATATAAAATTATCTAATTCATTTGATGAATCTTATATTTTTAGGAATATTATATCATTTAATAAAATATTATTTGTTTTAAAAATTCATTTATGTCATTTTTGACACTATTTAGTATTTATTTTTTTGTAAAAGTCATAAAAACATGATTTCTTCGAAAAAAATACATTGAATAAACCCTAACATGTCATATTAATCTATAAAATTTTTATATGGCATAAAATGTTTCAATTTTCATTTATTTTAATATTTCTAATATCAATTATTTTAATATATCATTAATAAGGTAATTACTGTATCATCATTGTGTCATATATAAATTTAATTATTTAATTTCTAAAAATTATAAAGAAAATAATATGATGTAGGAAATATTTTTAGATTTCTAATTATTATTTATAGTATAATTTATGTTATGTATAACTCTATATTAAAAATGGTTTAGTTATTAAAATTTGAATTTAACACTTTTAACTCTTCTTTAAATAAAATACAATAAATATCCTAATCTAACCCAAAATGATAAAAAATGATATTATTTTTATTCTAAGGTTTATTTTGGTTGATAAAAAACTTATCAAATAGAATTAGGACATGTTTTTCAGGAATTTTATATTATTATAATATTATTTTTACCTTTAATTACCCTATTTACTTTTAACCGTGGTAAATAAAATTCAAAAGTTACTATTCACGAATTTTTTTTATCCTATTGAACCACATTTTACTTAATAATGACAAATTTGTTTTTCACATTTTTAAAATTCAATTCACAAAAGTGGTAAAATTATGTTTTATGCAGATTTGTAAGTGTGCCTAGAAGGTGGGTAAAAGACGTTAAAAAGTTCAATAAAATTTTATATATCTAATATTATTATAAAATGACTCCAATGAATTACATTCAAATAATATAAGTATTATGTATCTATTTTGACTTTAAAATAAATTAAATTAAATCATAATAATTATTTAAATAAAAATCCAGTTTTAAACAATAACGAAATGTTTTTCACTATTCATCAAAAATTGAAAATTTTCAGAAAAATACCCAAAATTCACCCTAAGATAAATTTGATATTCCAAATCCAAAAATGATTTCCATTTTAAAAAATAAAATTTATAATATTTTAAAAAGTGGGTATTTCTATTCATAACTGCTTTTTAAATGGCTAGTTTGATTGGTCATGGTGTGCTAGAACCCAGAGCTGCGTACAACACAAGCTATTGTATTAAACAAAGAGAATTATATCGTGGAAGCTTGGGGTGTTACATTTTTACACATAATTCAGTTTTATATAGATTTATATTCCTTGAAGACTATGAGATTTTCCAATTTCTATAAATTTCAAAGAGTAGGGGTGTATCCTTAATTATATTTGAGAGAAAGGAAAGATTGTAAATTGTGTTATCTAGCTTTTGTTATATGAGAGTGTTACCTAGTTCTAATCATCCAAGAGATTATGTATTATATTTCTATTTAATTCCTCTATAATTTTCCTTAATTTAGTGACTAAAATCACTTGGATTTGAAGAGGATTCCACCAAGTTATTGGTGATTTGTTTTATTAGTGGATACAAGAGGTGTCTTGGATTTGATAATTCAAGTGGGATAAAAACATTTAAAACATTTTTAAATATATATTTTTATTTTATTTTTTTGTTATTGTGTATTTCATTTACTTTTTATGATATTTTATGGGTTTTATAATTTATTCTTCCACGTCAAGTATTAATATCATTATTAAAATCTAGCACTAACTCATCTTTGCTGGACCTTGTCAAGGGTCACCACTAGTATTTTTATGAGACCCAACTCTACACTACCTGAAATTATTAATTGATATACTCAATCCTAAAGTTTTATTATATTAACCAACACTAGATACATGGTTAAATAAATTAAAAAAACTCTTTAGTTATTATAGTCCCAAATATTGATGATGTGATCTAGCTTTGGTAGGGAAATATTTCTTTTGATTTTCCATGTTACAAAACTAATAAAAAATTTACTGGATCCCTCACTGAGAAGAAAATGAACATGTTAATTTCATTAGATCACCCCCTCTTATAAGTCCTAATTGTTCATCTTCATATTAGAATAATTTCTACCCACATCCTATTAGGGAATAAAATAACCCGTGCTTTGAGTCTCAATTATTCTTAATTTTACATAGTCTCCCTATTCACTTCTAGTGCATAGGTAAGGAAATCAAAATGAATGAACTGTGACAAAATCTATAGACAAATTAACATCTTGATTCTTTGATCAGTGAGGTTATAATTTTTTTCTCTAATATTAAGCTAAAGAAATTTATAAAACATTACATATAAGAACTATCACATTCCCTTATTTTAAATTAAAGAATTCTTAAGACTTATTTATATTTAAGTTCTCTTGGTAAAACCACTAACTAAATAGATTTTTAAATCCATCCCATGGAATACCACCATGCTTTATTTCCTCTATTTATGTCTCCCACCACTTAAATTTTTGTACCTATAACATATTAAAATAGACCCCACCCACTGAAATATAAAGAGTAAAAACTAAATAGATTACTTATTTGTCCCTATAAAATAAACCTTCAACTTTATAAACCTCACTATCAACTCAAAAAACCAGGGAATTCTGCCTTGGGAACTCTAGGGCTCAATCAACCTCACCTTGTTTATCTTGTTTCACCTACCTTCCAATTGATTGAATGATATAAAATAATAAATTCAAAAACTCTAGGACATATTCCTAGTTCTAAACTCCCTTCCAATAAACATTCTATCCTCTCAAATTAATATCTATAATGATAATTGTTTTATTAAAATAAGCACTAAAAACTTTTTATTTCCATGATATTTACTTGTACACAATAAAATAGTTTTATAATCATAAATAATATTTTATTATAAATTTTTTATTATAAATATATTTAAAGTGAATATTTTCACTTTACTATGATTATTTCCTTTCCTAATTTTTTTCTCATAAAATATCATTAAAATAATCTCAACCAAATTTATTTTAAAAAATAATCTTTAAAATGACTTTCAAAATCAAGGATCACTTAAAATAAATTTCAAAACCCACAATAGGTAATAACATAATTTTCAAAATCCATGAACATGTATTGAATATGTATCTATGTCTATTATAACACCATGGTTTAGGTATGTTATATTTTAATGTTTAGTAGGCCATTTCTCGGGTTTGAGTGGCGTTGGAGGTGATCCATAGGTTTTTTAAAGGACTTGGTCTGAATGTTGGCTATAAGAGCCAGTTCACACCGTGAAATATATATTCACGACATGAATGAATTATGGGAAGAATCCATGATTCTTGTTCAGTATGTGAAATATTCTAATTATGTAAAAATATTATTCATGTCATGAAAAAGGATTTTAGGATTTTAAGTTGAGGAGAAACATTTTTCAGTGTATTATCCATTCCAAAAGTCCTCATCATGAATTTGTAATTCTCATCATGAATTATGTCTATCCCAGTAAATTAAATTCTTTAAGATCACAAAACCTTTCTCATTATCCATAATCATATCTCCCCAAACCTTAGGTTTCATCCAGGTGATTTTGGGAAATACATCCCCCACTGACCACCTTCACTTGGTGCTTTGATCTTCGTTTAGTTGGTTGATCCCCTTTTATCAACTGTGACCCAATTTCCTCTTGATTATTCTTTTTTAGTTGGAATTGGAATTGGATCTATGCATATTTTTTGTATCTATAAACCATTTGGTGATATGTTCTCTATATCTTATAGATACATTATGTCATTGTCTTCTGGAGTCCAGATATCATGTTGGTTGTGGTGTGGTGCATGAGATTATCAAGGTATGTGTTAATATAAATTCTCTAATTAAACATTTTTATATGGAATTAAATTCTAATATTTCATAATTATTGTTAGGGAATATGTTTTTTTTCTCTTTCATTCTATTCACTTTTCGGCATGTGGATTCCATTGTGGGGTGGTGTGAGAACTGTGATTGAGGTAGGTGGTTATGTTTCTAGCCTTTTTTATGATAAATGAATGTTCTTGATTTACTAAATGGTTTTATAAATTATTTTTAATGATTATTTATTGATTTATTTGTGTGTTTAAAATGGGTTTTTAAAAAAAAATGGATTTTCCACTCATTTTGGCAAAAGAAAAGTGTTTTTCAAAGCATTGTGAAATGCATTGTGAAATTTGATTTTGAATATTTTTTTTGATAAATTATGTTTTTTATAATTTCTTGTGAAATGTGATAATCCCTTAAATATATTACAAACATGGGAGCCTTGGGTACTTATGTGGAAGGTGTAGCATTAGGCCTCATCCATTGGTATCGTAAATGTGTTCACTTTATAGAGTGTTCCTTAATTCCTATATTATAGACACATTGGATCTTGGAAATTATAGGGACCCATACTTTTCATACATATATATTAAATCTTAATAGATTAATATTCATTACGTAACATTATGATCCACTCTTGAACCATAAAGGTTTAGTGTATTTAAAAACATGGATACATAAAAGAATTGTTTATAAGAGTTATGAAAAATATCTCACTAAGTTATTACTAACTATAACAATTCTTATAAATGTCATACTTATAACCATTATTCATAACTTGGGGAAAAGAAACATAAGTAGGGGTGATCTCAAATGCTCAATGATGGTAAAAAAGGAATATTTCAATGATCACTTAAGCATAACATAAGCATATGAGTATGGAAATATGATATTAACATTTTAAAACCTTACCCAACATATAATAGATGATAATATTGAGTAATTACATAAATATTAGTAGTTAATAGGACATAAATAAAAATGGAATCAAATATAATGAGCCATGAGAGCATAACACTGGCATAAGACAAAAGTTTTTGACATAAACATTAGCATAGAAAATAATTTTATTACTCAAGTATCACTGAAAATATTATCATACTGGATTAAGTTCACTCCAAATTACATCATATCATTAGTCAAGGTTAACTCTAAATAATATCATGGTGGACATATTCCATTACTGAACTAGTTTTACTCCCCATTTTGTCCTTATTATCTGATGAGATATTTATCTTTACCCAATGTATTGGAGGGCTATATAATTCTAGGACCACCCATAACATAATGAAAATAAAAAATACATGTTCTAAAACATCATAAAACATTCATCATATAATAACCCATAGAAATAAAATGAGTTTCATATAAATTTCATCATTTCATCATTACATAACATGTGGAAAAGAAATAAGTTTCATAACGGGTTTCATCATAACTTAATTAAACAGTGGGAAATAAATGGGTTTCCTTGGAATCATCCTTAAATAATCATCATCATAAACCATAAAAAGAATTAAATTTTATGGTTTCATTAGATCATATACCTAGTAAATTATAGGAGACATCAAATGATGTTATCATAGATAAAAAATTCTTTTAAAATATCACTACATCATTTCTTAATGAAAATACCCTTTTCACTTTGAAATTAATTATGTAAAATATAAAAATTTACCAAATATTAAGGAAACATTTTATTTAAAAATATTATTTTAAACTTTTAAATTAATCTTAAAATAATTAATTATTCATGAAAATATAAATTCTATTCCTGAAATTTATATTAAAACAAAGATTTTTTTCACAATTTTTTGTAAAAAGTCAAAAGCACATTGTTCAAAAAAAGAAAAGAAAATTAATTTTAATTTTTTTTAAAATAAATAATGGATAAAAATGTATTTAAATAATAATATTAATATAAAATAAATTCTTGAAAACATTTTTAGAAAACATGGATATGGAAGACCCATGGTTTTACAAAAACCACTAATGAGGTGTTTTTTTAAATTAATAAAAAATTCTCTCCTTTACTAGAAATACCCACTCATCCATTCGTTTTATTTCATTAAAAATCCCTCCTCATCTAAGATATGGTATTTTTACCGCCATAATATCCCTCCCAAGGTGTTATAAATCCCCTAATGTCCCATCCTTCAAGTTTTAGGAGCTACTCTACAAGGTAAGGGAACCTTTCACCCTCCTCTTTTTGTCAACACTTCTTTTATGTTAGCTCTTTAAATTTCCATTCTCATATGTTGGGGTTTGATATTTTGTATCAATATTAATGTAATTTTGTTTTAACTATGATGAGATACCCTATTCTATCTTATCTATTCATTTTATGAAATTTTAAGTGACACTGTTAGGATTCTGATTTTTCATAAGGGATCTCTAAACTTTTCTTTCATTTTCAAATTCATATTTTCTCTTTTTATTTCATCATCTCCTTTTATCCAAATGTTTTGATTACTCATGTACCTTACATTTAATGGATGTTTTTCATGATAAAGGAATAATTCATCATCATCTATCCTTTCTTTTTTTATATATATACTAAAATGAAAATACCATATGATATGTGCTAATTTACCACATTCATGGATGATGGATTTTCAACTTCTGTTATTGTCTTCAATTCTAGTCATGAAACCATTTTAATGGTTGAAACAAACCATAATATATGTATTATTTCTTATATATGGTTTTGTAATCATTTTTTACACAAGTTTTTTATTTATAAAAGAAAACATGTTCCTGGTGGTCAAAAACCGCTAATTAACCCAAACGATTATCATTAAATAATTTATATAATGATTCATATTCATGCCAAGTAACCAAACGAAATTTACAATCATATAAACTCCTTGATTTTCACTAAAAACATATAACTCCAGTTCTGGACAATCATCCCCATTTCACAAGATTCTTTGAACATGAATATAATTGAACAGATCATTAGAACCAAGGAAACAAATGGACCTGAACAATGAAATTGAACCTCATAACCAATCAAAATGTTATGAATGAACTCCAAAAGGTTTTTATAAATAATTTTAATATATAATAGGTTCAGGAATTATTAATTAATGAACTAAATTTGATTATTCAGGTCGTTAATATGAAGTGGATAACACCATCAGACTTAATGTAAGGGATTCTACCCGAACCACCTTTGTTCCTTAAGGTTGATTTATATTTCTTTTTACCCAAAAGAAGTTATATTTTATTTTTATTAAAAACTTATAATCTTTTTTATATACTCAAAAATCATGTTTCAAGATCCCTCCCTCATTCTATTTTTTTGGATATACGTGTTTTTAAGTGCTTCCCTCCTTAATTCTTCCCGATTGGCAAACCTATTTTAAGGGAAAATCCAGACTTCTTACCCGATTTCAAGTGCACTATATCCTCTATTTTAATCCACAATTTTCTTTATAAAATCATTAATTTTATTATTAAAACCTTATTGGTTCAATTATGGTTTTATATAAAATATTATTCTCTTTTCTATTTTAAAAACTCTATAGTAGTTTCTTTAAAACTGCACAAAAATGTTTTAATGCTAATGTTTCTCAAAAAAATTATTATATGTTGTCACTTATTTTTGACATCAATTACCATGTTATATTCCTATTTTACCTTATGAATGTACATGTTTCTTCTAATCCTCTTATTTCATGGACACTTTCATGATATTCCCATTGGTTATGCTTTATGTCATGATTGTGGTACCTAATTCTCTCCATGGGTACCCATCTGTTTATGTATGGTTGATTATGTATGATTATATATGTGGAAAGAATATTAATGAAAATGTTGAGATGAGTGTTCCAAGATATCACTCCAATTCATTGGTTAAGTTTAAGTCTCCTGAGAAGCGATGTGAAACGGGATTGACGGTTAGCCTTGACCCGTACTACTACGGGAAACGAGATTGGCGGTTAGCCTCAACTCGTACTAAAGACATGTTTTATGCTTCTGCCACATTTATATGATTACATGTTTATATGATCCCATTTTTATATGTTATTATTCCATATGTTCCATGCTTTTTATATCATTATGTCGTACCTCCTAGCTCATGTTCTTAATATTTATTCTTATGCTCATTCCCTTACTGGGATTTTTAGCTCATCCCTTTGTTCATATGTTTCCCCAAGATATCCTATGCAGATGTATGAGCACAATGGATGTTATTATCTCATTATGGAGATTAAAGAAAGAAGTTTTTTATCCCCATGTTTTATGTTTTATGTACCTAGTTTTCAAAGACACTAGACTTCACAATCCTTGGCTTGTACTCTGATGTATACTTATGCTTAAAATCATGTAATGTTATATGTAAAAGGATAGGTTCACTATAAAAACATAAGTAAAAACAATGATTAAGATCAATAACTCAAGAAAAGAGACACACGTCCCAAAATCCCACGGTAACTTGAGTCTTGTCACAATAAGAGTTGACCAAGCACTCACCAAAACTTACCTATCATGTCCCCAAAATCCCCTATCTAGTTTACCAACTTCCCAAAACAAAGAAAAACATCCCTCTAATAGAAAAATATGATGAAACCGACTCCAATACCCTCTTGAACTGATACTTGACCTGAACCATCACATACCCGAAGGGAGTTCTTGATCCCCATGGGCTGATGACTAGCTCCTAGGAATCAAAAATAACTAGAGGGAATTATTTTGACCTACTTGAAGTAGATAACATGAAATAAATATACATAGCAGAGAGAAATAATGGAAGAGATAACAAGAAATATATTAAATTAAGAAAAGAAATCATTATAAGTGTTACAACCCAAAAGTAGCTAAACAATCTCCAAAGTACAAGTCTAACAACAAAAGAAAACTATAACCAAAATAACTACTCAATGTGATAACATTGAAAAAATCCCACCATATCACAAATAGATACCCTAATATTTATGACAAAAACCTCACCAACTCCATATGGCACCTTTCCTTTCCCTACATCGAATGTCATAACATGGTCCACACACTACCGAAGGGGTGAACATGGTGTGAGATAAAAAGGATCAGTAGGATCCAACCCATGTGCTCCATCTCAAGTCTCTACACAGAAATACAAACATTCTCAACATTAAATAAAAAAATTATACTAAATAGTTAAGCAGTTTTTATATCAGAAGCATGGTAAATAATTTCTCCTTTTCCATAGTTTCAAAACAATGTATGGTAAAACCGTTCCTTCATCAAAGAAGTTACATTTCATCAAAAACTAAATCATATATCACATATCATATAATATCATGTCATAAAGTTAGTAAAACAAAAAATCAAAAAAGATAAACATGACAAGGATCACATTCGGTAAGGCCATTAGACTGCTCATACCACATCATATGACTAGTGTACACTACAAGTTATTGGAACCCACATGTCTACACTCTAGGAATGGAGGAACAT
The DNA here is from genome assembly GCA_963277665.1 of Viscum album. NCBI lineage: Eukaryota > Viridiplantae > Streptophyta > Magnoliopsida > Santalales > Viscaceae > Viscum > Viscum album. The sequence goes on along the minus strand of OY728122.1, from coordinate 1,643,999,439 downwards.
GATAGAAAGTGAAACCCCCAACATTATACACATTCCTTGGTTCCATGAATCTAAACTATAGGATAAGAGTAATATCTCAAAAAGTGAACCTCCAATAGTAAATGGACGATAGCCCCATGTTACACATTCTATATAAGTACCCAAGTCTACCTATGTGCTGCATTTTCCAAACCATTTCATAAAAAACCATTCTTTGGAAACCATTTCATAAACCCATTTCATAATTCTTTGAAAAGACGTTTTATTTTACCAAAAAAGGTTAAATCATATTTTCTCAAAAACTAATTTCCACAAAAAAATTCAATCATGCCAATTAATTTATAAAATAGTTTATAAAATGAGAGAAATATAGTGCATCCGAAATATAATGGAGACAGAATAACTTACCTTAAAACTCAGGTCTCACATGCCCACAATAGGATCCAACAACATGGAATAATGTAAAGATAATAATGGAGGCCCTCTAACCAATCCGAACATATAAAAATCAATTCAATAAGAAAAATGGTTGATGAATAAGATAAAATAACATGCACCTCAAGGAAGTTTCACACCGAACAACAACCAATACAAATATTATCCTTTGGAGGAAGATCACACAAAATATCTAGAAAGAATCATGAAAAATCAACACCAAAAGACCAACATTTCTAAAAATGTATCTCAACGGTTCTACTATGTCCAACAATAATGAATAATTAGAAATATAAATTACCTAGAGAGATACAGTAAAACCAAAATTAAGATCAAATGTTGAATAAAATAATCATAAAGGAACAAAGATCCCCATAATCACCTGGGAGTGCTCATAGGTTTTGAGAGAGGATCCTACATGTCAGATGAAAAACAATCAGACTTTCAATGCATAAAAACCTATAATCCTCACACATTTCATGAGGTGAATCCTGGGTTAATGATGTGAAATCCATGAAACACACATACATAGAAAAAGGAATTTCCTCGGTTAAAAAAACACCGATCGAACATTTCACAATGTGAACTAGTTTCATGACATGTAAAATTTTCACACCTTGTACTAGTTCACAATATTATCTTAGAAATGATTTCACAACATATAATCAATTAAATATGTAAAAATACTAGCAGGAATATTTTCATAAACATTTATAAAAATACACTAGAGTGACCCAAAACCCAAAGGACATCCTATTAATCCCTTTTCAAATTTATACCCAGGACCCATTAATTAAAAAAATAATACATCCTAGTACTTTAGGTCATTTTCCCCAGTAAAGTATATCCATCCTTGGAAGCCACAAAACACACCCAAACAAAGAGGGAAAAAAGTGAGATGAAAAGTACTTAAAAAAAGTTAAATGGATGTTACATTATCTCTACGATCAAAGATTTATGATGGTTGTTCTTCATAGGAAGGATCATTCTCAAGTGGTATAAAATCTGATTTCAATACATGTGATAGATCAAGCATGTACTTGCTCAGGTAAATGGAACACATTATGAACTTGAGAGAGGTTAGATAGAATTTATAATTGATAAGATACCATCCCTACTCAATCAAGAATTTAAAAGGAGAAATATATCTAGGGAACAACTTTCACATCTTCTAGAATCTGAAAACCTTATTTCATAGAGAAATTCACAGGAATACCATCTCACTAAATTTGAATTCTAGATTTTTTTTGATGATTGTTAGCATAAAATTTATATCAATTATATACTTCCTTGATGTGATGCTTAATGGATATGATTTTCTATGATATTTTCTTAGATTGGTGAGGTCCTAATAGCTTTATTTCTCAAACTTCATTGAAGAATGTTGTATTTCTACACTTATTTCATTATAGGGCTTCATAAGAAGTAATATAAATGATTGATAGGAAGTTATTATTATAAGAAAACTCAACTAGATAAAGGTATTGAACCCAACCACCTTTGAAATCCATATAAAAAGATCTCAATATATCCATCAGGGTTTGAATAGTTTTCTTAGAATGAACATCTATTTGAGGATGATAAGAAGTACTGAAACACAAAACTGAGTCCAGATATTGCTAAAGAATTCTCCATAAATTTTAGGAAAACTTCAGATCCCAATAAGATACAATAGAATGTGGTATTCCATACAACCTTACCATTTTATTAATTCATATTCTAGCAATATGATCTTGAGAGTAATATTTTCTGATAGTAATGAAGTATGATGAATTACTAAGGTATTAAAATATAACCCAATAAGTGTTATGGGCATTAGATGTTTTTGGGAGTCTAATGAAAAAATATATGGTGATGTTTTTTTATTTCCACTTTGGTATGGGTAATGTTTATAACATAACCTTATACTTATTTCTATCAGCCTTAACTTGATAACATGCCAATAACTGAGATATATAATTTTCAATATCTCTTTTCAAGTTATCCCACTAGAAATATTCTTTTAGATCTCTATACATCTTTATATTTCTAGGATGAATAAATCATGATGAACTATGAGATTTACACAAATATACTTCTTTAAATAAATTATGAACTAAATGAATACATGGTTTCTGAACCTTATCATTCCATTATAATCAAGGTTTAATTTTGGAACATTTTTTTACCTTCTTTTTTAGCTCCACATAATCCTTCCATGTGTCTTTAAACTTAATTTGGTTATATGGTTGAACATTAATTTATAAAGATAATATTTCTCACATTTCTTCATAATTTCAAGGTCCATATTTTAAAAATCCAAAAATATTGGATATTTTGTGAACTTTATCATAGATAACCTTGCACGATCCTTTCGACTCAGTGCATCTTCCACATTTTTCTCTTTCCCATGGTATTAATTAATTGAGAAGCCATAATCTTTAATCAACTTTAAACATCTTATATAGAGAATATTAAACTCTTTCTTAGTGAATATATACTTTAAACATTTATGATCTGTATATGTGTCAAAAATTTCTCTGTAATGATAATTTCTCCATATATTAAATGAAAAAATTACAACCGCTAACTAAAAATCACGATTTCAGTAATTTTTTCATGAACCCTAAATTTTTAGGAGAGATAATCTATAACCATAAAATTATGTATGAGGATGCATCCCATTACCTTCTTTGATACATCACTATAGATAAAAAACTCTTCTCCTGTTTAGGGTAGTGTAAGAACTGGTGTGTTGACTAATCCTCTCTTTAGTTCTTTGAAATTTTTCTCACATTCATCTATCCAAAGGAACTTGGCTCCATTATAAGTTAATTTGGTGAGTATATTAGAAATCATTGATAAAATCTAAAAAAAGTTTAGATAATATCCAACCAAACCAATAAAACTATGAATCTCATTCATAGTGGTTAGTATGAGCCAATGTTAAATAATTTCCATCTTTTATGGATCCACCAATATACCCTCTATTGAGATTATAGGACTAAAAAATGAAAAAAATTATAGATAAAATTAATACATGGTAGATTTTTCATAAAACTTATTATTTCTTAGGGTATTATATAAAATTCTAAATTGATTTTCATGCTCTTATTTTCTCTTGGAATATATAATAATTAAATTTATAAAGACTAATTTAAATTGATTAATGTAATCTCTAAATACTATATTCATTAAATACATGAAGATAGTTGAGAAATTAGTAAGATAAAATGGAATCATTATAAATCCATAATGTATATACCTCATATAGAAGGTATTGTCTTGGGCATGTCTTCACTTTTGAACCTCAATAGATAGTATCCATATTGAAGATAAATCTCGAAAAATATTGAGCTCCACATAACTGATCAAAAAAAAAATCATCGATATGGAAAAAAGGGTCCATATTCTTTATTTTAATCTTCTTATGTTCCTAATAATCAATATAGAGGTGAATTGATACATCTTTCTCCTTAAAAAAATGAACAGGTACCCCCCAAGGTGATGCACTTTACAAAATGAATCCTTTTTCAATATTCTTATGGATTTTATTACACTATTCTTGTAACTCAATCAGGTCTATTATCTATATAGAGTCTTTGAAATATTTGTATCACTAGGTATGATTTCTATTGATAACTCAAATTTATGATTTATTGGAAGACTAGGAAACTATATCAAAAATAAATCAACAAACTACCATATAATAGGCATATTAATTTGAGTTACCCTAACCATATGAGATAAATACCCCTTTTATATAGCAATAAAGACCTCTGTAATGGGTATAATTTACATTAGAAGTTCATATTTATCATATCATCGATATGAGATCATTGGTTGGTTTATAATATTAAATGTGACTTCCCTTAATATACAATAGATGTGGGATTTATTCAAATAAAACCAATCCATGCCTAAGATTACATCAAATTCTACTAGAGGGAGAATTAAAAGATTTGAAAAAAATACATTCCCATAAACCTCAATCAGAGAAGAATCATAGACTTGAGATGTGAGTATCGAACCATTAGGTTTATTTTAATTCTAAATCAACATCTAATAATTTCTATGGTATTATGATACACATAGAAAAATATTTTGATATAAAATAGAGGGTAGATATATAATCAAATAAGACATTAGCAGTTCTAGAGTGGATAGTCAATGTACCTTTCACCACTTGGTTATCATAACCCACATCAACAATAGTGACCACATGATATTTCCACATTTCTCTTATATTAAGTGGTTTATGACATTGATAATCATAATAAACCTTCATATTTTATCCCTAGCATAATTCCCATACTCCTTTCATTTGAAACACTAGAGTGTGCATGGTGCATTATGTGGTGATTCCCCCTATAATTTTATAAATTTTTCTTTCTATCACTCCAACATTTGATTTCCTGATGAAATTCCTTTCCATAATTAAAAAATTTACAAGTCACCTTAAGAAAATTTCCTCCATGTTTCATTCTACACTTCGAGAAAAAAAGGAAAGCTCATCTTTTCATATCCATGGTTTTTATTATAAGAATTTCCTTTTAATTCCTTATTTATTTTCTTATCAAAACAATTAGATTGGTGGGTAAATCCCATATCCATTTCCACCTTGATAGAACATATAACTATTTATTTATAGCTATTTAATTCTCTTATAGATAACAACCTTAAATTAATTTGTTTTAGTCCACTAAATAATTGATCAATATTACTTTTAGGTAAGATGATAATACTATAAGTGTACCTCAAAAGTCTTGTAAAATTTTCCTCATAGGTACTAATTGATTCATCATCCTTGTAATTTATATCAATGAATCCCTTCTCTATTTTCATACGAATAATATGAAGAAATTACTTATTGAAAAATAAGCTCTCAATCTCATCCCACTCCATAGAGTCAATTTATCCCTCTTTCCTTATGTTCTTGATAAGAGTCCCCCATTGATCATATTTTCCGTACCAATGATAAATAGATAAAATAACTTTTTTATGTTTCTAACACTATATAATGGAAAATATATTTTTAGTGGTACTGATCTATTTCTCAAAAAACTATTGGATCAATATACCCACTAAAAGAAGGTGAATATTGTCTCGTGAAGGAATCAATAGAATATTGTTCCCTCCTTTTCAAATTTTGAAGCTCAACATTATTCATAGCTTGAAATTTTTTTGTAAGAATATAAAAAATATTTTTTTATTCAAAATCCCATAACATTTGGTTTCTTGCGAGGAATATCATTTCATTATACAATACATCTAGGATTAAAATGGTTTCTTTGGGTTCCAACCATTGAATAAAACCAAAAATCATAGTGTGAGAAACAAAAATCATAGTGGGTAACCACATAATCATGAAAAACAATTTATATGATATCTAAATCATGAAAATTTGTTTTTAATCTAGGACACCTTAGGTTTAACCTGGGTTATTCATGGTCATCATCTATAAAATTCCTTAATAATTATTCATAAATAAAAGTTGAGTTAACCTAACCATATCCCTGGGAATGTCAAACTAAGTGCACAATAAGGGTATATTCACCATGAACCAAAATGATTCCTAAGACATACTCAAACAACTCTTTTTATGGTTACTACCTTTAGATGCATCTATTCCAAAACCACTTCCACTTGTAGTATCCATACAAATATGTTTTTTAGGAAAAACACACTCCTTTTATTACCATAACTTAGAACAATATCACTAAATTTAACTAAACCTTTCTTTGATACCAACTATAGAGAACCATACTTTTCATATGCAGATATTACATCTTCATATATGACTATTCATTATAAAACATTATGATATATGATAGAACTATAACCTTTTAGTGTCTTTGGAAACTTAGAAACATAAATTAATTTTTCATAGAAGTTCTACATAATAACCCAATAAGTTCTTCATAAATAGTACCTTTTTTAGAAGTATCATAATTATAACCTTTATTTATAACCTAGGGAAAGGAAACATAATAAAGGGTGAAGTAAAATTCTCAGTAAGGGTAAAAAAGTGAGATATTATTGATCAATTAAATATAACATGAGAATTAGGGTAAGAGAACATGAGCTTAACATTTGAGAACCATACCCAACATATCATATATCATAATCTCGAGTCATTTCATAAAGATTTACGGTTCATAAGTAATGAATCATAATGAAAACAAAGAACATGAGACATGAAATAATAACATTGGCATAAGACACATGTTTGTGGTATACACATAAGCACAAAAAACCATTTCCATAGTTAAGGATCACTGCCAAGACTACCACACTAGATTGGGTTCACTTTCTAATCAATCATATCCTTAATCAAGTTTTACTCTAAATACTTTATAGTGGACATAGTACCATACTAAACTGGGTTTACTCTCAATTATTGTCCTTATTACCTCATTAGATATCCATCTTTACCCAATGCATTTGAGGGGTATATAACTCTGGTCCCACCTATCACATAATGAAAATAATTCATATACATTCTATAAGATTATAAAATTTTTAGTATAGAATAACCCATGGAAAGAAAATGGGTTTCATAAATATTTAATTATTTCATCATAGTAGTACCCATGTAAAATAAACAAGTTTCATAAGGGTTTAGATATAACTTAATTAACTCATGGGAAATAAACATATTTCATTTAAACATAATTAAATCATCATCATTATAATCCATCAAAATAATTAAAGTGGTTGGTATTATTGAATCATATCCCTTGTAAATATGAATTAAAATCAAAGGATTTTATGACATATGAAAAATGCTTATAAAATTTTACAGGAACATTTCTTGAGTAAAAAAAATTTTCTCTTTAAAACCACTTATTTAAAATATAAAAATTTCCCAAATATTAAGGAAAAATTTTATTTGAAAATAATATTGTAAAATTATAATGGAATCTTAAAATCATTGAGCAATCATGATAGTGGGAAATTTTATTCATACTATTTACGTTAAAATAAAAATTCCTTTAATATTTTTAGTAAAAAGTCAAGAGTAACTAATTCAGAAAACAGTGGGAATATTAATTTTAAAATATTTTATAAAAAATTAAATCATGGTTTAAAATGAATTTAAAAAATCATAGGAGAATATTTTTTTTGAAAACATTTTTTAAAAACATGAATATTTAAGAAAAAATATTTTGACTGAAGAGAGAAATACAGTCAGTTTTGATTAAAAAAAACTTTTAGTATATTGAGTTCTTAAAGAGAACAAAATGAAATAAAAAAAATTAAATATATATAAATAAAAATATTAGAATAAAATTCACGGTTTTATTTAGATATAGGTTATAAAATTTCATCGTCAAAAACTTAATCATAAATAATCTAGAAAAATAATGATATTGAAATAGAAATCCCTTACAACTTGTTTGACTTACTTTGAATGTCCTCTAAAATATTTTAAACAAAATTCAAATTTATTATAATTATATACCTGAGTCATTTAAATAATAATAATGTCATATAAAATCCAATTGTAACATCTGAACACCCATTTATTAATAATTCCTTATTAAAATTGTCGTTTTTGGGTGTTAACCGTTTCATTTTTCATAAGAATTTTGGTTCGACAGTTCCGATATACATAATTTTATCAAGGTTAAACCATATCAAGAATTTTAATCATGATATAAATATAATATATTATATATATATATATATATATATATTTAGATTCATCTATAAATGGCTAAGATAGAAAAATGAATTGCACTGTTCATAGAGACGGTAGACCATACGTTTGCATGAACGATGTTTTCACTTTTTGATGGATGGAAAAAAGAAAGTTAAAAAATAATTCAAACTTAAAGAATAATTTTTATATGATATATATTTATTAAATCTATCCTTATTACAATCTATGTAAAGTGAAAATGAAAAATGAATCACATCGCTTCATGGAGGTGGCAATCCACACATACACACGAGATACATTATTATTTTTCAACATGTTGGAAGGAAAGAAGTTATATTTGATATTATAATTACATAAGAATAATTATTTCATAAATATAATATATAAAATTTTAACCCTACACAATAACCATCCATGAAATATGGTGATAGAAAATTAATTGTATTGGTACGTGGAGGCAGTTGTCCACATGTACGTACAAGCAATACTTTCACTTCCCATTTGATGGAAAAGAGGGTGAATAATAGTGGTACCATAATCATAATAAAATTTCAGTATATTTAGGATTCTGAATTTGTAATTTTATAATGAATAAAACATATTTATATGAGGTAGAAGAAGAAATAATTTGAAATAGGTTGGGTAATATGATTACCTCTACTTTGGTTGGCCTCCTTTAGATCCTTTATCATGGACCATTGTAATGGTATTTTAGGAGAAAAATAACTCTAATTCATGGATATGTATGTTTATTAGATAATTGGTAATGTTTTTTAGAGATATATGGCTCAAAGTTGGGTAAATAATATAAAGGAGAGTTTACCTTTTATAAGTATGGGAGAGGACACACATGTAATTTCTTAAAAGATTAAAATATAATAAATTCATACTCAATAAAAATGCTTTAAAATGGATAGATTTTAAGTCATTGGATAGTATGGGGTTTAAATATGTCTATAAATAGGATTTAGATAAGTTTAATTGGAAAAATTACCCTTATCTCTCAGTTTAACCTCCCAACAAACCCATTTTAACCTTAACCACATTTATTTTTTTAATGTTTTTAATATTCATTATGAAAACAATGAAGGCGGTCTCATAATTGTTTTAAATTATGATTCTTAATATTGAATCCATTTTATCAAATTAAATTTATATAAGTGGAAAATTTTAATTTTAAATTAAACCCTCAAAACGCAACGAAAAGCAATTTTCTAGAGAAAATATTTTCTAAAGTATACAAAGTTTTTATACCTAAATAAAACATAAAATTAATTCCAATGAACTTAATCATATTCTTAATAATATTAGTTATTTAATGTTACTTTTAAATTTAGTTTTATACAAAATTAAACTTTTTAAATTCTTTAAATAAAAATACAGTTTTTAAAAAATATTAGTATTTTTCATTATTCATCAAAAACTAATATTTTTAGAAACTTCTAAAAGATTATATCTAATATAAATTTTAAATTATTATTTAAAAAATTAATTTTATAAAATTATAAAAAATTAATTATATTATTTTTCCAAAAAAATCAATAGAAACCATTTTTGAGGAAAAATGTACTTTCGATGAATATAATGAATTTACTAAAAATTGAGTACTTATTAATTTAAATATTTTATTTAAATATAACATTTATACTTAATTTAAAAAATGTGAAAATTCTTATTAACTCCACCAATTTAATGGCTTAGTTATCATTCTATATTATATTATGGTTCATTTAGACTCGAGGTTGTGTCTATCACAAACTATTGAAGAAATTAAATTTATTTGAGAAGAAATGAATCATAAAACCTCAGGATGTCACAAAAATTTATTTAAATTTTAGGGGTTCACATTATGGTGTGTTCCTATATTACCTAGACTTTGATTTATGAGTTCTAGGGACTTGAGTGTGAATTATTCTTTGACTGAGATTAAGGGATGAGTGACCTAGCTTGCATGACCTTATGTTATCTTTGGGGTGTTTTCCTTTGTGTGTTGGATTTTAACTACTTTGTTTTATATGAAATGGTACATTATTTTATTTATTTAAATGGTTATTGGAATTATGTTTTAAAACCATTTTACCCAATTTTATGAAATATTTGGAAAAGGGAACTGTTTACCATGATTTTGATATAAAAGTATTTAACTTGTATTCATTCCTTGTTTTATTTATATTTGAGATTATTGAGATTATTATATAGAGACTTGATATGGAACACTTGGTTGGGATCATATTGATCATGTTTATATTACACCCCACACACGCACCTATGGGTGTGTAGACCTTGTTTTATTTGATATAGAAAAGGGAAAGGCATTGTAGTGAGGTGACAAGGTTTATGTTATCTGGGTATAGGAAGCTACTAGTGAGATTGTGGGACATTTCCCACATGCCACTTGGAGTAAAAGTTATTAGTTTGGGTTTCCTTTATTTTGGTTGTTTTTAGGACATGTACCTTGATTTTTCTCTTTCTACCTTGGTTGGTATATGATGCATTTAGAATAAATTTTTAAATCCTCCGGCATAATAAAATTAGAAATTTATATGAAACCCTAAGAACACTAACTACAAATTCATAGTAAAGTGGAAGTAGGGGGTCGATCCCACAAAGAGCGAGGAACACAACAGAAGACTTTCAACCAAAGGTTATGCTGTCCCAATTTTAGTTTGATTTTCTTAAACTAATTACACAAATTAAATAATTAAAATACAGGTATAATGATAGAAAAGTAATAATATAGAGGGTTTAGGTATAATTTTAGGTTAAAGGAAAAGGGTAATCCTAAATATAGATTGGGATAGATCTATGTCTTAGGCTATGAAATAGTGAAAAAGTCACCAATTGGTTATGGTCAAAATAATTGGATCTACCTAAGCTGTATCTATTCCTTGGTCTAGATGATATATACTTAGCCTCTATGGAATAAAGTGTCACAAGATAATATTCATAGCCTACTCAACTCCAACTAGTATAAGGTCCTTCAATTGCACCCCCATGCCCAGGTTTGCACCAGGAATGAGATAGGTAAATGTTTTTTAACCTAATTACCTGCCACAAGGTTACCATGTTTCGATTTATAGATTTTGTTTGATTAAGAACACCCCTATCCACAACCCCTAACCCTAAGAATATTAGATACACATGATGAAATGGAATGAAATAAAGGAAAAATGACATAATTGACATAACTATTAAATGATTCAAAATACAATGATAAATAAACCATATTTCATAGGTAAGAGAATATATGAGTGTGAATGAGAAGTATAATGAATAAAAGAGAGATATTATACTTAAAATAGAAATCATTCAATGTTACATCAAGAAAGAAAAAAATAGAGACAAAATCATATATATAAATAATGATGGGTCAGAACCCTATGATAGCCTCCCAGTGGTCATGCCCCAAGATTGGAATCGGAGTGCCAAAACTCATGGAAGAGCCCCATATATATATGAAAATATATCATCACTAATCTTCCTCAGGTCAAAATACTTGTTTAGTGGCCTTCTGGTTCAAATATGTAAAGTCTTTTCAGAAGTTATATAGAAAATTAACACTTTATTATTATGTTGGACACTTTCACATAGTGTAAAGTTTACATGATGTGTAATGTTTTGGACTCAAAACCTTCACGACTTGTTGAACATTGTAAAGAAACTTCTAGAAAAATATTATAAGTGTCATGATGTTCTGTACAATGTGAAAATTTATCTAGGTCTTCATGAAATGTGTCATAACATGACATAAGAAATCTAGATTCTAGGATACTTTTATTCTTTTCATGACCTATAAAGAGTTCATAAATTGTATATTTACATTTTATGTATTCTGTGAAAGATGATTATCTTTAACTTCTAGTGCCGAAGCCTTCCATGATCATCCAATATCATGAGATAAATTAATTCAATAGATTTATTGGTCTATCTATCTTCAATATTCATTATTATCTTTTTCATATTTATTTTTTCACACTAAGGCACAAATTGACTTGGCATGAAGTGATTTTTTGTTCCTCACTTTCCACATATTACTTATTATTTCTCTAAAAGGTGGTCTTACATAGTAATATAAAAAACATAAATATCATCCATTAAACTCAAATTTAATCAAGAAATATTCAATTAATTCACACATCAAAACCCATCGATATATAGATATAAAACAATTATATTAAATACCCCCATACTCAAGTCTTTTCTCATCCTCGAGAAAAACCTCAAAATCAAAACACCAAAATATCCATACATCAATAATGGAATTTTAAAATTATGATTCTCATAAAAACAAGTTATACATGAATATTTAAAAAACAAAAATCATGCCCAATAATAAATCCAAAAATCATGATTCATTTTTAATATGAAATTCACAAATATTTTCCACATTTTCATTCAGATATTTCTATTTTCATCAAAACTCATTCCATTAATGATTTACCTCACCATTTATTTTTCCTATCATATCTCAAGGTAAAAATTTAATGAAATTATGGTCATACCTCAAGTAAATGCTTCTAACCATATGATTGTATTGAATCTACTTTCTCCATCCTATAAATAAAATTATCACAATTAACTACGAGGGATTTTCAATTAGGTTCAAATGACCAAAATAATTCCATATAATACACCCCCAAAGAAAAAAATAAAGGATTAAAGAAAATGTAATCATAATAAATAATAATCCTCTATTTTCTTTTTTTCCTTAATTCTTGAAAGCGGTACCTAGGATAAGTCTCACATGCACCACCTAACCACACATGATTTTGAGAGCACTAGTCTGGAAGTGGTAATTTTTGACCTAATCGAGAAACAACCTAAATGTTTTATTATTTTCTTGAAATTCGTGATTGGAATGAAACTCATATCCACCACCTAACCACATATGATAAAATTCATCAATTTATTAATGGTTATTTTTGATTCCCTAAAGTCACAACCCATTATATATATATATATATTATTTATTCTTTGTTTACAATAATAGGGATAAATAATGAATTAAAATGATTATAAATATAATCCTTCCCAAAAAATCCCATGGAAACACTATAAATTATCCTATCAAGATACAACATCCCATATTAACCATGAATAACCTTCCCCCACACTCATTCAATTTTATATCATTAAAAATACAAAGAGATCGGTAGGAAAATAAATAATGGCTTGTAACACGGATCAATCCTAATAAGGTCATCCATGGATTCTATGAGCTAAAGAAGGATCAATGTATAGGTAGGTATTATGTTAAAAGGGATCATTAATAAAACCACTCAATCATAATAAAAGAGAATTTTTTCTATCAAATATTTGAAAAGATATAAATTACTATTCTAGTAGGTCTACATGCCCTAAGTTTCCTTCAAGAGATGCACCCAGAAAATAATTGGAAATATTTGATCTAAAATATTATTAGGAATGGGAAAATAATACACTAAAATTAGGTTATGGAATTAAATTCAATAATTAGTTTACTCAAGAAAGATTCCAAGAACTGAAATCAAGAAAAAAAACTATATCAGTAATCATTTTCATGAAATTACAAACTAAAGTAAGAAAGCAACTCTTAAAATGTCCATTTATATCTATTAAATTTATGGTAATTATATTTAAAATTTTTCCAACATGTCAACATACTTATACTAAGTGTTGATGTATCCTAGATCAGTGCATACAAGACAAAAAATTCAATAATGGTTTTGGGTGAATCTAATTCAATTTAGTTCATGAAAAAAATTAATTTTGTTTTTATTTTTTTTTCTAAATGATATGGCAGAAAAAATTAAGGGTGAAATATATTAACATGTATAAGGAATCACCTTACCTTGATGATTATTGAGTTTCTTAGGTTTGGTATAACCTAGGTTCTTGATGTGAACAATGAACTCATGACATGATTTTAACTCAACACATAAATGTATCTCACGATGTGAATTTGTCTAGTTTACAACACTTAATTGGTTCACACTTATTTCTTCCATGGGATTCAAAAATAAAAATAGATATTGAAAGTACAATACCATTTAAAAATTTAAAATATTTGGCTTAGATAGATACAAAGACCAACCATGGGGAGTGTTATTAAACTAAGAAAATAAAATAAATATAAGTCCTAGAAAGAAATTTTAAAATCTATGTTATCTCCTAACAGTTCTTCTTTAATGTTTGTTTCTAGACATTTTACCTTGGTTAGCTAATTGGAATAGTATATATAGATAACCATCTTGTATTTACCCACATATGAAGTTTTTGTGCATCCAGGGTAGTCTTTCACTTCATCCTTGGTTGGTTCGTCTTGAATGGTACTTGTGGTGGGCTGAAATTTGAGGTAAAATTTAGTGAAAATATAATTAAATTAAAATCTGACCATATTTTATATCTCTCCACCACTATATCCACTTACTTATTTTCCTTATTCTAATATTATAGAATTTATTATTGAATTAGATCCTATATGTTATCCTCTTATTCTTGAAAGTGTAAGTGGGAGTCCCATTATTCTTCAGTCTTGAGAATACCAGTGAGGTTGATGCATGAGAGATCAATATCCTATTCCTTCACATTTTATTCTTCCTTAAATTATATGAATCTTACCACATTAGCCTCTATTAGTTCATCTTCCATTACATTTTCTTATTTTTCTTCAACAATCCACTCATTAATTTCCATCACATTTCTTTCCACTTTTTTTCAAATTTGGAAAAGTTATTCTCATTTTTCTTCTTGGTATTTCTATATGTGTAGATGGGATACCTTAGGTTTTGATTCTTATTATTCATGAGCTAGTGGTTAATTAATTTGAGAGATCTCAACATGCTATAGGAATTCTTCCTTGATATCCTCATCCTTATTTTGTCTGTTCATTTCTTCAATAGTTTGAACTTCCTCAGTATACTCTTCCCCATCATCAACTTCAAAACACCCATTATTTTCATTAGAATTTAAGGGTAGTTTATCCTAAATGGAATTTAAATTTGAAATTATTTGAGATAGGTGATTATTAAATTCTATATGTTCTCTGACCTCAAACTCATTATGGTCTATCCTTTTGTCCATCACATTGATGCACTATGCAAGAAAACAGGCTAGTAAATCTTTGAAGTACTAGTCAGCCCAGGATCCTCCTTAGTAGTCATGAAAATTGGGGTCTCCAATATAGGGTTTATAGCAGGAATCATAATTATAATGATGCTGTAATTCATCATATTCAAAAGAATATGAATCATGCCATCTCCTTTCTTGACATGGGCACTCTTTCAAATTCATTGGTTCCTATGTGGTTGGATATTCCTAAAATTCATCGGACACAAATAGTGGTGTTGCATAATATTGATGAAACATGTATTTAAACCTGTAAAACACTGAAAAATACCATAAGAATAATATAATAATAATAATTAAAAATTTTAATAAAAAAATAACTAAACTAAAATAAATAAAAAATAGGATAAGAAAAGTCAACGACTTAATCAATCAGTCTAGAGTCATCTACAATGATCTTATTCTCCCTAGAAACAACACAGAAATTTGATGAATCTAGAAGAAATCATTAAATCCTCCAAAGTAATAAAATTATAAATTTATATAAAACCTGAACTACACTAACTACAAAGGCATAGTAATGTGGAAGTACGAGGTCAATCCCATAGAGTGAGGAACAAATAAGAAGAATTTAGACCAAAGATTAGGTCATCATAATTTTAGTTTGATTTTTTTAAACTAATAACAAAAATTAAATAATTAGAATTATGAATAATGAAAAAAAGGCAGAAGAGAGAGGTTTTGAGATAAATTTTATGGTAAAGGAAAAGGGTAACCTTAAATATAGCTTGGATAGACCTATGGATTTTGATGAAAAAAAATGAAAAAGTCTCCAATTGGTTATAGTAAAACCAATTGGATCTACCTAAGCTATATATATTCCTTGGTATTTATATTGCAAGAAAACTAGATACAATACACTTATCTCTTATGGTAGAAAGTTTCACAGGCTAATGGTCATATCCTTCTCAACTCCAACTAGGTCAGGGTCCTTCAATTTCACCCCCATGGACATGGTTGTGCAAAGGAATAAGATAGAAAAATGTTTTTTATTATAATTACCATCCATAGGGTTACTAATTTTCGATTTATAGACCCATTAGGATTAATAAAACCCCTATTCTCGACTCCTAACCCTCAGAAGATTGGCTATGCATGATAGAATTGTATGAAAGCAGGGAAATAAATGATATTCTTTACCTAACGATTAAATGATTCAAAATCCAATGATGAATAAACCATATTCCATACATAATAGAATAGATAAGTGTGAATGATAATTAAAATTAATAAAAGAGATATATTATAAATACACTAGAAATAAATCAATGTTACATATATAAAGAAAATAAAAAAATAAACAAAAACTTATCAACAAAGAACGGTGGGTTGGAACCCTATGACAACCTCCTAGGGCAGCACTATAAGATTGAAATTAGAGTGCCCAATATCTTGGAAATAAACCATATATATAGGCCCATATATCATCCATGGTCTTCCTAGGATCAAAATATATATTTAATGACCGTTTGGGTCAAATCTGTAAAGTATTTGTTGATTATACATAGAAAATCAGCGCATTTTTATTATTTATGGCACTTTCACATCATGAAAAGTTCAAAAAATGTTACATTTTTTGGCCTCAAAACCTTCATGAACTTCTCCAAATAATAAATAAATTTCTAGAAAATTTTTGTTAGTGTGAAATATGCAATTTTCAGTATCGAGGATCCTAGAAAGTGGTTGTGGGATTCCATGGTTCATGAAAACTATCATGTGATCTTTGAGTAAAATGGATTCAAGAACATTTTATTTTAGTAGTTATGGACATAATATTTGGTGATATAGAAGTCTTTGGAGTCCCTCTCCTTATAGTAGGGAGATAATTTAGTGTCAGATTACTCCAACTATTTTGCTGAGTTGGTTCCTTTTTCTACAGAGGCGGTGATGAATGATAAAATAAAAACTCAGAAATAACTATAGGGATTGCATCCAAAAATCCAATCATTTGTATATATACTAAAGATTTACACCTTCAAGAAGATCATCAACATGGATATGATGGTAGAAATAGATATTGTGGGTAATATTGGATACTTTGCCTCTACTTATCTACATAGTGGTAATTTCAGTTGTGCGTAGGGAAAGAAGATAAAGTAGAATGATAATAGAAAGGCTGGTAGTGGTGGTTCTCAGTAGTGGTCGTACTATGAACCATTAACAGTATCCAACAACACACCCTTGATATTTTTTGGCCGATAGGATATTTTTGGCTACTATATCTGACTATAATGGTTTTAATTATCACAAATCATATCATATATTAACATATATCTTACCTCATGATAGATCTTAAATAATGTCAAATCTTATCTTGTATATCAGATATTTTCAATCATATAACTATTTATATTTCTTCAAGTCTAGAAAAGATTATAACTGATTATCTATGTGTAATTATGGGTATTAACAATTTCTTACTTTGTTTTATTATAAGACAAACAAAACATCTAAAATTATCGAAGTATGAGTCACTAACATTGATAGAAGAACTGAGACACTGACATACAAATGACTCACCGATGCATATGACTCACTGGA
Organism: Viscum album; assembly: GCA_963277665.1. Taxonomy (NCBI): domain Eukaryota; kingdom Viridiplantae; phylum Streptophyta; class Magnoliopsida; order Santalales; family Viscaceae; genus Viscum; species Viscum album. The sequence goes on along the minus strand of OY728122.1, from coordinate 1,643,981,732 downwards.
AAATATGACCAACCAATTCATATGAATCAACAACATAGACAACCTACCAATTCAAATGACTCACAAATACAGATGGCCTACCAATGTAATTGACCTACCGTCAGTCCAAGTGACCTACCGAAGCATGGTGCTACCGATGCAAGGACTCATCGATAGTTTAAACGAGTCACCAATGTAATGAGTCACCGATGTGTGGAAAGACCGACAGAATTCCATAATGATTGTTTGAGTCATCGACAGAAGGAGATACTGACAGATGAATCACCAACTTATGTCTCACCGATAGGAAAACTCACCAATAGACTGATTTACTGATAGAGAAGTCACCAATAGACTGTTTAAATTTTCATTTATTAAATTTATTTATAACAGTTATATTTGAGTCATTTAATGAAACTGAAATATTTAATAATATTTTGTCGGTCTTTTAGAATATAGTGTAAGGTATGATTAACCTATGCATGTGGAAAGAACATGCTCTTTGTCAGCCCTCAATAATAAAAAATATTTTTAAGCAATAAGTATAACAGAAGATAAGTGTGGTGTGCCTGTGTGTAAGACATACAAAAGAATATCTGAGACTCTCATGCACCCACTATGAACTCGAGCAGAAAAGAAGAGCAGACGGGGCAATCTTAGTCAATTTTTACATCGAATTGACAAAATACTTCAGCCTATCAAAGAAGGATAATGATATACCTATAAAACCATACTTTTACATGGAATCCAAAAATGACACTTTGTTTTAGTGTCAAATTTTTTAAGAGGACTCAAACCTCATTTCAATTATATATAATGATTCCAAATCTACATCTCAAGACACACGAAGCCTTATAAATTCTTTCTCATATTTATTTGCTATGTTGTGTACATTTTTACATACTTTTGAGAAGTGTGTGTATCTATCTGTAAAGAACACACTGTCTCCTATATCAAATTGAAGGATACAAGATATCCTTACACTCATACCTTCTTACACCTTTTTACTCCCACAAATAAGTGTGGAAGAGGTCCTTGTGTGACCTGGAAGTTTGTACCCATGAAGAGCTATGGTATAGGTCTTGTGACCTAGACTTACTATGTGCTATTTTGAACCCCGATCTAGGGTGTAGATAAAAATATTTATTAATTTAAACTTCATGGTGGAAGGTGATTCCCAAGTTGAGAGGATTAGGTCTCTACTTGAGACTGAACCTCTTGTTTAATTTCTGCTGTGTTTTTACTTTTAGTTTTACTTTGGTTTATCACATATTTCATAAAACTAAATTGAACTCTAATACTTCTTCTTAGAAAGTGTTTATAACAGTAATGATTTATTAGGTTAGTTTCAAAAGTTGTTTTTATTATAAAATTTATATAACTGAGAACTAATCACTCTTTTGAGAAATTAATCGAACAGTCAAGATCTTATAAATTCACTACTAGCTAACTGACCAATTGAATTTTAAATTTGGGGGAACTTCAAATAATAATATTTAATAGAAATTTTTATAGATACTCAATTCAACCCCCTCTTGAGTACTCTAATCCGACCAAAATTTGGTATCATAGGTTCTGTAGTTTTTAGTTTTCAATGCTTTTTCAAACTTTTCAACTGTGATTTTAGTTATATTCCAAAGACCATAAAATTTATGCTAATATTAAATTTTTATCTCTTTAAAAAAATCAAAAATTTTATTATGGAAATTTGGATGAAAGGTGCTTCTACCAAGAGACCTCCATTATTTAATGGAATAAATTATGCGTAATGGAAAATTAAAATGAAGATGCACTTAGAAAGTATGGGTTTTGAGATTTGGTCTTCAATTTTTGATGAATATAAGATTCATGCTACTGTTAGAAATAATTGGGATGACCAAACTAAAACTGCTTATAATAATAATTGAAAATCCTTGAATACATTATACTGTTCTTTAGGAGATTAAGAATTTAACAGAATTTCTGCATGTAAAACAACCCATGAAATTTGGGATAATTTTTCTATTTCACATGAAGGAATAAATAATGTCAAGGAAATTACACTTAACACATATACTATTAAATATGATAACTTTAAAATGAAGCATGATGAGCCTATTTCTAAAATTTATCTCAGGTTTAATGAAATTGTGAACACTATGATCTCTCTGGGAAGAGATGTTACAACCAAGGATCAAATTATGAGGATTCTCCAATGCTTACCTGATAGATGGAGAGGAAATTCTATCTCCATTAGATAATCATGTGACATCCGAAAAATACCAGTTAAAGAACTAATTGAAAAAAAATGATGTATTAAGAAGAGATGAAAGTAAACCAAGAAGAAGAGGATGAACCTAAGAGAAAATCTTTAGCCTTCAAGACCACTAAATCTAAGAATAAGGAAAAAGTGAAGGTGATAGACTCTGTTGAAAACTCCAATAATGATGAATCAACATCAGATAGTGATGGAGAGATGACTCATATGGAGAGAAGATTCAAGACATTCTATAGGAAGAAGAAGTTCTTCAGGAATCCCAATTATAAAGAAAGATATAATTACAAGGGAAACTAGAAAAAGGATTAGAAAAGAAATGAAAAATCTGAGGATATTGTCTGCTATGAATGTAAGAGGAGAGGATACGTCAAAGGTGATTTTCCAAAATTAAAATAAAAAAAGAAGTATGAAAACAATGACAAGAAGTATAAGAAAGATATGAAGGCCACCTGGAGTGCCTCTGAGGATAGGTCCAGTGAATCAGCACCATCTCCTGATGAGAGATATGCCATGAAAAATATGTGTTTTATGAAAAACACATCTGAGGTAACCTTAGATTCTCTTGTACACAATTCTTACTATTCTAAAGATGAAAGTGATTCTGAAAATATGAAAAGTGATGAACTATTTGAATATTATAACTTGCTGGATGAGACATTCAATGAATTGAAAGATAAATATAAAACTTTAAAGAAAAAGCATACACTCACTATAAATAGTAAGTCTGAAATTACTACTAAAAAAGAAAATAATGCTCAACTACTCAAATAAAATAACTAACTAAAAATTTCTTATGATAAATTGAAGAAAGATCTAGAAAATTTTACCAATGGGAAAAATAATCTTACTCTAATGCATAGTAAACAGATAGATCCTAAATACAATTCTGGAATTAGATATGATCTTGGATAGAGAAACCTATCTAAAACACATTTTGTAACTAAATCTAGAAAAAAAATTTCAACCTAAAAATTAAAATTCTGCTGCTTGTTCTAGCTCTAGAAAATCATTTACTATATTTAAGTTTTATAGACCAAATAGAGTCTATTTTTCAAGTATATTATATAATGATTATAGGAAACCAATGAAGAAAATGTGGGTACCTAAATCATTGATTACTAATGTCACTATACCCAAACAAGTATGGGTACCAAAATCTATTTTTGTTTGATTATTCTGTAGGAAAGCTGTTTGAATAGATCCTGTAAAAGATTATGGTACTTGGATAGTGGATGTTCAAGACAAATTAAATGAGACTATTCAAGCTTCAAAAACCTAATCAAGATTGATCGTGGATATGTCACCTTTAGTGACAATGCTAAAGGAAAAATAATTGGCTTAGGCTAGATTAGTAACTCTAACTCAGTTTTAATTTATAAATTTCTTTTTATTGATGTATTGAAATATAATTTACTTTGTATTTCAAAATTATGTGATAGTGGGATTCATGTTTAATTTGAAAATGATTCTTGCACTGTTTTTAACTCTAAAAAAGAATTATCATTTTCTTCTTTTAAAAATGAAAATGTATATGATGTCAACTTAGATTCATTAGTTTCTCAAAATGTTTATTATTTAAGTGACTTTCACAAAGAGTGTTGAATTTGGCATAGGATATTAGGACACTGTAATATACACACTCTTAGAAAGATTAGTAGAAAATAAATAGTCAAGGATCTACCCTAACTTGAGTTCTCAAATGACAAAGTCTGTAATCTTTATCAAAAGGGTAAACATCAAAAGATATCTTTCAAATCAAAGAAAAAAGTTTCAACTTCTCAACCTTTAGAGTTGGTTCACATGGACTTGTTTGGACCATCTCGATTTTCTAGTTTAAATGGGAAGAACTATGTCAATTTTCTTGTAGATGACTATTCTAGTATACTTGAACTTATTTCTTAACTCACAAAAGTGATGCATATACTTACTTCACCAAGTATGCTAAAACTGTGGAAAATTCAAGTGGACTTAGAATAAAATCCTTAATAAGTGATCAAGGCCATGAGATTGAAAATTAATACTTCGAATATTTTTTCTCACATAATGGTTGTAGTCATAACTTCTCTTCCCCTAAGACACCTCAAAAAAATGGAGTTGTGGAAAGAAGAAATAGAACCTAACAAGAGATAACATGAAAAATGCTTAATGAATATGACTTACCTATTTACATTTGGGATGAGGCTGTGAATTAAACTTGCTACATAATTAATAGAGTCTTAATTAGACCAATCCTCAAGAATACTTATTATGAGTTGTGTAATAATATAAAATCCAAATTTAGTTACTTCATTTTTTTGGTTGCAAAGTCTATATCCTTAATACAAAAGAAAATCATGAAAAATTTACATCCAAGAGTGATAAAGGAATCTTCATAGATTACTCAATCTCTAGTAAATCCTAATGAGTATTTAATAAAATAACCAAGTGTGTGGTAGAATATGTGCATATTAAATTTGATGAAATATATTCACATGAACCTAAGACCTCCTTATAAAACATTGAATATGATATGTCGAATCTAGACATAAATTTAAAATCATCTAATCCTCTTTTAAAGAAATCTGTTAAATCAAATAGTTCTATAAATTCTTTAGAATATAGAGATTATGAACCCGAAATTGTAGATGAACCTAAAATTATGATCCCCTCCTTTTCTAGACCAACTAAAACTCTCAAGAAACATTTTTTAGATGTTGTTGTTGGAGAATTAGATAAAGTGTCACAAACTAGAGTTTCTCTTAGAAACCAAGTTGAACATCAACCCTTTTTGTCATAGCTTGAAACTAAAAAAATCAGTGATGAAATTAAAGATGAATTTCAGGTGATGGATATACAAGAATAACTTAATCAATTTGAAAGAAATAAAGTTTGGAAACTTGTGAATATACCCAAAGACACCTTGACCATAAGAACTAAGTGGGTGTTTGGGAATAAAGTAGATGAATCTGGTAATATTGTTAGAAATAAATCCAGATTGGTTGCACAAGGTTATATTCAAGAAGAAGAGATTGACTATGAAGAAAATTTTTCATATGTTGCTAGACTTGAGGTCATGAGAATCCTTCTTGATTATGATTCCCATCTTAATTTCAAGCTTTATCAAATGGATATTAAAAGTGCATTCCTAAATGGGTATATAGTTGAGGGTGTTTTTTTGAATGACCCCCCTGTTTTACAAACCCTCATTTTCAAAATCATGTTTTCAAATTAACAAAAGATTAATATGGTTTACAACAAGATCTAAGAGCTTCGTATGATATAATAAGTACTTTTCTCATTACAAAAAGTTTTACAAAAGGAATTGATGATCCTACTCTATTTATAAAATGAATTTCTAAAGATATTTTAGTAGTTCAAATTTTTCTAGATGATATTATTTTTGGATATTCAAGAAATTATTTATCTATTAATTTTTATAAAATGATGCAAAGTGTGTTTGAAATGAGTTTTATGGGTGAACTTAAAATCTTTCTTGGATTTCATATTTTTCAAAATAAAGAAGTTATCATTTTAAATTAAATTAAATACAAAAAAAACATTTAAAATTTTTTAGGTTTGATATCAGTAAAATTAGTGACACTCCAATGAGTAATAATTGTAATTTTTATCTTGATAAAGATGGAAAATATTTTGATCAAACCACTTATAGTGGAATGATCGGATGTTTGATCTACTTGACTGCTAGTAGTCCGGATATAATGGTTAGTGTGTGTATGTGTGACCTTTTTTAAGATAACCCCAAAGAATATCACTTAAATTTTGTTAAAATAATTTTCAAATACCTCAAACATACTATCAATTTAGGGTTGTTTTAACCTAAAGGATATAAATTTTATATAGTGAGTTATTTTGATGATAATTTTTGTGGATGAAAGTTAGATAAAAAAAGAACCTTTGGAACATGTCACTTTTTAGGAAAGTCTTTGGTTTCATGGTGTAGTAAGAAACAAAATTATTTTGCATTATCTACTTCCTAAGATGAATACATTGCTACTAGTAGATATTGTGCTCAGATTTTGTAGATGAAACACACTCTTATAGACTATGGATATAAATTTAAACATATACCTATAAATTGTGACAATACAAGTGCTATTAACATTTCTAAGAACCCTGTTTCTCATTCTAGAACAAAACATATTGATGTAAGACATAAATTTTTGAGAGATCATTATCAAAAGGGTGATATCACTTTAGAATTTATTGGAACTAAATATCATCTTGCTGACGTATTCACTAAGCCATTGAACTCTGAAATAATTAATTACATCAGACATGATTTAGTAATGATCAATCTATAAGAACTTGTATTGATATTCCATTGATATTTTTAAGTGAAGTTGTCATGCCGACACAGTTGTCATGCCTACACAAATGCTATGTCATGTTGATATAGTTGTCATGCCAACACCGACGCTATGTCATGCTGACACAGTTGTCATGCTGATACCGAAACTATGTCATGCTGACACAGATGCCTTGTCATGCTGACACTGTTAGTGTTATGAAAAATCTGTCATGTTGACACCGATGACTCATTATTTTTATATGGTTTATGTTTTTATCAAAATGACACTATTTCATTAATTTTTTTGAACCAGGTTCATGATTTCACAATTTCATAATTTCAAAATCCCTATATGATATAAATTTGAATTTATTTACTCTACTCATTTACCTCTACACTCTCTTGGTCATTTCTCTCTCTTTACCCCTGAAATTTCATCTTATAACCTTCAGACTGAATGTATAGGAATGGTTCATGTGAAGAAATCTCTTGATGATTTCGAGACTCATGCTTCTAAGAAATAGAAAGGTGAATCGAGAAAATCTTTAGCACCCGTAAATCCTTCTCTGGAAAATTGTGTTATAACTCTAGAAAAAGAATTTCTTACGGAATGGATATTAGAAAGAAAGTCTCTACTACTCAAGGTACTGCATGATCATGGTTGTCTTGAGTGGTTCTCAAATAATTAATGACCCTTTTTCCCAAAGCTAGTTCATGTATTTTACATGAATATGGATTTTCTGTTGGAAGTAAGTGATGTCACCTAGATAAAATCTGCAGAAAAAGGGAAGAAAATCTCTTTCCCTTCCACACATTGGGTTTAATGTCTTAAAGTTTCTCATGAAGGTGTATTTTATGATTATCAAGGTACCTCTCCACCTGAAAGTGATATGTTTTGCTTTGAGACAACGTTAATGGATCTGACTAATACTGATAAGCACATAAGACCCACTACTACAGAGTTAAATGGAGAATGTATAATCTTGTTTAAGTTTACCCAACATCAAATCTGTCATAGGAAATGGATATTTGGTTCTCTAAAATATCAAGATGTCTACTTTGTTTATCTACTGAGAAAAGGGATCAAGGTAAATTTGTGTAGATATCTTTCTTTTCACATGAATGAGATTATTAAACCTTCATGAAAAACTAATTCCCTATTATGTCCAAGGATGATCACAGTTATGCTAAAAGAAAAAGGATGTGTAGATGAAGGTGAAGAATCAGTTTCTGAGTGCAGGGGGATTTGCCTCTATAAAGAGATTTGTAAGAGGATGAAAATAAACTGAAACCCATGGAATAGAGAATGGGTTAGAGATGAAGATAAGATTTATGAAAAGTTCAATCCAATGGATCATCCAACTAGACCTAATAATATGGATGATCCTGGTCTAGGACCAAATAAGGAAGCTTCTTACTCTTCGGAAGAATAAGAAGAGCCTGTCACTCTAGTTAGAGATCAAATATCACTTATTGATGATAAGAGTGATCCTGACACAACTGGACGTCACAAAAGTTTTCCATTTGGACATCCTAGTCCTCTACTAACCTTAACCTCTAATGAGACCAATATTGAAGATAATGGGGATAAGAAGATAGAATTATTAGGAAGTTTGGAATATGTCGGTAGATCTAGTGACTCTAAATAAGAATAAGTAGAAAGTGAATATGGTGAAAGTGGAAATGGTAGTGAAGAAGAAGAAGATGATGCAGATGGTGATAAAAATAGAAATGAAGAAAATGTCTCTTTATATGATGACAATGAAATTAATGGAAGTGATAATGAAAATCGTAAGGATGAACAAGGTGAATATACTAAAATGATTGAAGCTATGGATCAGGCTCAGTTGGAAGAATCTATTGATTTTTTTGTTGAAGTGAGAGAAAATGCTAAAGTTTCTGCTAAAGTGGAATCTCAAGAAATTCATGTACATCATTTGGTTTATAAAATTAGAAGACCTCGTGATGAAGATGAGAAACCAATAAGGAAATATCAGATTGAGGGGGAAGCCCAAGAAAGAGAAAATTAAGATGAAGAAGAGAATCAACTTGGAAGAGTAAGGCTTGATAATCTCAGTACTATAGATGATAATATAATGGATGAATGGGTGAGGAATCCTGGGTATGTGGCACTGGTATTAGACTATTAGGATTAAGAAGATTAAGTCTTTATACCCATTTCAAGGAAACCAATGGTTGAGACACTTTCTAGTGACTATGTCACTAAGTCATACTTGAAGAAATTCAAGGAATACATATGTTCATCAGTAAGAAATTAAATACAACCTTAGATGAGATATGATATTGACGATTCTAGAAGAGAAAACACCGAGATGACTGATAACTTGAAATCTATCCATTCTATGGTTGAAGGTGTAAGGAAAACTGGGACTTTTAGTTCTACTCCTACCTCAACTAGTGCATCTCAAGCTGATGTTATTTTAGTCTCAAAGATGGTGATAAAGGAAATTCAGCCAGATTTTATTACAACTACTGAATCCATTTTGGAAATAAACACCAAACTTGGGAATGAGATTAAGAAGTTAACTACCAGCATCAATGCTTCAACCACCGAGTATAGGACTACAATAGAAAGTATCATGAAAGGACTTGAAGATCTTATTTCTCCTCTTAATGTTCCTAATTTTTCCAAACTGAGAAAGGAAGTAAAGGAAATTGTGAAATCCGCTTCAACCTCAACTCCTCCAACTATTCCTTTTACATCTGGTCAGACCTCTCAGAATCTGGGTATTGAGGAAATCATAACTGTTGTAAAATAGGAGCTTAAATCTCTATTTGATACCTCTGTCTTGGAAAGCCTAGAAAATATTGAGAATAATAGTGATCGTGTGCACGATATGGTAATATTATATACAAAGGAATCATATTCCACTCAGGAAGAGCTTACAATGTGGTTAAATTCATATTTCTCCAAGATTTACTCCAAACACTAGTCTCTAAGTTATTTTAAGTATTTGGAAGAAAATTTTAATTTACCTCCAGTTAAAAAATCATTAAAAGAAAAATTCAAGAAATTAAAGGACTTCACTCCTCTATTGGATAAATTTATAGAGAATAAGGATGACTTTGAGAAAGTAATTAAGTATGGTGGTGAGATTATTGAGTATTTCCTCAATCTTTAAATCCATATCTCAATATTCAGAGTGAATCCATTGTTGTTCCAGTTGCGGATTATATTATCTCTACTCCTGCAATTACTTCATCTCCATTTTCAGTTTCTCAATACTTGACCCAAATCCACCCTGTTATCACAGAAGAACCTCATCCTCAGGTGTTATCCCAGTACAGACCAAGCCTGGCACCAACTTTTCTAGAAGGAATTCCTTTACCTCCACTGAAGATTCTTTCAGATGCTCATGTTTCTCAGCCACCAGCTACTGGACCTACCATCAATCCATATGATAATGGGAAGGCACCCCTTAATCCAAAGAATTAGTATGAAGTGATTCTTTTTGATAGGGTTGAGTGATTTTAATTTTTGTATTTCAGTGTATTTTGATTTTGTCTGCCAATTCACTATTTCTACTTTTTTGTTTTATTTTTTAACCTTCCAATTTATGCTAATCCCAAAAGGGGGAGAACATTATTGATAATTATTATTTGTTTAGGAATTATTATTTATTGATGTTACTCTGATACATTTCACTTCCCATACTTAATTTTGATCCTATTGATCTTTATGGGAGATAATATTCATATTGTTTACTTTAATCATTCTCTAATGGTACTTAATAATTCCATGATTTGTGATCATCAAAAAGGGGGAGATTGTTGGAACATGGGATATTGTTGGCCACTATCTCTAACTATAATGGTTTTAATTATCATAAATCATGTCATATATTAACATATATTGTACCTCATGATAGATCCTAAATTATGTCAAATCTTATCTTGTATATCATATATTTTCAACCATATAACTATTTATGTTTGTTTAACTCTAAAAAATCTTATAACTGATTATCTATGTGTAATTATGGGTATTAACACTTTTTGACTTTTTTGTACCATAAGACAGGAAAAATATCTAAAATTATCTATGTATGAGTCAATGAAACTGATAGAAGAACTGAGACACTTACAAATAAATGACTCACCAATGCATATGAATCACCGATGTAGACGACCTACCGATTCATATGAATCTCCAACACATATGACCTAACAATTCATATGACTAACCATCGTAGATGACTTACCGATACAATTGACCTATTGTTAGTCCAAGTGACCTACCGGTGCATAGTGCAACCGACACATGGACTCACCGATATTTAAAATGAGTCACCAATGTTATGAGTCATCAACGTATGGAAAGACTGACAGAATGACATACTGATGGGTTGAGTCACTGACGTAAGGAGATACTAACAGACGGGTCACTGACTGATGTCTCACCGATAGGAAAACTCACTGATAGACTGACTCACAGACAGAGGAGTCACTGATATACTATTTAAATTTACATTTATTAAATTTATTTCTAACTGTAATATTTGTGTCATTTAATGATACTGACATATTTAATAATATTTTTTAGGAATTTTAGTAGACATTACGAGGTATGATGAACCTATGCATGTGGAAAGAACATGTATTTTTTGGACCTCAATAATAAAAACCATTTTGAATAAAGAAGTATAATAGAAGAGAAGTGTGGTGTGACCACATGTAAGACATACAGAAGAACATCCATGAATCTCTTTCACCCACTATGAACTCAATCACAAAAGAAGAACATATAGGGAAATCTCAGTCAAGCTGTACATCAAATTGGAAAACTACTTCAGCATATCAAGGAATCATAAGGATATACCTACAGAACCATACTTGTACCTAGAATCTTGAATAAAACACTCTATTTTAGTGTCAACTTCCAGAAGAGGATGAAAAACTCATCTCAAATACATTTGAAGATTCCAAAGCTGCATATCAAGATACAAAGAGCCTTCAAAATCCTTTCTCATATTTATTTGATCTGTTGTGTGCATGTTTACATACTTTTGAGTAGTGTGTGTATCTTTCTATAAAGTAAACATTATTTCCTATATCAAAATGAAGAATAAAATATATCATTACAATCATACCTTCTTACACCTTTTTACTCCCACAGATAAGTGTGGAAGAGGTCATTGTGTGACCTAGTAGTTTGTACCCATGAAGAACTGTGGTATAGGTCTTGTAACCTGGAAAGCCTGTGTGCTTTTGTGAACCCCGATCCAGGGTGTGGATCAAACTATTTATTAATTTTAAATTCTTGGTGGAAGGTGAACACCCAGTGGAGAGGATTAGGTCTCTACAAGAGAATGAACCTCTAGTTTCATTTCTGATGTGTTTTTACTTTTAGTTTTACTCTGATTTATCACATATTTCATAAAACTAAATTGAAATCTGATAGTTAGTCTTAGCAAGTATTTATAACAATATTGATTTATTAGGTTAGTTTCAAGAGTTGTATTAATTATCAAATTGATATAACTGATAACTAATCACTCTTTTGAGAAATTAATCGAACAATCAAGATCTTATAAATTCACTATTGGCTAACTGACCAATTGAATTTTAAATTTTTGGGAAATTAAAATAATAATCTTTAACATAAATTTTTATAGATACTCAATTCACCCATTCTTGAGTACACTACTCTGTCCAACAATATTATACTAGTGTGGAAATTTAGGTCACACTCAACATTCTTATCCCACACCCACAATTATTTTCAGTGATTGTGGTTGCTAAGGCCATTAGCAGAGGTTCTTATAGGATATGTCTATTCCCCATTATGATTAGGGATATTCAGCTCCAAATTCTAATGTGGTGAAATCAGAATCATAAAATTCTATTTGTCTCTAACCACAGGCCTCAGGAGTGAAGCTCCATCATGTTGTGGATGCATTTCTAGCGAAGGTTGATGTAAGATCGACTATAGGGAGAGGTATAATATTTGTTGCATCTTTTATAATAATTACTCTATTTGATATAGGTATCTCATGATCATTAATATCTTACATTTTTTTTGATATTATGAAACTTACAATGCATATCATATTCTTTTTTTTATGGATATGGTGATGCCTATTAGAAAGAGGAAATAACAGAGGTTTCATTTTACATTTTATTCTTTTTAAATAACTGATGTAGAGTTTATATGAGATTTTTGGATTCATGATATAGATATTTTTTACATAATCCTCAAGGTGGATTGTATAATTTCTCAACATGATGATATTTATTATCATGATAAAGTTATTTCATTATCTGTTGCCAATGAGAGATCTCAAGTGTTTCTGGTAGAGTGGGACCTGAAGCTCGATCATATATGACCTTATATCCCAATGACTAGAAGTCTGTTGTCTACTATTTCTAATGATACTAATGATATTCCACCTCTTTTTAATATTATGTTGTTTGTTAGGGACTTCCATGATGTTTTCCCAGATGAATTTTTTGGTCTTCATTTATAAATGGAGGCAGAGTTCCCGATTTATCTGGTTTCGGGTATGCAACCAATCTTGATACCATCTTATAACATGAAACCTACTGAGTTTGAGGAGATTAAGATCCAATGGGATGATCTACTTGGAAATGTATTTATCCATCCATACATTTCATCAAGGGTAATCCCCATGCTCTTTTCCAAAAAGGTTAATGGTTCAATGCATATTTGTGTGGACTGCTAAAAGTTTACCTAGGTGAATTTTAAGAATAAGTACCATTTTCCCTATGTGGATAGCTTGTTCAACCAGTTAAATGGGGTGAAATGGTTTTTAAAGATAGATCTTCGATTGAGGTATCTCCAGCTATGATTTTGGGAGTAATATATCCTGAAGACCGCTTATAGGATTAGGTATGGCCATTATAAATATTTTTTGATGCCTTTTTTATTAACTAATTATCTTATAGTGTTTATGGATTTGATGAAAAAGATATTCCATCAGTATATCAATATCATTTTTGTGGTATTTTTTGATGATATCCTAGTTTATTTGAGATATGAACGTGAGAATGAGCACCATATGAAATTACTTATGGAAATATTGAGGAGTCACTTAATTTATGGGAATATTTTAAAATGATATTTTTGGATACAATAAGTGATTTTATTGGGGAATGTGATTTTGGAACATAGAATTTTTTTTCAATCCTGAGAAGGTTAAATATGTTTTTTCATGGGAGAAACCATGAAAAATATTTGAGATACAAATATTCTTATGATCGGTTGGATATTATTTTCATTTTCAAGGATTTATCAAATTTATCACCACCTTTGATTCTCTTACCAAGAAATGGGTGAAATTAAATTGGGATGTAAAGTGTCATACTTTGAGGAATTGAAACAACTTCTATCATCAGCTTCTATTTTATGAAGCCCGATAAAGTGTATTTGGTATACTGTTATGATTTTGGTGCTGGTTTGGATTGTGTTATTATAAAAGAGTATCATGTTGTGGCCTAATAATCTCATCAGATTTAGTTATATGAGAAAAATTAACCCACTCATGATGTGGATATTCCCGATGTTATGCATGAACATAAGTTTTGGTGACACTATTTATTCAGGGAGTGGTTCAGGGTCTTTTATAATTATAATATTATAAGTTATATCTTTTATTTAAAGGACCCAAATCCCAGGACAAGGCAATAGGTATAATATCTCTATAAATTAGACTTTGACATTGGCTATTCCCTGAGGAAGGGGAATATCATCATTGATTCACCTAGTAGTAAAGTCCCATCTTAGGCTATCTTAGAATCAAAGTAGGTGTAGAACCCTATAGATATTTTCAATAGGTTGCATCTAGATGTGAAAGAGGATGATTCAAGTATTTATTTTACTAGTGTTTATTTATCATTATTGTCACGAACCAAAGTTTTCAATGGAAAATTCCATTCTTATAAATATGTTATAAAATAACCTGAAAACACAACATAATTAAATACTAAGTGCTAAGTATCCTTCAAACATAAGTTTGTCACTTCTGTGTTTGAAATTTTGAAAGTTTGATATACATGGTTTCAATCAGAAAGTTATTTGGAGTCCGATAAGAAAAACTTAATTTTTGGTGAATAGTAACCTACCCTTATTAATAGTAACATACCCTTATGAATATTGAAATACCCAAATGAATATTAACCTTACCTATGATAGTCATAAAATAATATTCAAGTGAAATTATGATGTACCTATATTTTAGAATAAGTAAATAAATATTTTAGAACTGTTTTTTAATAATAAATTATGATTTTAATTAAATATTAAATTAATCATATTTAGAAAATTATTTTTGAAAAATGGACTTCATTTTTGGATTCTTCACATCAAAAAATGGTTAGGGTGGATTTTTGGGATTTTTCTGAAATACTTGAATTTTTGTTGAATAGTAGAATATGATAATTCACAATAAATGATAAATAAAGGATTAATTGAGTCATTGATGATGATTTGATGATGTAATACCATTTATTTCAAATTAACATGCATTTATTACTATTATTGTTCATTGAATAATTACTATTCCTTGTCTTGTGAGGAAATAATAAACTAATGATTAAAAAATTATGAAAACCCTCCTCTCCTCCACTATAAAACCCCCCTCACTCCCTCTTCTCTTAAATCCTCTCAAGCCTTGTGCCTTGACAATATTCTACCCAAATATCTCCCCAAGATCCTTCCACATGTTCAAAATCTCTTAGAATCTTCAAAATACCAAAACCTCTCCCCATAAGAGGTTCTCAAAGGAGGAAGTCTCAAGAGGTAAATTCCTCTTTCAAATTCCTTATTTTCTTTTAAGTTCTTTTATTTTTGTTTCTATCCTCACCTCCCTTCACCCAAATGGTATGATAAACCCATTAGAATACATTTCATATAATTCTATTATTCTAATGGGATACTTCATTATCTTATCTCCTTTCCTCACCTTTTTTTGAAAGAAATGAAAGCACCGTTTGAGATGTGCTAATTTAGCACATTTAAGGACAACAATTTATCAATTTTATTATCATCATCAAATCTGGTCATGAAAACATTTTTGTTATTATTGAACCAGAATATATATATGTAATATATCATATTTTTATTCTTTAATATTTTTGTACAAATGGTATTAAGTTATAAAGAAAAATATGTTCTTTGTAATCAAACCAACCAATTAACAAAAACGGTTGTCACTTTGGTTTTATATAATAATTCGACTTCAATATAAGTAACAAAATTAAATATAAAACCATGTAATATCCTAGATGTACAATAATATCATATAACTTCATTTCTGGACAAACACTTCCATATTTAATGTTTATCCAAACTTGAATATAAGTGGACCGATCTTTTAAAACCAAGTAAACAAATGAGCCCGAACAAAGAAATTGATCCTTATAACTAATGAAGAAGGCCTTAAATGAACTAAAAATGGTTGTAACAAATCAATTAAATATATAATAGGTTTTAGAATTATTAATTAATAATCCTAATTTCTTTATTCATGTCTTTAATAACAAGTGGAGAACACCAACAGATTTAAGGTAAGGGATCCTCTCCTTTTCACTCTTAATGAAGATTGTTCTCTATGATATTCCTTTTTTGTATAATACCAAGTGATGGGGTACGTTTTCTCACCCACCCCATACTTACCTAATGTTTTATAAGTGATTATAAACACATTATATCTCTCATAAATCCCTCTTAGTTACACCTGATACCATGTCGATAAACCGTAATGGATTCTACCCGAACTTCCTTTATTCCTTCGGGTTTCTCTGTATTTCTTTTTACCAAATTTAGTTGTCTTTTATTTTTATTTAAAAATTATAAATTATTTTTATATGATCCAAAATAATTTTCCAATATCCATATCTCATTCTCTTTTGGGGATATACATTCTTTTAAGTGAATCCCTCCTCGATACTTCCCAATAAGCACACTCATTTTAATGGAAATTCCCAAATTTTTATCCAATTTCAAGTGCACTATATACTCTGTTTTAAGCCACCATTGTCTTTATAAAATCAGTATTTTTATTATTAAAACCTTCTTGGTTCAATTATGGTTTTATATAAAATATTATACACTTTTCTATTTTAAACTCTCTATAGTATTTTCCTTAAAACCGCACAAAAATGTTTTGATGCTAATGTTCCTCAAATAAATTCTTTAAATGTTTTCACTTCTATTTGACATCACATACCATGTTATAAGACTATTTTACCCTATGAACCTCCATGTATGTTCTAATATATTTCTTTCATGGACACTTTCCTGATACTCTAATTGGTTATGCTTTATATCATGATTGTGGTACCCAATTCTTTCCATGGGTTCCCTTATGTTTATTTATGGTTGATTATGTATGATTATTTATGTGAAAAGAATATTTATGGGGTAAGAATATTTATTTGGAAAGAATATTCATGAAAATGTTGAGATGGGTGCACCTAGATAGAACTCCAATGCATTGGGTAACATTAGGTCTCATGAGATGCGACGTGAAACGAGATTGGCCGTTATCCTTGACCCGTACTAAAATGGGAAATGAGATTGGTGGTTAGACTTGACCCATAATAAAGAAATTTTTATGATTCTGCCA
Source organism: Viscum album (assembly GCA_963277665.1). NCBI lineage: Eukaryota > Viridiplantae > Streptophyta > Magnoliopsida > Santalales > Viscaceae > Viscum > Viscum album. The sequence goes on along the minus strand of OY728122.1, from coordinate 1,643,964,601 downwards.
CATTTATATGATTCCATGTTTATATTAACCCATGATTATATGAAATGATTTCATAAGTTTTATGCTTTGGATATCTTTATGACATTCTTCCTAACTCATGTTCCTAAGATGTATCCTTATGTTCATTCCCTTACTGGACTTTTCAGATCACCCCTTTGTTCATGTGTTCCCTAGGGTACCGTATGCAGATGTAAGGGCTCAAAGGAAGTTAGGAGCTCTTTATGGAGATTAAATAAAGAATTTTTTTATCCCCATGTTTTTTGTTATATATACCTTATCTTCCAAGACACTAGACTTAACAATACTTGGCCTGTACTCTGATGATTATCTATACTTAAAATCATGTAATATTATATGTAAAAGTCTTGGGTCACTATAGTTAGTATCAGAGGATGGTCTAGGAAATTTTGGAGATTAGGAATAGAGAACCTTAGTGAGAACCTTAAGGATGATACAAAGTATAATAAAACATCCCTAAATTTTGGTAAGTATAGAGTAAGTTATTTATCAAGAAAATACATCCCTGTCTGGATACGAGAAGGTAGTGATGGCTCTGACACAAATGTACCTAGGAGTGAAAACTCCGACAAGGAGTTTCAGGCTTGACCTGGGGTGTCCTATTACACGACAACGGGCCTTGCTGCACTCTTGGTTATGACACTCCCGGGGGATATTCTTTCATAGATTCATGAGCTTAGTAAAATACATTATTAAGGGACAGAAAAATCCCATAGGAATATAAGTCATGACAAAGATCAAGGATAACCTAGGTTCTAACCTAAGGAATCACAAGTTAATATGTACTTATTATTTATAAGTTTATCCCTTTACATTGAAAGTTTCCTTTTTATGATAAATAAATAAGTATTCAAGACCTCTAATTATACGTTCTTTTTCTTAGTTAATGGTAGTAAATAGAAGAACACGTTCCAACAACCAATGTGATAGGAAATGTGAAGATTTCCCTAACGATATGCCTGATATGACAGGAGCGGGTGATCAAAACTTCATGACAGTACTTGATCAGCTGGCTTGAGCTATTAATAATAACTTGAATCATGAGGAATTCCCTCATCCTCCAAGGAAAGAGCAAGTTGCCATAAAATACTTCATGTGGAAAAGGCCTCCCATGTTTAACGGATGTTTTGATTTCCTCCTCATGGAACAATGGATCAACTCCATTGAAAAGATATTCTCCATTATCCAGTGCTCCGAAGAAGATAAGGTTGTACTGGTAGTCTATCATTTTGATGGAGAAGATGATCAGTGGAGGACAATGATCAAGAATACAAAGTCCCAAGAGGAAATTGATTCCAGGGATTGGGAGGAATTTAAGAGGATGTTTTTCAACAAATATTTTCCTCAAACCCTCCATCTCAAGATGGAAAGAGAGTTCCTCAGACTCAAGCAGAAGGAAGATGAGTCCATCAGGGCGTATGAATCAAACTTTATAAGGCTTGAAAGGTACGCCTCTAGCCTTTTCATGAACAATGAAAGCAAGGTGGATCACTTATTTAGTAGACTAAAGATGAGTCTACAAAAAGTGCTGGAAATTCGAGACTTCGATAGTTATGAGGATATTGTCTGTTGTGACCTCAAGGTGGAAATAGATATTGGAGACTCTCAGTGGTCTCATGGGCCCAATGAAAAGAATAGGAAAATGGAGAACAACATGGGTGGTTCATCAAACAAATCCCATAATGGAAAGAAGCCTCACTTTACCCTTTACAAAGATTGTGGGAAGAAGTATCTTGGTAACTGTCTTAAGGGAACCAATAATTCCTTCAAATGTGAAAATTTTGGTCATATGGACAAGAAATGTTGAAGGGATATGAAAAATACCGCTAATGTTGAAGAAGAAAGGAAGGTTCAGATCAAAACTCAACCTGTAGTGCAGTGTTACAACTACAAGGAGCATGGGCATTATGCGAACAATTTCCCTAAGACGAGGGTTATCGGAGGAAATCAACAACAACCTCCAAGGAAACAAGGAAGGGCTTATGCTCTCACTACTGCTAAGGTGGAGCTGGACAATGATGTGGTGATAGGTACGCTGGTTATTCATTCAAGAATAGCAGACATACTATTTGATTCTGGTTCTACGCATTCTTTCATATCTTACAAGTTTAGAAGAACTATTCAAACACCATCTCAAAATTTAGATGAAAAGTTATCTGTGAGAAAAAAAATGGGTAAAGTGATACATCCATGGTTTATAACTCCTCCATTTTTAATTTTTGTACACTGAACCTCCCATCAAATATCATCATATGTCCTTTAGTGGATTTTGACGCAATCTTGGTCCTAGATTGGATATCTTTGTACAAAGCCTACATCAACTGTCGGGAAAGGGAGATCACTTTTCACATCCCGAAGCATCCTCCGATTATTTACAAGTGTAAGGAGGAACTTGAGTCTCCTTTAGAATATTCATCTCAAGTGTGGATATTGTTGCTTTATGAGCAAGCATATCTAGCTCAAATGATTGAGACAAAGGATAGAATCATGCTTGAAGACATGCCCATCATGAGGGATTACACTGATGTATTCCCTGAAGAGTTTCCTAGTCTTCCTCCTGACCAAGAGGTTGAGTTATCAATTGAACTTATCCCTGGATCTTTTCTTATATCAAAGACACCCTACAAAATGGCCACCTTAGAGCTAGAGGAGCTTAAGAAGAATTTGCAGGAGAATATAGAGAAGGGTTTTATATGCCCAAGTGCTTCACCTTGGGGTGCGCCAGTTCTCTTCTTCAAGAAGAAGGATGGATCAATGTGCCTCTGCATTGATTATCATGAGCTCAATAAAATCATGACAATGAACAAGTATCCCCTTCCATAGATAGATGACTTGTTTGATCAGCTTCGTGGGGCCGGTTATTTCTCTTAGGTGGACCTTAGGTCAGGATATCACCAATTAAAGGTGAGGAAGGAAGATATACCCAATAATACCTTTCGAACAAGGTATGGACACTATAAGTTCATAGTGATGCCATTCAGACTCACCAATTCTCCAAAAATATTCATAGATTTAATGAATAGAGTCTTTAGAGATTACCTTGAAAAATTTGTGGTGGTCTTTATTGATGATATTCTGATATACTTCAAGAGAAAGGAGGAACATGAGGAGTATTTAAAACTGCGTTAAATACTTTGAGAACAGAGAAGTTGTGTGAAAAGTATAGTATATGTGAGTTATGGACGGAGGAAGTATCATTTTTGGGGCATATTATCACCAGTAAAGGGATATCTATGGACCCTTCCAAGATGTAGGCAATTGAAGAGTGGCCCATGACAACTTCTATAACAAGGATTCTTAGATTTTTGGGTATAGCTGGGTATTATTGATGATTCATTAATAAATTTTCATGATTTTCAAACCCAATGAACATGTTGACACTAAAGGGGGTAACGTTTTTCTGGATGAAAGAATGTGAGTTAAGCTTCAAGGAGCTAAAGAGAAGGCTGATCACTGAACCAATACTCACATTGCCAAAAAGTGGAGAAAGTTTTGTGATATATAGCGATGCTTCAAAGAAAGTATTGGGTTGTGTACTCATGCAAAATGATAATGTGATAGCCTATGCCTCACAACAGTTGAAGACCCATGAGCATAACTACCCGATGCATGATCTAGAGCAGGCAACTGTGATTTTTTCCTTGAAAATTCGGTGGCACTACCTTTATGGGGAGAAGTGTGACATATACACCGACCACAAGAGACTAAAGTATATATTCACACAAAAGGTGATCAAAATGAATCAAAGGAGATGGTTAGTGCTAATAAAGGATTACAATTGCTCTATTCACTATTATACTGGAAAGGAAAACAAGGTAGCTAATGCTCTAAGCAGAAAAGAACCTGCTACTCTATCCATGTTACGGATTGATAAAGAACCTATCTTCTTGGATATGAAAAGGATAGATTTAGAAATCATAATGGAAGGGGATACATCCTACCTTTCCCAAATTATTGTGCAACCATCCATTCAAGAGAAGATTAACGAAGCACAAAGGGATGATGTGGAGTTACAAAAGAGGGTCAATGCAGTAAAGGAAGGGAAGCTGCAAGAGTTCCATATCAATGATGATGGTGTGATTTGGTTTGGAATGAGGCTTTGTGTGACTTCATCACTCGGGATAAAAAGATATTGGAAAATGCACATAACTAAACATTCTCTATCCATCCTGGGAGTACCAAGATGTATCTTGATCTCTGAGAGCACTTCTTGTGGGATAACATTAAGAAGAAGATTACAGAATATATATCAAGGTGCTTGGTATGTTATCAAGTTAAAGTAGAGAAACAAAAGTCCAAAGGGATGATGCAACCATTTCCTTTATCCATGTGGAAATGAGATAATGTCACAATGGACTTTGTCATGGGTCTCCTAAAGATGTCGAATGGAAATAATGCGATATGGGTTGTGGTTGATAGACTCACCAAGACTGCACATTTTATCGCTATTCGGGAAGACCTATCACTTGAAAAAATTGAAAAAATATATGTGAAGGATATGGTGAGACTTCATGGTGTTCCACTCTAAATTGTATCTGATCGTGATCCAAGGATCACATCTAAATTTTGGAGGAGTCTTCAACATAATTTGAGTACTGAATTAAATTTCAGTATGACATATCACCCTCAAACTGATGGAAAATCTGAAAGGACTATTCAGAAACATGAAGATATGCTAAGAGCCTGCTCTCTAGAATTAAAAGGTGGATGGGATCAGCATGTAAAGACCCGAAAATCCCAGGGAAATGTTTTTTAATACATGGGATTTTTACGAGTCCACGAAAATTTGAAGCGCTTGATTCTGAGGCCCGGTGTGCCTGGAATCAATTTCTGAGGTTTTTTTGTTCAGGTGCATTCAGTAAACGTACGAGTGGGTTTTTATAAATTTTGAACCAGTGCTCAGAATTGAAATCCGAGGGCACCGTTGAACTCGCATCACCAGAATTTTCATAAAGAGACTTTCACTTCGATAGTAGTGAGTCGAGAATAAAAGTTAATTTTTGGGTTTTCTTAAAAAATTAATAAAATAAAGTGTAGCTACACTTTATTTTATTTGAGCTTCCATTTGGTGTGTGGTGGTTAAAACCTCCTCATGGAGGTTGGATGTGGGGCCACCGCACCTTAACCTCTCATGAGATGTTATGGTGGTGGGGCCCACCCAAACTAAACCTCCCATGAGAGGATTGATGTGGTGGGGACCACACAGGGATTAACCCCCTATTAATGAGAGGAGAGAAAAACCTCTCAACTCTCCCTCATTAATGAGGGAGAGCCTCTTGATTCCTCAACTCCCCATTAAATGGGGAGAAACTCTTGACCTCCCCATTAATTAATGGATCCAATGAATAGTTTATTATGCCAACTTCACCCCATTAATTAATTGGGTCATCTCTTTTAATTAATCGCCACAAGTTGAAATTTTAAACTCAATAATCTAAAATAAAAGACAACCTTTTATTTAGAGGGGCTATTTTTTCATTTGTTGGCAAAGGAGGATTAGAGGATCATTGGGAGAAATCTCCCAACGAAGAACCATTCTACCAATGAAGAACGTAGACAACGATCTTCCATGGAATTCTTCCCCAGACACTTACTAACGTGAAGAATCTTCCTCAACCGTCATGCCTATTTGGGAGTGGAAGAGTGCGGCGGACACGACGAGTGACAACTCTGTCTTCTTTCTGTGACTTCATCGTCGACGCCCGACAATCCAGGTAGGGGGTTTAATTTGAGTAATATACCTTTATTTTCCCCATATTTGTTTGAAACGAATCGATGTAAAGGTTTGTAAGAAATTTTTGTTCATCGTTCTTCTTTGACGAACCAATTGCTATAACCTCTAAATGCGGAGGGTGTGGGCCAAACTAACATGGATCGACTCCCTCCACTGATCTTTTATGGCGTTTCTTCAGCATGGCAATGAGGCGATGATGACGAAGGCAACAATAACAAAGGCTGCGCTACCCGTGACCTCCAAGAATCGCACCACCCCCATGGTGCACCGATGCTTCCGGACGAACACTACCGGCCCGACCCGCGCCGAACCTGCCAGCCCGGCCTTCTCGGTGCCCCGCACCCTGCCCAATGCCCCATCGGCCTGCCCGACACCCCGTCGGCCTGCCTGCACCCTGCCCGCACCCCGCGTGGTCTCCTGCACGCCCTGCCCGATGCCCCGCCGGCCTGCCCCGCGCCCTGCGTGGCCCGCCCGCACCTACCCGGCACCCTTCCGGCCTGCCAAGCACCTTGCCGGCCTGCCCCGCGCCCTGTCGGCCTGCCTCGTGCCCTGCCGGCCTACCCCGCTCCCCGCACAGCCTGACGGTGCCCTTCCGGCACCTAGCCGGACTGCCCGGCACCGTGACAACCTACCAGGCACCCTACCAGCCTGCCTCACGCCCTAAGCGGCCTGCCCGCACCCTGCCTGGCACCCCACTAGCCTACCCGTGCCTCGTGCGACTTCTTGGTGCCCTGCTTACCTCCCGGGCCGAGCCACCGAGCCGCGCCCCTCGCGACACTGGCCGAACCAGCACCGACCTCCAGGATGAGCCGCCTACGCAGCGACCTCCGGGCCGAACCGCCCCCGCAGTCCGCAGGGCTGGGCCAAGCAGATCAGGCCAAATCTAGCAGGCTGACAGGGTCGACCCAGACTGGGTCAGCCCGATCTGGGTTGGGCTGTCGTGGTCCGACCTAGTTGGACCGGGGCCAGACCCATTACTAACCCCTTTACTTTCTTTGGCCATGTCTTTGGCACCGGACGTCTGTTTGAAAAATCGTCAACGGTGATGGTATTCTTGGAACACGACAGTCCCTTTGAGTATACCCCACTGGAGTTCAGGGTAATGTTGAGATACAGTCAGGTTGGATCGTACACGAATCCAACCGGGCCCCTGAGACTAAAAAGCTTATAAATCATAGACCGGGCGTCCTATTGACGCACCGTCTATTGCGTTGAGACCCCTATGACGAGGCGGACCATTGAGATACTTCTACGTGGGACTTCGTGATGGTTGGAGTATCAACCTGTAGCTCATGGAGCGGACCCTCCTAGAGACGAGCAAGCAGAGTACGGAGACCTAGTAGATAGCTGAGACCTGATGACTGCTTGACCGATTCGACTTGGAGTGATTCAACTAGCCCTGTGGGGAGCGCCTGGTAGTTGGAGGAAGACCCATGGCAGAGGAGCGCCTAGTAGTTGGCGGCAAACTCGCGGTACTCGATAGGAGGAGTACCTCTATAGGCTATTAGGGAGAGTGCTTGGTAGTTGGTAGTAGACCCACAGTGGAGAGAGACTCTATGTGAGCACGAAAAACCCACAATACTAGATAGGAGGAGTACCTCAGAAGTCCAAGGTTAGTGGGAAGCGCCTGGTAATTGGCAGTGGGACCACTGTACTCGAAAGAGGAGGAGTTCTTCAGTAGCTGTTGTTTCGACAATGTGAATATAATTCTTGGTTGAGCTGAGTTAGTAACTTTTGTGTTTACATCATGATTGAGATGGATTATTTGATAACTTAGGTATATGTATGGGCATATACCTATGTGGGGTTATCTGTTGATTTAATTATTTGTGGTTTATCCTTGTTGAATTTTATGAGACCTTGAGGGTCTCAGGGTCCCTACTGAGTATTGTTATACTCACCCCTGCATGGGCTATGCCTGTACCTCTTTGTATTGATTGCAGACGATGAACAATGCTGACTGAAGACCAGAGTAGTAGGACTGGACGATACTCAGAGGTGGACCACACAACGTGACAGTACACGGGGGAGACAGATGGGCGTGGAGTACTATGGAGGCTTCCTGTACCTACCCTTCAGGTAGGAATCCCTGGAGGATGACCCCGTAGCTTCTTTACTTTTCTTCAGTTGTACTTGTACTTTCCTGTTGGGCTTGTATTTCTGGCCCCTTTTACTTTTTATCACTCCTTTTTTACGGTTTTTCTTAGTGTTTTACTTCCAGTTCATAATTTGTTATGTGTGTTTAAACTTTATAAAGGTAATTCCCCTTACAGTTTTAGGGATTTACGCCTTTGGTGCTAGTCACCAGCCTCTGGCCTATGGAAGGAGGGCTTGGGGTAGTCACGGCACGGGCCCCAAGGTACGGGTCGTGACAAATTGGTATCATAGGACATCGGTTATACTGCAGAACATAGGACTCTGATCTTTATTTTCTATGAAGCAATAGTGTTAAGGGTACTGAGTGTGGTTTTCAGTTCAGGGAGTCCAGTGTTGGTGCGGCGGCGGACGTATCCATACACCAGGACCCTGACTACTAACTTCTGACTCAGTGCATGAAAACATGGATTGCATGTGTTTTTTTAAAAGTTTTTCTTTAAGTCAACTCAACTAGGTCAGCTCAACAGGTATAATATTTTGACTGTGTCGTATCTGTTTCTATCAGGATGCCTCCCTACGGACGACCGTCTAGAGCCCCAAGAGTTGTATGCATAGATAGCCCACCGATCGATGAGGCCTCGATGCCGGGCCCTCTTCCAGTAGAGACACCAGCAGAGGTACCAACGGTACCACTTCTCATTGGGCCACCGATGCCACCAACCCTAACAACAGACGATGCACGCCGCTTGAGCACATTTGCATGAGTTCCAGCACTAGAGACCACCTAGGTTCAGGGGAGAGACAGACCCACAGGTGGATGAGGATTTCCTGGAGGCTGTGGAGAGAGTCTTGAGACTGGTAGGGACACCAGCAGACCTTATGGTGATCCTTGCCGCAAGTCTCCTTCAGGCAGCAATAGACAGATGGTGGAGTCTGATGCTCCAGGTGCACGATGAGATGACACTACTCTGGGATGACTTCGAGAGCCTATTTTGGGTGGAGTTTGTCCCAGCCACCCTACGAGCAGTGCATATATAGGAACTACTACATCTACAGAAGGGTAGCATGACTGTAGCTCAGTACTCAGTGAACTTCACTGACCTCTCACGCTACTCCGCTGATATGGTACGAGACCCATTCTTCAGGGCTCAGACCTTCAAGCAGGGACTCAGGTGAGAGATCAGGGCTTCGATGATCTCCCTCAGCATACCAAAGCAGGTAGGGGTGTTAGATCGAGGCCTCTTAGTGGATAATTTTCTTGCTGAGCAGTCTCCAGCAGCGAGGCCCACCACTAGTCGACATACAATAGAGTCTTCTACAGCTGGCAGTAGATAGATTTTGCAGAGGTCCAAGAGGACCGGACCTATAGGTGGATGACCGCAAAACTCAGAATCGGTTGTGCGGGGCACCCGGAGTGGAGGCAGAGCCAGCCATGCTAGGAACGGACAATGTTACTCAGGTGGTGGGCATGGTCACATGGATCGTGACTATCCGACCCGCCATTCAGATGATCATCAAACAGTTGAATGATCTCCCAGGCAGAGACAAATATTCGATCGAGGTGGCCCGTAGGGAGCAAGAAGACGTGGAAGAGGAGTTAGTCATGCAGTAGGTGGTGGGCGACGATTCAAGGCGTTACCGCCACCACCACCAGGAGGTACACCCTGACCACAGGGAGCAGGTGGACAGGGGAGAACTCAGATCTAGGCAGTTGAGGCTTACAATCATGGTGCTCCAGAGATGATTTGAGGTACGATCTATGTCTACTCCACCATAGCTACAGTTCTTATAGACACAGGTGCCAGTCACTCTTTCATTGCCACTGCCATCGTTTGGAACTCGGAGATTCTGACAGAGCTGTTGGCTTGATTTTTATGGCTAGAGACTCCTACGGGATCATACTCGACGATTACGTATAGGTGTTGGTAGTGTGAGCTTAATCTAGGAGGCTATAGCTTCGATTGGGATCTCCTCGTAGTGAAGTCAAGGCCTTAAGATGTCATCTTGGGTATGGATTGGTTTTCTACAGTCCATGCTCAAATCGACCGTATTAGGAAAAAAGTGCAGTGTGTCCGCACGGATGGGACCAGGTTCACCTTCACCGGCGAGAAGGGAGCCATTGCAGTGAAAAAAAGACTTACTCGGAGGAGGTTTCAACTGATCACTCATCAGTTAGCCTGCCTTACCCTCAGAGCAGAAGATGTTGAGAGCCTGAGCTATCTTGTAGTGGTGGACCAGTATGAGAATGTTTTCACTGAAGATGTTCTAGCACTACCTCCTCGCAGAGAGATGGATTTCTATATTGACATGTACCTTGGGATGACACCGATATCTACTCCAACATATCAGATGGTTCCCACTGAGCTTCATGAGCTGCGGGTACAGCTGGAGGACTTGCAGGGGAATGGATTAATCTTGCCCAGTGTTTCTCCCTGGGCAGCCCTGATTCTATTCGCCAAGAAAGCGAATGGGAGGTTGAGGCTTTGTGTCGACTACCGTCGCCTGAACTAGGTGACTGTGAAGAAAAAGTACCCACTCCCGAGGATTGACGACTTCTTTGATCAGCTAAAGGGAGCACGATGGTTCTCGAAGATAGACCTCATATCATGCTATCACCAGCTCAGAGTTCGAGACAAGGATGTGCAGAAGACGACCTTCAGATGTCGATACGACCACTATGAGTTCTTGGTTATGCCTTTCGGCGTAACCAATGCTCCAGAAGTGTTCATGGGACTCATAAACATGATATTCTGGACATACCTTGATAACTTTGTCGTAGTCTTCATCGATGACATTCTGATATACTCGACTACTGAGGAGGATCATGCCTACCATTTGCAGGTAGTACTGGACACACTCTGAGAACACCGACTTTATGTTAAGCTCTCAAAGTGCCAGTTCTAGATCCGAGAGGTTCACCTTCTGGGTCATGTCATCTCGAAGGCTAGAGTTGTAGTGGATCCAGAGAAGATTGAGGTGTTACGTTCTTGGGAGCCACCCAAGAGTGTGATGAAAGTGAGGAGTTTCCTGGGTTTGGCTGGTTACTACCGGAGGTTCGTACCAGACTTCTACAGTGTTGTAGAACCACTATCATCCTTGATGAAGAAGGGGTAACCCTTCGTGTGGTCAGAGAGATTCCATCAGAGCTTTCAGGAGTAGAGGAAGAGGCTGACAAGTGTCCCCATCTTGAGGCTTACAGAGGAAGGCGTAGGGTACGTAGTCTACTGTGACGCATCAGGGACTGGACTTGGGTGTGTCCTGATGCAGGAGCAAGCAGTGATCGCGTATGGTTCTCGGCAGCTGAGAAAACATGAGAAAAACTATGCTACCCATGACCTGGAGTTAGCAGCAGTGGTATTTGCCTTGAATATGTGGCAACACTATCTGATGGGTGAGCATTTTACCATGTAATCTGATCACAAGATTCTCAGGTATATATTCTCTCAGAAGGACCTAAACCCGAGACATCAGTGATGGCTTGAGTTACTCCATGACTATGACTTTGAGATAGTCTATACTCCTAGAAAGGGGAACGTTGTAGCAGATGAACTCAGCAGAAGATCTGGTATATAGCTGCTAGGAGAGGTGACAGAGCAGCTGACCGCTTTGCAAATATCCTTTGTGGATAGAGATAGATCAGCCTTCCTCCAGTCTCTTACAGTCACTCCCCCACTTCTTCAGCGAGTCAGGGAGGCGCAGCGTTGAGACGCTGACTGCAAGACACGACGTGCTCAGATATCCACAGGGCAGGCAACTTATGTATTTTCTAAAGGTGGAGAGCACATCATCCTCTTCAGAGGACGTACCTTGGTACCTGTATCACTTCAGAAGGAAGTGTTGAGAGATTTCCACATTTCCCCTCTAGAGGTACATACAAGAGTGTCGAAGATGTACCAGGACCTTTGACGACAACACTGATGTCTAGTTATGAAGAAGGCAGTAGCGGAGTTTGTCTCTCGATGCCTCACTTGTCAGCAAGTGAAGGCAGAGCACCAGGTACCAACATGCTTGGTTTAGCCTTTAGAGTTCCTAGAGTGGAAGTGGGATGGGATATCCATGGACTTCTTGATGGGTCTTCCACATACATCCAGGGGACATGACTCAATTTGGGTGATCGTTGACCGACTCACCAAGTTGGCCCACTTCCTATCGATCAGAGAGCAGGGCTCAATAGAGATCTTGGGATGCCTCTATGTGCAGGAGATTATGCGGATACATGGTGTAACTTCATTTATTGTCTCTGATCGTGATGCACGATTTACTTCACGGCTATGGAAGGGGTTGTTAGAGGCTTTCAGGACATAGCTTCACTTGAGCACCGCCTTCCATCCTCAGACAGATCGTCAGACTGAGTGGACCATTTAGACCCTTGAGAAAATGCTACATGCTTCTGTCCTCTACTTCGGTCGCAGCTGGGTTGATCACTTACCTTTGGCGAAGTTTTCATACAACAAAAGATATCACTCCACCATCGGGATGACACCTTTTGAGGCCTTTTATGGTCGACCTTGCAGATCTCCACTATGCTGGACAGACCCAGGAGAGTAAGCACTAGTGAGACCAGAGATGGTACAAGCTACCACAGAGAAGGTGCAGATCATCCAGGAGCAAATGAAGACTGTACAGAGCAGGTAGAATTCGTATGCTGACAGGAGACGTAGGACTCTGGAGTTTGAGGATGTTGACCACGTCTTTCTATAGGTATCACCTTGACGAGGCCTATGGAGTTTTGGATGAGGCATAAAGTTATCTCCGTAATTCATCGGAATTTCTCATATCCTCAGCAGAGTTGGAGAGGTGGCTTATCGCTTAGATATTCCACCTCAGTTGCACTGGGTGCACAACGTCTTCCATGTATCTCAGCTGAGGAGATACGTGCATGACCCTACTCATATCATCGACCATGGAGAGCTGGACATCGATGATGGGGAGAATTTCATGGAGGTTCAAGTGGAGATTGAGGATCGATAGGATCAGGTCCTATGTGGATGGTCGATACCTCTAGTGCACCTTTGCTGGCAGCACGAGAACCTCCAGGAGAGAACATGGGAGTAGGAGGCTCAGATGTGTGCTCAGTACCCCCATTTATTCCCTTAGTTTGAGTTGTAGCTTACGAGGATGTAAATTAATGAGGTGGGGAGAATGTAAAGACCCGAAAATCCGGTGGTAATTTTTTTTAATTCATGGGATTTTTACGAGTCTGCAAAAATTTACGGCGATGATTCCAATGCCCGGTGTGCCTGGAATCAATTTCTGAAGTTTTTGTTTGGGTACGTTCAGTAAACGTACGAGTGGGTTTTTATAACTTTTGAACCGGTGCTCAGAATTGAAATCCTAAGGAACCGTTGAACTTGCAGCGCCGATATTCGCTTAAGGAGACTTCCAATTTGACAACAATGAGTCGAAAATAGAAGTTAATTTTTGAGTTTTCTTAAAAAATTAATAAAATAAAGTGTAGCTACACTTTATTTTATTTGAGACGCCATTTGGTGTGTGGTGGTTAAAACCTCCTCATGGAGGTTGGAGGTGGGGCCACCGCACCTTAACCTCTCATGAGAGGTTATGGTGGTGGGGACCACCCGAACTAAACCTCCCATGAGAGGATTAATGTGGTGGGGACCACATGGGGCTTAACCCCTATTAATGGGAGGATAGGAAAACCTCTCAACACTCCCTCATTAATGAGGGAGAGCCTATTGATTCCTCAACTCCCCATTAAATGGGGTGAAACTCTTGACCTCCCCATTAATTAATGGATCCAACACATAGTTTATTATGCCAAATTCACCCCATTAATTAAATGGGTCATCTCTTTTAATTAATCACCAAAATTTGAATTTTTGAAATCATTAATCTAAAATAAAATACAATCTTTTATTTGGAGGGGATATCTTTTCATTTGTTGGAAAAGGAGGATTAGAGGATCATTGGGAGAAAGCTCCCAATGAAGAACCATTCTCCCAAAGAAGAACGTCGACAAAGATATTCCATGGTCTTCTTCCTCAGACTTCTTTCCCAGACACCTACCGATGTGAAGAATCTTCCTCAACCATTGTGCGTATTCGGGAGTGGAAGAGTGCGGCAGACGCAATGAGTGACAACTCCATCTTCTTTCCATTACTTCACCGTCGATGCCTGAAAATCTAGTTAGGGGTTTACTTTGAGTAATATACCTTTCTTTTCCTCATATTCGTTAGAAAGGAATATATGCAAAGGTTTGTAAGAAATTGTTGTTCATCATTCTCCTTTGATGAACCAATTGCTATCACCTCTAAACGCGGAGGGTGCGAGCCAAACTAACATGGACCGACTTCCTTTGCTGATATTTTGTGATGTTTCTTCGGCATGACGATGAGGAGATGACGACGAAGGTGGCAATGACAAAGGTTGCACTACCCACAACCTCTGTGAATCGTGCCGCCCCCGTGGCGCACCGATGCTTCCGACCGAACACCGCCGGCCCGAGCCGCGCCGAACCAGCCAGCCCGGCCAGCCCGCGCCCTACTCGATGCCCTTCCGGCCTACCCGCGCCCTTCTCGGCACCCCACCGGACTACCCAGCACCTTGCTGGCCTGCCCGGCGCCCAGTTGGCCTACCCCGCGCGTCGCCCGGGCCTGCCCAGCACCCCGCCGGCATGCCCGACGCCCTGCCGGCCTGCCGGCCTGCCCCGTGCCCCACACAGCCTTCCCTCACCCTGCCTGGTGCCCCAAAAGCCGGACCACTCCCTTTATAGCCTCTCGACGCCCTGCCGGTGCCCTGCCGGCACCCTTCCGACCTCCTGGTCCGAGCAGCCAAACCGTGCCCCTCGCGGCGCTGGCTGAACCGGCCTCAGCCTCCAGGCCGAGCTGCCTATGTGATGACCTATGGGCCGAACCGCCTCCGCAGTCCGCTGGGCCGGGCCCAGCGGACCGAGCAGAACCTATCGGGCGGACCGGGCCGACCCAGACCGGGTCAGACCAGTCTGGGTGGGGCCGAGTCTGTCCGACCAGGTCGGACCGGGCCCAGGCCCATTACAGACCCCCTTTACTTTCTTTGGCCATGTCTTTGGCACCAGACGTCCGTTTGACAAACCGTTGGTGGCACTGGTATTCTTGGAACACGACGGTCCATTTGAGTATACCTCATTGGAGTTCGGGGTAATGTTGAGATATGGTCAGGTTTGATCATACACAAATCCAATCGGGCCCCCGAGACTAAAAATCTTATAACTCACAGACCGGGCTTTCGATTGACACGCCGTCTGTTGCGTTGAGACCTCTATGACGAGGTATACCTTTGAGATACATCCATGTGGGACTTAGTGAAAGTTGGAGTATCGACCTGTAGCTCGTGGAGCGGACCCTCCTAGAGATGATCAAGCGGATTATAGAGACCTAGTAGCTGGATGAGACCTGACGACTGCTTAACCGATTTAACTCGAAGTGATTCGACTAGCCCAGTGGGGAGCGCCTGGTAGTTGGAGGTAGACCCACGGCGGAGGAGAGCCTAGTAGTTGGTGGCATACCCGTGGTACTCAATAGGAGGAGTACCTCTACAGGCTATTAGGGGGAGCTCCTGTTAGTTAGCGGCAAACCCACAGTGGGGAGTGCCTCTGTGTGAGCACGGAAGACCCACTATACTTGATAGGAGGAGTACCTCTGCAGTCCAAGGTTAGTGTAAAGCACCTGGTAGTTGGGGTCAGACCCACTAAACTCAACAGAGGAGGAGTTCTCCAGTATACATGGTTTTGACAATTTGAATAAAAATCCTGGTTGAGTCGAGTCATTAACTTTTGTGTTTACCTCATGATTGAGATTGATTACTTGATAACTTAGGTCGATGTAAGGGAATATACCTAAGTGGGGTTATCTTTTGATTTCATTATTTTTGGTTTATCCTTGTTGGATTTTGTGAGACCTTGAGGGTCTCGGGGTCCCTACCGAGTATCGTTATACTCACCCTTGCACGGGCTATGCTCGCACCTCGTTGTGTTGGTTGTATATGACGAAAATTACTGACTGAAGAAGAGAGTAGCAGGACTGGACAATACCTAGAGGTGGACCAAAAAGTGTGATAGTAGACGGAGGAGATGGACGAACGTGGAGTGCTATGGAGGCTTCTTGTACCTACCCTTCTGGTAGGAATCCCCAGAGGATGACCCCGTAGCTGCTTAACTTTTCTTCAGTTGTACTTGTACTTTCCTGTTGGGATTGTATTTCCGACCCCTTTTACTTTTCTGAACTCCTTTTTTTTACAATTTTTCTTAGTGTTTTACTTCAAACTCATACTCTGTTGTGTGTGTTTACACTTTATAAAGGCAATTCCCTCCCATTTTTAGGGATTTACGCCTTTGGTGCTAGTCACCAACCCCTGGCCTATGGAAGGCGGGTTTGGGGTAGTCACGACATGGGCCCTGGGGGACGAGTCGTGACACAACATCTCTAATTGGTTGAGTTCTCATACAACAATAGATTCCACTAAAGTATTCATATAGATCCGTATGAAGCTCTGTATGGAAAGCGATGTAGAACTCCAAACTGTTGGGATGAATTCGGAGAACAAAAGCTACTTGGACCTGATCTTGTACAAGAGATGACAGAGAAGGTTCAAGTCATCCAGAAAAAAATCAAAGCTGCTCAAAGTCAAAAAAAGAGATACGCTAACAACCGTCGAAGGAACTTGGAGTTCAACTTTTGGGGATAAATTCTTCCTTCGAATATCACTATAGAAGAGAGTCATGCGGTTTGGAAAGAATGGGAAGCTAAGCCGAAGGTACATTGGACCCTTTGAGATCCTTGACCGTATATGATCTGTGGCCTATCGACTTGCACTTACTCCGAATATGAGTTCATGATGTGTTTCATGTATCACTCCTGAGGAAGTACATACCTGATCCCTTAAATGTACTGAACTCAGAGGTGGTGTAGCTGGAAGATGATCCCTCTTATGAGGAGCAGGCAGTGAATATTCTAGACCAAAGAGATAAGGTTCTACGCAATAAGACAACCCACCTTGTCAAAGTTTTGTGGAGGAACCACAAGTTTGAACAAGCTACTTTGGAACTGGAGGAGGCGATGAAGGAGAAGTATCCTCACTTGTTTACGGCCTAGAATGTAAAATGAAATTTCAAGGGCGAAATTTCATAAGGGGGAAAATGTAATGACACAAAGTTTTCAATGGTAATTTATCTTCTTATAAATATGTCATAAAATAACATGAAAACACAACATAATGAACTACTAAGTGCTAAGTATCCTTTAAACATAAGTTCATCACTTCTATGTTTGGAATTTAGAAAGTCTGATATACATGGTTGCAATCAGTAAGTTATTTGGTGTCCGATGAGAAAAAATTAATTTTTGGTGAATAG
This sequence comes from Viscum album, assembly GCA_963277665.1. Classification (NCBI taxonomy): domain Eukaryota; kingdom Viridiplantae; phylum Streptophyta; class Magnoliopsida; order Santalales; family Viscaceae; genus Viscum; species Viscum album. The sequence continues at coordinate 1,643,947,403 of OY728122.1, read as the reverse complement.
TAACCTGCCCTTATTAATAGAAACATACCATTATGAATAGTGAAATACCCTAATGAATATTAACCTTACCTATGATAGTCATAAAATAACATTCAAGTGAAATTATGATGTACCTATATCTTATAATAAGTAGATGAATGTTTTAAAACTGTTTTTTAATAATAAATTATGATTTTAATTAAATATTAAAATAATAATATTTATAAAATTATTTTTGAAAAATGGACTTCATTTTTGGATTCTACACGTTGAAAAATGGTTAGGGTGATTTTTTGGGATTTTTCGGAAATACTTAAATTTTTGATGAATAGTAAAATCCGATAATTCACAATAAATGCTAAATAATGGATTAACTGAGTCATTGATTGTGGTATTCTGATGTAAGCCCATTTGGTTCTAAGTCACATGCATTTATTACTATTATTGGTCATGGAATACTTACTATTCCTTGTCTTTTGAGGAAATAATAAACTAATGATTAATTGTTTTTGAAAACCCTCCTCTCATCCACTATAAAACCCCCCTCACCCCCTCTTCTATTCACTCCTCTCAAGCATTTTTCCTTGCCAATATTCTACCCACATCTCTCCCCAAGATCCTCCCCCACGTCCAAAAGATCCTAGCCTCTTCAAATTATCAAAACCTTTCCCCTTAAGAGGTTCTCAAAGGAGGAATTCTCAAGGGGTAAATTCCTCTTTCCAATTCCTTCTTTTCTTTTTTGTTCTTTTCTTTTTGTTTCTTTACTCACCTCCCTTCACCCAAATGGTATGATAACTCTAGTAGAATACATGTACTGGAATTATATTATTCTAATGGGATACTTTATTATCTTCTCTTCTTTACTAAACTTTTTTTTGAAAGAAATGAAAACATCGTTTGAGATGTGCTAATTTAGCACATTCAAGGACAACAATTTATCAATTTCTATTATCATCATCAAATATGGTCATGAAAACATTTTTTTTATGGTTGAACCAGAATATATATATTTAATATATCCTATTTTTATTCTGTAATATTTTTTTACAAATGGTATTAAGTTATAATGCAAAATATGTTCTTTGTAATCAAACCAACCAATTAACAAAAACGGTTGTCACTTTGGTTTTATATAATAATTAGACTTCACTCAAAGTAACCAAATTAAATATAAAATCATGTAATATCCTGGATGTTTACTAATATAGTATAAATTCATTTCTGGACAACCACTTCCATCTTTCATGTTTATCCAAACTTGAATATTAGTGGACCGATCTTTTAAAACCAAGTAAACAAACGAGCCCAAACAAAGAAATTGATCCTTATAACTAATCAAGAAGGCCTTAAATGATCTAAAAAGGGTTTTAATAAATAAATTAAATATATAATAGTTTATTTAATTATTAATTAATAATCCTAATTTGTTTATTCAAGTCTTTAGTAACAAGTGGAGAACACCAACAGATTTAAGGTAAGGGATCCTCTTCTTTTCACTCTTAATCAAGATTGTTCTCTATGATATGCATTTTTTTGTAATACCAAGTGATGGGGTATGTTTTCTCACCTCCCCCATAATTCCCTAATATTTTATAAGTGATGATAAAATCATTATATCTCTCATAAATCTCTCTTAGTTACACCAAATACCATGCTGATAAACCGTAATAGATTCTACCCGAACTTCCTTTATTCCTTCAGGTTGCTCTATCTTTCTTTTTACCAAAATGTAGTTGTCTTTTATTTTTATGTAAAACTTATACATTATATTTATATTATACAAAATCAAGTTCCAATATCCATCTCTCATTATCTTTTGGGGATATACATGCTTTTAAGTGAATCCTTCCTTGATACTTCCCAATAAGCACACTCATTTTAATGGAATTTCCCAAAATTTTATCCAATTTCAAGTGCACTCTATCCTCTGTTTTAAGCCAAAATTTTCTTTATAAAATAATTATTTTTATTAGGAAAACCTTTCTGGTTCAATTTTTGTTTTATATAAAAGATTTTCCTCTTTTCTATTTTAAAATCTCTATTGTATTTTCTTTAAAACCGCACAAAAATGTCTTGATACTAATGTTCCTCAAATACATTATTTATATGTTTTCAATTCTATTTGACAAAAAATACCATTTTATAAAACTATTTTACCCTATGAACGTCCATTTATGTTCTAATCCCTTTCTTTCATGGACAACTTTCATGACACTCTCATTGGTTATGCTTTAGGTCATGATTGTGGTACCCAATTCTTTCCATGGGTGCCCTTATGTTTATGTATGGTTGATTATGTATGATTATTTATGTGGAAAGAATATTTATGTGGTAATAATATTTATGTGGAAAGAATATTCATGAATATTTTGAGATGGGTGCACCCAGATATCGCTCCAATGCATTGGGTAAAGTTAGGTCTCATGAGATGCGATGTGAAACGGGATTGGCGATTAGCCTTGACCCGTACTAAAATGGGAAACAGGATTGGAGGTTAGCCTTGACCCATAATAAAGAAATGTTTTATGATTCTGCAACATTTATATTATTCCATGTTTTTATGAACCCAGGCTTATACGATATGATTTCATAAGTTCCATGATTTGGATATCTTTATGACATGCCTCCTAACTCATGTTCTTAAGATGTATCCTTATGTTCATTCCCTTATTGGGATTTTCAGCTCACCCCTTTGTTCATGTGTTCCCCAGGGTTCCCTATGCAGATGTAAGGGCTCAAAGTAAGTTAGGATCTCTTTATTTAGATTAAATAAAGAAGTGTTTTTAGCCCCATATTTTATGTTATATGTACCTAGTCTTCCAAGACACAAGACATAACGATCCTTGGCTTGTACTCTGATGATTAACTATGCTTAAAATCATGTAATGTTATATCTAAAAGGCTTGGGTTGCTGTAATTATCTCTCCTTGAGTCAATTATGCAGGATCAATAGTATGATAATGTGCACTGAGCGATTATTAGGGAAACCTTATATGGTGGTGATACCATTTCTGGTTAGTCACTCCCTTCTGATGGGATTGTCTACTTCAATAATTGGTTTTTTTCTAATTATATTTCATGAACTACAAGTTTCATGATTTCCATATTTATTTTTGGGTTTTCTACCCTGGAACTATAAAGATGTATTATATTTTGAGACATTTTTTTTGGTGGATGAGTATGAAGTGCGACATTGAAAATTTTGTGTCTTGCTATTACACCTTCCAAAAGATAAAGGAAAAACAACTAAATCCTTCAAGTATGGTATATTCTATTTTGGTTCCATTTTGAAAATGGGATGAGTTGTCCATGGAATTCATTGTTGGATTATGATGGAACCCTTGAGGAAATAATTACATCTATATGGTGATTGATTAGTTAATGAAATAAACTTATTTTACTCTGATCATGGACACCACCAAGGCTTAAGATCTAGGTAGTATATATGTGTAAGATATTGTGTGGTTTCATGGGGTTCCCTCTTCCATTGTATCTGATAGGGATCCCAGGTTTTAAAAGAGTCTCATAGAGGTGATGGGGACTTAGGTTAGATTGAGTACAACTTACCATCCATAAGAAGATGACTAGATAAAGCCTATTATAAAGATTATAGAGGATATTATTCATTCCTACATCATGGATTTTGGTGGATCATGGGACAACCATCCAGGACTGGTTGAGTTTTCTTATAATAATAGTTACTGTTCATTGATCAGAATGGGTCCCTTCAAGGCTTTATATGGTCTCAAGTGAATTTCACCTATTTATTGTGTAGAGGTAGTATATGCCTCTCTTGTGGGAATGAGTCTCACTCATGATATATCGGCGATGAATCATGATATATGTCAAATATTTGTTATATCTTAGATTCAGAAGAAATTTTATACAGATCATTAATGTGATCATTTGATGTTTTCCATTATTGATCAGATATTCAAGAAAGTTTCTCCTTAATGGGGTCACCTTCATCATGGGAAATGGGGGAAGATGGATTTGAAATATTTTGTACCATTTAAGTTCATTTATTGAGTTTTATAGGTTTGTTATCGGTTATTATTTCCAACTCTATTGACTAGTAGATATGATGTTTTCTACATATCTCTACTTAAGAAGTACTACCCTGATCCTTCCCATGTTTTTATTTGGGAGGAGATTGAGTTTAATACCAATGTTTTTATTGTGAAGAAACTAGTGTAGATTATTTATTTTTAGATTAAAGTCTTTCATGGGAAATTAATTCCATTTGTAAATGTGTTTTGGTAGCACATATCACACTATCATGAGATTTGGGAGCACGAATCGTCGATGATGGATCAATGACCTCACTTTGTTTCTAGATAAGCCTTCTTCAGTGTGAATTTATAGGGATATAAATTTATATGGAGGAGAAAATTTTAGCATCCTAGTTTAGGTATATTCTCTTTTAAATTTTAAGAGGCCATTTTTTAGATTCAAGTGGTGTCAGAGGTGATTTATGGATTTTATAAATTACTTGGGTTGAATGCTGACAACAGAAGTTGGTTTATGCCATGAAATATATATTCATGATGTGAATGATTTATGGGTATAATACATGATTCTAGATCAAGATGGTAAATTTTTTAATGATCTGAACATGTTATTCATGTTGTGAATGAGGCTTTCGAAATTTTAAGTTGAAGCGATACATTTTTCTGTTTATCATCTATTCTGAATGTTCACGTCCTGAATTTATAATTCACACCTTGAATTCTGTCTATTCTAGTGAATTAATTGGGATAAGTTCCCAACACATTTCTCATTAAACTTCTTCCTCCACTAACCCTAGGCCTTATCTATAAAATTTTGGTCAATCCATCACCCACTGACCTCCTTCGTTTGGCACTTTATTCTCCAATTGGTTGGTTGCTTATCTTTTGGTAAGTATGATCTAATTTTTTAATAGTTCTTATTTTTATAATGGAATTGGAAGTGAATCTATGATTCATATTTTTATATGTAAATCATTTGGTGATCTTTTCTCCATATTTTATATATGCATTATATGATTGTATTTCTGAGGATGAATCTCGTGTTGGTTATGGTGTAGTGTGTGTGATTCTCAAGGAATGCGTTGATTTAAATTCTCCACTAACCATTTTTTTAATGGAATTTAATTCTAAGATATGATTATCAATTTTAGGACCTATATACAGTTTTATAACATAATATTCCTTTAGTAGTGTGTGGATCCCATTGTGGGTGGTGTGTAACCCGTGTTTGTGTTAGGCGGTTCCGTATTTAGCCTATTTTCTCTGAATTGTGAGGGTAATGATTTATTAAATGCATTTATAAATGAATTGGTATTATTATTGATTGATTTATTTGTGTGTGTAAAAGGGTTTTTGTAGAAAATATGATTTTACTCTCATTTAGGTAAAATAAAGGTGTTCTTCATATCATTTTTAAATATATTGTGAAATTGGTTTTTAAATAATGTTTTTAATAAATAAAGGTATGTTTGGACTTACATGTGAAATAATATAAGACCTTTGAAATTTAAATGATACCTACTACACATGGGAGTATTATGTACATAGGAGGAGTGTACAATATTTTGTCTCATCCATTGATATTGTAAGGGGGTTCACTTTCTGGGGTGATGCTCCATTCCAAGATCCTAGAAACATTAGATCTGGGAAGTTGATTAACATTATATGGGGTTCAGTTTTTGGTGTGTTCCTATATTCCCTAGACATTGATGTGTGGTCTCTAGGGACTTGATTGCGTTCTAGTCATTTATTTAGATTTAGTTATGAGTGACATAGCTATACAGACCTTATGTTATCCTTAGGATTTTTTCCTTTTTTTGTGTTAGATTTGTATTAATTATTTTTATATGGGATGATACATGATTTTATTGATGTAAATTATTGTTTTAATTGTGATTTGAAACTGTTTTACCTATTTTTGTGAAAGGTTTAGAAGAGGGAATTTTTTTCCATGTTTTTGATATAAAACTGTTTAACTACTCATAACAAATTGTTTTATTTTATTCTAAGAATGTCAGGATCATTTCATAGAGACTTGATATGGATAAACTTGGAGGGATCCAACTGATCCTATTTAGCTCACACACCATGCACTCCCTCAGTGGTGTGTAGACCGTGTTTTATCAGATTAAAGAAATGGAAAAGTTTTGTAGTGAGGTTGTGAGGTTTATATCAGCTGGGTATGAGTATATGGGGTTGATAATGTGGTATTTTTACCATATTTCACATATATTAGTAGTTGTTACTATGAGTTTCCTTTCTATTGGTTATTTTTAGGACATTTTCTTTGAGTTTTCTCTTACTACCTTGGGTTTTATCACTAATTTTTTCACTCTTTTGTTATGATATAATTATTTTATTTTTTTTATTTCTATATATATATTCCATGTATCTTGTTTAATGTTTGCAAAAATCATTCTCTATGGTTGTTGTTCGATGCCTGGGTGCTAGTCTCTAGTTTGTGGGGATTGGGAACACCCTTTAGGTCTTGTCACAATCTGATTTAGAGTCTATATAGTTGGGTTTTCTAGGACGAGTTATGAAATCTATGATGATTCATGAATAAACTATGAATATCAATGTACCATGGTTTTAGTCACCCATTTGGAGTAATAAAGAGATGTCATATAGGAGACACCCCAATCCTTTATTATATCCGAACACCCTAGAAACTCAAATTTGGATATAAAGTGGTTAATGATTCCATTTTATAGGTACCACTTGATCCTTGAACATTGTAATGAGATGACTTAGGAACCCAGATCCTAAGACCTGAATCAAATTTCCATATTACCTCAAGTATTCTACTCATTCACTAAAGGATGAAAAAAATATTGAGAGTTAAAATAAAACACTTGGGAAATAATTTACCCAAAAATATATAATTAAAATATATCAAATAAATGTGAAATTAAAAATATTTTATAAAAACCATTTGAACAAAAAATTGTAGTGGAAAAATTAGAGTTTTATAGAGACTATCATCAAATTAATGATATAAAGTTGACACAAAGGTGACACAAGTATCAAGTCACCAACCTCATCCTAACATATTTCTATCATTGATCTAGTACTCACCAATAACAGAGAAAAAAATATTCCTTTTACCTAAATCACTTCCAATAGAATCTACCTTTTTACTAAAGTGAACATTTAGGTGATGAGAATAAACTTAGTAGTATATCCCCAATGAATTTAATATAAAACCTTGCATGAGTAATCCAAACAAGAAATGCTAATAAACTATTTTTAAAACATTTATATCTTTATATTTTATCAAAATGAGAAAATAACTCCTTTACCTGACCGATAATAAGGAAATAATGAAATATGAATCATCTTTCAGTTCAATTATAATGCAATAATAGTAAAACCTTCATTCTTATGCCATCAACTTAAGAAACAAATATAAAATATCATAAAATTCATTATGTGATAAATCTCTATTTATAAAAATATCCTTAAATCATAGAATTTAAATTTCACATGACTCAACCCTCAAGTATGAGGTTTCACATGTTTTGACCCCTTATTTTCATATAACTTAACCCCATGTTAACACATAAGGTCTTAGATGTTATAAAATTTTTATAATCATGAAATAATCAATGATAAAACCCTCATTATGAGGTCTTAAATATCAAAACAATTCTAGTCTAAAAAATTAAACAATAGAGACATAATCACATGTTTATATAAACAAATCAAATCCATTTTACCTAGTTATTCCCAACCATAAAAGCTTCATAAATAAAAATATATATAAACCATATTTATAAAAATACATCATTTAAAATTCATTCCAAGAAGATAACTTATTGATGTGAATTATTTATCAAATACATATTTAAATATCATTTGAGAACATTTTATAAAAAACACTCAATTTGGAAAATCCTAAGATAGATATCAAAAAATGGTTTCCCCAAAATCTAGTTTTTTTGTAAAATGCTATTCCATAACCATTAAATAATGATTTACCAAAAATAAAATAATTATTATTTGAAAATCCATAAATATTTCACATAAGGACTTTCCCAAGATAGGAATGAATCAGATCTATATACATAGATGAGATTTCATAAATTTAATAAAAATTATCAAATTGATAATCCTATCAAGAAGAAAACTATCATCAAAATATTTTATAAATCTACCCCCAGAATCAAAAAAATCTGACCCAATTTAGATAAATTAGTCATTCTATATGTCTATTTTGAATGACCCATTCCAAACTAGCTTGGCCTTATGGAACTCACTATACAAGAGTGCATAGTCTTTAATGAGTGGAATGAACCCTAAGTAACTTGGAATGAACCCCATGTAAGTCACCGTTTTTGATTTATAGAAGTGTAATATTTGGAGGGAAAAATTATATAAAGTAGAACATACCCCATTCCTTTTTGGAATGAATTTTCTAAAACATATTTAAACCTTAAATTTTATACTCATTTGTGAGAACATCCAAAAAATAAAATTTTATGTCATTATCACATTTTCAAACACACTGGATAATTTAAATAAAAAATATATAATAAAATATCATATATACCATAATGTTTTAATAAATCCCTAACCTATGATTACTTTATCTCTAATATTCCATCTATCCAAATTTCCACTTATGTGTAAGGGTTTGTATTTTCTTGAACCCTTAATTTTTTATTCTAGGGGTGTCTTGTGGTTTGGGATTGGTTTTATAAATTCTAGAGGTTATTTTTAAATGATTTTATAATTTATAAAATAATTTTAAAAATGTTTCAAAATTCATATAAGTTATTTCAAAGTATTATTATTTTTGGAAATCAATTTAGAAGTTTTAAAATAAATATAAGGATTTTGGGAGTGTTTTGGTGTTTTTTGAAGTGATAATATATACTTTTCATAATTATTTACAAGTTAGTTTAATCAAAAAATGAAATATTTTAAAAGAAATATCTACCCTTATAGATGAAATTGAAGTTATGAATGGGTAATTATATTTTTAAATGGGTTCATAAGTGTAAATTTTGGTTCTCATGTGTTTTATAAATGTAGATATCACTTTTTTTTGGAGTTGCAAAAGGGTAAGGGTGAGTTTCTAAGACCTATGTAATGGTAAATTGGATATACATAATGGTCGGATTATTTTTCATTTTTTGTGTATGGGTAAGGTCCTTTTTGTAATTATTTCATAATGGTAGACCCTACTAATAAAGGTAAGCTGCAATTTTCATATATTGCGTAAGGGTATGGGTTAGTTTTTATATGTTACGTAAGGGTCCTGCATAGTTTGTTGAAGGGTAATATGCTGAATTCAGAAGATTAATCTTACACTTTCCCTTATCATGTAAGGGTAACCAAATTTTTAAGGGTAGAAGAACATTACCCTTATTCAACAAATGTTTCTCACATAAGGGTAGTGAATTTCGACCACTTCTTAAGGGTAAAACAAGTTACCCTCACACATTGTAATTCCTTTTCATATAGGTAGTGGTATTTCCCTATTTTTTTTTTAATTTTTTTATTCCATTTACTTTGATCTACAACCCTTGAACACATTTTCAAAAATATAACATTCATAAAACCATGAGATTAAATCCTTTTAAATCATTTTTACTAAACTAAATATTTTTAAATATTTTAATCTATTAACATTGAAGATTTGAGTTATACCAAATTAAAAAGGAGGCTTTAAATGCTACAAAGTTTCTATATTATGAAAATGTGTTGCTTCCAAGTTTCAAATACCCAAAAGCCTCTACCTTCTTTATTCCTTTATTTTCCTCTCACCCAGAATACCCTAAAACCCTCCCTTTAAGACAAAAAATCTTCAACAATTTTGTGGGAACTATTGCTTTTCAATTTTTAGGAAATGAAACACCTTCTCTATCCTCTTATGTTTATCTACAATGTTCTATAAACACCAGGAAGGGGATCCTTTTTCTTTATTATAATTGTACATATAGGAGGGATCATGATTATTTTCCTTTGGAGAGACTGTTTTCACTGGATTGATGAATATAATAAATTGGATAATTGAAATTGAATGGAATAGGGAGTTTCACCTATATTTTATATTTTTTCTTCGTGTTGTATATATTTGTTTCCCTAGAAAGTATTATCACATGCATAATAGAATTATTGTTCATATTATCACATGTTATCTTAAATTTTATACTCAAAATATTATCCTAGAAGTGGAAAGTGATTATCACATGAAGATAATTATTTTTCTTTCATAAAATGGAGTTATTGTATGTTTTCACTTGTTTGTGATACTGTTTATAGGATTATCCAGGTTTTTTTTCATTACTAAAAATAATGCATTCAAGGTATTTTTTCTATTTTAGTTATTGTGATTAATTAAGACTATTTGTGTGATTATTTGTTAACACCTTGAATGAAATTGGATAAGAACATATATTCAGCTTATAAATTATTTTTCCATGGAAATTTATATTTGTGTGGGAATTTCCTTGAAAATTAAATAAATAAATGTGATTAAAGTACCCTTATTTAAATCTGAAATAATACATATGAAATAAGTGAAAGTAAGTAGTGATTTGTGGTTGTGGTGTGTGGGGATTATGTGATGAGATGTGTTTGTGACATATAGCAGTTGTGATATAAAGTGATGGTGATTTGAATAGTGGAAATGCATGTCTTTTTAGCACGAGTAGGATGGGTTGTTGTGTTATGAGGAGGAAAAAAGGTCTATTTCCTTTATGTTCATGATACCCTACTAATCTAGTTATGGATATGGTTGAGATGTGATATGGTGGACTAGGTGTCTTTAGGTGGTATGAGATGGCTAGTTGTACTTGTGGTACTTATCATGATGCAGTTTCCTAGGTGTATTCATGGAGAATTAGGTGGAAAATTACATGTGAAGTGATTGACTTGAGTAGTTTACTATATGTCTTGACGAAGGATTACTTTACCATAGATACGGGAGTTCCAGGACATACAAAGTTGGGGTGTGAGAGTAGAAAACCATTGGGAAAGTGTTACAAGGTACCCTTTTATCAACATTCTTCTTCTTATTATTTTATAATTGTATGTATTTTTTGGTGGGCATGCCTCAGTGAGGTTGGTATTGAATAATTGACCAATTTAAGTGCTGTTGGATATATTGTTTTTTCACTGGTGCATTATTATGATATTTTCATATATAAACAGGAGACTTTGGGTGTGATCCTACTAATTATACATGTTTTCTCATTCTATATATATAAAAAATATTTTCCAGGTTCCCATGAGGACTTCTTAGGATCTGATGGACATTACTAGATTGGAATTTGGAGTTGTTGCTGTGTCGTTACCTTATGAATTTCTTTTGGGTACTTATTTAGAGATTTTTTAATTGTTTAATTTAAACATGCATTGTGGAATAGTTTTGGTTTCGTTTATTTTTTATTATTTCATTGTGGTTCTTTATGGTTGATATCCTATCTCTTGATCCTACATAATCTTTCAGGGTAATGCTTCTATATGTGATTTTTTATTCCCTTAGTGCTAGTCCCCCACCTAGGGCCTACTAAAGGATAGAATCCAATTTTATTATCTTGTTTCATTCCTTTTTATCCTAGGATGCTAATTTTGGAATGGTGAGAGGGTCTTGGTATAGTGGTATTAATGTTTTTCGTTAAAATATAGTATGAAGTTTACAGATAGGAATTATGAGTATTGCATGGGATGGTAGGTAAATGGTGTTAGTTGATCTTGGTGCGTAAAATAGTCTAGAAAAGATCTAATTGTAAATTAGATTTTCAGACACCCATTATTTATTACAAGGAATATGATCCTACCGAATAAATAATTGATTTTATGTTGCATGAAGGGTAGAGACGTAGGGTAATTACATTCATCATGGTTATTTGTGTTCTTATCTGAACTGGGTAATCTTTGTAATTAAAAATAAATTTATTGAGTATTAATAAAATTCCATAATACTAGGATTAATATATATTAGTTTGAATTTCAGTTATAGATACTAAATTTCATCCTCATATGGTTTAGGCTGGTGAGGTCTAGTAGGATAACTTGTTTGATCACTGGATGGTTGATCCAAATGAGTAGGATGATCATGGAAGAGGAATTCACCCACCTTCTAGAAGAAATATTTGAAAATGTATGATTGTAGTATCTCTAATATTGAGACAGAGAATTGGTTGGAGGTTCTAAAGATCAACTTTAGTTTGATACATGCCTGGTTAGAGTAATTGGTCCCATTGGTAGTTAGTCATATGTGAGGAGCTGCGTGTTAGTTGTGGACACTATGTCTTAGTGTATGCAAAGAGGAAAATCTGTTGCGGATAGACTTTCAGAAGGATTTATTAGTGAAGTTTCTATCACCAACCATGAAGGTAGTAAAATGGGAGGAGATTCTCCATCTTCAATAGAGAATCATGTCAATGTGAGATCTTGGGATCAAGTGAAAGGATCTTTTATGTTTCATCACTGATCTTTTTCTTGAAGAGGAGTCCCATGAACCACACCTTGATGAGGAACTCCACCTTTGTATACATTATAAAATTACTCCTTTCACATTGATGAAGTACTTGGGAGTGCAGAAGAAAGAGAAAGTGACTGAGTGTATGCACTCATGAGGAGGTTCACCATAATAGGTGAACTGATAGGGTTCCTCGAGGAGAAAATTATTCGGTGTAAAATCTTAGTAACCAGGGCCTTTAAGGTTCCGAATAGAGAGGAATTGACCTCACCAGATTCCTTTCCATACTTTTAGGGCTAGTGGTTTCCATTCCTTTCCTTGGGGCCATGGGACAATGTTCTATGTTTGTGGAAGATATGGCCAACATTAGAATTAATGCTCTATTATTCTTGGATCTTAGTATGTTGGAGGTAGTTTTATTTAATGCGAGCCTTATAATTTTCTACCAGTGAGGCTCTTTTAGCACTAGGGGTAGCAGGCTTATACTCCATCGAGAGGATATGGGGTAGGAAGAGGTAAATATCAAGATATTCCTCATCTCTAGGGACATAATACTGAGTATTTATATGGATGTGGATATTAGCAGTGGGGCATGGGATTTAAACATGGATATTTTTATACATTGGAGGTGCCATTGCTAGAGGGTCCATAGATAATTTAAGGTATTATTATCTTATTTTAAACCCTTGTTTATACCATGTTTGATTTAGTAGATTCACACTCTTTTGTTGCACCCACTCTATTATATTATCTTGGAATAGACATAGAGATGATTCCAATTCCCCTAGTATTAAATATTCTAGTTGGATGTGAGAACATCTTTTCTGATGTGTTCTAAGGGCCTAGACTGATGATGGGGAAACATTATTCATGTAGTGATATTTTCATGCCACATATACAACCATACGATGTCATCCTCAACATAAATTGGTTGTATTTTGTGCATGCGATTATTAACTGCTTTAAGAGGAGAGTCGTTTTCTTAGACATAGATGGTAAACATGCAATGTTTTTTGGTAAATGAGGTTTTTAGTTGGGATATAGACGTTTTTAGACCCTTATTTTCTTTATGGTGGAGTTGTGAGTGGGCTTAGTAAAAGCTAGGATAGAGGAGGCTCCCAAGGTCATCATGTAACTTTAGGATGTTTTCTTGAGGAGGTTGTGGCACTACCCCCTCGATGTAATATCATGTTTATGATATATTTTTATGCAATCACTTCTAAAATTTTGATGGATATTTATTGGATGGAACCTTATGAGTTGCAGTAGTTAAGGGTTCTGATTGATGATCTGATACATAAGGATTTCATTTGAGTTGTCGTGGGGTGCTCCAGTGTTATTCTCTAAGAAGAAAAATGGAAGTATGAGGTTGTGTATAGACTATTAATGGATAAATCAATTGATGATCAAGAATATATATCATTTTACAAGTATTTATGATCATTTTGATCAATTTAAGGGATCTATTTGATTCTATAAGATTGATATATAATTAGGGTTTCACCAGTTGAGGGTGAAGGATGAATATATCCCGATGACCAAATTTCGGTGCAGGTATGGGAATTTATAGTTTGTTTTCATGAAATTATATGTTATGAATGCACTGAATATGTTCATGGGGATTATGAAATTCATGTTTTATGAGTTATTATACTAGTTACAAGTCATTCTCATCAATGACATATTTATCCACTAAAAGTCAAAGGAGTAACATGCTGATCATTTTAGAGTTATCTTTAAGGTCCTTCAATTCCACAACATCTATGGGAAATTGTAAGAGTATATGTTTTGGACTTGGGAGGTTCATTTATTTAGGAATGTCGTGTCCTAAAAGGGCGTGGTTGTGGGGTTGTTTAAGATCTAATCTATTATTTCTTAGGCATCGCCCAATATTGGACAGAGGTTCACATTTTTCTCTATATCATGGGTCATTATGGGAGGTTTGTGTTAAATTTATCATGGATTGGGGACTTTTTAAAATACTTGTCTAGGATGTAAAATAATTTTATCTAGGCTAACTAGTTTTAGAAAACATTTTACTACCTGAAGGGAAGATTGATCAGTGATCTAGTTCTATAGTTTCTAGTAGAGTGGGTGATGTTTGAGGTGTTTTGTAACAATTCTAGTCTGGGATTGGGATGTGTCTTGATGAAGTAGAAGAAAATTATATCTTATGAGTCTAAGTAGTTATGCCTATATTATTTTAACTATTCCACCCATAATATGGACTAAATAGTGGTTGTGTTTTCACTAAATCTATGGAAACATTACCTCTTTGGAGAAAAATTCTCGATCTTCACTGATAAAAAAAGATCAAGGTATTCATCTATCATTATGATCTAAATTTTTAGAAATAGATGTGAATAATTGATTTCTAGTAATATGAATTTAATATATCCAACACCTTAGGAATGGGAAATATTGTGGATGATGCTTTGAGAAGGAAGTCATGAAGGGATGTGTTTCGGGAGTCTGAAGATTCTTGGAGAGAAATGGAGGAGTTAGAATCCCTAAACCTAGATGTAATGGTGGTTGATGAAGGAAGTTTATTATTTAAAATGATCATGGAGTCTTATATTATCTGGTAGGTTGAGGATTATTAGTGGGGAGATTCATAAGTGTAGGTGATGTGTGATCATGTTTTCCATAGTGATGCCTTAGGGGGATAGTCAGGGGATAGTGAGAACTGTATGTTGTTTTAGGGGAGTTTGTTTGTTCTCATAGAAATAAACAAGCTATTATTTATTGGGATCTATATCTCACCTTTATAAATTATCCTGGGAGTATCTAATATGTACTATAGTTTTAGCATATAGTTTTGGTTCCCTGAGATGAAATAGGAGGTGGTATAGTTGGTGGATCAATGTCTAGTTTTCTAGTAGGTAAAGGATTAACACAATGTTACTAGAGGTCTATTTTAGTCCTTTTATGTTCCTGAATGAAAATGAGATGACATATCATTGGATTTCATCATCAGATTACCTTGAGCTTAGGGAGGATGTGATTTTGTCAGGGTAATCGTGGATCCAATGATGAAGAAAACTCACTTACCAGTGATCAATGAGTCATGTGCATGGATGTATTGAAAAAGAGGTATATGGATAAGGTTGTGTGGATACATAGAGTTCCAAGGACTATCATCTTAGACCAGTTTGATCGTTTTACCTCACAAGAATGGAGGGGATTTTTGGATGTGTTTAGCACTTAGTTGTGCCTTAACATTGATTTCCACCTTCAGAAGAAAGAGAAGACAAAGCGGGCCATCTAGACAATGGAAGACATGTTACAGTCATATATCATGAACTTAGATGGATATTGGAAAAAAATAAATTTCTTTTGGTTGAGTTTTCTTATAAAAAAACTACCACTCATCCATTGAAAATGCCCAATTTGAGGATTTGTACAACAACCATGTAATTCTTCTTTGTTCTTGGCCAAGGTTGGGGAGTAATCAATTCTCATTCTTGATGTGGTACATAGAATGAAATAGAAGGTACATGATATTTGTGAGAGTATAAAGGTATAACAGGACTGGTATAAGTCTTATGTTGATCATAGGAGGAGGCCCTTGGAGTTCATAGTGGGAGAACACGTATTCCTGAAGGATTCTACTCATCGTGGGTAGAAGAGGTTTGGAAAGGGGAGAAAGTTCCCAACCCAATTTTTTATGCCCTTAGAGGTGTTGGGGCATGTTTTTGGGGGTGTCTTATCGATTGGTTCTCCAAACATGGCTAGGTGGGATGCATGATGTCTTCCATGCCTCTTAGATCCATCAATATGTTCACGATGACTTTAATGTCATTAACTAGGGAGAGTTGGATATTTCGAACGACTCAAAATTTGTGGAGAGATGATTATAAATCTTGGATTGTTAGGAAAAGGTTTTTCATGGATGGACCATTAATTTGGTTCATGTACTCTGGAGGAATGATATACCAGAGAAAAGTACTTGGGAGCATGATACATAGATTAGTGCTTAGTACCCAGAGATATTTTTCATTTTTCTTTCATTTTTTCTTTGATGATGTAATGCCTGAATCTTGTTAGTTTATAAGATGAAATTTTCATTGATGATAATGTGTGATTGAATCTTAGAGATTATGAATGGGGGAGAACCATTTCCTAATCAAGATGAGTTATACTATTAAAAATTTTAAAACCATGCAGAAAAGTTAGTGCCTACCAAGTGGGTAATATTTTGATATGATAAGTATATTTCCTTTATTCATGTGATTGGGTCTGTTTCATGTGTAGGTTGTGGTAATCATTGTCTTAGGAATCATTGATGATGGAATGGGGGTTAATATGGTTGTGCGAGGGAGGTGTATCGAGGTTGTCATGAGATAGTGGAAGTGTTTTAGTTATAATGATATTCCTGAGGGATATCTCATGTAGAGGTTGTTTGTACCCCTTCCCTTTTCCCATTCTTGGTTTTTTTTAAATCTTGAGGATGATAATTGTTTGAGATACAAATAATATAAGAGTATAGGTTTTCATGAACCCTTCCTTTCTCTTTATGGAGTGTCTGATGGTTTAGGATAAGTTTCATAAATTTTAGAAGTTGTTGAAAATTGATTTAATATTTTATAAAATAGTTTTAAAAAGATTATAAAATTCATTAAATTAATTCAAAATTATTAAAATTTTGTTTAGAAATTAACTTAGATGTTTTAAACAAATTCTAATGATTTTGGGAGTGTTTTTAGTGTTTTGGAAATGATAAAAAAACTTTTCATAATTATTTAAATTTTAGTTTAATGAAAAATGAAATATTTTCAAAGAAATATTTACCATTAAAAATATAATTGATGTTTAATAATGGTAATTCTATTTTAAAGGGGTGGGTAAGGTTAATTTTTTTTACCATGTGTTTTATAAAGGTAGATCTCACTTTTTTTGGAGTTGGTTAAGGGTAAGGGTGAGTTTCGAAGACCTACATAAGGGTAAAATAGAGATGCATAAGGGCCAACTTAGTTTTCTTGAATTTCATATAAGTATGGTCCTTTTTATAAGGCTTGAATAAAGGAATCAACCCTGGAATAAAGGTAATTGATGGTTTCCATATGTCATGTAAGGGTATGGGATGGTTTACATACACTATGTAAGGGTACTGCAAAAAATGAATTAGTGTAATATGCTGGATGCGTAAGGGTAAGCCCTCGATTTACCTTCTCACGCAAGGGTAACTGGTTTAATAAGGGTAAAAGAACGTTACCGTTGCACAAAAAAATGTTATCACATAATATTTCTTCTACTATGTAACGGTATAATAAGTTACCATTATACAGGTCTATACTATTACATTTGGGTAGAGAAATTTACATATTTTCCTCATTTTTCTCCCATTTTCTTTGATCTATAAACCTTGGAAGACTTTTTAAGTTACCAAAAATTACTAAAACCATGTAATTAAATCATTTTGAATAGTTTTTTGTTAATCCAAGTATTTATGAAAATTTTAAATGTTCCTCATTGAATATTTGAGTTGTGTCGAATTAAATTGGATTCTTTGAATTCTCAAGTGTTTCTAAATTTTGTATACATTCTTCTTATAAATTTGAAATACCCAAACACTTCTCCCTTATTTCTTCCTTTGTTTATCCTCTCATCCAGATGACCCAAAAAACTTCTCTTTAAGATGAAAATATTATGTAGTTTTTTCTAGAACACTTCCTTTTTAATTTCTAGGAAATATAAAACCTCTTCTCTTCTCTTATCCTTGTCTAAAATATTCTAAAAATACTAAGTAGGGGATCCTTTATATTTCCACTAGGTGTACATGTGGGAAGGTTCTTACTTTTGTTTCCCTTGAGTTGATGGTTTTGAATTCTTGAAAAATACAATAAACTTGATAATTGAAATTAAAGGTAATGAGGAGTTTCACCTGTCTTTTAGTGTTTTCTTAATTTTATATATATTTATTTCGCTCGAAAGTATTATCATAAGCATAAAAGAATTATTATTCTGATTATCACATGTTGTGTTAAATTAGATAAAAAAAGGATTAACCTTGAAATTGAAAGTGATTACCACTTAAAGATAATTATTATTCTTTTTATAAAAGGGTTTTATTGCATGTTTTTACTTGATTTTGATATTGTTTAAATAATTATACTGGTTTTTTACTTATTAAAAATCATAGTTTTTGGCGGATTTTTGTGTGTGTTGTAGTTTATGTGATTGAAGAACCCTATTTATGGGAGTTTTTGGTATAACCTTGAATGAAATTATCTATGAACACATATTTGGATAATAAAATAGTTTACTATGGAAATTTCGGTATGTGTAAGAATTCCCTTGAAAAGTTAAGAAGTAAATGTGATGAAAGGACCCTTGTTGAAATCTAAAATAAGACATATGAAATATACAAAAATTAGTTTTGATGTGTGGTTAGGGTGTATGGAACATATGTTACGATATGTAGATGTGAAATGTGGTGGTTATGGTGGGAGGTGGTGGTGGTATAAAATAGTGGAAATACATGGCTTATTGGCAAGAGGGGGATGAGTTATTGTGTTATGCAGTGTTATGATGGTTACTCGACAGTGATGGAATAAATTTTTAATAATTAAACTAAAATAGTATGGGTTTAAATTGATAACGAACACTTTAATTAAAATGGGAGGTGTGGTTAAAGTGGTTGATGCATAATGTAAAAAGGATAGGATTAATAAATAAATAAGGTTGGTAATTAGGAAAATATGAAATTTTTATTAACTTGAAATGAATGATGGAAACTGTCTTGTGGGCTATGGAATGTTTTTTTGGTGTTGTGCATTTAGAAGTGGCATCAAAAGTGGAGAAGGTTGTGAGTCCCTTATGGAGATGTTGTGAGAGGGATGTTATTATTATTAAAAACCCATAGGCTAGGCTTATGTTTTTGACTATTATATATTGTATTTCAAATATGATTTCTATATTCACTGTAACCACATAGAACACTATATGAGGATACCCAAATGTTTTGGGGGGTGTTTTTACCATAATCCAAGATGGTTAAAAATGAATGGATGGACGCAACCTCTTCATCAGTCTCTCTTTTAGAGGAAGTGATTACATATGGGTTGTGATGGCTTGGGGATGTAGAGATTTTATGGTTGAGTTGATGATATTTATGAGTTGTATGTTAGTAGGGTTCATGTAGGATAGTAGTAGGACATGAGGTTGAGGCACTTCATGTTCATGATAACCTATTATTATGGTTATAGCTTTGGTCGAGACATGATATGGTGGACTAGGTGTCTTTAGGTGGGATGAGATGGAATATTTCACATGGGGTTCTTGACATGATATAGTTACCTAGATGTCCTTAGGTGAGATGAAATAACCCGTTTAATAATGGGTGCTTGGTTTTATTCAGCTGCCTAGGTGTCTCCAATTATGATTTATTTATGATAGAGATGGGCATGGTAGGATATATGATGTTCAGGTGTAAGATCAGAAAAACAGTGGGAAAGTGGGGCATAATGACCTTTTATTAATATAATTATTAATATTTTTTTATACTTGGATGTATTATATGGTGATAATGCCTCAGTGAGTTTGGGACTGGATAATTGACCTATTTAGGTGTTGCTGGTTATACTGTTTACTCATTGGTGCATTATTTATCTCTTTTCAAATGTGCATGAGATAATTTTGGGGTGGTCCTACTAAGTATAAATATATTCTAAAATTACATATATACAAATTTTCAAGTGTTCTAGGAGGACTTCATAGACCTTTATAGACATTACCAGCTCGGACTTTGGAGCTGTTCTTGTGTCACTAACTTAGGAATTTATTTTGGGTACTTATTGTATTTTTTTACTCTACACATTCATTGTGGGATGGTTTTGGTTTCATTTATTTTATATTATTTCATGGAGTTTATTGATGGTTTATAACCCATATCCCAATCCTACATCATATTTGAGGGTAATGAATTCTATATGTGAGATTCTTGTGCCCTTGGTACTAGCTGACAACTGAAGGCCTACTAGAGGGGGGAATCAATCATAATTATCTCTCTTCCTTAATTTCCATCCCAGGAGGGGTAACTTGGGGGGGGGGGGGTCTTAACATGCCATTAAAAGAAATATAAAAATCTTTAAAGAGAGAAAAACATGAAATTACTCTATTTATAGGCCAATTTTTCTAACAATTTCATAAATCCACCACATAAATTCCCATTAAATGAGTTAATATTGTCCCATTAAATATCACCAATTCAATGATTAACTATAAATACCACCCATTTCAACCTATTTATTCTAAATTCCCATAATAATTCATTCCTCTATTATCTATTAATACATAGAAAAATCTCCATCTAATATTCCATTTAATGAGTCAATAATATCCTATAAAATCCATTAATTTCCCATTTTAATCTCTTTAATATAATTATTACATACTAATTCCTCTAAATTTATATCAGTTTCTATCTCTACCATAACCCTTTCCAATTATCCTTTTAATTTTCATTCCCTCATAATATTTATTAGGTCGACTACTATCAAAATTCTATATTGGACCAATTTAAATTCTTCTATCCAACACTCTCTATAATAAACCAATTCCAACATCATTAGTTATTATAAATTATTTTTAATTCATGTCAACCTAAAAATATTAATTAATTTACATAAATTAATTCCTTAAATACCATTATTCTCACATATATAATAATTATAATACAATTTACACATATTATGTGAAAGATAAATCATCCAATTAGTACTCTTAAATTAATTCTCCAAATCCCAAAATAAAATTCTAGTCATCATGTCAATTTAAAATAAATAAAATTAATCTCCATAGATTAATTATCTAAGCTTCATTAATATCCAGGATCCCACAATCAAAATATAAAACTAATAATTAAATAATTAAATTTAATCAAATTACAAATCCAAAAACACTTTAATAAAAAACTAAATTTATTATACACTACCTTAAATAAACTCAAAATCATGGGTATTAAAATTATCCCCACTATAGTACTTTTAATCCACCAAAATTCATTCAGTATCACTAAAAATATTATACAACTCATTTCACATTTGAACTTAAATTTCCCATGATTATTATTAAATCTCCCCATGTTTTCATATAACCAATATCATATCCACTAAAATCTATATAGTATATTTCATAACAATTCATTTTTAGATAGTAATCCATACTCATATTCAATTGAATACATAAGGAATTATAAACTCCCTTACAAAAACTATATTTAAATGTTATATACCTATATAAGATAATTAATTTTGAACACCATAAATTCTAATGATTTATTTTATATAAATATTACCATGATCATCAACTAAAAATGTTTCTCAAAAATACAAGAAATACAATAATTTTTTAGGTTAATCAAGCACTAAAAAAATATAATTGGTGATCTCAGTAACTCAATCACTAAATTCATGTAAATATTTTACCATTTAAATATCTAAATAGGTAATGGACACAACAACCTCCTCGATCATTGATGCTTCATCATTATATGCTGAGAAGTCAAACAACAAGAATCAAATTACACAGTTTCATTGTTCTTTCTTGACCACCATAATTGGAATTTAATTTCATGATACATCTTAGTGTCTTCGGTATGCATTGCCCAAATAAAATGGTAAAAATTATTCAAAAACTAATTCTTCATTTTCTAAAAAACCAACATTCATCTTCTGAAGGAAAGAACTGAATTTTTGTGATATAGTCCATTCATAAAATTTCTTTCCACTATATTTATAATCACTCATCCTATTACATTATGTATTCAAATAATTTCCTTACCTCAAATTGGTATATCATAATTAAGGTCATATTAAGACTACAGAGAAACAGACTATTCACCATTTCCTCTATATCTATGTAGAAGTCTGCCAATAACCCCATTAATTTCCATTGTTATCTTTCTTTCTTCATCACATGGGTTGGATTATTCACACTTAATGAATCTACCAGTGTACTGCCTTTCCCAAATGTATATATAAGCCTAAAATAAAAAATAGAAGACACTATGCCTAAATTTGTTTTCTTAGGTTGAATTCATGCTATGAGACAATATATTTCAATCTCTTATGATCATCATATATAAAAAATTTATCAGAAAAGTAAATGAATCTATGTATTCAAATCACAAAAAAATTTACTCTAAATCATGCATAATAAAGTTATTTTCTTATGGTTTTAATTACCATGAACGATATTACATGAAATTTAATCTTTTATTTAGAACACATCCTAATCAAAAATAAGATGAATCTCAATACAACTCATATGTAAAAATTAATTTAAAAATAATTTGAAATAGAGTTAAAGTTAGTCTCTTATTAAATTCATAAAATAAATTTTGACACCTCATATTCCAATTAAACTTTGTTCCCATTCATGTCAAGGAATTCATGGGAGAATCTAATATTGAAGAGACTTGAATAAATATACAGTAATATTTAGTCAAATACCAAAAAAATTATATTTGAAATATTTTATTGGTTATTTCCTAAGAAATCATCACTTTCACCTTCTCAGGATCAACTGAAATCTATTTATCAGAAATAACATGAAAAATAAATTTCTCCTATTGAATCTAGAAGTGAAATTTTATGAACATGGTATAAATATCAATATCACAATATGTTTATAAAACAACCTATAAGTAACTCTCAGTATCTTATTTTATTATTGAGTATATTAGAATATCTTCTTTAAATTCCACCATAAAAGTATCAATTTTTTTGGAAGATCTATTTCATTATATCTATGAAGCATAAATGGTGAATTGATAATAGTAAAAGGACATTAAAAAAATATATAATTGATATAGCAACTTTGAAATTTTTTTTTGGCATCTACTCTTATCTTACTATTAATTGTTTATTTTTGGATCAAAATTCAAACTTAGAAAACTTTCAGGATCCATTTTATTGGTTAAATAAATCATTTATTTAAGGTAATAGATATTTATTCCTTATTGTTCCATAGTTTGGTATTCAATATATAATTATAAACCTCCATACACCTTCTTAAAAAACAACAATAGTAATTCCTTGATGAAATTCTAGGCTAAATTATAGTGTTATATGTTTTCATCATAACTAGAAAATATCACAAGACATCCACATTACCAACCGTAATGGTATATGATGTACATTTAAATCTCTGCTTATTCCTTTCACCCAATGGTGTAACACTTTTATACAAGGAATTATATCCACATGTAATCCCAAGTGTCATTTTAGTCATGTTTATATGGAATAATCATATGATCCAATATTAATTAAAGTTATAATGAGTGAATAATGTTGAAAATTCCTTAGACACCATATAGTCCAACCTCAATATCAAACTACTTGGCCACTTTCTAAGCCACATAGAGTGAACCATGTTACTTTCAAAGCCCATATTTCTTCCTTTAGGTTCTTGAACCAGACTATTTTATTTTACCCATTGATATTTATGTTCCTTTTACTAGATTAAATCCCCCTCCACTGGATAATTCAAATAAAAATCTATATAATTTTTAAGTGACCTATATTTATACACTAATTTCATGGTCTATGTGTATCCATGAAATTAGAAATTATATAAACATTTTCCTCCATATAACAAACATAAAAAATTCCTCCACCATGAGAATATCCTAAATTAACTAACCCATGATTATTTATTATAAAAATCAATTCACTTACTATTATATCCACTAAATGATTTCCTTCCTCCACTAGGATGTTCGAGAAATTTTTTCATGCTTTGAACTTTTTCCATGTCTGTTTTCACTATAATAGTCACAATTTCTACCTCTATATAAGTAGGTAAATTTAATATGATTATTATCAATCATATCACTATTTTAAACCATATGTAGAGATTTCATGATTTAAGGTTATTGATTATCACACAATCTAGTGCATAATGTGAGAAATCTATAAAAATTTTAGTGTACTACATTACAAATACATTTTACTACTTAAACTCTATAAATTCCCTAGAATTTGAAAAAGTCAACTCTTCAAGAAAATATTTAATATTAAAGATCCACTAAAAATCCCCATGTCCAAGTACATTATATATCCCCTCTTCTATCACTATTAACCTCCACTTTTGGGCTGATCTAATTGGAAAATTGGATATGAAATCCACTCTATAGTTTTCTAGTATTCTTAAGGATACAAATATTTCATCGATCTTCTCTAACCAATATTATTCTATATTCAATAATACATATCCCCTAAACGATATTAGACTCTAATTTCAAAAAATTGGCACATAATCTGTTTCCATCAACCTATCTTAGTCAGCTTCTCTATCCAATCATTCTCACCAGCAGAGGATCCATAGGAGAACTTCCACTGTGTTCTATAATTAACCACTAGGAATTAATCTTACTAGAATTTCTCTATAATCCATAAAGAATTTCAATAATATAAATCAACCATATATTTATTTTGGGATACATATATGTGGATTTTTATCCTAATATGATATTAAACACAAAACAATACAATAGAATAGGTTATATTTTTAAATTTAGTTGTATATTATGTTTTTAAAATAAACAGCCATAGAGTCCTTAAATATTCATTTATATAATTATTTTCAAAATACCATTTTAATTTGAAGAAAATATATCATTTCAATATTGATTCATGGATACTTTACCCTCTTACCCTGTCATGGTATGATTATTGGAATAACTAAAAATAAGTTTTCACCAACCTTTATTATACTCATACTTCTCAATAACACGATCCTCACCATAAAAGGTTAGTTATGTATTTTTATTAGTAAATTTTGATCCCCAAACATCATATTATCCATACCTAGTAGACTTCCCATGACTTAATTGTACCTTGATACTAATTTTTAAAGAATTAACCTAGGGACTGGAATATAGTGAATTGAACAAGATCATCAGATGAACTCAAGTTCACTATTTTAAATCCATTGGATAAAATATTTTCCTAAGGGATAAAATAAAACCTATGAGGAATGATTTACCCTCAAATATTCAACTGAAGGATAAAAAATTCACTTGAAAGTAAAACTATTTAAAAATAATTTAAAAAAATCACTAGAATAAAAATTATAGTTTTACAAATACCATCATCAAATGAATGATAAAAATCTAACACAAAGGTAATATAAGTCCCATGAAACCAACATCCTCCTATAATATTTCCATTATAACAATATGACTCAACATTGATGAAGAAAAAAGTCTTTCTTTTACCTGTATCACATCCAAAACATATGCATCAAAGAGAACATACATGGGATAAATATAAACATAGTATTGTTTTCCCAATAAATCCTATATAAACCCATGAATGATTAACCTACACATGTAATTTAAATACAAGGTTTATAAATTCTTTATTATAATATATTTTATAAAAACCATTGAAAGAAAAAACTCCCTATCCCAGCATGTAACAATGAAATAATCAAATAATAATTATATTTCAGTTCAATTTTAATTATGTAATAGTCAAACTATCACCATTATGTCAAAAACATAAAAAACCATATAAAATATCATAAAATTAACCATTTTATATTTATATATCAATAATAAAAACCTTAAATAAAAAAATTCCAGTTTTACATAACTTGACCCTCAAACATGAGGTTTTACATGTTATAAACCCATGAATTTACATAAATTTACCCTCGTGATATTGAATGTGGTTTTACACTTTATAAATATTTTATAATTTTTATCTTAATAATGATCCAACCATCATCATGTGGTTTGAAATATCAAAACAATTCCAATAAAAACATAACCAAAATTTTATAGAAAAGAATAAAAAATCGTCCCCCAGTTATTTATGATTCTACAAGTTACACCAATAAAAATCCATGTAAAAAATATTTATAAAAATCTTTTATTTGAAATGAATTCCATGAAAATAACCTATTATTGGAAATAATTAATCAAATATATTTTTAAAATCATTTCAACACTTTTTTTAAAAACCCATTAATTTGGTAAATAAAAAGATGTATATCAAAATAAATTTTCAAATTTTTTTTTTCAAATAATGGTTCAGTATGTGCATATAATGATTCACCATAAATAAATAATAAAAAATAATTATTTAAAAAATAATTAGTAATTCACATTAGGATAAACCCAAGATAGTAATAGGTCTGAATATCAGACCTATATGTGCTTTACTAAATTTAACATAAATTATCGAATTGATGATATATTCAAGACAAATTTCCATGTCTTATAATAAAAATAATTACTAAATAAAATTCAAAATTTGAAGAACACAATATTTAATTTAGAGAAATTAGGTGTATTACATGTCTATTTGTAATTACCCATGTTGAATTGGCATGGCCCCTACAACTTTCTATACAGGTGTACGTGGTCTGTAGTGAGTGAGAATATATCCATGTAACCCCTATTTAACTTATTGGTTTTGAGGAATAGAAGAAAAGAGTCAATGGTAAAAATTCCAGAAAGAGGCATGGACCCATTTTTTCTTGGAATGGGCCATGTTAAATTTATTAAAAATCCCATTTTAATAACTTACTCATGAGAACATAAAAATAGTAATTTTAATTCATTGCAAAATTTTCGAACACACTGGATAATTTAAATAAAATTTATAAAATAAATTTTTACATACCTTAATGTTCTGATTTATTACCAACCATTTATCACCTTCTATCTAACAGTTCATATATCAAAATTTACACCACTATCAAAATCAAATGAGAAATCACTAAATAAAGAAAATCACATGGAACTACTATATTTATAGAGAACCATCTATTTTATTAGAAACCCACCATGAAAATTCACAATTATTGAATCAATACTCCCCCTTTCAATTCCTAAAATTATTTAGTTGACTATGATGGTATCCCATGAAAACATTTTTAAACTAAAATTCCATAAATAATTCCCTCCACATTATCAATTAATCTCTATAAAATATCTATTTATTATTCTATTTAATGATTTATAAAGCACCCATAAAATCCATTAATTTACTATGTTGATATATTTTCTATAATTACTCTATTAATTCCTTCTAATTAATATGTATTTACCTATTTTCCAAAACCCTTAGTCAATTATTTATTAAATTTATATTTTCCTCATAATTAGTCCATGGTGAACCACCAATATAATTACATGAATGACCAATTTAAAATTATCTTGAAAAACCTCTCACTGATTCTTTAATTCCAAACTATTGGCTATTATAAATTCATAGTCATTCAAGTAAACATAAAACTACTAACTAATAAATAAAATTAATACCTCAAATATAAATTATCCAATTTATACAATAATTATAATAAAATTTATGCATTTTATATAAAAGAAAAATCATCCAAATAATTCCCATGAATTAATTCTCCAAATCCAATAATAAAATCCAATTTATTATGTTAATTTAAAATCCACTGAATTAATCTTTATTAATTAATTCTATAATCTTCATTAATATATAAACTCAAAAAATCACATGGAAACAAAATTTAACTAAATCATAATGAAAAAATGAAATTTAATCACAAAACTAAGTTAAAAACACTTTAATAAATAAACTGAAGTCATAATCCAAAATATTAAATAAACAAAAAACATAGATGTTGTAACCATCCTATTGACACATGTAACACAAAATTTCTAGGAATCAATTTAAAATTGTTGCTCTAATACTATTTTTTATCACTCTACCTTAGATAAATACATTCATAGACATTTTGAGAAATTCTATAAGTCCAAAATCATGATACATGATCAATCAAGGATTATGGTTAGTTTTAAGGTATAAAATATGATCATTGGGAAAAAATTTACCCTAAAAATAAACACAATAGCTCCCTGAAATTAAATGTATTTTCCATAAAATTTAAACCAATATTATTATTTTTTAAACTGAAATAGAGTGTAGAAAAATAGAAACAACCAATTTATTTGGCATAAATAAATCTAATGAAAGACTAACACATTCCCACTATGGATATTATAACTCTCCCTCTATCATGTGGCTGAGATTTAACATTCAATCCTTTAAAATAGATTCAATGATTTATCTCTAATTGATAAAGAATCCTCCATATTGCCTACATCTTGACATATACCAAGGTATTTATGTAGTGGTGAGTAAAATAATAATCAATATGATTACCCAAAACCACTATCATTAATTTTCATGCATGATATATCCCAAAATACATAAATTAATGATTTTTTTAAATATAAATTTAAGAAAACTTGTTATAAATCAATTTTACATGAAATAAAACTTTATTTTAAACCAACACACCATAGATTTTCTAAAACATGGGCAACCTTACCTTCTTAAAACACATTCTAGTAAAAAAAATATCCCCATAAAAACATAATATAAGAATTAATATTACTTGAGAATAAGATGTAGATATTTTATAATATTTTACATAAATATTTATTGCATTTAATAATAAATCACTTCTCTAAACCTATATGTTTAGTGTATTTATATATTATATACATAACAATCTAATTTTACAAATATTATTCAACATATAACATTAGTAATATTCTCACATGATACCCTTTGAGGTAAATGATACATAATACTCTTATACATTACTTGGGTAATAGCAACATAAGAACGAATGAGCTCAGATGTTTAGTAAGGGGTGAACATAAGAGATATCAGTCAAAGATTGTAAGTGAGAACAAGAAGAATATATTGGCATCGGAACATAATAAGGGTGTATTAACATAAAATAAGAAAATCATACCCAATAAAACATAGATTATAAATCATGAGTCATGACATATGTATTTTGTAATAACATAAGACATGAGTCATATGACTATGGAAACATGAGTCAATAATCATGATCCATGGAGAATAGAATAGGAATGTGGCACACACACAAGAATAGGAAAACCCTAAATTTATTTACATATGTAACTTTAATCATGTCCATGAATTAGGTTATAAAAACATTTAACTGAATGATGTCTATGAATAGATTTATAAACATAGTAAACAATAATCATGTTATTGAATAGAGTATTGAACACAACCAACTGCAGTCTTGTCATCACATAGAGTTGAGAAAAATGCTGACCATAATCACATCTTGACACAAAGTTGTGAACATAGTTAACCAAAATCTCTTCCGTGCACAAAGTTGTGTGTATAATTAATTTTAATAATGTTCTTGAATAGATTTGTAAACACATATAACTTTAATCATCTCCACATAAAAAGTTATGAAAATAAATAACCACAATAATGTTTATAAAGAATATTATTATCTTAAGAGATATAAATAATTACTCAACACATTGAAGGTATATATTAGATCCACCCAAAACATAATAATAAATCATACATTTGTGTCCAACATAAACATGATCAAATTCATAATTAAATCATAGTGTAATTAATATATGAGAAAGAAATGGATTTGATGAGTATTTCTAAAGATATGATCATAATCTATCTAGATAAATAAGTTGGATGATATTATTAGAGAATATCCATAGTTATGTATAATAAATATTAAAATATTTTAACATAGATGAAAAAAATTATAAGGGAATTAGAAAAATAATTTTAAAAATAATAATAAATATCATTTAATTTTTGATAACTTTTATTTCAAGATGAAATAATTTTTTTTTAAAATAGTCTGAGAAAACTAAGGAGAAAGTGAATAAAATTTACTTTGTAAAACCATGAAAAATTATTTAGGAAGATTCATAAATAGAATCAAATAAAACGGTGAGATAAAGTAATAGTGTGAGAAAAAAATTCATTTTACATTTTTTAAAGAGATTGAAATTCAATATAAAGTGATAATATGAAATCACATACATAAAATCATACAAAAAATATGGACATGGAGGAAAAAGTTTCCTAACCAAAAAGAGGAGATAAGGTCAGCTCAGTTTAGTTAAATTGTGAACTAAAGGGATGAGTAATGGTATGTAGAAATCTAAAACCAAAATATAAATATAATAGAATAAAATAAATACAGTTTTAGAGTGATCGAACATAAAATTTCCCCGAAATAAATTTATTCAAAGAAAAAATCAATTTCAAAGAGGGATTAGAATGAAACACTTATGAATTTGGTATCCTTTGAATCAAAAGTCCTTGAAAGTGTGAATATGATATTTATAAATCCATTTAATTTCATGAAAGGTAATCTAAAATAAATACATGGGTAGTATATACACCACTAAAAATAAAACTTATGGTGAATATGGAATATATCTCAGTGAATGAAAATTGTGATAAGAAAACCTCATCTCAGACTTCCTTTAGGTAGGATGTGATATAACTACATTTATAATAAATTTAGGTTTATTATTCATATGTATAAGAACTATATTCACATTTATTTAACTAAATACCATAAAATTATAATTATTTATAACCTATATATTAATTTTAATTGATAAAATTGATATTTAGATTTTAAAAATTCTATTTTACCATGCATTCTTTGGTTTGGTAGTTTTTATCCATGCTCCTTGACCATAAGTTTATAAAATATTTAATTTTAATAAATATTTATCCAATGTGTTGGATATAGTTCTATAGTCCCATGATCATTTCATAGAACTCATGGTAATGGTTCACAAGGGACACTTAAAATATTCTTTTTAGTTATTATTGAATTAACAAATGAATTTAATTTATTAGTGAATATTCTTTGACATATTACCACTCCATAATTATGATAATATATTAAATAAACCATTATTACATTATATTACCAATATATAAGTTTTTCATTCATGATGTAAAAATTATAATATCATTCATGTAAGTGGTAAAAAATACTGAAACAAGAATGTGTTATAATGACTAAATGAAAAAGAACATGTTATTATGTAGTAATAATATAAAAATAATAAAGGATAAATGGTTTTAAAAAAGTTATTAATGTGATAAAACATATTTAGTAATAGATAGATAAAGAATAAAATAATAATTTTAAATCCCAGGTAATGTCAAGATAAATAATTTCCATGTCTTATTAACATCCATTAACAAATTTTTATAGAGTTATATTTATAATAAGAATATTAGGCAACTTTTCTTTCAAAAGGAAAAAGATTTATTTCTCACCAAATTGGGTTTTAATGCATTATATGGTTTTATTTAAAAGATAAATTTCTAAATTATAGAATTTTAATTTGATAAAATGAACTTAATTTGTGAATTAATCATGTCAAAAATATCTTTTTATAAATTTGTGAGAATTTTCTGAAAAGTTTTATTTTTCAGTGAATTGTGAAAAATACCGATTTTTATTAAAAACTATATTTTAGTTTCAATAATTTATAAATTTATATTTTGTTTAAAAATGTATTAAAATAAAAATTATTTCAATTATATAATTAATAATCCAATTATGGTTTTTTGAATTAATTTTATACTCTAATTTGGTATAAAAACATATTTATACTTAAAAGACATTTTTTTTCTTCTGAAAAACCATTTTTAATTATGTTTGTTTGTGTTTATTTTTAAATTAAATTACACCAATTATATAAATTGAATTTGATAAAATGGATTCCATATCTTTTAATTATTATAATTAATATTAGGTAATAAGGTCAACTTAATATTTCATCACAATGAATAGTGAAAATAATAATTTTTTTAAAATGGTTAATGTTAAAACTGATTTAATGAGGGGTTAAACAAAAGTTATAAGGGTTAAAATGAAATATAAAATTGTATAAATTTAAATTATGGCCATATATTTACCCTATATAATCTAATATTAAATAATGATCCATTTTGGAGCCATTTTTCATGAGTAAGTCATTAATATAATTTATTCTTTTTAAAAATTCATAGTGTGTACTATACCACACTTATAAAGGGACACCCTATAACCTCTATTATACACACTTTAAGAGCCTTTTGGTTCATCCAATATATACCAAAATTACTTTTTATCATCCTTACCCAAGTCTTAAAGGCTATTTTTTGGTAAGGAAACCAACCTAGGAAGGCATTATTTATAAACCTAAAGGGGTTATTCAAAGAAGATGTATCATTATTAATTTATTATTTTCCTTTGAGTCTTATTATACCTTATTTAAATATTATTCAAAACATAATTAAATAATAACACCATTATATTTCATATAATGAGATTTATTATTCCAATTACATATCCAATATCCATCTCTTCATTCATAAAACGTGAATCAAAACTGTAGTTCATGTGTATGACAAAACATCTCCTAACTATCCATTTTAATTCATTTTCCATAACCGTCTCTCATAGATGGTAATAATTAGGGATAAAATAGATATATATGATATTCATAACACAATTAAAATAATTTAAAGATAATATATAATCTATTTTGTTACCTTTCCATCCATTGAAGAAATTTAATGTTATTTTTGTATATGTGTGGATTACCACCTCCATGAAGTGAGGTTATTTTTTTTCAACACCGTGTAACATGGATGGTATATTGAAATGTCCTGGGTTTTTGAATTGGGTTGAAAACCTATCCCTTTTAGAATTTTTGAATTGGTGGGTATGCTAATTTTATTTTCGTGAATCAGAACTCAATTCCCAGAGTTTCCCCAATACAATATACTTATCTTGGATGGATTTAGAGGTTTAGAGAGTTCATAAGGTGTTTATAAGGGTTTTGGGTGTGTCATAGGCCTGTTTTTGAAGCTTAAGGTCAAGTTTCACAATTTAGGGTAAACCGTGTGACGTATTCCGGCTAATCGCACTCCTTGTTTTTGAACTACCACATGATTTGAAAAGTTATACTGGGTGAGGTGAATAACCGTGAAATGAGGTTAGTAGTTTTTAAAGTGGGTTTATGCATGGTTTTCACATAGTTAGGGAAAGCAGGGTGGCAATACTCATGTGTAGTTCCACTAAGGAAGTACCCATGCCTTATAGCACACACATTTTGTGAATGGTTTGTAAAGCTGTTCAGACTAACCCTGTGACCTCATTTAATGTGAAAACTAACTCCCCCCATATTATTTTATATTTCTCCTTATTTTTCCTCCTTTCTTCCTCTCTGGTTGTGTTCAAAATAGTGGGGGGAGACTCTCTTCTCCTCCACTAGGGATTGCTCCCCCTCCACCATCCGTGATCCATTTTTTCTTCCATTAGGTGCATTGGAACTGTAGTGGTAAGGATCTCCCCACCCTAGCTTCTATTTTACTTTTCCCTCCCCTCATGGAGTGCTAAAACCATGTAGGTTATTTTACCCTATTTTCAGGGTGTTTGACAAAAACTTTGATATCTATTAAATCACTTGGAGTTAGACCTTGATACCAGACATGCCTACATCAATGAGTCCAAGGTAGGTGGTGCATACCTTTGTTAACGTCTTAACCAATGTTTTGGGGGGAAAATTTTATCCCACCATTGGGTAGTTGAGATAGACCCTTTTTAATTATTTCATGATGATAAATTGATTGTATGACCGTATGAGATATCGTTTGGCATGTCCTCACCTTTTTTACTCATGCAGGGTTGGGTTAGAGTCTGTCCACCACCTTGGGTTGTTAGGATGGGGTGTGTTTTTAATTAAATTTAATTGTTCATTTAAATTTATTTGAATTATATATATAAAATGATTTAATTTCATGTTATATTGTCCATGGGATCGTGAAGGGCTTGGAATGAGGAATTTGTGTGGCTTGGAAATCAGGATTGAGGTGATGGGATTGTATGGATGGGATTGACGAAGGATACTTGGGTGATGAGATCACCTGTTGGGCATCATGGATGTTAGTTTGAGGTAGCGAGGCTTTCAGGTTGAGGGAGTGGCC
This sequence comes from Viscum album, assembly GCA_963277665.1. Taxonomy (NCBI): domain Eukaryota; kingdom Viridiplantae; phylum Streptophyta; class Magnoliopsida; order Santalales; family Viscaceae; genus Viscum; species Viscum album. The sequence continues at coordinate 1,643,913,174 of OY728122.1, read as the reverse complement.
TAAGATATTGGATGTCATGACCATCAGACTTGAGGGACATGGTCTTCATGGAATAAGTTGTCAGTTGGATGTGGATTAGGCACCATTTTGGTAATTTATGGCCAACTATGGTGTCCAAAGTGCTGATTAGAGTCATGTTCACATAGGTTGACTCAATGATGATGTGGTTTTGACCACTAATGTGGGTAGAGGCCCCCAATAGTATGTATTAGGTATTCGGTTTGGGGGTTCATACCATATAAATCCATGGGGAAGGTGAGGTGCCTTCAGATGATAGAGTTGAGGCTATCAGTTGGGGGATAAGGCTCACTATATTAAGGCTGTTGGGCCTGGGATATATTAGGAGGATGAAGATCATCATTCCTTGGGATTTCGTTCTATGAGCTAACAATAGTTTTTATTTGAGGATAGATATCTCTATGCCTATAGACATTGGGCTTCGATCTGATGGGTGATTTTGAGCATGGGTCCTAGGGACCAGTTACTATTTTCTCGGGCATGCCTTTGGGATGATAGTGTTTTGTTTGAGACACAAGGTGTCAGGAGGAACAAAATTCCAATTTTATTATTATGGAGGTGGAACCTAAGGGTTCACTGGGTTTGTTGTCATTAGGGGATACCTTGGGCCATGGTCCAAGGATCCTCCCCTATTGAGGGATTTCAGAATTGGACAATGTAGGTGATAGATTCCTAGTGGTTTTTAAGCCCCAAGGAAGACCATGTTTATTTTGAAACATGTGATGATTTATTATTATTATATCTCACCTAATTAAACAATTATTTTTGGTACACATTATTGGGTGGTACCATAATGAGACTAATTCTCACACCTTACACGGTCCCTTCTGGGTGCATATAGACTTTGTGTTTCTACATTCATGTAAGGGTTCAGCCTTAGGATTTAGATCATAGTGGATATTAGCATGGATGTTGTCATGGGACCTTGAGGTCATGCCTAGTTATAGTTTTCCTTTTGTTTCATTTTTTATCATGGTTATTTTCATTTATATTCTATGGTCAACCATGGGGACCCTTTTTTTCTTATTGATATGTATAACCTGATATGTTTTCATGTTTTTTTAGTATATGCAAGTGTTTTTATTAGATTTTCATTTATTCCTAATGTTGTTGTTTGTTATGATAATTCTATTATATTCTATTCATTATGCTTCCACCATTGGCGGGCTTGGTTCGAGTTTGATGAGTCTTTTATTCCAATGCATATTATTTATCTACTTACACCATTATTATATCATCCATTGAGTGTATATTCTCCCCACCTTTTCTTCTTACACCCTCACTGCTTGTTGACAACCTTTCTCATTTGGGGAGGTGCACCTAAGGCCAGTATCAGCTGTCCTGGTATCACTATTCGGTTTTCTAATCAGGCTAGGGACACTACAAGTGGTATCAGAAAAGTTCTTCAAAGGGATTTAGTAGGAGTGTAAGGCTGGATAATAATGAGATCAAGATGAACTTTCATTTTTTTTGGTCTTACTATTTGGGATATGTTATATTGGAGATTATGATGATGTCGAAATTGGGTTTAGAACTCATGATTGGGTGCTTGCAGCCCCAGGCATGAGGGACTTAACAAGTTATAATGGGTGGGAATTGCTATTCCTTTTTCTCAATTTATAGTTTATATGATTTAAACCTTGAGAAGTATTATTTTAATGTGATGTTTATTTGTTATGACATGTGATCCTTGGCCTGGTATAGCAAGGAAGGGATATTGGAAGCTTGGTCTGGTAAGGCAAGGTTTGTTTTCTATGATTGTTATTATTTTGATTAGGAACATGATATGATGTTTAAACTTAATATGCATGAGTCGTGATATGGAATTCCTTATGAAATGTGATATACCATGATGTATGATTTCTTATGACAAGTGATATGGGTCTAGATCTCAGAAGAGTAGGAAATTATGATATGGGGTGATTTTTGATCACCAGGTTGGGTGATGAGGTCATCCGATTAAGGCGTTGTAGTCTTCCAAGAAGGTCATGACCTGAGGGATATTTATACTTGGGTATGTTTAGGGTAGGTGAGAAGAATATGATGTCAGGATGCTGTGTGGAATGGTTGCGATGATAGAGAGTAAGGGTAGTGAGTTGACGCAGTCTATTACTGCTTTCCCTATCTACATTATATATATATATATGTTATGGGCTCTCTGACCATGTTGATGGTATTCCGTGGGTTCCACCTAGATGGCTTGGGTGGAGCGCCTGGTAGGTGATGGCTTGGTTCATAGTATCACTATAAGGTTATGGACCATAAGGGTCAGGAAGAGCACAAGTTGTAGGTATAGGCTTTGGATCAGGTTCTAGTGTAGGCAGGGTAGTTGCCAGACTTGATAGCTTTTGGGCCATGGCTGGACGAGCAACTCAAAGCAGGAATGGAATGGGTTATCTAGGGTATTGATAGGGGAATTGAAGGATCCAATCCATCTATGGAATATATTACTTGGGATTTTCATTCACAACATCCAATGCTTTTCCAGGGTGAGGGTGGTGTATAAGAGGTTGAGAACTAGATCGAGTCCATGCAGATTATCTTCAAGCAGTTAGAGATGCCTCCTGGGTAGATGGTTAAGATGGAAACATATATGCTTAGAGGACCAGATAAGCGCTTTTGGAACAATAATGTGAAGGTATAAAGACATTAGGGACTTAATTTAAAGGAATTTTAATAAAATTTCTTCAATCACTTCTTCTCAGAGATGCTGAGGGTGGAGAGAGATTAGGAGTTCTCAATCCTTCATAAGGGTGAAATTTCATTCATAGACTTTGCAATTATGTTCATTGAATTGTCTTGATTTTCACCCTACATGGTGAGAGATGAAACATCGATGGAGAGGTTTTTCAAGGATGGTTTATAGAACACCATTTGTGTACAGGTTAACATATTTAGGTTGGACTTGTTTTCAGAGGCAGTGAACCAAGTGCTCATAACTGAGGGAAACTTGATGGATAGGTCATACTCGAGTTAGGAAGAGGCTTTAGGTTATTTCAGTGGTGATGATCTTGATAGTATAAAGTGAGGTAGAGATGCATTCTAGTAGGGTAGTCAGGCTAAAGACTCAGCCGTACCACTTTTCTTGGTTTGGTTTCTATGGTTTGTTTAGAGTGTGAGAAGCCAGGAAATGTCTAGATTTATTTTGAGTGTCGTCCAATGGAGTTCTGGTCATGTGGATAGGTCATTCATCTCAATAGGTTCTATATAAATCCTTCCCAGATAGCCAAAATTCATGGTCTGGGTAATATTCAATCATATGAGATCAGATTAGGATTTGTATTAGGTGAGGGTAGCTGAGATTTAACTAAACATGAAGTTTGTCGTATAGATAGCTGGACCCAGCAGTGGGGTCTGTGGATGGTGGATGACATAGAAGCGAAGGGAGTTTAGGCATTAAGTAGTCAGGTTACAGGTCAGGTGCATGTTGTAGATATTCCAGGGGATGAGCTGGTTGGTGAGACGGTGATAGTTAGAAGAACTCCATGGGTGTATCCATGTTTTATATTTTATTTTGGAATAACCTATTGTGGAATATCTATTTTGGGTTCATGAGGTGCACATGATATATGTGTGGACTAAACAGATGTTGGTTAGTATGTTAGAACCATCTCAGGTTCATTATATATATATATATGTGTGTGTGTGTGTGTGTGTGTGGGGTGCATGGAATAGGGTTTTATATAGAGCATCGTTGGGTGTGTGAGTTACTTGAGGGGATTTGGCCTAAGAGCATCAAGTATATTCAATTAAATGAGGTGCATTGGCATCTTTGAATCTTGATATCTGGGACTTGATTGAGGTGTGAGGAACCAGTTTTTATTTTGAGCATCTATTGAGATGCAGGACCTCATTGGTTCCATGTGTCATATGGGAACGAGGAGATCACCGATGTAGTGTGGGATACTGATGGGTGTCTGATACAACATGGAAACACATGATGAGGTTTATGAGTGACGATACATCATGAGAGATATTTTTAGTCCATGATATGGTTGATGGAACAATTTTTTTATTTGAGTTTTTGTTGGGATGGACCGGGGTAGACCACTCCTAAAGTGGGGAACCCCCTTGACGTAGTTGTCCTATGCACTTGAGACCAGGGAAGTCTAGGTTATTTTTAATTAGATGGGTATGTTAAGATCCATCTCCTTGTTTTGTTGAATATCTCAAGTATGATTCATGTTAAGGTGGGGAAATTGTAAAGTTATGGGTTTTTGAATCGGGTCGAAAACCTCTCCATTTTTGAATTTTTGAATTGCTGGGTATGCCAATTTATTTTTCATGCATCAGAACTCAATTCTGAGAGTTTTCCCAATAAATTATCCCTTTTTGGATGGGTTTAGAGGTTTGGAGAGTGCCTTAGGTGTTTGTAATGGTTTTGGGTGCATGAGAGGCCTGAAGGCCTTTTTTTGAAGTTGTAGGTCAAGGATCATGGTTTAGGGTAAACCATGTAGCCTCTTACAGCTAACCATGACCCTATTTTTTTAACTACCACTTGGTTTAATAAACTATGCATGGTGAGTCACAAAACTGTATAATGTGATCTGAAATTTTTATAGAGGTATTCTAGATGGTTTTCGCACAATTAGGTAAAATCTTGCAGAAAGATGCATGATCAGTTCCACTTAGGTAGTACCCATACCCTGTAGCATGCATAGTTTTCATGCGGTTTAGAAAACCATGAATTCTTACCATGTGGCATCATTAATGGTGTAAAATTATCCTTTACCCCTCTCTTATTTTCTTATTTTCTATTTATTTCCTCATTTATTCCTCCTTGGTCGTGCGTACAATAGTGGGGGGTGCCAATATTTTCCTCCGCTATGGATTTACCCCCTCCATCCGTGATCCAATTAATCCACCGTCAAGTGCATTAGAACTATAGATGTAAGAATCTTCTCAACTGAGATTCTCTTTTCCTTTTCCCTCACCTCATAGTGTGTGAAATCTATTCATTATGTTTTAACAAATTTATAGGGAGTTTAACAGAAAAATTGTTTTTCTCAAATTCTTGGAGTTAGAGATCGATACTAGATGTGCTGATGTTTATGAGTCCAAGATAGATGGTTCATACCTTTATTTGAGTTTTCACGGATGTTTTGGGATGTGTGACTTTTAGAGAGCCATTTGGTAAATGAGTGGTACCCTTTTTAATTTGGTTTCTTGATGTTAAATGGATCATATGATCTTATGAGATGCCATTGGGAATGCCCACACCTTTTTTAATTATGCAGGGTTGAGTTAGAGGCCATTGACCACCTTGGGTAGTTGGGCCGAGGTGTGTTTTTAATTAATTTTAGTTATTTATTTTAATTGATTTGAATTATATATATAATGTTATTAAATTTCATGTGATGTGATCCATGGGATCGTGATGGGCTTGTTCTGAGGAACTGGGGCAGATTGGACATTAGGGTTGAGGCAACATGGTCTTATGGTTGGGATTGCCCCGAGATACTTGGGTGAATAGATCACAAGTTGGGTTGCATGGAAGTTAGTTTGAGGTGGCGTGGTCATCAGGTTGAGGGAATGACCAATGATATTGGATGGTATGGCGCTCAAACTTGAGCGACATGGTCGTAGTGAAATGAGGTACCAATTGGATGTGGCTTAAGTACTATTTTGGTGATTTATACTCACCAGTTATGGATAAAGTTCCAATTGGAGTCATGTGCACATAGGTTGAATCAGTGATGAGGTGGTTTTGACCACTCATGTGGGTAGAGGACCCTAATAGTGTGGATTAGGTATTTTTTTGGGGGTACTTGCTGTAGAAATCCACAAGGAAGGTGAGGAGCCTTTAGATGATAAAATCGAGTCTATCTATTGGGGGACAAGTCTCATATTATTGAGGCCATTATGCCTGATCTATATTGAGAGGATATATATTTGCATTCCATGGGACATCGTTCCATGAGCTAATGGTAATTTTTATTTGAGGACATATATCATTATGCCTCCATATGTCAGTCTTTGAGCCAACAAGTGCTAGAGAGAAGGGGTTTGAGGGACCAATTAATATTTTCTTTGGAATTCCTTTAGGGTGTCAGTGATTTGTTTGAGACATGAGGTATCAGAAGGCACAATGTGACGAGTTTCTTATTTTGGAGGTGGAACCTGAGGATTCACCTAGGTTTTTGACATCAGGGGATACATTGGGACATGGTCTAAGGATCCTCCCATCTATAGGGATTTTGGAATTAAACGAGGAAGGTGATGGATTATTGGTGGCTATTGAGCACCAGGGATTCCCATTTTTATTTTTACACATGTGTTAGTTTATTATTATTATATCTCACCTACTTAAAAAATTATGTTGGGTACATACACTTATGTGGTACCATACTGAGACTCAGTATCACACCCTAAATAGGTCATTTAGGACATGTGTAGACTTTATGTTTCTATGTTCAGGTAAGGGTTCAACCTCAGGATTTGAATAATAGTGGATGTTGGCATGGGACCTTGAGGTCGTTCCTAGTTGGAGTTATCCATCTGTTTCATTTCTATTTCTGAATGCTTATCTGTATATATATATTTTTGGTCATGCATGGGTGGCACCTTTTTCATATTGACACATATGACCTGATATGTATGCATTCTTTATTTCAATAGCTGCAAGTGGTATGCTTGGTTGTTCGTTTATTCCTGTTTATATTTTTCGTTATGCCTCTACTGTTGTATGTTATTCATTGAACTTCCACCATTGTTGGGTCTGATTTGAGTTTTCTGAGTATTTTCTTCCGCTCAATATTATTTTTCTAACCATTCCATTATTATATCATAAATTGAGGTTATATCCTCCCCAATGTTCTCTACCACACCCTCTATGCTAGTAGGCAACCTTCACATTTGGGGAGGTGCGCCTAAGGCTAGTGGCACCTGACCCGATAGCACTGTTAGGGTGGCTAATCCGGGCTGGTACACTACAATATAAATGTGTATTTAAAGATAGAATATTATATTTATTGTAAAATAATCTTCTTTTAAAGATAATATAATACTTATCTTCTTTCTATTATGATCATTGAAAAATTAAAACATTTCTCATACATGCGTACGACTTATCTTCTCCGAGATTGTAACATAATCCATTTTTCATCACCATATTTCATGGTTGGTTTTAAAATCATAATTGATGTATAAAAATGATAATTGTTTCATGATTATTATTCTAGATATTATTGAATAATGTATTCATTGACCATATTCAACTTATAGAATTCATTTGGAAAATATGAGCTGAATATCATCAAAACGACTAATGTGAACTTAACTGATTAAGTAATTAAATAAAACATGGTAATAAATAAAATAAATGGAAGAATAACATTTAAAATAGTTCTTAATAAATACAATAATTAATATAAGTTTATTATTTATGAAGATAAATAATACATGTGATGAGTCAGACTCAAGGTAAGAGACACTTTAACTTAAAACCTCATTTTAAATATTTCAAAGATTTATTTTCTAAATATTTTTTATGTGTAAATATTCTTAAAATTATTTTATGGATGTATTTATATGAACATAAATGAATTATAAATTATATTTTATCTCTCTATTCACTTTCTTTCAAATATTTTTAAAATTAATCTATTTACATATTTTATACAGAATTTTTTGACATCTATTACAAAAGGGAAAAAAGAAATGTTCTATTTTAACATATATGATGTCAAATTATTTTATCACCACCCTAACCATTATTTTATGTTTTGTTTAATTTAAAATAATATATATTTTATTCCAATAATAACCCTGCTATCCTTTATTTTGGGTATTTTAGTTTTGAACATGGGGGTTTAAAAGGAAAGGGTATTTTGATATTCATGAATGTTTTTTGTATGTGTTAAAAATAGTTTTCAAGGGTTTTAAGATTAAAATGTGAAATATTAAAATGTATTATTTATATGTAACTTGATCTTTATAGATTATGATGGGTGAGACCGATACAATGTATATGGCAGGTGATCCTGATATAGCTTTTACGACGGGTGAGCCACATACTGATTATAAAATAGGTGAGCCCGATATAGACCTCCAATGCATTGGGTAACATTCCTTGTCTTCAAAGGAAATATTTTGGGAGTTAACCAGGGAGGTTTATCCTATCTATTTAACTAGGCTCCTTTCATTTCTAACATAAGGATACCACATATTATGAATATAATGATCTACATTTCCTAAAAGGGGTCTCTATTTGATTGCTATGATTTTTGAAGACTTTATTTGAGAAAAAAGTGTGTTTTTTAATAAGTATATAATTTATTTCATACTCCCAATGAATGTTTTCATAAAGATAAATATTTTATTGATTTTCCTGTTTTTTCACTAGACTAACATACTTTTTATTTTATGTTCCTTAATTTTCTTTTTTGTGCTGATACCACTTTTTTAAATGTTTTTATAGGGTTTAAAGATAAATATGAGAAAAGAAGAAGTCAATTTTAAGATCATGAAGATTAGTCATTAAAAGAACAAAAATTTCATTTTAAAATCTTTATATTTGGGAAAACATGGATATTGAGGAGAAGTGTACAATTTATGATATATGGGTTTTTTATATAAAAGGTATGATTTAATTATCTAAAATTTAAACCTAAAAAATATTTGTGAATTCAAGTGATTGAATTATAGTGTAAAGACACAATATTATGTAAATTTTAAGGCTAATTCTATACATTTGGTATCATAGAAATGATTTAGATAACTTTTGAGATTAGGATGATTTAAATGAAGGTAGTTTAAGAATTTTAGATACTATTATGGATTAATTAGTATTTTTATAGGATAATATCATAATTTTTGGTAAAAATAAATATTATGTAGTTTTATTAGAAATTAAATCCCTGTATTGATATAGGAAAGTGGATGTAGCTATTACATAGATGCACCTAGAGGCAATAACCCTAAAAGAGGAATACTGGGTATTAACTCTATTATCACTCGGTGCGTAATGAGTGAGCCTAATGCTACACACCTATCTATACACTCCTAATGGATATAATTGGTTTAATTAAGATATTTTCTATAAACAATTATAAAGGATTTTAATATTTGGTTATAGAATTGAATGATGAACATAGATAACCGAGGGTGTTATAGATTGAAAGGAAGGGTGTCATAGAGTAAGACATTTAAAATTTATTTAAATCTTAACAATGTTTTCCTTAATGAAATTATTGTTTATTGACTCAAAAATAAAATTCATCCAAGTAAAATATCTTATAAAATATATAAGAAAAAAAATCTAACACAAAAATCCTTTATTTATCGGAGGATCCACTTAAAATGATAATTGAAAAATCTATCTCAAGTCACTTGAAAATTTCTCTAACATTCAACTTGAAATTTAAAAACATTAATATATCCCAATCCTTATCTATTCATCAATATCATAAATAACTATGGTATACATTTAAATATGTTTTTGAATAATCAACTTTTCAATATTACTCATTTTGGGAAATATCATATAGGAGTTTATCGAGGTTTTATAGTGGATGATCCTACAAAAGGGATGATATTTCACTATTCAATTGGAAATGAGGGATATTTTATAGTAACACATATATTTTTTTATTATATTTTTTTATTATCATAGTCTCCAGCCCTTATTCAAAAAATTCAAGTCAAACTATATTAAAAGGCTTGATAGAAAACAAGTTAGGGAGGATGTTTCAAAAAATTATGTTCAAAACCTAGGATGGTTTAAATTTTTTTTATCCCTTTTAACATACTTTTCAAACAAGATGTAAAAATTGTGCATGGATAAAAGAAGAAGAGAAACTTGGAAAGGTTTTGATTTTTTATGATAATATAGGGACTCCACTTGGCTTATCATGGTATCTCAAATGTCAAAATTGTTACTAGAATAAATGGTGCTCAATATTTCCAAGGTATGAACTATTTTAATAGTTTTTAATAAATTTTAATTTGGAATCACAATTGAATTGATTCATATTTATGATTATATAAGGTAAGTATTAATGAATAAGATGGAAAATCATGGTTAAATTTTTATAAAGGATGTGTGTATATAATGAGTTTCAAAAAATATGATGTAGTGGTATTTTATCAATTATATTATATTATCTTTTAAATTTTATTTGGATCATGAAAAACCAAAATATTATTCTAATGTAGGTTTCTTTTTAAAAAACTAGGAAATATATATTTGATGAAATCAATAACTTTGAATAGTGATTTAGTGGAAATGTGATATTTTAAGAACATATGATTAAGGGATAAATAAAAATTTGAGTAAATATGTTCTTTATAATAATAGTTAATTTATATTATCTAATCTTGTGGTAAAAATTGTCTTTATAAAAATACATAGAGGATAAAAAGTGATTTGATGATTAATTTTATTTTTGAGGCTGTTCATTATATTTTTGGGAAAGTTATAGGATCAAGGTGAATAATGAATACTTTTATCACATAAGTTTTTTTTATTTATAATGGATTTATATTAATATAAATTTAGAAAAAAGACAACCCATATGTTGGGAGACAACTCGTCATATCCTACGTGGTTATGAGTCTTGAACACACAACCAAAGGTTGATAAGGGTGAAACAGCTAACACCAACATACATGATGTTCGGGTTAGTATGAAATTTATTTTTTAATTAAACAATTTTAATGATAATCAATAAGATTATTTTGGGAAAAATATTATGTGATCAACTCATTTTAGTATTTTGAGGTGAAAAATGATACTTTGGGATGAATTTATTGAGTTTTGTTAGATGTTTTAGGTGTATATAATCCATAAGTCTAACAAGTCAAAAAATTATTTAAAGAAGAATGACTTTAGATTTTTTGGACATAAATTTAAAAGTATTGATGACACTTAAGGTTAATATGATCTTTGATGTTGAAGAAATTATGTGTTATTATAAATTGGGAAAATATGTTTTATCATATAGATAACCATGGGATTGAAAAAGGGATAAGTGATTAAGTGATTAATGTTATTTTAGTAATATTATAGTATTTTTTTGAGAACATTATTTGATTATGCCAAATAGAATATTTTTAGATAATAATGGATTTTATTTGAGGAATAAAGGTTGAATTATCTTTTAGAATCATATAAAATTTTAATGTGGATTTATGATGATTCAGGTTATTTATAAAAATGATTAGCATATTTTTTCGATTATATAATTAGGAAATATAAATTTTTAGATATATGAATTAATGAGTGACTAATTTTGATTGGAGATAAATGTTAAATTAATCTTAGAAGAATATAGGATCAAATCCTTATGATTTTTGTGATTTGAAACTTGGTGAGGAATATTTTTAATAATCTCAAATATAGCTATTTATCGAATGATATATGTTGAGATTTGGAAGTTATTTTTGAGGCCATGAAGATTAATTTTATATTTCATCATATGAATGTTTATTCATTTTGGGTATTATACTAAATTGTGCTAACCATTTTGGTTTTGGTTAATGCCTATAGATAGGAGGAATAACTTCTTATCCTTTTATTCATTATGTGATATGGTAAAACATTATTTTAGTTATTTAATAAATAAAAATATCATCTTGAATACTCAAAATTTAGAGAAAAATATGATATTATGGTTTAAATTTATTAAATAATGAAATTATACATTTCAATTATGTATTTTTCTTTATTTACCTAGTATAGATTGTAAAGTAATTTCTAAACTCTAGGAAATGGATCATGAAACAAAAATTTCATCCCATTACCTTCTTTTCCACTAAATTTATGGCATTTTAAAATATGATTGGTTTATTGATTTTTGGTCATTAACTTTCTCATGATCATTCAAATTATTTTGATCAATTTTCTCTATCACTCTCCATTATTATTTATATATTACATTTTCGCTCCATGTATATATTTTCTCCTATCACTAATTTTATCATATTTGTAAACATATTATGTGTTATTCCATATGACCTTTATATGACCATTTCCCTATTTTCAATAGGATGTTTTATTAATTTTTTTATGATGTGGGATTTCAATAAAGGTATTTTGAAATATCAAACCCTTGGTTATTGAGCTCAAGTTCAAATTGTGAAGACAAAATTTCAAAAAAGGAGTAGAATGTAACAACCTAGGTGATTTTATAATAATTTATTTTCATGACTTATTAACATTCATTAATTAGATTTTTTAGAGATATATTCATTATAAAAATATTAAGTAATTTTTTTATGAAAAGGGAAAAACATTATTTCTCACCAAATTGGGTTTTCATACATTATTTTGTTTAATTTAAAATATACATTTAAGAATCAAATAATTTAAATATGATAAAATGAACTTAATTTTTTAATTCCAAATGTAAAAGCTATCTTAGGATTATTATTTTTATAAATTTTAGAAAAGTTTGATTTTTAATGAATAGTGATATATAATGTTTTTTTATTAAAAACCTTCTTTTATTTTAAAAAATTCAGAAGGTTCTATTTTTTTAAAATAGAATCCAAGAAAAATTAGTCCATTTATATGATTTATAATCCAATTATCATTTTTGGAATTAACTTTATACATTATTTTATTATAAATACATTTTTGTACTTAAAAGAAAGTTTTCTGAAATCCATTTTCAACACATTTTTGCGTTTAATTTTAAATAAAATTATTCCACTTTTTTGGAATTAATTTGATAAAATGGATTCCATAGTTAATAATTTAAAGTTAGTTTTTGTTCATAATGAATAGTAAAAATAGTTAGAAATCTGTTACCACAGTGAAGGTTTAAAAAGGTTTATTAGGGGGTTAAACTAAAGAGATAAGAGTTAAAATAACTTAAAAACATGTATAAATTATATTTTTCTTCTATTTTTCAACCCTATATAATATAATATTAATAAATGTTAAAATTTTTATCCATTTTTCTTGAGTAATACATTAATATATTTTATTATTTTTAAAAATTACAAGTGTATCCTGTCCCATACTAATAAAAGGAAACCCCATCTCAAATGCTATACACACTTAAATATCCTTTTGGTTTAGAAAATAACCACCCAAATCTCTCAATAACATCTATACACATGTCCTATAGGCCCCAGTGTGATAAAAAATCTACTTAATATGGGTGTAGTTATAAACCTAAAGGGTGTCCTTTAGAGATGAGGTATCGCTGTTAATAAATATTTTTCATTTTATTTATTTTTATAAATCCTTTATATTTATTTAGAACATGATAAAATACTAAAACCAATATATTCCACAAAATGATATGTTTTTATGTTAACCGTCGTTTTTGTGTGTGGAAGACTACCGCCTCGCAAACTGATATAATTAATTTTCTATCACGCCTCTCACGACTGCTTATAATGATGGATTTAATGTATATATATGATAGTAATTAAATAATTAACATTATTTAAAGATAATATATCATATATTTTCTTACCTCTCAATCCATTTAAAAATGATAATATCATTCACTTGTAAGTGTAGATGACCACCTCCATGAAGCGATGTGATTCGTTTTTCATCACCACATCATATGGATGGTATATATAAGTGTATTTAAAGATAAAATATGATATTTATGTTATAATAATTTTTATTGGAATTTAAAATAACACTTACCTTCTTTCCCTCATGTTATTTAAAAAATGGAAAAGTTACTAATGCATACGTACTACTTACTGTTACCATGATTGTAACATAGTACATTTTTCATAACCACCATTCATGGTTAGTTTTAAAATTATAATTGATAAATAAAAATTATAACTAAATAATAATTTTTATTCTATTTATTATGGAATAATTACCACTTTGACCATATTTACCTTACTAAATTCATTTTTGGTATATGAATCGAATATCATAAAAACGATCGATGTGAACTTAATTGATTAAGTAACTAAATATAACATGGTAATAAATAAGATAAAAAAATAATAAACATTAAAAATGTCACGACCCGACCTCGGGGCCCGTGCCGTGACTACCCCAAGCCCGCCTTCCATAGGCTAGGGGCTGGCGACTAGCACCAAGGCGTAAAATCCCGGTAAACAGGGAAGGCATTGCCTTTATAAGTAACAACCACCACAGAGTCAGCAAGCAGAAAGTAACTACCAAGTGCAGAAAAGTAAAGGGGGGCCGGAATACAAGCCCAACTGAAAGTACAACTGAAAAGGTAAAGAACAGCAACTGAAGAAAAGATGGCGGCCTCGTGTCGTCCACTGGCAATCCCACCTGAAGGGTGGGTACAGATAGCCTCCAGGCTCCTCGGGTCCCACATCCGCTCCGAGCACGTCCCGCCCAGTGGTCCACCTCCAGGTACCGTCCTGCTCCACGCCCCAACCGTGATCAGCACTGTCCGTCGTCTGCATCCAACACAACAAGGTGCAGGCATAGCTCGTGCAGGGGTGAGTATAAGCTACTCAGTAAGGACCCCGAGACCCCCGAAGGTCTCCCGAAATCCACAAAGGATATAGCACAAAAAGGAAGGTGCAATCACGAAGTAACATCTGACTCGACTTAGGTATATGCCCATACATATACCTAAGTCCCCAACTCTAGCTCTGCTCACGAGCTCAAGAACAACTCAATCCACACAGGAAAGCAAGACTCAAATCCACAAAGGAGAGTAAACAGTAAATCCACATAGGATAGTTCAACACAATCCACAAAGGAGAGTAACATAAGATTCAGCTCAACCAGGTATACTTTTTCAGATGACGTCAAAGATGATCACTGATCCATCTAAGTCGTCGGACCCACGAAGGATCGATAGGTACTAACCCCCGCAAAAGACCCACACAGGATCGGGCTCACACAGAACCTGTAGGTAGTGGCTCACACAGAACCGGTAGTAAGGACCCACACAGGATCGGGCCCACACAGGACCTGTAGCACTGATCCACGTAGGATCGCTGAGTGCAGTAGTCGACGCAATCCACTGAGGATCTCCGCACAGTCGTCGCCGCAGTCCATGAAGAATCTCTGCTCTGTCGTCGTCGCAGTCCACGGAGGATCTCTGCTCTGTCGTCGTCGCAGTCCACGGAGGATCTCTGCTCTGTCGTCGAAGTCACAGCCAGCACTAGGGTTCCCGCACACAGCGAGCTCGTTAGGAGGGTCCGCTCCACGAGCCGAGAGGCTGATACATCAACTGACACGTAGTCCGAAGTTGATGTATCCAAAAGTTCCGTATCGACAATAGGATCTCAACGCAACAGACGGCGCGTCAATCGGACGCCCGGTCTGAGAGTTATTGACATTTTCATCCCAGGGGCCCGGTTGGTTTTTAGGGCAAAACCAACCCGACCGTACTCCGCCTGTGTCCGATCCTCGGGCGGAGTATGCCAAAAGTTCCGTCTCACTTAGAGGAAACTACCACAGCTGACGGTACGTCGATCGGACGTCCGTAGCTCAATTTATGAGCGTTTCCGCTCCGAGGGCCCGGTTGGTTTCGTGTACGAACCAACCCGGTCGAACCCAAAGTCTTCCGAAACCTTGAGTGTAATATACCGAAACGACCGTATCGATCCAAGGATCGCGTAGCCACTGACGGTTCGTCAATCGGAGGTCCTAGGCCCAAGATATGGGAAAAAGACCGAAGAGGGCCCGAAAACGGGGGTTCTGGGCCCGGGGCGACCCGGCCCGACCCGGCTAGGCCGGGTCCGGTCCGGCCTGGGCGCGGCCCGGCCGACCGGGCTGGCCGGCTCGGCTTCGGCCGAGTGGCCGAAGAAAACCGCCGCGGGTTTGACCCGCGGCTTGGAGGAACGCGACCCGCGTGGGCCGCGTGCTGGGTGGCCGGACCGCGGACGCGGTCCAGCGGTTCGCCGCCGCCGCGGCGGATCCTCCGGCGGCGCGCCGGGCGCCGCCGCCTCCGGTCGCCGGTGCCGCCGCGCCGGCGACCCGCGCCGCCGCCGCCTTCCGCGGGCCGCCAGAGTTGCTTCTGTAGCCCGATTTCTTTCCCGTCTACGCCGTTGCTCCTCCCGGGGGCCGATCTTCACTGCGGGATCAACGGATCGCCCCTGCCGCACGGTTCGTCGTCGCTTTCCAAAACCGCACACAAGAAAGATCGGCGGAGGGTTGCCGGGTCTTGTTTGTTAGACCCGCACCCTCCGCGTTAGTCATAAACAACGGGAGAAAGGGGTTACAACAATTTTTAATCAAAGATAAAAATTGTTCACTTCTTTTTCTTTTAAACGGCAGTTCAATTTTTTAACCACTTGAAATTATTCATGCCGGTTCTTTGTTCAAAAAGAAGTAGAATCACCGAAGGATAATCACAATAAGATAAACCCCTACCTTGTCGTCGTCGTCGGACGAGAGGTCGTCGCGGATTTGGTGATCGTCGCGGAAGAGACGCTCGTCGCACCGCGGGAAGGAGTCGCGCCGACGATCTCCGGATCAAGATCAAACGGATTTAATTAATTTAAATCCGTTGATATCGAATTATAAAAAGGGAGAGTTTAGAAGATTCAATTCTCACCTTTAACCGCCGATCTTAGGTTCACCGCGGAAGAAGAAGCGCCGAAGAAGAAGAAGAAGGTCTCGGAAAAAAGTTTGTCGACGTCGCGGATCACGGTGTGCGTCGTCGAATTTTGGTTCCGGCGTTCTTCGCGTTCTTCGCGTTCTTCGCGTTCTTCGCGTTCTTCGCGAGGAGGGTGGAGGCTCAGAGAATAAAGAGTAATCCTCCAAAATAGACACGTTGGTCTATTTTATTAATTTTCCAACAAACGCAAAAGCGTAAGTAACGACCCATCAGTTCGTTGAATTAATTTAACGAACGAAACAACCCATTTAATTCACAAAATAAACCGCTCAATTAAATGGTCTGTTAAGAATTTAAGAAAACGCGTCGGTTGACTTTTCAGTTACTTTGACGGGTTTTCGCGGGTGCGTTACTTAGCGGAAGAAACGGCGGGGCTCGTGCGGGCCCCACTGCACAAATATCCTACCAAGAGGGTAGGATATTTCCGGATAGCACCCTATCCGCTTTAACTCAGCTAAAGTGGCTTTCAAGTGACTTCCAAGCGGCTTAAGTGAAATAAAATAAAGTTGTCGCACAACCTTTATTTTATTTCCGACTTAAAGCCCAAAATTTTAAAAACCACGGTTGAGCAAACGCAACTCCGGAAGAGGCGTTTCTAAGCAAATACCGGCGCTGCGATTTCATCGGTGCCCTCAGAATTCGATTCCGGGCACCGGTTCAAAAGATAGAAAAACCCGCTCGTTCGTTCACTGAACGTACCCGAGCCAAACTTCGGAAATTGATTCCGGGCACACCGGGCCTCGGAATCAGGTGCCGTCTGAAGCTGTGCTCTTGTAAAATTCCAAAGAAAATTAAAAAAAAATTTCCTTGAAATTTTCGGGTCTTTACATTACTCCCACCTCAGGGCTTTACGTCCCCGTAAAGATACATCAAAAACTAGGGGAACAAATGGGGGTACTGAGCACGCATCTGAGCCTCCCGCTCCCAAGTGCTCTCCTGGAGGTTCCCGTGCTGCCATCTGACGCGCACAAGAGGAATCAACCGCCCACGTAGGACCCGCTCCTGTCGATCCTCGATCTCCACTGGGACCTCCGCAAAAGTCGCCCCATCGTCCACGTCCAGCTCCCCAAAGTCGATGATGTGCGTCGGGTCGTGCACGTATCTCCTCAGCTGAGACACGTGGAAGACGTCGTGCACCCGGTGCAACTGAGGTGGTAGAGCCAGGCGATAAGCCACCTCTCCTATCCTGCTGAGGACCTGGAAAGGCCCGATGAAGCGTGGAGACAACTTGCCGCCTCGGCCAAATCTCCGTAAACCACGTCCAGGTGAGACACGCAAAAAGACGTGGTCGCCATCCTCGAACTCTAGTGGCCTCCGCCTCCTGTCAGCATATGACTTCTACCGGCTTTGAGCTGTCCTCATCCTCTCCTGGATGATCTGGACCTTCTCTGTCATGGCTCGGACCATCTCTGGTCCCACGAGTGCTGACTCCCCAGGGTCTGTCCAGCACAACGGTGATCTGCAGGGTCTGCCGTACAACGCCTCGTATGGTGCCATCCCGATGGTGGAGTGGTAGCTGTTGTTGTACGCGAACTCCAACATGGGTAGGTGGTCCTCCCAGCTGCGACCAAAGTCGAGAACACATGCACGGAGCATGTACTCGAGTGTCTGTATGGTCCTCTCAGTCTGACCATCCGTCTGAGGGTGGAAGGCTGTGCTTAGATGGAGCCGCGTCCCGAACACCTCCTGTAACCCCTTCAAAAGCCAGGAAGTGAAACGAGCATCTCGATCGGAGACGATAGACGATGGCACACCGTGAAGCCGTACGATCTCTTGGACGTAAAGACGTCCCAAGCTCTCCACTGAGCCCTGCTCTCTGATGGGTAAGAAGTGTGCCGACTTGGTGAGTCGGTCGACAATCACCCAAATGGAGTCGTGACCTCTGGAAGTGCGTGGAAGTCCAGTCACGAAGTCCATAGATATTCCGTCCCACTTCCACTCCGGGACCTCCAAGGGCTGTACCAAGCCTGCTGGTACCTGATGCTCTGCCTTCACCTGCTGGCAGGTGAGGCATCGTGAAACGAACTCTGCCACAGCTTTCTTCATGCCCGGCCACCAGTGCTGTCGTCTGAGATCCTGGTACATCTTCGCCACTCCGGGATGCACCGCCAAGGGAGAAGTGTGAAACTCTCTCAGCACCTCCTCTCGTAAAGTGACTGGTACGAAGGTACGTCCTCTGAAAAGGATGCCGTGCTCTGCTCCAAGGGAGAAGCCATCAGGCGCCTGACCTGAGGATATCAGTGCACGCCGGGTCTCACAGTCAGCGTCCCCACGCTGAGCCTCTCTGACCCGCTGTAGAAGTGGAGGAGAGACTGTGATAGACTGAAGAAAGGCTGCTCCGTCTCTATCCACGAAGGATATCTGTAAGGAGGCTAGCTGCTCTGTCGCCTCCTCAAGTAGCTGAATGCCCGTCCTCCTGCTGAGGGCATCGGCTACCACGTTCCCCTTCCCAGGAGTATAGACTATCTCAAAGTCATAGTCCTGGAGGAACTCAAGCCATCTCCGCTGTCTCAGGTTCAGGTCCTTCTGAGAGAAGATATACCTGAGACTCTGGTGGTCAGAAAAGACTGTGAAGCGCTCTCCCATCAGATAGTGTCGCCAAGTCTTCAGAGCGAAGACCACTGCTGCTAACTCCAGGTCATGAGTGGCGTAGTTCTGCTCATGCGGCCTCAACTGACGTGATCCGTAGGCGATCACGGCCTGCTCCTGCATCAGGACGCACCCGAGTCCAGTCCCTGATGCGTCGCAGTAAACTACGTATCCAACTCCCTCCTCAGGAAACCTCAAGATAGGTGCGCTGGTCAATCTCTGTCTCAGCTCCTGGAAGCTCTGCTGACATCTGTCTGACCACACAAAGGGTTTCCCCTTCTTTGTCAAGGCTGAGAGTGGTGCCGCAACTCTGGAGAAGTCTGGCATAAATCTCCGATAGTATCCGGCTAGGCCCAAGAAGCTCCGCACCTCCGTCACGCTCCTGGGTGGCTCCCAAGCTAGCACAGCCTCGATCTTCGCGGGATCCACTGCAACTCCCGCCTCAGAGATGACGTGCCCCAAGAAGTGGACCTCACATAACCAGAACTGGCACTTTGAGAGCTTTCCATAAAGCTGGTGCTCTCGGAGTGTGTCTAGCACAACTCGCAGGTGGTAGGCATGCTCCTCCTCAGTCGTCGAGTATACCAAAATGTCGTCAATGAAGACCACGACAAATCGGTCAAGGTATGGCTGGAAGATCCTGTTCATGAGGCTCATGAACACTGCTGGAGCATTGGTTACGCCGAACGGCATGACCAAGAACTCATAATGGCCATACCGACACCTGAAGGCCGTCTTCTGCACGTCCTCGTCTCGAACTCTGAGCTGATGATAGCCTGACCGAAGGTCTATCTTCGAGAACCACCGCGCTCCCTTGAGCTGATCGAAGAGGTCATCAATCCGAGGCAGCGGATACTTGTTCCTTACTGTCACATGGTTCAGGCGACGATAGTCGACACACAGTCGCAAGCTCCCGTCCACCTTCTTGGCGAACAATATCGGGGAAGCCCAGGGTGAAACACTGGGTCGGATAAACCCCTTGCTCTGCAAGTCCTCCAACTGTACCCGCAGCTCTCGAAGCTCGGCGGGGGCCATCCGATATGCTGGAGTAGATATCGGGGCTGTCCCGGGGTACAAGTCGATGTAAAAGTCTACCTCTCTACGAGGAGGTAGCCTTGGAACGTCGCTGGGAAAGACGTCCACGTACTGGTCCACCACTGCAGGAAAAACTGGACTCCGCACGTCCACTGCTCCTAGGATGAGGCTAGCCAACTGATGAGAGATGGGCTGCACTCTCCTCCGCGGAAGTCCATCCTGTGCTGCAAAGGTTCCCTTCTCGCCGGTGAAGGTAAACCTGCTCCCGTCGGTGCGAACACATCGCACCTTGCACCTAAAACAGTCGATCTGGGCATGAACCGTGGATAGCCAATCCATGCCCAAGATGACGTCGTAAGGCCTCAATGCCGCTACAAGGAGATCCCAGCCGAAGCTCTCGCCTCCTAGAGTAATCTCACACTGCCGGCACCAGTGCGTAATCGTCGAGTCTGCTCCCGTAGGAGTCTCTAGCCGTAAGGATCGAGCCAACGGCTCAGTCGGAATCTCCGAGCTCCGAACAAGGGGAGAGGCTATGAAAGAGTGACTCGCTCCTATGTCTATAAGTACTGCAGCAAGGGTGGAATAGACACAGATCGTACCTCGAATCATCTCTGGCATGTCGGGGTCGTAGGCCTCCACTGCATGGAGCTGGGCCTGTCCCTGACCGCCAGCTCCCTGTGGTCGAGGTGGCCCTCCTGGTGGTGGTGGGGGTAGAGCCTGGAAGCGTCGCCCACCACCCGCTGCTCGGCCAGCTCCTCTGCCTCGTCCGCCTCCTCCCTGCGGACCTCCACGGTCGACCCTCTGCCTCTGCCTGGGTGGCCCCTCCACCGTCTGCTGCTCCTCTGATCGGCGAGTCGGGCAGTCACGAGCCATGTGACCCTGCCCGCCGCAGGAGTAGCACAGCCTGCCTCTCGGAAGGCTGGCACTCCGCTGTGTGCCCCGCACTGATGTGCCGGTGTCCTGAGGCCGTCTGCGTGGGGGTCTGGTCTGCCTGGACCCGAGAGTCATCCGTCGGCTACCTGCTGCCGAAGACTCAGCTACCTGCCGCCCTGCGCTAGGTCTCGCCGCTGAAGAAGGCTCTGCCAGGAAGCTCTCGATCAGGAGGGCTCGCTCCAGTACTCCCGCCTGGGTCGGAATGCTGAGGGAGATCAGTGACGCCCGAATCTCCTGCTGCAAGCCCTGCTCGAAGGTCCGGGCCCGGAAGAAGGGGTCTCGTACCATGTCGGTCGAGTAGCGAGATAGGTCAGTGAACCTCGCCGCGTACTGAGCGACCGTCATGCTGCCCTGGCGCAGCTGCAGAAGCTCCTGGATGCGCACCGCTCGGAGGTTGGCCGGGACGAACTCAGAGTGGAAGAGGCTCTCGAAGTCCGTACAGAGCAAGGATGCCTCATCGTGAACCTGGAGCATCAAGCTCCACCATCGTCCTGCCGCCGCCTGCAGGAGGCTCGCCGCGAGAATCACCATGAGATCCGCTGGTGTCCTCACTAGCCTAAAGATCTGTACCACCGCCTCTAGCCAGTCCTCGGCGGCCTGGGGGTCCGCCTCACCGCGAAACCTGGGCGGTCGCTGGCTCTGAAACTCATGCAGTGCCCTGAGGCGACGTGCATCGTCAGCGTCTGGTACTGGTAGCATCGGTGGCTCAGTGGGTAAATCTACCGCCGGTGCCACTGCTGGCAAAGGGCCCTGCACCGAGGCCTCGTCGCTCGGTGGGCTGCCGTCGCGCCCTACACTCGTAACCCTAGCTGGCTGTCGTCGCGGGGCCATCCTGAAAAGGAGAACAAGAGCACCACAGTCAGAACAGTATACCTGGTGAGCTGGCACAAGTAATCACAAGGAAAACTTGATACTTTCATGAAGCAGATCAGTATACCCGGTGAGCTGACACAAGTAATCACAAAGAAAACTTGGAACACACACGCAATCAATGTTTTCATGCATTAAGTCGGAAATCAGGAGTCACGGTCTTGGTGTACGGATATGTCGGCCGCTGCACCAACACTGGGCTCCCTGAACTGATAACCACACTCAATACACTAAACACTATTGCTTCATATAGAAAGAAAAGACGATCAGAGTCTGCGGTAGAACCGACCACCTCTGATACCAATTTGTCACGACCCGACCTCGGGGCCCGTGCCGTGACTACCCCAAGCCCGCCTTCCATAGGCCAGGGGCTGGCGACTAGCACCAAGGCGTAAAATCCCGGTAAACAGGGAAGGCATTGCCTTTATAAGTAACAACCACCACAGAGTCAGCAAGCGGAAAGTAACTACCAAGTGCAGAAAAGTAAAGGGGGGCCGGAATACAAGCCCAACTGAAAGTACAACTGAAAAGGTAAAGAACAGCAACTGAAGAAAAGATGGCGGCCTCGTGTCGTCCACTGGAAATCCCACCTGAAGGGTGGGTATAGATAGCCTTCAGGCTCCTCGGGTCCCACGTCCGCTCCGAGCACGTCCCGCCCAGTGGTCCACCTCCAGGTACCGTCCTGCTCCACGCCCCAACCGTGATCAGCACTGTCCGTCGTCTGCATCCAACACAACAAGGTGCGGGCATAGCCCGTGTAGGGGTGAGTATAAGCTACTCAGTAAGGACCCTGAGACCCCCGAAGGTCTCCCGAAATCCACAAAGGATATAACACAAAAAGGAAGGTGCAATCACGAAGTAACATCTGACTCGACTTAGGTATATGCCCATACATATACCTAAGTCCCTAACTCTAGATCTGCTCACGAGCTCAAGAAAAACTCAATCCACACAGGAAAGCAAGACTCAAATCCACAAAGGAGAGTAAACAGTAAATCCACATAGGATAGTTCAACACAATCCACAAAGGAGAGTAACATAAGATTCAGCTCAACCAGGTATACTTTTTCAGATGACGTCAAAGATGATCACTGATCCATCTAAGTCGTCGGACCCACGAAGGATCGATAGGTACTAACCCCCGCAAAAGACCCACACAGGATCGGGCTCACACAGAACCTGTAGGCAGTGGCTCACACAGAACCGGTAGTAAGGACCCACACAGGATCGGGCCCACACAGGACCTGTAGCACTGATCCACGTAGGATCGCTGAGTGCAGTAGTCGACGCAGTCCACTGAGGATCTCCGCACAGTCGTCGCCGCAGTCCACGAAGGATCTCTGCTCTGTCGTCGTCGCAGTCCACGGAGGATCTCTGCTCTGTCGTCGTCGTAGTCCATGAAGGATCTCTGCTCTGTCGTCGAAGTCACAGCCAGCACTAGGGTTCCCGCACACAGCGAGCTCGTTAGGAGGGTCCGCTCCACGAGCCGAGAGGCTGATACATCAACTGACACGTAGTCCGAAGTTGATGTATCCAAAAGTTCCGTATCGACAACAGGACCTCAACGCAACAGACGGCGCGTCAATCGGACGCCCGGTCTGAGAGTTATTGGCATTTTCGTCCCAGGGGCCCGGTTGGTTTTTAGGGAAAAACCAACCCGACCGTACTCCGCCTGTGTCCGATCCTCGGGCGGAGTATGCCAAAAGTTCCGTCTCACTTAGAGGAAACTACCACAGCTGACGGTACGTCGATCGGACGTCCGTAGCTCAAGTTATGAGCGTTTCCGCTCCGAGGGCCCGGTTGGTTTCGTGTACGAACCAACCCGGACGAACCCAAAGTCTTCCGAAACCTTGAGTGTAATATACCGAAACGACCGTATCGATCCAAGGATCGCGTAGCTGCTGACGGTTCGTCAATCGGAGGTCCTAGGCCCAAGATATGGGCAAAAGACCGAAGAGGGCCCGAAAACGGGGGTTCTGGGCCCGGGGCGACCCGGCCCGAACCCCCCCTGGGTCGGCCGAACCGGGTCGACCCGACCCAGCTAGGCCGGGTTTGGTCCGGCCTGGGCGCGGCCCGGCCGACCGGACCGGCCGGCTCGGCTTCGGCCGAGCGGCCGAAGAAAACCGCCGCGGGTTTGACCCGCGGCTTGGAGGAACGCGGCCCGCGTGCTGGGTGGCCGGACCGCGGACGCGGTCCGGCGGTTTGCCGCCGCCACGGCCGAGCCGCGGCGGATCCTCCGGCGGCGCGCCGGGCGCCGCCGCCTCCGGTCGCCGGCGCCGCCGCGCCGGCGACCCGCGCCGTCGCCGCCTTCCGCGGGCCGCCGGAGTTGCTCCGGTGGCCCGATTTCTTTCCCGTCTACGCCGTTGCTCCTCCCGGGGGCCGATCTTCACTGCGGGATCAACGGATCGCCACTGCCGCACGGTTCATCATCGCTTTCCAAAACCGCACACAAGAAAGATCGGCAGAGGGTTTCCGGGTCTTGTTTGTTAGACCCGCACCCTCCGCGTTAGTCATAAACAACGAGAGAAAGGGGCTACAACAATTTTTAATCAAAGATAAAAATTGTTCACTTCTTTTTCTTTTAAACGGCAGTTCAATTTTTTAACCACTTGAAATTATTCATGCCGGTTCTTTGTTCAAAAAGAAGTAGAATCACCGAAGGATAATCACAAGAAGATAAACCCCTACCTTGTCGTCGTCGTCGGACGAGAGGTCGTCGCGGATTTGGTGATCGTCGCAGAAGAGGCGCTCGTCGCACCGCGGGAAGGAGTCGCGCCGACGATCTCCGGATCAAGATCAAACGGATTTAATTAATTTAAATCTGTTGATATCGAATTATAAAAAGGGAGAATTTAGAAGATTCGATTCTCACCTTTAACCGCCGATCGTAGGTTCGCCGCGGAAGAAGAAGCGCCGAAGAAGAAGAAGAAGGTCGCGGAAAAAAGTTTGTCGACGTCGCGGATCACGGTGTGCGTCGCCGAATTTTGGTTCCGGCGTTCTTCGCGTTCTTCGCGTTCTTCGCATTCTTCGTGTTCTTCGTGAGGAGGGTGGAGGCTCAGAGAATAAAGAGTAATCCTCCAAAATAGACACATTGGTCTATTTTATTAATTTGCCAACAAACGCAAAAGCGTAAGTAACGACCCATCAGTTCGTTGAATTAATTCAACGAACTAAATAGCACATTTAATTCACGAAATAAACCGCTCAATTAAATGGTCTGTTAAGAATTTAAGAAAACGCGTCGGTTGACTTTTCAGTTACTTTGACGGGTTTTCGCGGGTGCGTTACTTAGCGGAAGAAACGGCGGGGCTCGTGCGGGCCCCACCGCACAAATATCCTACCAAGAGGGTAGGATATTTCCGGATAGCACCCTATCCGCTTTAACTCAGCTCAAGTGGCTTTAAAGTGACTTCCAAGCGGCTTAAGTGAAATAAAATAAAGTTGTCGCACAACCTTTATTTTATTTCCGACTTAAAGCCCAAAATTTTAAAAACCACGGTTGAGCAAACGCAACTCCGGAAGAGGCGTTTCTAAGAAAATACCGGCGCTGCGATTTCATCGGTGCCCTCAGAATTCGATTCCGGGCACCGGTTCAAAAGATAGAAAAACCTGCTCGTCCGTTCACTGAACGTACCCGAGCCAAACTTCAGAAATTGATTCCGGGCACACCGGGCCTCGGAATCAGGTGCCGTCTGAAGCTGCGCTCTTGTAAAATTCCAAAGAAAATTAAAAAAAAATTTCCTTGAAATTTGCGGGTCTTTACAAAAAATGTTATTAATAAATTAAATAATTAATATAAGTTTATTATTCAGGAAGATAAAGAATGTACATGATGAGTCTGTCTCAAGGTAAGGGAACTTTTAACTTAAAACCACATTTTAAATATTTTAATGATTTATTTTATAAATATTTTTATTCCTTATCCACATTATTAAATTTTTTTTATGGATGTATTTATATAGAAATAAATTAATTATAAATTATATTTTAGGGTTCTTTTTAATTCCATAAAAATGTTTTCAAAAGGAACTTTTTACATATTTTATATGGAATGTTTTGAATTTCTTTACAAAAGAAAAAGGAATGTTCTATTTTAACACATACAAAATCAATATATTTTATAACCACTATAACAATTATTTTATGTTTTTATTAATTCAAAACAATCTATATTTTATTCAATGAGAATCCCTTTTACCATTTGTTTGAGGTATTTTAGCTTTGAAAGAGGGTTTTTAAAAGGAAAGGGTGTTTTGATATCTGATAATGTTTTACATATGATTTAAAAAGAGTTTTTCAAGGGTTTTAATATTAAAAGGTGAAATATTAAAATGTTTTATTTATATTTTACTTGAAAATATAGATGATGATTGGTGAGATGAATAAAAATTATATTACAGGATATCTCATTATAGATTAAACAACAGGTGAGCCCGATATAGATTATATGACGGGTAAGCCCAATACAGCTCTGAAATGAATTAGATAATGTTCCTTTTATTCAAATAAAATAAGGAGGGAGTTAACTGGGAAGGTTTTACCTATATATTTAAGTAGGATCCAATTATTTCCAAAAATGAGTTTAACAAGAGTTATGAATATAATGTTATATGTTGACTAAAAGGTGTTTATATTTTCATGCAATGCGTTTTAATGGTTTTCTTGATATTTTTTTGATGAGGTTATTATTTATTTCAAACAATAAATGAATTTTGTGATAGAATTAAATATTTTATGTGTTTTCATGTTTTTAACTTGACTAAAGGATTTATTTCTTTTATATTTATTACTAATATTTTTTTTCTCATCCCAAGTTTCTAAATGTTTTCCACAGGGTTTAAGGATGATTAATAATGAAGAAGAATTCATTTTTAAAGTCATGAATATTATTCATGAAAATAAAACATGTTTCATTTTAAAATATGCATATTGTGTTAAAAATGGATACTGAGTAGAATTGTGCATTTTTTAATATATGGGTTTGTTATATAAAAGGTATGAACTAATTATATATACTCTAAACCTAAAATATATATGGGAATGAAATAAAGTTAATTCTAGTCTAAAGACATAAGATTATGTAATGTTTAAGGCATATTCCTTACAGGAATTATTAAGGAGAGGATAACACTTACATTATAGACTTGAATCTTATCTTAGTGAGTCTCTTAGAAATAATGGATTTGGGACTCCTTATAATGACTAGAGGTTACCAAAGGTGAGATAGGTTTGTTAATGATATAATTTATGCTATGTTTTAAGAGGTAACTAAAGGAAATGTGTGGGTTTAAGTGGGTAGAGGAGGACTCCTTTTATATGTGATATTGAGTGGAATTTTACAAAATACCCATTCTTTAATGAATAAGAAATATAATTTATCCAGAAAATTAGATAAAAAGTGGAAAAATAATTGATATATGATAATAGTAGGCACAAAATTCACTTATCCACTAATTTATAGATATTTTGATAGGTCTTTAACTTTTAGTCTAATTTTACCTTTACCATGGTAACTTAATCTTTATCTTGGAAACTTATTTTCAAGCCTAAAAAATAAAATTCCCTTATTACTTAATTTTTACATGCTGATTCAAAATAAATCATTAATTTTGTTAGATCTAATTTCTAAAAGTTATAATAATTAATTTTATTATGATAATTCATGGAATAAAAAATAATTTTAACCTTAATATTAAATTTATTTTAAAAAATACACACAAGATTAAAGTACAATGAGGGAAAATCTGGGGGCATATACAAGTGAAATCCAAGTGATTAATCATATTTTTTTACAATAAGTTATTAAATAGAGAAGTCCTTGGAAATGTGGGGCACCAGTCGAATTGTGGCCCATGGAGGATTGTGAGTCTATTTCCACATTTACCTCCCTTTAGGTGCAATCGATGTTCATGTCACCCTCCCTAATAATTATAAAGTTTAGGAATGAATACGCCAAGAAATAATGGGAATTATTTGAGTTCTTCAAATAACTAACCATCAACATGGACTCTAGCTTGATTATAGAGGTAGAGATACCACTGTCGATGTATATGTGGTGCCTGAAGAGGAGACCCTAAATATCATTCATAAGAGAAGTACTAGAGACCAAGGGTGTAGAGAAGGCCACCTTGACAGAGCCACAACTATCCCAAACCTACCCTCCCATTTCTATGTTTCCAAAGATAAAAAAATTATTTGTTTTAAGCTTCATATTATCCTTGGGGTATTTATTTAGTACATATACCAATAATAAAGTAGCTAGGTATGTGAGGGACATGGGGCACCTACACCCACAAGGATTTTTGGAAAGATATAGTAGACGAGTCTTATAGTGAACATGGAATATACCTGAAAATACTGAATGATTAAATTCATAGGTCTCTCAGATGAATAACATTCCAATGTAATTTTCTCATGTTACACTCTTACCAAAAACCCAACATCCCACTACAATAATGATATACATGAGATTACCTTTGAAAGAATAGAGATTTTTATTAGATAGACACACCTAAAGATGTTATAAAAATGGGTAAAAATATATGTTAATTCAAAAATATTTCTAAACTATTTACAATAATAATTCCAAACTATATGGATGAAAATGTGGTAAACTAACTCAATTCTTGGAATAGTGAAACATAATAATGCAGACTTCAGGGAGAATCCCTAGAACTCAATGGTCTTGTTGGTTGAGAAGGAATCATCATGAATATGATGAATAATGAATATTTTTTTCTTAGAAATGAACCCCTCTCAAAAGGTTTTACACCAAGGAACTGTCTAGTGTTGATCTTGATGCAGTTGATGAGTGACTTTAGTAGAGAAAAGACCTACATATATTGGTAAGAAAATGATACAATCATGACTATAGTTAAGAGAAATCTAGGAAAAAATATCCCATTAGGTCTCATCCAACACTATGCTAGTGAAACCACTGAATTGGACTATACTCTTGTAGTCGACATGAAACAAGGCATCTGGAAAAGTTAATAATTTTTTTCACCAATTATGCTTCTATAAGAAAATCTCATTACTCCTAATAATCTACCATGAATTCTCCTAAATAAAAATTATTAATTGACTAGTAATTTGTTTTAATATATACATATATAAACATTTCATTTCATTAAAATAACTATTTAATATAGATTAATTTAATTTATTAAAATAAAAATACACAACATATAGGAAAAAATTATTTATAAAATACGTGCCTTTAATATAAAATGATTTTAATCACATAAGAATTATAATTTATCACATAACCAATAAAATCTATCTATTATTACATATTATAACATTTCATTGAATTTTATAAACTAATAAAATCACTTAAAATAATAATAATAATATGTGATGAATACAAAATACAAATTCTTATAATAAAACATTTTAATTTATTATTATATTTTTTATTTCATTCCACAATTATTTAGTATCCATGTATTACATTACTTTTATTTTGTTACTAACAGTTACATAACTTTGATGCATCTATTTAATGCAGTTATATCCATCAACCACTGGCCCAAAGACCTTATATCAATGTTCATATGTCCAATGATAATATATATAGTAGTTATATTACATCCCTAATTATAGTATTACATATATATCTAAAATAATTCATCCTATTCATTTAATTTTTATCAAAATTTAAATTATATTTATAATATGTTTCGTTCTTTAAATAGTTATAATCAGAATTATTATCATCAAGAAAAATCATGAGGATGAATATTTCAAGTTCATGGTGTTTTTAGTTACTTGTTATTTTATTCATATTGTAGTTCTCCTAATAATTTTTCATATTACATTATCATAATGAATTAATGTTTTATATTTTGTTATAATATTTCATCTCAATAAAACATATTTTGGTTTTTAAAATTTAGTGTTGGTTATATGACAATATATCATAAAAACAAAGGTTAATTTAGTATTATAAATTTCAGTTGTGATATTCTATCCCTCCTAAAATTAATTTCAAACTTGAAATGTGAATACTCGATGAAAATATAAAAGTAATTTTGTATTATTATATATTCATGTTCTCACATAGAATACTAAAATATATGATTTAACCACAAGAATTTTACGCAGTGGATGGTCATATTTTGTAACACTTTATCTCTTTGATCAAATATATCCACTAATTATTCCTAATAAGAAATATCACATTCTAAATGCATAAATTTTGAGTTTAGTAGATGTGATGTATTTGGTATGTGCTTCCTTAAAAATGATACATGGAACAAATTGTGCACATATGATAGGTTTGGTGGAAGGCCTAAGTAATATGATACCATCCTTATATGATCAAGAATATCAAAGGTAATAATGTATCTAGGGACTAAATTTCACTTATTCTCAAATTTCATATCCCAATTTGAAGGATGTATTCAAAGGAATAATTTATTTCCAACATCAAACTCTAAATATCATTGATGATTACCAACATAAATCTTTTATTGACCTTGTGCTTCTTTGATTTGTTTCTTAATGGTTTCGATAACCTCCATCACTTCATGAAAAATATTAGGAACTATTAAATTCCTCTTTCCAAATTTATCCCAACATTTTATAGTTATACATATCTTCCCATATAGAGAATCATATGATACCATTTTGATTTTAGACTGAGAACTCTACCAAGGGAATGTGTTGATCCCAACCTAATTTTAGATACATTGAATATGATCTCAATATATATTCTAGGGTGTTAATGGTACTTTTAGATTTAATATTCGGTTTAGGATGACAATCCATGCCTAATTTCATATTATCATCCAATGCTTACTAGAGGATTCTCTAGAACTTTGATGTGAACCATGGATCCTGATCAGATACAATTGAAATTGGTAGTCCATTAAACCTTTACACTTTATTTATAACATGGAAAATTGATATAGTGATAAATACTAAAAAATTTAAATAAATTTCACCCAATTTATATATTGACCAACCATAAAAAATACAATTATAACCATAAATGGTCATTGAAAGACCCATGGTGAAATACATACTGATGTTCTACCATTTTTACAAATGTATAGGTATTAGATACATCATCCCATTAGATTTATGATATTTATACTTTACTTATTGTAATACCAAGAATAATGACATATTCTAATAAATAACCATATTTATTTATCTCTACTAGAAAGGATCATTGAGATCTATAAACATCTTTGTGCTTCCAAAATGGATAGAGAACAATGAGCTATGTTCATCTTCCAAAAACTAATTATTCACTTATAGTTTTGATAGAATACATATTAATTTTATGAATATTATAACTCCATCACTATCAAGGATAATATCGTGAATATTTCTTACCCTCTTCTATATCTCTATATCCTCATGTGTCTCTTTGATCTTTAAATTGATGGATAATTGCATATAATTTTGGGAAAGATAGGATTTTCCCATTACCATATGATTCCCAAGTCTATCCTTTTCATATCCATGAGTGTTGTGTCTCATTCAATTATCATCATGGATAAGGTAGAACAATATTTATTGGTCAAAGCACCAAACACCATGTTTTCTTTCCTAGGGTGGTACTATATTGAGTAATCGTAGTCCTTGATCAACTCCAACCAACTCCTTCAGTATATGTTCAACTCCTTTTGTGTGAATATATACATTAAGATCTTGTGATCAATATACATTTTTCATTTTTCAACATTAATATAATTCCTCAAAATATTTAATGTAAATATTATTGATGATAGATACAGACCATGCATCATGTAATTTTATCATGGACCTTTAATTGACGTGATACATAATCTATATCCATTTCATTTTTCATAAGGACACATCCTAATGCCTTCTTTGATGCATCAATATATATGATAAACCATCCTCCATAATATGGTAATGTGAGTATTGTTATAGTGACCATAATTCTTTGGATCTCTATGAAATTGTATTCACTTTAATTTTTCTAGAGGAACTTTACTCCCTTCCAAGTTAGGTTGTTTAGAGGAATTTAAAATTATGATAAATTTATAACCAAACATAAATAATATTAAATTAATCTAAGAAAAATATGGATCCTTGTAACAGTGGATTGTATGATCCAACATTTAATTACAATTTTCTTTTAAATATCCAAAAATATAACCTTTATTATGATTACATAACGCAATAATGATACTTTTGGTAACCATAATTTACAATTTTAAATTTGGTATATATCTTATACTTTCTCAAGGTATTTAATACAATCCTAAAATGATATTCATGATGATTACTTATATTGGAATATATGAGAATATCATCTATGAATACAACCAAAAATTGATAGAGGTAATAACCAAATACAATATTCATTAAATCAATAAAGATAGAAGAAGAATTTTCTTGTCCAAATGGAATCACTATGAAGTCACATGGTTCATATCTTATAAAAAATGATTCCTGGGGTACATACTCTATTTTCACCCTCAACTGAAGATTTCAAAATATAAAGATAATATTTTATAAGTATTTATTCCCTCATTATTGATTTAACAAGTCATAAATATAGGGTAGATGATACTTTTTCTTGATCATGATTTGGTTGAGTTCACAATAATCAATGCAAAGACACATTGATCCATCCTTTTTCTTATCCAAGAGAACTGTATCACCCCATGGTGAAGTAGTTGTTTGTATAACACCCTAGTCCAAATTATCTTGAAGTCACTTTTTAAATTATTCCAGTTCAATGGTGGAAATTATACAAGGACCATTCAATATTTATATAAAACTAAAAATGTGCTCAACTGAAAACTCCACCTCATACTTTGGGGGAAGACTAGAAAATTCATTAATAAATACATTAATAATTATTTTAAAATTAAAATTTCTTTAATGTTGAGTTCCCCCTAGATAATTTTTAAAATTATTCCTCATTATTGAGTATCCAGACTTATATTAAGGAATTTATTTCCAAAGAGTTTTCATAATCATGCTTATAACGATATTTGATGATGGGATGATTTGGGATGTGAAATGTGATTTACCTATCATGAAAATTTATATGTGATCTATGTAGTGATAGGAAATACAATCCCAATATCAAATATAATTCTACCAAGGGAAGAATAAATATATCAATAGGAAGTATCTTCCCAAAAACCTTGATTATATAATAGTTATATTCCTTGGAAACTATCATCAAACCACAAGGTTTTTACATTGATAATTTTGTATCCAATATTTTTGGTGGCGAATTAACATTCTTATAAAACATGAAAGTTATGAAATAATGTGAAGAAAAAATTAAAATAAGACATTCATAGATCTAGTGTGAATAATAAGTGTACCTTTTACCACTTCATTATCTTGATCAAGTTTAGATATAGTGATTATATAGTCTCTTAATTGTTCTATTTGTAACTCCTTGACCTGAGAGCCACTAAAACGATGACCTGAGTCGATGAACCACATGAACTTAAGAGCACCTCCTCATAAACTAGAGGCTACTGACGAGTAGTTTGGGTATAAGGAGGGATAATGGGGATACTATACGCACATATTAGAGTGAAATAGATAATAGAAATAATAAAGGAAAAATAATCATCCAGATAAATAATTCAAAGGAATGATATACATTCAAGAACCAATGATAAGTAGATAAAACTTTTCCAAAATAAAATATGGATACTATGAATCATGAATTCACACATAAACATAGGTTCTTATGTACCTAAAATACAAATATAACAAAAATATAAACCTAGAAGATTCCTAAAAAATGATCCCAAGCCACAATGATTCCTCATAACAACCCAATCAGAATCCCATGTGTCAGGCCTCTACCCTGGTCTAGTCCTACAAACAGTTGGAATCTTCTTGGGTACCTAAGTTTCATGGAGGTTCGAGTAGGGAATGCATAAAACATAGTATGACACAACAAAATGTGTCCCTAAATATTCAGTTTTATAAAATTTCATGTGAGGTATAATAAAATAAAATAGATGATATAAGAAAAATAGATAAAATAAAACTCCGAATATCCCAGGATCTGCAATGATTCTTGGGATTAGACCTACCTACTTCGTCCAGAAACATGATGTCTTTGAGTGTGTCATGATGACCACACCTCCATAAGTAACCATGTAGAATCTATACGTTATCCTGGAATTACACAACATTATAAAGTGTCATATAGAATATCACCTCTCATCCCAGCATTCCCATGTAATAAAAACACTAATTTCAACATTCCCAAGTATCATACACTATATAAAAACCAAGTAATCTTCCAATCATCCCCAAACATTTGGTATCATATAGAATCCATGGAGCTCATCCATACATTTCTAATCATCTACCTTGTGGTGTCTAAGCACATATCATGGCATTCCCAATCATTAACAATCACTTAGAATTGGGCCTCATACCGACATTCCCTATCTCAAGTACCATCATCATCTAATGTTTTAAATTTCATAAAGATAGTATTTCATTAAGGTCCATCTCAATTTATTATTACAACATGCATTTACTATTTCAAAATAATAGTCACATTTTACAAATTAACACTGATTAATTTAATTTACATACAAAACTCATTTTAAAAGTTATCAATTAAAATTATGACATTTATTTCTATTTACATAAAAAATAGTTTATTAATTTTTCAATTTTATATTAGCCCAAAATCATACCATTCATTTCATTAAAGAATATCTTAATATTCTATATTAATTATGCAAATCGAGTTTCGACGTACAATATAATCCATTCAATTGCGAATAACCTCTACATCAGTTCATTAACACACAAGGAATATTCATAGTTAAGGTTCTAATTTTTAATTATTGGTCTAATGTACATTGAATTGGCATGACCGATTACACATGAAATTTGAAAATTTAAGTAATATTTCAGGATAAACATAAGGACCACCTACCTCAAATATATAGCTTTTCCACCTTAATTATTATCCTGAAAACGCACTAAAAAAGATGAACCAATACCAATGGCCAATGATAAAACCACCCATGACCCTATCTCATATCCAAACATCAAATACTAATTAGTTATAATCAATTAACAATATTAGGCTAAATAACCAAAATAAAAAATTTAGGAATATGTGAAAATTAATTTACCGGATATACCCAACACACCTAATCCAAGACAAAAATTCCTTTGGAGGTCCATTCCATACTCCCGACACTAATATGGGCCACATAGAACTGAAAACATATGATATTTTAATGAATTTAGGTCAAAATCTTTGAAAATACAACACAAAATCTTACCTATATAAAAGTAACTATTGATGGTGTGATGGAATTGCCTTGGGATACTCTATTGATAGGAAGCACAAAAAATTCATCATAATAGGATGATTCAACAATTATCTAGTGGAATCCTCACTAAATTACCTAGTTGGAACAATCAATGTTAGAGAAATAAGAGGGGGAGATAAATAACATTATATCCTTACTTCAAGCCTGGTAATGCCACATATGGAAGGAAAATGGATCTTTAATGATGGAGATCCACCATGGTGAAAGGTGGAGAGGAAAACCCCCTCAAAGAACTACCATAGGGGAGTTATGGGGGAAAATATTGAGCATAGTGTTAAGGGGGTGGCCTTGAAAAAATACCAAGCTGCCCTCCATTTAAAAATGGGTACCGGGGCTACTGGGTAGCTAGTGGTGCTGCAAGAGACTAACTATATGAACCCTTTACTCCTAAGATCACTCTATACACTAGGAACCATCTCGAGTCCCTATTATCTACCTAAAAATATCTATTCAATGTGTTCAGAAGCTCATAATTTTATTCCACACTTTGGTTAAAAAACCATCCCACCTACTAAACAAAAACTCAAATTCATCCCTAATTTAATACCTGTACAAAACATGGGGTCTTAAAATCTCCCATTCTATAACATCTCATCCTCAAGATGTACCTCTAAGTGTTACCAAGCTCCATACCTAATCCTACTCAAAATTAAAATAGACCCATCACTAAGGGAAACAATACTCTATTTCCTTCCAATTGATGATGTCACAATTTAAAAAAACTCTCAAGATATGTATCCGCTCACCTTGAACTCAAGTGTATGGAAATGTCAACCAATATATGAAATTTTAATCCTTGGGTTGTTGTTATGCATTTCTAAGATCAACAGAACATTATTTGAGGTATCCTACATGATATTCCATTTTAGAACACTAATTTACTAGACTAACGCTAATTATTTTCGATCCAAAAAATTTGAAACTAGTTCAAACCCTAAAAATCTCACTGGATTTTGAATCATGGAGCCACTAAATTTAGACTTTCCAACATGACAACATTTGTTTGGTGGAATTCTCAATCTCCCAGCACCATTGAAATCAAGCCTAATTTGTTGATGCCCCTGTTTTACACTAGTCCACACTCACCCAGTCACTTATCCCGAACTCATGGTCATACTCCCAAGACTCTTCAAGACACGAGGGCTTAATTCAATATTTAGATCAACTTACCATATTCTATGCCAATGCTTCTAATTGCCACCAAAGACTGATATAGAGTTCACGTCTTCCTGTATTCCTTGAGATTATCCCATGATGGCTATTTCTGAACTATAGGTTCCTCCCACCTCTATAATTTCCTAATTAAATTACTTTCCATGATACCCAAATTCTCATAGCGTGACTTCTAACTCACCACACCAAACCATTCATGAAGTATCATCCAGATGATGGATCCACCCCTCATTCTTAGTTTTTGAACAAAACCAATGAGTTATTATTCTAGGAAACACAACAAAAAATGCTACTAAAACATACTCATTGAATCCAGAGTGACACACCTAAAATTATTATCACCTCACCACATCCAACTTCACCCAATAAAACAAGTCAAACCTCTTTTTAATGACCTTCTAAAAATTTCTCAGATTCCCCAAATGATGTGTTATCACCATCCCTGAGTAAAGGGTCTTAAATCCTAGTGGCATCACATGATTTTATGAGTCCATACATTGAAGTATCAACCAGAATTTTGAAAAAAGACCCATAGTTGAACCCTGAAATATCTGTGTTCACTACCATTACATACAATAATCACCAATACACCACCAAACTAAAGAACTTATGACTACCACAAGACCTACCAGAGGCCAAAGCCAAGCAACTTTCGCCATCCAACACCATATCTGAAACTATAACAATAATTAATTATGACTAACATAACACTCCCAATTTTAGGATCATCCTTTAAATCACATCACAGAACCATTTTCCAATTCCCATAGGCCAGTCTCACCCATGAGTTCAATTACGAAAGGTAATTCATTACCAATTCTTGGCTCAAGAAAATTCCATCTGTGGTAACTATTGAGGAACCTTCCATCCGTGAGGGCCAATTTTTTTAAATATATGATGGAATACTACACACATTTGGGATAAATTTTTACTACTCCTAGAGTGACTACTCCTTGGGTCCCATCAAAACCACCCATGTGTAGAACCTCTCGATCCATGCTTCCATATATACAGCACTAACCATTGACACTTCCATCAAGGTACATCCCCTAAATCATTCAAGTCATCAGAACCGACCCATATAAATTATGATTTACACCACTAGTCTAAAACCTCTATATTTTAAAATAATAACATTATGCTTGATAGTGTATATGATATGCACTGCCGATCTTAAACAAACCATAGAATATTATTATTTAAATATGACCATTATATCTTTTTCGTTGAATTGTAGAGTATTAATAGGAATAAACATATTATCAAATAAATATAAAGTTCATACTTAATAAATATATGTTTATAAACACTTATTAAATAATAATTCAATTTTTTTAAAGTCATATTATGCTTCAAAAATATGTTTCCTTCAAACATGATTTTTATTGATTTGTTTTTGTGAGTAAATATTAGATTTATTTTTACACTTTCGAAAAATGTATTTGATAAAATGTACTTAATTTGTTAAATAATCATATCAAAATTATGTTAGGATTAATTTCTGGTATTTTTATAAAATGTGTGATTTTCTAGTGAATAGTGGAAAATTATGATTTTTATTGAAAACTCAATTTTTATTTCAAGCTTATAAAAAGTTTCATTTTATTTTAAAATGGTTTCAAAGTAAAATTATTTATATTTAATTATTAATAATATAATTAAGTTCATTATAACCAATTTTATTTTTGAATTTGGTGTAAAAACATTTTAAAACACAAAAAGTTATTTTTTCAGAAAAACTATTTTTCGCTGTGTTTTCTCTTTTTATCTTAATTTAATTTTTTCCAATTATAAATATTTAATATTTAAAAATGGATATTATATTTGTAATAAGGATCGTAAAATTTTATAAAAAAATCCTTTATATTTTTGTTCAATATGAATAGTTACCATAGTAATTTCTTTTCACCACAGTAAGCGTAAAACAAGGTAAAATAGGGTTAGAACTTTAGGATAAGGCTTTAAAATTTAACTGACAATTTAATTGATCATATTTGATTAGTGTAGTTC
Source organism: Viscum album (assembly GCA_963277665.1). Classification (NCBI taxonomy): domain Eukaryota; kingdom Viridiplantae; phylum Streptophyta; class Magnoliopsida; order Santalales; family Viscaceae; genus Viscum; species Viscum album. The sequence goes on along the minus strand of OY728122.1, from coordinate 1,643,874,692 downwards.
ATATATTTTAATCCTATTATATAATACATGGGAAATTTATTCCCTATTTATTTTAATATTACCTTTATATTAATTTATGAAAAGAATAAATAAAAAATGCCACTCTCTTAATTTTAATAACTCTAATTTTTTTACTTAAGGAGAAAAGAGGATAATTTTGATTCTAATTATTTATTTGAAATATAATTTATTTTATCATATTAATATAATTATATTTTTTAGTAATTTAATGATTACCTTAAATGCTTATGAAACTCTAACATGTTATTTATTCAATTAATAGAAAAATTAAATAAATGATTTATAAAATAATAAAAGTAATAAAATTTGTGTGGATTACTATCCTACAAGATTTTTTTGGATACATATAAATATTAGGTATTTATTAAATTATTATATTTAAATTCCAAATTTTTCTTGGGGACTTTAAATTCAAATTGAATGAATAGTTCCAAAATTGACATTAATGATATTTTATAATAAATAATATATTATAAAATGATTTAAAATTTATAAAAAAATTTAATAATCCAAGTAAATGAAATATAGTTTAAAATATCAACCATGTTAAATTTATTAGTCATTTCACTATTTATGGTAATAGTATTAACCCTTTAATATTAAAATTGTTATTAATGTGGTTAAGGTCAAAAATGATTAATAGAGGTGGTAATAAAAAATATGAGGTTTAAAATGACATAAAAACCAATATGAATCTAATAATATGATTTTCATTCAGTACTATACTATTTTTATTCAATGTCATGTCCATTTGGAAGTATTTTCTTTGAAGATGACTTTATTATAATTTATCCATTTAAGACATTCCATGTGTGTCCTCTCCCACCCTTATAAAAGGACACCACACCTTTCACTTCTTTACACAACTTTGAGAATTTTAGAATAATATTTACTCTATAAAATTATATTCTAAACTTTACTATAAATGTTCTAGAGTTTTTTTTCCTATAATACCAACCTTACGAATCTTCAGAGGATATCCAAGCGAGTTCTTTAAAAGAAGAGGTAATCACCTAAACCAATCACTTTATTTTTTACTTATTAATTTAAATCCCATAAATATATAATATTGTAATAAAATAATAAATTTATCATCCTAAATATACTTAAATGGTTATTGGATTATTAAAAAACTTTTTATTCACCCTCTTTTCCATCAATTGGGAAGCGAAAGTATCGTTTTTGTGTACGTACGACTTATCATCTCCACATAATGATATAATTAATTTTATATTACCATCATTCATGGATTTTTATAATGATGGGTATAATTTTTATTTATTATATTTATAACATAGTAATAATTTTTTAATTATAATATCACATTTACATCCTTACCTTCTAATATATTAGAAAACAATAACGTCGCTCGTGCGCTTGTGTAGATTACCGCCTCCATAAAGCGAAGATATTTTTTCTTCATTTAAATTTTATTTGTACTATAATAAGGATTTATTTAATGAATATATATTAATAATATAAAATTATAAATTCTATAAAGTTTAATTATAATTTACCATTCTTTTATTCCATCCATCAAAAATTGAAAACATTATTTATGCGTACGTACAAATTACCATTTCAATATATGATATAATTAATTTTTCTATATATAACATTTATGAATGAATTTATATATATTTATATAATAAAATTATATGATATCTAAATCATGACTAATATTTTGTATATTATGGAACCATGATCAAATTACAAGTATCAGGACTGATAAACCAAAACATGCATGAAAAACAAAGTAGTTATCACCTAGGACAATGATGTTAATAACAAATTGATAATAAATGTGTGATAATATATCATAAGTTAATAATACATGGTATAATATATTTGAGTATGGCTCTGTAATATGTGTATAATAAATATATAATTATTATATAGGAGGTCTAAATGTTTATGAAGAAATATGAGAATTTAGGTAAGGGATTTATGTTTCAATAAAAATTCAATTAGGATTTTTTATGCTTGAATTTAGTTTAAGGAAATTATATGATCATTATTTGATATATAAATTTAATTTTTATTCTCCTGTAGTTATGTTTTAAGAATACATGTTTTCCTTTTATTTTACTCACTTTAGTTAGTCAAGATATTAAAATTATTTTTTTAAGGAAAACCTACTTTATTTCTCTGTTTGGTAGAAAATATATTTTCATCCATATCCAAGTCTTCTAAAAATATTTTAAATAATGTTTTACTATTATAATATAATTTTTAAAGTCATTTTTACTTGTGATTTTATTTTTAAAAAGTAATTTAAAATTAATCTTCTTTTATTTCCAAAGTAGGTACTTTTTTATTTTTTTAAAAAAGTTTAAAAGTAACATTTTCTTGTAACTTATACAACATGAATGGAATTTATCACCTTCATAACTACTCAATGATTTGAGGTTTATTTAAAAAAAATTTAATCTTATTTTCAATGATTTTTTTAATATTTGAGAAACTTTTAAATTTTAGATAAGTGATATCAAAGGGAAATTATGACGCCCCGACCCCGGTAGCCCGGTGTCGGTGCTTCGGTTATGGTGTGCAATTTATTTCGCACCAGAAGAAACAAATAAGTCGCACATCATAACCCATCAGGAGGAACTTTCTGGTTTAGATCCTGGAGAATCAGGGACAACAGCTTTGCTCCTTTACTTTCTGAGCTAGGGACAAACATCCAAGTCTGGGAAAGGCTCTATCAACCTGTAAAAAAAAAATTAACATAAAACATAGGGTGAGCATTGAAATACTCAGTAAGGGGTTTTTGAAAATACTTAAATAAAACTTTTGAAAACTACGTTGAGAAATACTTTTCCATACTAAGAAAATTTCTTAAAAGAAAATCATCATGACTAAACAAAGGTTGATACATCAGAGTTAAAGTACTTCATACATATGCATTAAAACACTTAGCGTCAACTCCCTGCGTAAACAAGATATGCATAATAATAAAAAGGCATGGGTTGCATGAAGCAAAGTGTCCATAAACAAGAAAGGTGTGCATGAACAACAAGTGGTAAACATTATCAGAGTCGCGCACAAGCACATTATCTAAAAAAACACATCATGACATGATAAATGTAATGCTACATTTGTAACAAAAATCCTGAAAAGAAACTGGACATGCTTCAGCATTTCCATATCATATGTCTTGTATATTTCCTTTAAATCTGATACTCATAGGTAAGGTTCTTTAACCAAGGTTATTCCTCTAATCGGAATAAACACTAGGTTGGTCATAAACAAGAAATGTATGCTGAAGGACTCATGATCTCTGTGTCAAGGCCTTGTGCCATGACCTAAGGGTAAAAACCCAATCTGACTGTCTCGAGAACTATCGATGCATCGAGGAGCTTACTTTTACCGGTCTCCAACCCGGAGGGCTTACTTTAACCAGTCCCCAACCTGGAGGGTTTTCTTCTTACCGGACCCCATTCCGGGTAGTCCCATACATTTCCCACATGTTGATAAGGTCAAATATTCAAGGTGTCCCATACCACTTTGAATATTAAATTTTCATTTCATATTACCCAAGGTGTCCCATACCACTTTGGGTAATACCATTTTCATTTCTCATTACCCAAGGTGTCCCATACCACTTTGGGTAATTTTAGTTCTTAGTTCATTATCATGTTGAGTCATATGCGTGAACAATATGAATAAGGTAACAATTACATAAATGGTTTACAAATGCATGATATGACAGATAAACTTGAGAATATGGAATAAAAGAAGGCATGGTTAAGCAAGCATACTATGTGTGTAGAACAATTATTTAAGCACATAAAATGATGAATGTGTGAGACTTTCTCCCATGGTTTATTAAATGATGAGTTCCTAAAATAATAGTACAAGAAATTGAACTACTTGGCATTAACTATTGTTCTTTACTGGTCATAGTACTTGCAACAAATCTCCATCCGCTAATAATTACTGCGACATGCTTGGTATAAAAATAATAAACACTTGCAATCTTTAAAATTCCGACACCTGGAAATAAACCACTTTAAAAATAATAACTTTCATTAATTATTATTCTTCTCTGGTCATAGAATTTGATGTTACACTCTGCCCACTAAAAATCATTGCAACGAGTTTGGTATAAAAATAATAGAGGATTTCTACACGTTAACATAACCCTTAAATCCATACCCTTTTAAAATGAGATTAAAACAGGCATAAGCATATCCAAAAAAAAACATAAATCATTTCAAAGGCAACATTAATCAAGTTCATTGGTGTACCCTTAGATACAGAAATATAAAACAATATAGGCAAGCACTAAAACCCTACATGCATAAAAATATTAATTACAGTTTCTTGAGGGTTTTCAGATTTTAATCGTAAAAACACATACACGAATAAGGATGTATAGTTTTCCTCATAAATTGAGCTTGGTACACTTAGAATCTTAACACCTCTAACTACTTTTTAGTTTGAAATTAAAAACCTCATGGGGGTTAAAATGTTCATGTAACTATAAATACATAAATATATAAAAACTTTGTTTTTATTTATAACATAATTGCACTTGATCCAAAGTCCAAGTTCGCATCAAAAAATATTTTTCCAAAGTTAATTATTCATCTCTTAAACATAAAAACCTAATTTCATTCCAACATAATACCTTACATAAGAATATAGTTATATAAATTTATATAGATTACATAAAATCCAACATGTTAGGAATTGATTTTAGAAAAAAAAAACCCTTTTTCAAAAGTATAATTCTTAGTGTAAAAAAAATACAGAATAATCTTGGATACACTAAAGAAATATGGGTTTGATTGATGTGTATACATATGTATGTACTTATATATATATATACTCAAAACCATAAAAACACCATACACTTGAGTTTTAGGTTTGTAAAAAAAAGTAGGGTCGTTAAAGCAAACTTAAAAGTGATATCCCTTTTATAACATGAAGGAAACACCCCTTGTAAATTGTTCAAAACCGAAGCATATGAGTTGTATACACTTATATATATATATACTGTATATATTGTGGGTATAATAGTATAGGTTTCCAAAAAAAACATGAAAACACCCTTAAAGGAGAGTGCTATTCTTAAACTGTGGGGCTTGCATGTTGAATATGTGTATATAACAACAATTTGGATATGTATATACGTATATATACTTATATATATACCGAGTACATATAGTGTTTTACCTAAAACCGAAAAAACACCAAAACACCCTTGGTGTTTTCTGGATAGTAGAACGGTTAGCATATATATATATATATATTCCTTTAACTATTAGGCGTATATATATATACTCATGTATATAAAACATGAACCGGGAAGAAATGTGTGGGGGGAAAAAAAACAGCCGTGGCACCCTTACAGAGCAAGAGAGGCGCTCGCCGGAGGGTGGCTTGCTGGGTGGCCGGTGAACCAGGAGGAGTTCTGGTGGCTTGGAGATGCTGCGAGGCGACGGCGAGGCGGCGGCAAGGCTGGTGGCGCGAGTTGGTTCCGGAGGTCCCTGTTTACAGTGGGGTTTCTCGGTTCTTAAAGGAAGACGATCCGAGGGAGTTAGGCCGAGGCTACGGAGGTGGGTGCGCGAGGTCAACTTGAGCAGTGGAGAGGGTAGCGTCTCGTGAAATCCTGGCTTCGGTTCGCGGGTCCCTGGCGCGAGGTTGAAGAAGATGGTTTTGCGGAAAAAGGAAAAACAACGGAGGAGATCCGTCTCGGGAGAAATCGGATGGACGTGGAGAAACAAGTGTTTCTAAAACACATCAACGGTCAAGATCTTCCCAGGCGAGATCGGACGGAGGAGGACGGTTGCATGGCCAGCAATTGCTCCGCCGAACAGGAACAACGCGTTTTTAAAAGAAATAATAATAATAAACAGATTACTTTTAAATGGAAAAAGGTATATAGCATTTAAAATGAATTTTACACAGTTTAACACAAATATTTAAATTAGAGATTCCAAACTAAAAATCCCATTTTAGATTATGTAAAATACCCCATAAATCTTATAAATTTTATAATTATAATACTAAACTTTTAGTAGGGACTTATATATTTAGAAATCAAAAATCCAATTTATAACTTACTTCACTTGTTTATTTATAAAACTATGTTTAAAAGACCCTTAGTTTTTCTATAATTCAAAACACATAATTTTAGAGATTCGAAAAGATACATTTTTCAATTATTGCTGATACCTCGTCCGACACATTTTAAAATATCATGTTTTCCACCACATAAATACCGTCATAAAAATAGATTCATTTTCAATAATAGTATTTTATTTTAAAACTCGAAAATATAATTCTAATATTTTGTATAAAAGAAAATTGAAATACCATAATATTATAAAAGCGTTATAAAGACAAAATTTTATAAAAAGATGCTCTTTATCCCTTGGAACCCAACGGTCCAAAAAAAACGGTCATATTCCCTTTTAGAGGTCCATTATAAAAGCAAGGGGGTAGGATGTTTTATATTTTCAAAACACCGGACCCTTGGCGGATGGCTCTTCTCATACCTCTGGTGCTGAGTGCGTGCGCGGTGATTCTGGCGGTTATACATTTCACACTGTTGGATCCAGAAGACGATGACTATCCGATTGCCCGTGTTGTGGTTCTTTGTAGTCTTGCTGTGGCCGTGTTAGGTCTTGTGCAGGGTACTTTCAATTAGATGGGTCTTGTTGTAATGTATCTTTTAAATATATAACAGTTTATCGTATTCTTCATGTTTGATTTCTACTCGAATTCTTTATCCGCACACAAACCATAAAAAGAAATAAACAAGAGATATCATTAACAAGCACAACATTGTTTACTTGATCCAGTTTATAAAACCTGGGGCGTTACATTATCCCCCTCTTAAAAGAATTGCGTCCCCGCAATTCGATCGGCGTACAAACACTGACTTACTCACACAGCTTCTCTGTCACCCTCGGTGGTGTCCCTTTACCTCCAAGGCCCATGGAAGAAGTTACTATTCAACTCAATCCCCAGGGCTGAACAGAGCTTGTGGGTCTCCTCTTCCCAAATACATTTTTGGCAAAGTGGATCGTGGTTGAAGCCAAGCTCCCGCTTGATGCAGGTGGTTTTCCAGAGATGGGAACGAGTGACATCAAGCTTCGAGACATCTTCTTGGATTTGGTTCCTAAAGATCTCTCGAACCATTTCATAATTGAAGGATTCTATGAAAGATCCAAAATCACAGAGCTCCCCAAGCATGCTGAAGCACAGGATTTGGTACATAAAGACTGCGCGGAAGTCCAACTGCTTTGCAGCTTCTCCAAATGCCGGGAAGGCCAACCATTTATTATTCAAGGTGAAACACAGGAAGAGTCCCTCATAGTACTTTCCTTTCTTTTTATAATTCTCAAACAGCGCACTAGCCATTAGGTTATACACAACTTCGGAACCTCGGAAGATTCGAAGGACGTTCGAGCTTTTCGATATTTCATAGAGGGTTTTGCACGTGAGTCGTAAGTTAACAAAAGTTTGGTAACATGTTGAGCAGGATTTTGCTACGATAGTCTCTATGATTTCTGTAGGGAGAGTCAAGAGTCTAGGCGTGGTTTGCTGTCTTTCCATCTGAAAAGTTTAAGAACAAACCCTACTTAGTAAAACATTATCAATGTTTTTGTGTTGTCCTAATTTTCCAAGGTTGCCTAAACCATTCCTCTGATACCAACTATGACGCCCCGACCCCGGTAGCCCGGTGTCGGTGCTTCGGTTATGGTGTGCAATTTATTTCGCACCAGAAGAAACAAATAAGTCGCACATCATAACCCATCAGGAGGAACTTTCTGGTTTAGATCCTGGAGAATCAGGGACAACAGCTTTGCTCCTTTACTTTCTGAGCTAGGGACAAACATCCAAGTCTGGGAAAGGCTCTATCAACCTGTAAAAAAAAAATTAACATAAAACATAGGGTGAGCATTGAAATACTCAGTAAGGGGTTTTTGAAAATACTTAAATAAAACTTTTGAAAACTACGTTGAGAAATACTTTTCCATACTAAGAAAATTTCTTAAAAGAAAATCATCATGACTAAACAAAGGTTGATACATCAGAGTTAAAGTACTTCATACATATGCATTAAAACACTTAGCGTCAACTCCCTGCGTAAACAAGATATGCATAATAATAAAAAGGCATGGGTTGCATGAAGCAAAGTGTCCATAAACAAGAAAGGTGTGCATGAACAACAAGTGGTAAACATTATCAGAGTCGCGCACAAGCACATTATCTAAAAAAACACATCATGACATGATAAATGTAATGCTACATTTGTAACAAAAATCCTGAAAAGAAACTGGACATGCTTCAGCATTTCCATATCATATGTCTTGTATATTTCCTTTAAATCTGATACTCATAGGTAAGGTTCTTTAACCAAGGTTATTCCTCTAATCGGAATAAACACTAGGTTGGTCATAAACAAGAAATGTATGCTGAAGGACTCATGATCTCTGTGTCAAGGCCTTGTGCCATGACCTAAGGGTAAAAACCCAATCTGACTGTCTCGAGAACTATCGATGCATCGAGGAGCTTACTTTTACCGGTCTCCAACCCGGAGGGCTTACTTTAACCAGTCCCCAACCTGGAGGGTTTTCTTCTTACCGGACCCCATTCCGGGTAGTCCCATACATTTCCCACATGTTGATAAGGTCAAATATTCAAGGTGTCCCATACCACTTTGAATATTAAATTTTCATTTCATATTACCCAAGGTGTCCCATACCACTTTGGGTAATACCATTTTCATTTCTCATTACCCAAGGTGTCCCATACCACTTTGGGTAATTTTAGTTCTTAGTTCATTATCATGTTGAGTCATATGCGTGAACAATATGAATAAGGTAACAATTACATAAATGGTTTACAAATGCATGATATGACAGATAAACTTGAGAATATGGAATAAAAGAAGGCATGGTTAAGCAAGCATACTATGTGTGTAGAACAATTATTTAAGCACATAAAATGATGAATGTGTGAGACTTTCTCCCATGGTTTATTAAATGATGAGTTCCTAAAATACTAGTACAAGAAATTGAACTACTTGGCATTAACTATTGTTCTTTACTGGTCATAGTACTTGCAACAAATCTCCATCCGCTAATAATTACTGCGACATGCTTGGTATAAAAATAATAAACACTTGCAATCTTTAAAATTCCGACACCTGGAAATAAACCACTTTAAAAATAATAACTTTCATTAATTATTATTCTTCTCTGGTCATAGAATTTGATGTTACACTCTGCCCACTAAAAATCATTGCAACGAGTTTGGTATAAAAATAATAGAGGATTTCTACACGTTAACATAACCCTTAAATCCATACCCTTTTAAAATGAGATTAAAACAGGCATAAGCATATCCAAAAAAAAACATAAATCATTTCAAAGGCAACATTAATCAAGTTCATTGGTGTACCCTTAGATACAGAAATATAAAACAATATAGGCAAGCACTAAAACCCTACATGCATAAAAATATTAATTACAGTTTCTTGAGGGTTTTCAGATTTTAATCGTAAAAACACATACACGAATAAGGATGTATAGTTTTCCTCATAAATTGAGCTTGGTACACTTAGAATCTTAACACCTCTAACTACTTTTTAGTTTGAAATTAAAAACCTCATGGGGGTTAAAATGTTCATGTAACTATAAATACATAAATATATAAAAACTTTGTTTTTATTTATAACATAATTGCACTTAATCCAAAGTCCAAGTTCGCATCAAAAAATATTTTTCCAAAGTTAATTATTCATCTCTTAAACATAAAAACCTAATTTCATTCCAACATAATACCTTACATAAGAATATAGTTATATAAATTTATATAGATTACATAAAATCCAACATGTTAGGAATTGATTTTAGAAAAAAAAAACCCTTTTTCAAAAGTATAATTCTTAGTGTAAAAAAAATACAGAATAATCTTGGATACACTAAAGAAATATGGGTTTGATTGATGTGTATACATATGTATGTACTTATATATATATATACTCAAAACCATAAAAACACCATACACTTGAGTTTTAGGTTTGTAAAAAAAAGTAGGGTCGTTAAAGCAAACTTAAAAGTGATATCCCTTTTATAACATGAAGGAAACACCCCTTGTAAATTGTTCAAAACCGAAGCATATGAGTTGTATACACTTATATATATATATACTGTATATATTGTGGGTATAATAGTATAGGTTTCCAAAAAAAACATGAAAACACCCTTAAAGGAGAGTGCTATTCTTAAACTGTGGGGCTTGCATGTTGAATATGTGTATATAACAACAATTTGGATATGTATATACGTATATATACTTATATATATACCGAGTACATATAGTGTTTTACCTAAAACCGAAAAAACACCAAAACACCCTTGGTGTTTTCTGGATAGTAGAACGGTTAGCATATATATATATATATATTCCTTTAACTATTAGGCGTATATATATATACTCATGTATATAAAACATGAACCGGGAAGAAATGTGTGGGGGGAAAAAAAACAGCCGTGGCACCCTTACAGAGCAAGAGAGGCGCTCGCCGGAGGGTGGCTTGCTGGGTGGCCGGTGAACCAGGAGGAGTTCTGGTGGCTTGGAGATGCTGCGAGGCGACGGCGAGGCGGCGGCAAGGCTGGTGGCGCGAGTTGGTTCCGGAGGTCCCTGTTTACAGTGGGGTTTCTCGGTTCTTAAAGGAAGACGATCCGAGGGAGTTAGGCCGAGGCTACGGAGGTGGGTGCGCGAGGTCAACTTGAGCAGTGGAGAGGGTAGCGTCTCGTGAAATCCTGGCTTCGGTTCGCGGGTCCCTAGCGCGAGGTTGAAGAAGATGGTTTTGCGGAAAAAGGAAAAACAACGGAGGAGATCCGTCTCGGGAGAAATCGGATGGACGTGGAGAAACAAGTGTTTCTAAAACACATCAACGGTCAAGATCTTCCCAGGCGAGATCGGACGGAGGAGGACGGTTGCATGGCCAGCAATTGCTCCGCCGAACAGGAACAACGCGTTTTTAAAAGAAATAATAATAATAAACAGATTACTTTTAAATGGAAAAAGGTATATAGCATTTAAAATGAATTTTACACAGTTTAACACAAATATTTAAATTAGAGATTCCAAACTAAAAATCCCATTTTAGATTATGTAAAATACCCCATAAATCTTATAAATTTTATAATTATAATACTAAACTTTTAGTAGGGACTTATATATTTAGAAATCAAAAATCCAATTTATAACTTACTTCACTTGTTTATTTATAAAACTATGTTTAAAAGACCCGTAGTTTTTCTATAATTCAAAACACATAATTTTAGAGATTCGAAAAGATACATTTTTCAATTATTGCTGATACCTCGTCCGACACATTTTAAAATATCATGTTTTCCACCACATAAATACCGTCATAAAAATAGATTCATTTTCAATAATAGTATTTTATTTTAAAACTCGAAAATATAATTCTAATATTTTGTATAAAAGAAAATTGAAATACCATAATATTATAAAAGCGTTATAAAGACAAAATTTTATAAAAAGATGCTCTTTATCCCTTGGAACCCAACGGTCCAAAAAAAACGGTCATATTCCCTTTTAGAGGTCCATTATAAAAGCAAGGGGGTAGGATGTTTTATATTTTCAAAACACCGGACCCTTGGCGGATGGCTCTTCTCATACCTCTGGTGCTGAGTGCGTGCGCGGTGATTCTGGCGGTTATACTTTTCACACTGTTGGATCCAGAAGACGATGACTATCCGATTGCCCGTGTTGTGGTTCTTTGTAGTCTTGCTGTGGCCGTGTTAGGTCTTGTGCAGGGTACTTTCAATTAGATGGGTCTTGTTGTAATGTATCTTTTAAATATATAACAGTTTATCGTATTCTTCATGTTTGATTTCTACTCGAATTCTTTATCCGCACACAAACCATAAAAAGAAATAAACAAGAGATATCATTAACAAGCACAACATTGTTTACTTGATCCAGTTTATAAAACCTGGGGCGTTACAGAAATGGTATTTTACACATGACATATTCCATTGATTACTTTAAATTAATTTCCATAAAAGATAATATAATTTGATGTTAATTATGTTTTACCGGGGATATGATCCATTGATATCAGCATAATATTTTATCTGGATGGTTTATGATTATGATTATGATATTTTTATTAAGTCTATTTATTTTTCATATTTTATGCTAGGTTGAAATTATAAACTGATTATGAAACCTATTTTCTTTCCTTGGGTTATGATATGATGATATAATGAATGTTTTATGATATTGTGGAACACATATATATGATTTTCATTTTTATGGGTGCACCTAGAATTATATATCCCTAAAATTATTTGGTTAAAGTATTATATCTCATAATATAATTATGGGAAAAATTTTATATGCCTGATCCACTATGGGAAACAAGTCAATGTGATTGATCAGCTATGGGAAACAGGTTGATGTGATTAATACACAATGAGAAATAGGTGATGATGATCGATCCATTATGACATGGGAAGTGGATTTTTATGCCTAAAAAATTATTATTTTATGTTATTTTTAGTTATCCTAGACATTTGAAATTGTTTCTATACTTATGATGGTTCCATAATTTTATGACAAGAAATTATGATTCATGATTGATTTATGATGATTTCTTGGTCTTATGATAATTGTATTTTGAAATGATAATGTTTAATACTATGTATAATGATCATGATCCATGATTTATTAGGTATGAAATTTTTAATCCTTGTTCATGATCTCATACCCTTAAGTTTATCTTATGCTTTCAAATGACCATTGATTTTTATCTCCTATGATTACCCTTACTGAGCACATGGTATCACCCTTTCTTATGTTTTATTTCCCTTCGTTATGAAAAAGATTTAATAAGGGAATTTATATAAAGAATACTATATGGTAATATATTTATGGGAGATGTTTAAGATCTTTCATGAAATAACATGATTGAGTATCTAGTCTTAAAAGAATTTTTTAGGGTCCTTATCTTTGGATTTGTGAAATGTATTGAATATTTATCTGAAAAGATATAATATTTAAATATTAAAAGATTTTGTTGGTGTAGTTATTATCACATGATAGGTATAATTAATATTTATATATTAGGTTTATAAAAACTTAGTGAGAACCCTGGAGAGAAGTCTAAGTATAGGTTAAAAAAATATTGCTTTGGTACGGTTGATATTATTTGGTATTCCTATAAATACATCCTTGTATAGATACCACAATTAAATGTGATTTTGGTACATATTATTCTAGGGTTAATAACCATGATAATAGTTATTTATGTATATATCAACCATTATTCTGGTGCACGTTGAGTATTCCATTACTATGCACTTAGTTTGACACTCTTGGGGGATATTATTGGGTTAAATAACATTTTATTTATAAACCATTAGGAAGAATTTGAATAAATGATAATCATGAATGAACATGGTTAAAACTAAGGTGAAATAGATTTAAAATAATGTGTCTTGAATTAGACATCTTATAAATTATTTTTCAATACTATGTGGTTTACCACTCTGATTATTATCGCCCACATAGTTTTTTTTGTTTCAGTCCATGGCTCAAACATGAAATAATTTTATTAATGAAAAATTTGATGGAAAATGGAATGACTATCCTTATGATAATACAAGTTGAATAAGAGTTGGAATATGAAATATTTTTATTATTGTTAATAAATTATATCATTATATGGTTAAAAATATGAACTTGGGTGAGTTTACTGACATACCAAATAAGATAAAAATGGAGTTTCAAGAAGACCACAGAGGGAAGAAGATTCATTTTCCTACATTTCAAGTATGTTGGAATAATAACCTAGGGAAATTTATCAAGGAATGGGTAGATGTTTTGGGTTAGTAAAATAAGTACACAAAATAAGTATTTGTGGAGGAAAAATGAAAATTTTGTTTAACTCAATGGATGTGAATAGTTGTTTCCCTAAGGTATCACTGACGTTCGAATGTTTTAAACATGGAAAATATAGGAATTATGTAAATATATGCACTGATAGAAATTCTAAAAAATTATATCAAAAGGTTTTTTTGAGTAAAGGTTTTAATGTTGATGATGAAGAGATTACAAATGACACATGAAAGGAAAGAAGTATTATGGAATAAGATGTAAAATCCTAGTTAATGGTTTAAGAAGGTAGGATAATGAATGTAGTGTTTTTATATTGTAATTCAATAATTTTATTGTAGAATTATTTTTATTAATGTTATCATGGATATTTGAATCATGAAACATTTAAAAAAATTTATGGATTAGATTTTATTTAATGATTTTTAATAATATATTGAATGATATTGATGACCTAGAAAAGTTATTTTATGGTAATGTTATATTTTATGAAAAAATCCTTGATTTAGGGAAATATAACCCATAATATATTTTCAATGATGAAATAATAATGTTTAGTTTTGGTAATGATATTATTGATAAAGTAAATGGAATAGTATTGATGGACTTGGAGATGATTACTGATATTATGAAAAAGTGGTTTATATTATCTTTTATTGTGTTTAAAACATTTTTAGATATATAGAATATATTTGATCATATATTATTTTATTTAAGGAATGTAGAGAGAATTAATTTTTGGAATTATTTATGCTATCATTGATGTTTTATGGAAATTTAGGTTTTTGACATATTTTTGGAGAATATATGATGAAGGTATTCACATATTTGGTATGTGACATTTAGAGATACTTTATATATTTTGATGGATTAATGTTATGTTTATTTTGAAAATTTAGTGATATTATTTCTAAATATTTTGGTTTTTTAATTTTTCCAGTCATATTTTTGAAGGTTTATAAGGTTAATTACATATAGATTGGTTTATGTTGAACTTTTTGTATTATTATTTGATGTTAAAATATGATTTATAATATTGAATAACCTGTTCCAATCAGTTTGGTTTTGGTAAATATATTGATCCATGATTAATGAATTGTAATTATTTTATAGATCTTATGATATGTTAGAATTTAATTTTATTATTTTAGGTATGAAGAATTCATATTGAATATTCATTTCATAGAGCAATATATGAAGAGAAAATTTATCATAGCATACCCAAAGGATGAAATTGTTCTTATGATATGGAAATAAAGAAAGAAAGTATGTTTTATAATTTTCTCTATCATGATTGTAAAATAATTCATCAACTTTAGAAAATAGATATTTTAATAAAATGTTATACTTTTACCTTCATTTTTTATGAATCAATAGTCTTTTCACCCATCAAAAATTTATGGTTTCGATGTTGATACATTTATTCTATCCATATACTCTGTCACTCTCTATTAGTAATTGGGAATTAGTTTTCTCATCTATTTAAATATTTTCACTACATAATATTTTCACCTATTTGGAAACCTAGTATTCTAGAAGATGTTCATATTTATCTTTCCCTATTTTTTGAGGAAATATTATAAAACCTTTTACGATGAAGGTTTTCCAAAAATAATTTTTAGAATCTGAAACCCTTGATTACAAAGAAAAAAAATTATAATTGGGGGGGAAAAATTAATTAGGGTGGGGGGGGGGGGTGGAGAATTTAACACCCACCTATTATAAAAAAAGAACATTAAGTTCGATAGCCTATACGACACGAAACACTAGGCTTAAACAAACAAAAAATATTATTATTTAAATAGAACCATTATAACCTAGACATTGAAAGGGTTGGTATGAATAATAATAACAAAATTATTAAATATATATAAAGTTACTACTAAATAAATTTTATGATTAATGTTTTGGAAGTAATCATTCATTTTTTAGAGTCATATTATTCTTTGAAATTTTTTTTCTTCAAACATTTTATATTGTTTTTTGTGAGAATGTATGATATTTATTTTTTTGAAACATTTAGAAAATTTATTTTGTTAAATTAAATTTAATTTTGAAATCACCATATCAAAATTATCTTAGGGTTAATTTTTGGAATTTTTATCAAAATACTGATTCTCTAGTGAATAGTAAATTTTTTTGTTTTTTATTCAAAACTATATTTTTGTTACAAGAATATAAACAATTATATTTTTATTTAGAATTTTTAAAAAGTAAAATTAGTTATCTTATATTATTAATAATATAATTATGTTCATTGAAATCAATTTTATTGATGAATTGGGTAATTTTGTTTTAAAAGTTAAAAGGTATATTTTCTGAAAAACTATTTTCACTATGTCTTTTATTTTCATATTAAACTAATTTCTTCCAATTTTAGAGATTTAATATTTAAAAAGTTGATATCATATTTGGAATTAAAATATTAAAATTTGGTAAAGAGTTATCTTTTATGTTTTGGTCAATATGAATAATAACTATAGTAAATATTTAACACCCTAATAAGGGTAAAACGGGTAAAATAGGGTTAAAAAATCAGGATAAGGATTTAAAATTTATATAACTCTTTAATTTATAATATTTAATGAGTTTATTTAATCTATTTCCTATGAATAATCAATTATTTTTCCCCTTGGTTCCATATTTCTTTGAATATTACATTTATATTAAATTGAGAAAAGAATAAATACAAAATGTCACTGTCTTGACATTAATAACTCCAAAATTATTACATAAGAATAAAAAGAGGATAAGATCAATTATAAATTATTATTTTATTGAGAAATTATTTTTTATCATTTAAATTTATTTATAAATTTTTTGAATAGTTACCTTAAACACTTATGCAATACCAACATTGTATTTATTCAATTAATAGAAAAATAAAATAAATGATTATAAAAATATTAATAGTAATAAAATTTAAGCAATTAATTTTGTTCTATGAATTTTATATATAAATATCATGTATTAGGGATTTATGAAAATATTATATTTTAATTCCATATTTTTCATGGTGCTATTAAAGTCAAATTAATTGAATAGTTCAAAAATGGACATTAATGATATTTCGTAATATATAATATTTTACTAAATGATTTAAAATTCAGAAAAATATAATATTTATAAAATTTAATTTAATATTTTTGAAAATATCATCCATTTACCATTTATGAGTCATTTATTCATTTATAGTGACATTATTAACCTTTTAAGATTGAAAAAGTTGTTACCACGGCTAAGGTAAAAAATGATTAAAGAAGAGGTTAATAAACAAATTGTTTAAAATGACATAAAACCCTATATAAATTTCATATAATTATTTCATTTCAACCGTGTACTATTTTTCATAGTATTAATTTCAACTTTGAATCATTTTTATTGAGAATTACTTTATTAAATTTTAAACTTTTAGGAAATCCCATGTGTGTCCTCTCTCTCCCTTATAAAAGGACACCCCTCCTTTATCTTCTTTACACCAAATTGAGACTTCTATGTCAAAAAAAACTTAAAATATTATCTACTTTGCTTAATTATCCATGTTATAGAGGTTCTAGTGTCCTCAAAATATAATCCATAGGTTCTTTAAGAGGATATCCAAAGAAGTTATTTCAAATATGAGGTAATCGCCTTAACCGATCACTTTATTTTTAATTCTTCTTTCAAAAACTATTAATCTATATTGTTTATCATACAATAATAATTCAAGTATCATAAATATAGTGAAATTATATTTTTATTATGAAACCACGTTAATTCACTCTCTTTTCCATCAAATGGGAAGTGAAATTATCTCTTATGCATATATACGACTTACCATCTCCACATAGAAATATAATTCATTTTCCATCACCATATTTATTGAAAGGTAATTATGGTGGCTATAATGTTTATATATGATATTTATTAAATAATTATAATTTTTTAATTATAATATCTATAGAAACCCCACTTTTTCTTAAATTATTATTAGATCATTTTAAATAAAAAAACATAATATTTTTACATTGAAGGATCGAAAGGCTTAATATCTTGGAAAAATTAGGGTCCTACACCAATTATAAATAATAGGGCATAAAAAATATTAAAATACTAATTCTTTATCCTTCTAAAATCTCACATTATCCTTAGTAAATGTAGTCACTTGAGGATATACATCAAATAAATGGGTGACCTACAAGACCAATAAGGGGAGGGATAAGGGATATGAATCAATATAACATGTGTGAGAATAATAACAATAATAATTATATCATAAGTGTAGGGTAATCATCATAGACATGATGGAAACATTTTTTAAAGAAATGGAATATGTCAATACATAAAAATAAAATATCATTTCATAGTGGTCAAATACCACACATAGTTGTTAACAAAGTTAACATCACGTTCATACATAACATATGTGCAAAATCATAACAATATCATTGTGAACAAAGATAGAATAATTTTCATACAAAATAAAAATTATCTCATTAGATATATCATATTAGCTAATTAATTTTAGGACTATATAATTATAGGCCCACCCATCGCATCATAATATTTACATAATCATACATGCCACATAGAACATATAATAACCATAGTGAGTAAATTACCCATGGAAATGGTTGAGTTTAATAGGGATTTTATCATGCATAATTCCCTGAATGAACTTGGAGTTTGAAAAATAATAAGGGAAAATATATTTTTCAAAAACCTCATCATTCTTGAGTGAATAATAAACAAATCAAGAGGATTAAAAATGTGTTTTCAAAGAAATGACTTTTTAGAAAATCTTCGTATTTAGTTTATAAATCAAGATGGTAACATGTATATCCCCAAACGAAAAGGGAATAATGGTGAATGTATATTTAGGAAATATTATATGAATATATATAATTAAATTGATGTGAATGGGGGATAACCCAAATAAAAGGATATGTGTATGAGAATCCCCTTACCCTAAATCCCACTTTATTTTTTTGGCTTTTTCACCTCTCTTTCCACATTATAGCTTCTCTTGTGTAAAAATATAACTCCCTTGATTTTATGATTTAGTTTACTCCAAAAATACCCTAGGTATTCTAAGGAGATTGAAATGGTGGATTTGGGTAGAGGTTTGTCTTTGGAAAGTGAGGGAGGAGTGGTTTACTAGGAGGGGATGGGTATTTTAGAATAAAATATTGAATAAAATACTATATATATGGTATAACTTGTAACATTAATATTTTTTACATTATAAACCATATTTGAATTAAATAATGCAATTTTAGGTCCTTTAATCACTTTATAATTGGAATTCATTTGTTTAAACAAAAATAAAGGTAGAAAAATTAGAAAATATTATTTTAATGTAATACATTAAATTTTAGGCTTTGGAATATAATATTTAATTTTAGAAATTAAGTTTATTTTATTTTACTGAATAATTTATGAAATTAATTGTATTTTGAAAAAACATCAAGTTTTATAAAGGATTATTTATTTATTATATAAAGAATGATGCAATTTAAGATACACGAGTTATGTGAAAAATAGTGTTTTTACTATTCACCTAAAAATTGATGTATTTTAGAAAATTAATAAAATAACTGTTGGGAAGTTTTGATATTATGATTTCTCAAATGATACTAATTTTATAAAAATAAATTTCTAACATAATTAATTATAATTTTTAATATAAAAATTATGATTTTGATAAAATATTTTCAAATAGAGTTTACTAAAAATATTCATATATTTTCATTGAGTTTTGTTAATAATGATATTTCTTTTTTATCAATATAATATTTATATTTTCTTATATTACTCATTATAAAGATTATCCATATCACACTTTATTATTTTGAGGTTAAATTACTATTCCAATGGTCATATTGCTATTCCCGATAGTCAGATTACTATTCCAATAGTCACATTACTATTCCAAAAGTCACATTACCTCCTATAAATACCACTTTATTCTTTCACTTAATATTCAATAAAATTCCTCACAAGGTTATATATTTTCATTTTCTAAGATGTTGATAGGGTTACTAATATTTTGATTCATTTATATAGTTTTTTCCGTGGGGGAGATGATTCTAGTAGATTGGGGTGATCTATATTTTACCATTTTATCTTTTCTATTTGATATTTTTTTAAGTTTTAGTATTTAGAATTTTCATTGGTTTCATGGCTGACTAATGTATCACACCAAAATTATAAATGAATAAAATTTTATTAAATAGTATATGTGACATGAAACACCTATATTAGAAGAGAATATAACAACAAAAGACTTTCAAATATATTTCTTTTATAATAAATTTAATTTATTTGAAATATTATGATATAAGAAAAAGTATGTTTCTTCAGTACCTTACGTTACATGTAAGAACAATTTTTACCAAACAATATTAAACTATTAATATTACTTTTTAATATGATAGTTATCACCTAAACTTTGGAATTATAGGTATAAATATGATTAATTAACTTTTAAAAATATACAGTCTTACAAATTTTTATTAATTATCTATTGATTGGTAATAAAATAATTATTATTTAAAAGAAAAGGAAATGTGTCAAAATAACTGTATTTTTTCTAAAAGATGGTTGAATCTCCCTTTGCACACAAAATTTCAAATTAATTTTTAATAATTTTATAAAACTAATTTTAAAAAATAAAATTAATTTTTGAAATTGGAATATATAAATTATCAAGTTTTATTTTTCGGATTTTTTTTGAGAAGTTTAATTTTTTGATGAATAGTGAAAAATATTGAATTTTAATTGAAAATGCCTTTTAATTTAAATAATTTATAAAGTTAAATTATATTTTTAATTGTTTATAAAGTAATTTATTTTTCAATTTTATATCAAATAATGAAATTTAGTTCATTGGAATAATTTTCCTATTTAATTTTGATATAAAAACATTGTAAACTTTTGAACAGTTTCTATTTAAAAATATTCTTTCTCATCACATTTGTGGGATTAATTTTAAATTAAATCATTACATTCCTATGAATTTATTTTTTTTAAAGAGGATTAAATAATTTTAATCATTATAATTTAAAATTCATAATAATTTTAACTTAATTTTTTACCTAAATTAATAGTGAAAACAATAAAAATTAATTACTGTGGTTGAGGAAAAAATGGGTTTATCGAGGGTTAAACTAAAATGATAAGGGTAAAAATGACCTAAAAACTTTTCTAAAAACTATTTTATGGACATATTTTGACCAATAAACCTATAAAGTTAGATAATTTTCCATTTGGGACAATTGTGACACATGAAAAACGTGAGAGCACTCAATTCATTTCAAAACTACCAAGTGTGTTCTCTTCCCCACTTATAAAAGATTACCCACTCTCCTCTCCACTAAACACCTTAAAATCAATTTTTTTTCAGAAAATTAATATCTAAATAATATATTAATATACCTACACTAATCCCATTAGACTTATTTTGGTCATAAACCCAACCTATGAAGGCTTTAATGCAACCCAAAGAAGATGTAACGTTTTTTAATGAACTTTTTTATTTTACTTTATTCTACACTTCCTCAAATTTTTATTAAAACAAGATGATATAATGACCTAAGTATCTTAAATATAATGGTATTTTGTTGTAACTAGGTAATTACCTAAAACCATCAACACTTCCATTAAAAGGGTTACAAAATATTCATTCGTGTGTATGGCGGACTACCGCCTCACGAATTGATGTCGCTCATTTTTCCTTTTAAACACCTCAAGGTTGGGTATGATGATGGATACAAATTATATATATAAATGATATATAGAATATATTTATACCTATAGAGCACCTATATAATATAAACCTTTTTACCTTCCATTCCATAGGAGATACGATAACATCACTCGTGTGTACGACGAACTACCGCCTCACGATGCGTTGTGATTCGACTTTCACCAATGCTTCAAATGGAAGGTGATAAAGATAAAGTTAATAATTATATATGAAATAAATGAAATAATTATTAAATTAATTAAATATTTAACATTATTTAAATATATTATATATCATTTTATTTCTTTTCTTTTCACTCATGTGAAGATGATAACAACGTTCGTGTACGTGTGGACTACCACCTCTACAAAGCGATGAGACACTTTTCATCCCCAAACCACATAGATGATATATATAAGTATATAATATAATATATATGATATTATTATCATTATTTAAATGTAAAATATCACTTTCCAACTCTCCATATTGTCATGGAAAAATGGAAACGTTACTCTTGCGTACGTATGACCTACCGTCTCCATGATCATAACATACTTCATTTTTTATAACCATAATTCATAATTTTTTTAAAAGTATAAATAATTTAACAATTTGATAATCATGTAATTATTATTATATATATAATAAAAATATATAATATGTGGAAGAACTAGATATTTCATGATGAAACATGCATGAGAAAAACAAGGCAAATAACACCTGAAATAATGAAAATAATAAAAGATTATTAGTGAATGAGTAATAAGATATTATGAAAGGATCATATATGATATCATAAAATACTA
Source organism: Viscum album (assembly GCA_963277665.1). NCBI lineage: Eukaryota > Viridiplantae > Streptophyta > Magnoliopsida > Santalales > Viscaceae > Viscum > Viscum album. Next base: position 1,643,852,240 of record OY728122.1, on the reverse strand, counting down.
ATTGGTTTTTGAATAATTTAATAACTTGTTTAAAAACAATATTAAGTATCATAAATCGTGTTCACCCAAAAGGAAATGTGTGTAAGAGGTTTTTGTCTCAATTTGCCTTCTTTGAGACGTATATTATATTATACACCTATATTCCTTCATGAGGTGTATATAAATCCCATTTTCATCAAATTTGATGAATAATTCATTGTTAATGGTATTTTGAGTTTCAATTTGAATTATTTTATCCAAGGGTATTTGACTTGAAAATTACCAAATGGTAAGAGTTATTGTACAATCACACATTTTCTTTTGATTGTTAACTTTATCTTGAAAAAATCACATTTTTGTAACCATTATTCTTTGGAAATTAAATTTTTATTAAATATACATATTCTTGTTTGATTGAAATAATTATTTCCTAAACCATATACCATTTTTACTTATAGTATTTCCAATGAATTTTATTTGATTAATTGGGGAAATATTGATAAATTCGTATCCTTTACTCAATACAGATATTTGATAAGGAAAATTGTTTATAAACTAAATAGATTATTTGATATATAAGTAATGATTTTTACAAGAAATACATGGGTTAGGAACAAGTTAATTAAATCCCATCAATGCATTTATAGTCTCATGAGACAAAATCAGTTGGCCAAACCATATGTGTTTGTAACCAGTAATTTTAAACTGTCTTGTGAAAGGTCTTAACAGTAGAAATGTAGTTATCCAAACCAAATAAATTTGTAACTACTATGTTATGAATAATCTTGTGAATGGTATTGATGGTAAAGATATCAAGTTCCCATAATGATTATTATTTATCTATTTATTTAAGTGATATATGTTTTTAGTTATTTACCTTTCTATATTGATTATTCCGATTGACTCATGATAGATTCCGTTGTACCGAACCCTTAGTGAGTATTTTAGATCAACCTTATTCTATTTCCTTTACCTATGATTCTAGGAAGTTTACTATAACTGATAAACATGGATATACTAGCAAGAATAAATTTATTATCAAAAAATATTATGCTGTATTTTTTGAATTCCATTGTAATATAGGTATCGTGTATGTATATAGTTTACCATGACTACTATACTATTTGGTCCTTCGGGATGAGATTAATTTTTTCGTATAAAAATGTAATAAAGTATGAAACCAGCTCGGGGTTTCTTTGGTTGGGGTCACTATAGTTGGTATTAGAGAAAGTTTAATAGAATCCTTGTGAACTAGATTTCAATTTTTTTTGATTAGAGAACATAACCCTATGATAAAATTCAATGATAATTATAAAATAACATCTTAATGTTTTGGTAAGGTAGAGATTATGTGGTTATTCTTAAAAATACATCCCTTTTCTGGATACTAAAAGTTGATGTGTTTCTGGAATAGATGTACCTATGTGTAATAACTCCGAAAAGGGTGCAATGGGATTGAACCGATCATTACTCGATTCACAAAAATGGACCTTAATACTCATCTTGTTTGACACTCCTATGGGATATGCTTTGGGTAATTAACATTTTCTTTACAAACCATTATGATTTATTTGAATAGATAATAAAAATGAATGACCCAGTTTAAACCCTATACCAAAGAATGAACTATGTGGAAATAAAAAAATGAAGTATTTATGTATTGGGGTTCAATAATTAAATTGTAAAATTATTTTACCAATGATATTTTGGTTATAATAATCATGAATCATCTAAGGATTTTCTTAAAATTTTGAGTCATATATGCCTTCATTAAAATAATAATTATAGATGTCATCATGGGTTAATGAGTTTAAGATTGGTCATAAGTTCAATGTATTAAACACCTCTTGTTGGTTTTTATGGGAAGGGATTCTACTAATATTAAGGATATTTTGTTATAAATTTATGGAATACATATGTTTTAATAGAAAATCTATTTGAGGAATAATGAATTTTCCTTTTATTGATAAAAGGTCAGAGGTATTGATAACCTTTAGGGTTGATGTGATCATTAATGAAATTTTAATAGTATTCAAATAAGATTATTAGAATTTTTGGGAAAAAAATAATTTGTATTGAAAACCATAGGAAAAATGTGTTTTAATGATTAATTTTATTTTAATTATGTCCATCATATTGTTTTGGGAATGTTATAGGAATTATACTAATATAGTTTTGAAAAAAGAAAAACCATATGCTGAGTGAAAACCCATCTCATCTAGAAAGCCCATGGGGATTGAACCCATGACCAAAGGATGATAAGGGTTTTACACCTAACACTGGCCCATATGCTATCGGGGTTAATATGTTATTGTTTTTAGTTAAACAATTTGAAAAATAAATATTAATGAGGAAACTGTGGGGTTATTTTTGAGGTTTAGACATTAATTTATTATATTAAATAACTTGTGGTAACCATATTGGTTTTGGAAAATAGTTATAGAGAGATGAAAATATTTTTCATGCTTTTGTGGATCTTATGATCCGTTAAAAGTGAATTTTAGTGCTTCAGGCATAAAAATCATTTTTTATATTCATTTCTTGGAGTAATGGATAAATTGAAAATTTATTAAAGCACAACCAAAGGATGAAATTATGATTATGAAATATAAATGTATCATGTGTGTATATTTATTTATATTTATATACTGTAAAATAATTCCTCAACTTTATTAAAAATATATTGAAATATAAATGTAATCCTATTACATCCACATTCGATGAATCAGATGGTATTTTAAATCATTATATATTTATGGTTTTTTGTCCCTTAACTTTCCATTGATCATTCAATTTCTCATGATCAATGATCTCATTCACTATCTATAATTATTTAATTTTTTCCTCTATGTACATGTTCTCATTTCCCACCAATATTATCCTACCTGGAAACCCAGTTATGGATTATTATATATGACATTTATACTTACTTTTCTCTCTTATTAAGAGCATGTTTTATTAGCCCTTTTATGATGTGGGTTTAAAAAAAATATAATTTCCAAATTTCAAACCCTTTTTTAACAATATCAAGATTAAATTGTGAGGACTAAATTTATTTAAGGCGTGGAGAATGTAACACCCAAAAATTATAAAAAATAACATTTTATTTAGTAGTGTATGTTACAAAAAACAAAAAATAAAAGGGAATATAACATCAAAAGACATTAACATATATTTATTTTAGAATAATTTTAATTTCTTTGATATGTTATGAAACACACAAAAATATGTTTATTCAATATCTTGTGTTAAACAAAAGACTGAGTTTTACCCAACAACAATATACTATTTATATTATTATTTAATATAATAGTTATCACATATTCATTAGTACGAAAGATATGAATAGCATTAAATAAATTATGGAAATAAATAGTTTACAAATGTTTAATATTATCTATTAATTAGTAATACAATAAGTATCATTTAAAATAAAAATAATTGTTATCTCAAAAACTGCAGATTTTTATAAAAGATGGTTTATTCATGCTTTGAACACATAATTTAAAATTATTTTTTACTGAATTTATAAATTATTTTGGAAAAATAAAATTCATTTTTTAAATTATAATATCAAAATTATCTTAGGGTGAATTTTTGGTATTTCCTTTTAAAATTTTCATTTTTTGATGAATGGTGAAAAATACTGAACTTTAATTGAAAAATGCCTTTTCATTTAAATATTTTATGAGGTTAAATTATAATTTTAATTGGTTTTAAAGGAAAATTAGTTCAATTTTATATCAATTAATAAAATCTATTTCATTTTAATCATTTTTATGTTGAATTTTTATATAAAAATGTTTTAAAATTTTTAACAATTTCTCTTTAAAAAAATGTTTTCTCATCACGTCTATGGGATTAATTATATATTAAACCTTTCCATTACTATAAATTGAATTCAAAAAAATTTATTACATATTTGGAATCATAATAATTTATAATTTAAAATAAGGAAAAATAAATGTTTTACCAAAATGAATTGTGAAAATAGTAATAATCAATTACCGCGGTTAACGTAAAAATGGGTTTGTCAGGGTGTTAAACTAAAATAATAAGGGTAACAATGACCTATAAACTTGTCTCAAAATCATTTTATAATTTTTTTTAACAATACACATATAAGTTTTTATAATTATCCATCTTGGAACCTTTTGACACATTATAAATGTGTTAGTATTCAATTATTTTCAAAAATACCATGCGTGTCCTTTCCTATACTAATAAAAGTCCACCCCCTCTCCACTCCACATAACACCATAAAACACTTTTAATCAGACAATAACTACTAAAATAAATTCAAAAAATCTTTACAATAAACCTATAAACTTTATTTTTGTTTGAAATCCAACCTAGTAAGGCTTTAGTGACAACCCAAGACAGACACCCGAAGAAGAGGTAATGTTCTTCAATGAACATTTTTATTTTAGTTATTTATAAAACAACAATAAATTTTTATTAAAACATGGTTATATAATATAATAATTATATTAAATAAATTTTATGTTTTAATAAAAATTTCATGACCAAAACCATCTCCACTTTCATCATATGTGTCATGAAATCATCATTCATGTGTATGAAAGACTACCACCTCGTGAACCGATGTCATTCTTTTTTCTATTTACACCTCTCAAGCTTGGGTATGATGATGGATATGAAGGATATATATGTTATTTAGAAAATATTTATACCTATGGAGCCAATATATAATATATATATTTTTACCTTCTATCCTGTAATTGATAAGATAACATAACTCATGTGTACGGTGGACTACCGCCTCGTGAAGCGATGTGATTCACTTTTCACCAATGCTTCACTTGGAAGGTGATAAAGATAAACTAATGATAATATGTTATATAAATTAAATAATTATGATATTAATGAAATATTTATCATTATTTAAGTATAATATATATAATTTTCTTTCTTTCTTTTTCACATACATAAAGATGACAACATCATTCATGTATATGTGGACTACTACCTTCACGAAGCGATGTAACTCTCATTTCATAGACACACCACATAATTGATATATATATAAGTATATAATATGGTATATATATATATGATATTATTATAATTATATAAATATAAAATATTATTTACCATCCTTCCATAATGATCATTTAAAAAATTGAAATGTTACTCTTCTGTACGTACAACCTACCATCTCCATGATCGTAACATATTTCATTTTTCATAAACATCATTAATGATTGGTTTTAGAGATAGAATTTAGTTAAAAATATGTTAATTAGTTCATTATTATTATTATATATATGATATAATAATATAATATATGCAATAATGGGGCCTTTCTTAATGAAACACACATGAGAAAACAAGGCAATTTACACTTGAAAAATGAAAATAATGAAATATTATTAATGAAAAGGTAATAATATGTTAAAAAAGAATCATATGTGATATCATAAATATTATTATGGCTATGTTATAAGTTAATATCATTTTTGAAACCACTATAAATGAGTTTAAATCTTGTTCATCCAAAAGTAAATGTGAGGTAAGATATTTTTGTCTCAATTTTACTTCTTTCAAACAAAAGATATATTATGCACTTATATTTTTTAATTAGGTGTATATAAAACCCCTTTGAAATATAATATCATGAATAATTAATCCATCATGATATTTTAATTTTAAATTTTAATTATTTGATCCAAGTGGATTTGACTTGAAAATTACCAAATGGTAAGAGTTGTTGTGCAATATCACTTTTGTTTTTGTTTGTTAACCTTAACTTGAAACAATTAATTTTTGTAAAAATTTTCTCCTTTGAAATTAAATTTATATTATATATCCATATTATTGTGTGATGGATATTATTATTTCCTAAAATTTATTCCACTTTTACTAACAATGTTTACATTGAAATTAATTTTATTAAGTAGGGAAATATTGATAAATCTGTATCCTTTACTCAATAAGGATATTTGATATGGAACATTGTTTATAAATTAAATATATTATTCAATATATAAGTAATTTTTTGTTCATTCAATACATACATTGGTAAATAGTTAGTGTAATACCCTCGATGCATTATTAGTCTCATGAGATAACATTAGTTGTCCAAACCCTATGCATTTGTAACCTATAGTTTTGAAATATCTAGTAAAAGGTCTTCAATGTAGATATGTAGTTTGAAAAAATGAATAAGTTTGTACCCAATATGTTTTAAACCATCCTGTGAAAGGTCCTGATAGAAAAGGTATCATGTTCCTAGGATACATGAAGTCTGATAATTAAGTATTTCCTTCATTTATATTTCAGTTATTATTATACATGAGAATTTCACAATGATATTTTGTCTAGATCAATTTAATTATTAATTTATTTATTAAATAGAATGGTTTTTAATTATTTAAATTTCTATATTTATTATTCCTTATCAAGTTATTTATGTGTAATGTGTGTTAAAGTATTTACCTTTCTATATTGATTATTTTTATTGATTCATAATTTCGTCTACTATAATTTACCCTTATTGTCCATTTGATCTCACCATTATATTTTTTCTTTCCCCCAAATTACCTAAATTTTTCAATGAATGATATACAAGGATATTATAGATGGAATAAATTTATTCTCTGAAAAATTCTACTATAATTTGGTATTCTAATGCAATATGGGTATCATATATGTTTCTAGTTTACCAAGACTACTAAACTATTTGGTACATAGGAATGTTATTCCTTGTATCTTTTTCTAATGTAATAAATCAAACACCAACTCTGAGATACTGGGGTTAGGGTTGTAATAACTAATATATTAATGAGTTAATGTGTTGTTGGTTTCTATATATGCAATATGAAAATAATACTTATATAAAATAATATAACATAAATTTTTTTATGAAACAAGTATCAATAAAAAAGTATGGGTCATTAAATTCTTACCTCCTTTACAAATTTCAACTTATATTCTCAGTTGAGAATAGGTGAGGGTACTTATGTTTCATTGTTTACTCATGTTCACATGTTTCCTTTTCATACTTATGGTCCTTCCAAATAACTTTAACAATGTGAGTTTTCTTTTGGTGTAAAAATTTTCTTCTATGGTCTAAGATCTTCATTAGATTATCATCATATGGGAGGTCATTATACATTTTAAAACCTCTAATTTCTATACATATGATGGATCAAGTATGTTTTTCCTCTAGAGGGATACATGGAACACATCATTAAATTTATCCATATTTGTTTGAAGTTCAATCCAAAAGGCCACAACTCTAATAAGATCAAGGGCTTAAAAGGGGAAAATATACCATTGGATAAGATTACCATTCTTTATAAACCACATGAATAACTTCCATAGTTATATTCAAAGGAAAGCATTGCATCTAATATCAAACTCATAGTACCTTCATCATTTTCATCATAAATCCTACTCTGAGAAGCCTTTATATGTTTTTTATGGCTTGAACCTTCCCGGTCATATATTTACCAAGATCAAGTCCAATTAGATTATGTTATCCAACTTAATTAGAATAATTATAAGTTATACATTACTTCTAAAATATATCTTCATATGGAACCACTTAAATACTCAAATGGAAGCTGTTGTTGTATGAGAACTCAAATAATGGGAGATTTTGATCCCATACTCGTGAAAATTCCATTGATCAAGATACCATCAAGTCCTTGAGTTTTTAATAGTACTTTAAGATTTTCCATTAGTTTTGGGGTCATAATCCACAATAAAATTCAGATCAATACTCAAAGAATCTTGGATAATTCTATAGAATTTTGATGTAAACCTTTGATCGTGATCAGAAATGATTGAAAGTGGTACCCCATGAAACCTCACCACTTATTTTACATACATATTAGTAATTTTTGAAATTTAAAAATATTCCCAAATAGAAATTATGTGGGTATACTTGGTGAGTCAATAAACTACAACCCATATTGTATTGTTTCCTTTAGATGTCTTCGAGAGACTAGTGAAAAACTAAATAGTGACATTATCCCATTTACATGTGGGTATAGGTAATAACTGAATCACTAATTTAGAATTTTATATCTCTTATTTAACTTTTCTATATACCAAGAACCTTGATATATGCTCAGAAATATCCTCATTCATGTTCTCTCACCTGTAGTTCTCTCAAATATCCTGATACATCTTGGTGATTCCATGATGGATGGAGAAATATGAGTTATGAAAATTATACAATAGATCCTTCTTTATCCCAGGTGATTTAGGAATATTATGTCTAGTTCTAAACAAAATCAAACCATAATCATCAATGTGGATCTCATGTCTCTTCCCTTATTTACTTCATTTTCCTTATTTTAAAGCTCCATATCACCCCTTTGTGGCTCCTTGATCTTCTCCTGGATATATGGTTTTACATTGTAGGATGTATTCCCCACCATTATAATTTACAGATCCATCATTTTCATATCCATGAAGATAAGGTCTTTATAAATCAAAATCATGGATAGAGTAGTAGGTTATTTTCTGCTAAGATCATCGACTACCTTGTTTACCTTTTCTAGATGGTGGTTAATAGAGAAATTATTGTCCTTGATTATCTATAACCATATTCTTTGATTCATGTTGATATCCTTCTATGTTAATATATACTTCAGACTCCCATGATCTATATATATTTCACACTTCTCTTAATAGAGATAGTGTTGAAAAATCTTCAAGGTGAAGATCACAGTTACTAACTACAGATTTGGCATTAGGTATTTTTTTCTCATGGATATTTAATAGTCATGTGGCATAAGACATCACCTTTTCATTCTATATGAGTACACAACCCAAGATTTTCTTTGTAAGACCCTAATATTTTTTGAAATATATTTTTAAATAAAAGTCATATTATTTGATATTTTTAATTACATGAAATACCAATTTTATCTTGTTTTACACACAACAATAAGTTTAACTTGCAATACACACAACATTTGGTGAAGTTTTCATTACACACAACACTGAGTTTAAAAAAATGTGACATAAAAATAAAATATTATTATTTAATAAGATATTTATCATATATCCTTTGGAATGGAGGGTATGAATAGGGTTAAATAGATTATTAAAATATATTTTTTATACATATAAATAAAATTAATTATTTTGTGACCAATAAATTAAGAATGAAAATAAAAACTATTTTAAAATAAAGGAAATTATTATGTGAAAAACTATTTTTATGAAAAAAACACACTTTTCCTTAATAAATTTAAAAAAAATTTATGAATGATTTTAATTAAATATATATAGTATATATTCAATAAACTTATTAACATTCATCTTATGTTTTTTCTAGATAAGAAATAAGATTAAATCCAACTTTACGCTTACAAATGTATTTGTCTAAAAAATAGTTTTGTTGATTTTTAGGAACTTATTTTAAAAGTATTTTTTTATAAATTTGAGAAAATTTATTTGAAAAAATAAAAATAATTTTTTAAATCATCATATCAAATTTTTCCTGGGGTGATTTTTTGATTATTCTCCAATATTTTTAATTTTTTTATGAATTGTGATAAATACTGAATTTTAATTGAAATATTCCTATTTGTTTAAATTATTTATAAAGTTAAATTATATTTTAAGTTGTTCTTATTGTAAAATTAGTTGAATTATATATATATATAAATCCAATATATGTTATTAGAATCTATTTAATATTTAATATGGATATGAAAATTTTGTAAAAGTTTTAACATTTTCTCCATGAAAACCTGTTTTCTCATCGCGTCTATATGATTAATTTGAAATCAACTTTTTCCTCTTCTGTGATTTGAATTTGAAAAATTGATTACATATTCTAAATCAGATTAATTTAGATTATATAATAATTGAAACTTAATTTTTGACCAATATTAATGGTGAAAACTATAAAAACTTAATTACCGCGGTTAAGATAAAAATGAGTTTATGAGTGGGGGGGGGGGGGGTGAAAATAAAAATATAAGAGTTAAAATGACATAAAAAATATAATTAAATCTATTTAATGAATATAATTTGACCATAAAATTTATATGGTTCTTTAATACTCCATTGTGGAGCCTTGTGGAAAGATCAAAACATGGGTGCTTCTTTTTCTTTTCAAAAAATTACAACTATTCCAATCACCTCACTTATAAAAGGGCACCCCCTATCATCTATTATTCACACCTTCAAAAACTTTTGGTTCATAAAATAAATACACAAATAAATACCCAAATTTACTTTTCTCATCCTATAATTATTATTTTTGGCATAAATACAACCTCATAATACTTTTGGTGCAAACCTAAGGAGGATACCCAAAGAAGAGGCAACATTTTTCAACAAGTGTTTTTATTTTACTTCTTCTTCCACCATATCCAATTATTATTAAAACATTATTGTATAATAAAAACAATATATTAAACATTATTGTATATTTTTATCTTAATGTAATTATATAAAACCATCTCCAATTCTATAAAATGGATTACAAAATCGTCATTCATGTGTACAGTAGACTACCTCCTCACAAACTAATGTCATCCATTTTTTTTGCCACATCTCACAGTTGGGTACGATGATGGTTATAAATTATATATATATATATATTCATGATATTTAAAACCTTGTTTTACCTTTGTATTAATTATATCTTATATACCTTTTTTACTTTCCAATTCCATAGGAGATACGATGACCACACTAATGTGTTTGGCAGACTACTGCCACACAAAGTGTTGTGATTCTTTTTTCACTAACTCTTTAAATTAAAGATAATGAGGAAAAATATATGTGACATACATAACATAATTATGATATTATGGAAATATTTATAATTATAAAAAGATAATATATCATTTTATTTATTACCTTTTCACTCTCTAAAAAACGATAATGCCATTCATTAGTGTAGACTACCGCCTTCACAAAGCGATGCGAATCTCACTGTTCATCAACACACCACATGTATGATATTTATAAGTATATTTAAATAAATAATATGAAATTTATTATTTTATTATCATTATTAAAATATAATATATCACTTAACTCTTTTCCATATTGATCATCAAAAAATAAAAATGGTAATCATGCGTACATAGGACGTACCGTTTCTATGATGGAAATTTCCTTCATTTCACAAAATGATCTTTAATGGTTGGTATTAAAATAATTGTTTATATATAAATATGATGATTATTTCCTGATTATTATTATGGATATGATGGAACCATGATCAAAGTAAGATGACCTAAAATAACCATTCAAAACATATATGGAAAACAATGCAGTTATTACCCGAATCATGACATTATTATTGAATTGTTAATAAAGAGTAATAAAAGGACATAAGTATATATTATATGGAATGATATTTGTTATTTTGGTTCTATAATATATTTATAAAAACTTATATTTTTTATATAGTATTTTTGAATGATTATGAAGGATGTCAAGACTTACAGTATGGGTTTTTTAGTCTCTCATTTATTTCTGGGAGATATATGAAAATTCACCACTTGATTATTTTATGTGGTGTATATAATTTCCCTTTGAAATGTTATATCATGAATATAATTATTTTAATGATATTAAAAGTTTCATTTTATGTTATTATTTATTGAGTCTTTAAATACAAAATATTACCAAAGTGGTGAGAGATTTTTGTTAAAATTTTCAATCTTTAAGACATATGTTATTATATGAACCTATATTATTTATTAAGTGTATATAAAAATACTTTATGATTAATATCATTAATATATTTATTCTTATGATATTATATGTTATATTTAATTTTATTCATTTATGGGGATTACGTTTCAATGTTACCAATGTTTTAAGGTTTTTATTTTATAAACTCTTTGTTTATCGGGATTTCTCATGATTATGATTCTGATGGTGAAATATTAAAATATATCTCTTGAAAAACACATTAATTATACTATACTATGGTTATTAATGACTTTTTAATTAATATTACCATTTTATCACTATTTTGTACTTAAAATAATTGAGAATATGTTTTTAGAAAAATCACTTTTATTTCTATCTTAGGTCAAAAAACATTTTTCATCCAAAAATATATTCTATAAAAAAGTTTTCAATTTTTTTAACATTAATAAAATTATTTATTAAATAATTTTTTACCCATGTTGTAAATTTTAAATTTTTTTTTGGAAGGAATATTCATATCATTTTATAAATAATGGAAGTTTTTCTTTTACCGAAAATGTGAAAGAAATATTTGTTTTAATGTGAACTACATGAATTGAATTCTATACTCTTATGAAAATTATTTTCCAAGAATGTTATAGTATAATTTTTTAAGGTTATTTTCAAATAAAATTTTCTAAAAAATTATTTATGAATATTTATTTTTAATAAGTGATTTTCAAAAATGGTTATTTTACTCAAGAAATATTTTAAATGATTTTCAGGCTGCCTTTATAAGTTTTATAGGTTATTTTCAAAGAAAAATATTTAAAAAATATTTTATGAATTTTCATTTATGAATTTTTTTTAAAGAAATGTTATTCTCCTCAAGAAAATTCCATTTGATTTATCTATCAAAATTATTCTCTATCTAAGATGACATCCATTGATGTAACATATTATTTTCTAGGGATATGAACAAAAGAAACCATTATTATTCTTTTTTTTGAGTGGTTTATGATGGAAATATGATTATAAAAACCATATCTTCTATACATGTTATACCATGATAAAATTGTTATGAAACTCACTTCTTTTTCCTTAGGATATGGTATGATGAAATGATGAAATGATTATGAAACCTATCTATTTTCTACATTTTATGACATGATGAAATGTTTGTGAAACCCATTTCATTTCATAGGTTATGATATGATTATGATTTTATGATCTTATGGAACAAATATTGATAATTTTTTACATGATGGGTGATACCTATATCTCTCTCCAATGAATTATGTAAAAATTTATATCTCATGATATAGATAGGATTGGAACTAGGAGTGAACCTTCTATGATGGTCTTGGGAGTGAACCTTGACTACAATGATGGTTTGGGGAGTGAACCCATTTCACTATGATAGCCTTGGAAGTAATCTTTGACTCGTATGGAAATTATTTTCTATTATTAAGTGTGTGAAACAATTCCCTATATTATGATAATGTTATGATCTCACAGCTCATGTTCTTTGATTTAGGTACGATTCATGTCTTATGAACTGATAATATTTATTCCATGACTCAAGATTATTATATTTGATATGAAATGTATGGTTTTAAAATATTATCATCACATTATCATTCCCTTATTCTCACATTATTCTTATACATCTCATTTTTTACCTATAATGAGTATCTAATCTCATCCTTTTTGTAAGAAGCCGAATATTATTTTTAGGTATGTTTTTCTTTTTTCTGCTGATTTTTGAAAAAAAGAGGAGTTTCTGGAAATTTTCGAAGTACATGTTATATACTTTATGAGTACATTCCATGTACTCAGATATCACGGGTAGTTGGGTGCTGGACGTGTAGCATCCATACACACAGCCATGTGACCTGGAGACCGCTTAATGTGGGGGTCGGTGAAGGCAAGTACATGCCGTGTACTTATAAAGTACATGCTGTGTACTTTTTTTTCATTAAACACACTGGGGTCATGTATTATGGACAAAACTGTCTACTTCTCCACCTAGTTCGTCTGAGAGAACCCGTACAACCACAATCTTTCCCTGATCCCCCGATCAAGCATCCGTTATTCAAATCGAACTTCGTCGGTTGTGTTGGAATCACATCAGTGAGTTCTCTCTTCTTCTTGTGCACCTTTTTCTGATTCCTCCTCTTTCTCAAGTTATCTTATATTGAGAATTTTTAATGTTTTTGTATATCTATGGTGTTCTTGGGTAATTAAAGGCTTGAGGTTCACTTATATCTATCCTACAACACCGAGGTAGGTGGTTTGTGATTTTCCGTTGAAAGTCTTTGAGTTATATGTGAAAAAGTGCCCAATACCCATAAACGGGGTATTGCGTTTTTACTGTTTTAGCCATGTTATCTGCCTTATATTCTTGTATGATTGAATAGAGGTTAATTGAATGAGAATAAGGTTAATTGATATACTTTGGAGGTGTTTTACCATGCTTGTTTTTTTATGACCGTTTGGTCTTGCTTAGCCTGTTAGGCTTCCTTGTTTGTTTCCAATGCCAAGTATTGTAGGATGGAGTGATTTTGTTTATTTTCCATGCTGTTATGCTGTAGACTATAAGCCAAGTAGTTCTTGAGGTTTACTTTGGACGATACAATTTCCCAGGCTCGTTTGACTTTCACAAGGCCATAAGTACCCGGTGTGGTGGACCATAGGGAGAATAGACAAAAGGTCTTCTCAAGAGTGTCTGTTATTTTAGTTATGTTGTGACACCATATGGGGGATTGACGTTGAGTTCTCCCTCAAAGGGTCTATAGTTATGTTACAAGGCCACATGGGGAATTGAATTTGAGTGCTTCCTTAGAGTGATTGTAGTTTCTGTTAAGAAACTATAGGGGAAATTGATGATGGGTTCTTCCTCTGAGAGTCTTTAATCACACATGGATATAAGGGGAATTGATGTTGAGTGCTTCCTTAGAGAGCCTTTTCTAATGCTGAACCAGAGGGCTTAGACTATGTGTACTTCCCAAAGGGTTGATTGTGTTTGCTAGGTAGGAACAAAGGGGATAGGCTGTGAGTACATCCCATAGGGTTACCTATTTGTGACTACCTTCTTACTTGATGTGTGGTAATTTTGAATGCCTTAAAACTATCAGAATATTTATTGCCGTGTACTTCCTTGTTTACTACTTCTTTTTCTTATTTCTTTCCATATTTATTCACTGACTGTTAGGAACAGATCTGTTGGAGGTTGCCTACTAGTATTTAGTCTCACACCCTCTTTGGGTCATGATTTTGGTCCCAAACAGATTATAATGTTGTAGGTATAAATAAGGTCAAGTGCCCTTCTACTTCTAGTACCTGATTGTTTGGAGCTGGAGAGCATGAGACCCAGCTGAGGCTTGCGATGCTGTGGAGCTATTTACTGTTTTTCTTGTACTTTGATTTAGTTTTTTATTTCAAAATTGTGACTTGTTTGGCTACTTTTCTAGACATATGTATCATGCATCATTTATAAATATGTGATCCATATATTTATTTCTTTAGACTTCCGTTTTTTCTTATTGTTTGATATTATTACTGTTTCTGCTATTATTATCTGTTTCTCTTCCACTGTGTTACTCTGCCAATGAGGGCATAGTTTCTCCACTATCACAACCAAGGCCCTTGCTGCTAGTCAGCAGCCTCTGGCGTTAGGGGAAATATGCTTGAATCAATGTGACCAACTGGGTATGGGGCACCTCTAGGTGGCTTTCAGAACCGAGACATTAGAAAGTGGTATCATAGGACTTATTTTCTCTTGACTTACTATTTTGAGCCTATAGACAGGGATAAGAAGAAATTGGTACTTGGTAATAAGCTGTGCCCGGGAGTAAGTAACCCGTGTACAGGGAAAAGCCAACCTACCTTGTTTATTTCAATTTTTCTAGTTTTGCAATTATTACAGTTGATTTGATTTCACCTTGAGTGATTCACATGTTTTGTGCTGTTATTTTTGATGTTTTTGAGGTTCTATTTCTGTTGAAACACGATGAGATGAGGGTATACCATCTCATGCATCATATAGGAACTTGCTAGAAATCACATATCATGCATTATTACCATGCCATTTAGGATTCATTAGCGATTGTATGTTGTTGTGATAGATGTTGTGCTAGATATTAATGTTTTTTTTGATAGATGCCTTGATATAATACATTCTGTTTGATAGGGTATTTTTTGTGTAAGTTTTTGTTTGAATGAATTCCAAACTTTGGTTCTCGAGGTGTTATGGGCCCTCATAGACTAAAATTTGGTGAATCATTGATCTATTATGCTTGTTATTGACATGTATAAGATACCAAGATTTGATTCGTGGGGAGTATGGCCCCCCACGGATTGGAATTTGGAACCTTAATGTTTATTTCAGAATTTTTCTGGGCCCCTGCGTAGTTTTTGAGGCATACTGTCCAAAAAAACTCAGAATACATAGCGTGTAATGTTGAATACATGCCATGTGTTATTTTGTTCAGGAAGAAACTGTTTTTCTTAAGTACACTCCGTGTACAGTATGTACACACCGTGTAGTCTCTAACAGTGTATCAGACTGTGTGGGTAGAGACACCGGGTTTGAAATCTTTGGTAGGACACACCATGTACCGGCTGTACACACTATGTTATAAAACCATATAGTCGACCATGTCACTAACAACATGAGTTGGTTGATTATTCTCTAATTCATGTCATGTTAGTCTTAAACACACTGTGTAGTGTAATCCCTAGAATCCTTCCATGTCACTAACAACACGGGTTGGCGAAGTCTTCCTATTACACACCATATCTATCTAGAACATGCTGTGTAGTGTGATCCGTGTATCCGGCCATGTCACTAACAACACAGGTAAGTGAATCTCATCTAGTACACGCCGTGTATGGAACTAACACACCATGTAGTATTGTTCTAGGAGAGTCGTGTGGCTTAGCCATGTAGAAGAACTCAAGAAGGGGAAGAGGATTCAAGTACATGTTGTGTGTAAGCACAACATGCTGTGTATGGAGTGTTACACAACCAGTTTTGGCAGACATACACACCCATGTGAATGACTTATAGAAACATGCCATGTACTCAAATATACACGTTGTGTATCCATGTTTTTAAAAACATGAATGGTTTACTTCTCCCGTTTACTCCTTTCTCTTCTAGTTTCTAGTCCATGATAATTTTGATCTATGTTGTGTGCTTCACCTTTCAGATCCTTCGGTTGTATATTAGTTTCAAGGCAATGATCAGACACCGGACATGACTGGTCAAGGAAATCCAGCAGATCCTCTTGTAGTGCCAGTCTTGGCACCAACCGTAATTTTGGACACAGGTGCTGATGCACAATTCCGAGAGGGTTTTATATGGTTCATTCAGAACTTCTGAGGAGTACTGCATCCTTCCCCTTCTATGGCGGAGTTGACATGGGTTTTCCAGTAGCAGCATCCTCCCACATTTGCAGGGGAAGGAGGACCTCAGGCTATGGAGTCATGGTTAGAAGCCATGCTGACGATCTTCGAGCATCTGGAGATTCCTCCAGAGAGGAGGGTCAAGATCTCTATGTACATGCTTCGGGATTCTACCAAGAGATGGTGGGATGTGATCTCACATGCAGAACACTAGTAGGTTATGGCTTGGGAAGAGTTCTAGTGTTCCTTCTATGATTAATTTTATCCAGAGACTTTGAGGTCTGATCGTGCCATAGAGTTCATGAGTTTGTAGTCGGGCACTCTTTCTATTATTGATTATTCTTCTCATTTCACCGATCTGCAATGCTTTACACCCTTTCTAGGGGGTGATGGGTTTTTCATGGCAAAAATGTTTGAGAATGGTATTTGGTAGGAGATTCGGGCTCAGATGAACATCTTTAGGTTGAATTCGATATCTTCTATAGTCAACTAGGCACTAGTAATAGAGTGTAACCTAAGGGATTCTGGATTTTGAGCCAGGGAGGTTCAACATCCAATGTTAGTAATTCACCGGTTGATAGTAGGAAGCTTCGTAGGAGAACTATGTGTGAAGATCCGAGTAAGCGGGATGCACCTTTAGGTAGCCAGGTGGTATGCTACTAGTGTGGAAAGGTCGGGCATACAAGGCCAATTTTTTCGAGAGACCTAGTGGAGTGCCGATATTGTGGAAAGAAAGCTCATCTTCAATGTTTCTATCAGATATTCTCACCCGTAGCTGGTGACATGGGTCTTCTATGACTCCATGTTCAGGAGCAGCACCACTAGTTTCTCATCAGTCTAGGAACTAGAGTTCTGTTAGATGTTCAGGCTGAGGTGGAGGTCCCGACCGTGGTATTCAGTCGCAGGGATTTCATCGACAACATGGTTGATCTACTCTGAGTGGTCAGGCAGGGTCACAGGGCCGCGGTTCAGGTCATACTTTTATAGTGGGAAAGACTCAGCAGGTGTAGGATCCCAAAACCTCTACAGTTCGAAGTACGACCTTAGTTGCCTCAGTTTTAGCTTATGCTCTTTTCAATTCAGGGGCTTCCTATAGCTTTATATCTATTTCTGTTGTGGAGAGTCTTGGGCTCTGTATCTTTACTTCTTCTAATGTCTTGACGTTGGAAACACCATTGGGGACTAGAACAACTAGTGTAAATCAGTGAACAGAGTGCCCTCTTAAGGTTGGTGGGTGTCACTTCTTATGGGACCTTTATTTCCTAGAGATGTCAGGCTATGATGTCATTATAGGAATGGACTGGTTAGTTCCCTTTCAGGAAGTTGTCGATTTCTATCGCCATAGGGTGTGTTTCACATCACCAGAGGGAAGATCGTTTCTTCATAAGGGAGAATGGGATGTCCAGGAAAGTAGAGCAGGACCCGAGCATCATGGGTTGAGAGGAGTTACATCCCAGATTGATAGTCTTTATCTAGATGACCATGAGACTTCATAGATGGACTTTCCCCCAATGGTGTACTATTTCAGGGATGTCTTTCTAGAGGAATTTTCAGGTTTTCCTCCAGAGTGAGAGGTATAATTTTCTTTTGAGATCGTTCCAGGAGCGGCAGAAGTGTCCATTACTCCTTACAGGATGGATACACTAGAGTTATATGAGCTCAAGAAGCAGTTGGAGGAGTTGTAGGCTAAGGGTTTTATCTGACCCAGTACTTCTCCTTAGGGTTCCCCTGTCCTTTTTGTGAAGAAGGCAGACAATACCCTCCTACATTGCATGTATTATCAGAAGTTGAACCCGTTTATGGTGAAGAACCAATATCCCTTACTGAGGATTGAGGATCTCTTTGATCAGCTTCCAAGAGCCCGGGTGTTCTTGAATATTGTATTGAGATACGCTTACCATCAGTTTCATAGTAGACCATATGATATACCACTTACTGCTTTCTGGAGTAGGTATGGTCTATACGAATATGTGGTTATTCCATTCGGTCTCACGAATGCGCCTGCAGTCTTCATGGCACTGAGGAACCAAGGGTTCCATCCATACTTGGATTCTTTTGTGGTGGTTTTTGTGGATGATATCTTGGTGTACTCTCACACTCAACACGACCATGCTACCCATCTTGAGATCATTTTGATTACACTGAGAGAGAATTATTTATATGCTAAGCTCTCAAAATGCCACTTTTGGATGGACCCGATTCACTTATTAGGTTATGTTATTTCAAAGATAGGAGTATCAGTAGACCTAGAGAAAGTGAGAGTAGTAGTTTCCTAGGAGAATCCGAAGAATGTATTTGAGGTGTGGAGTTTTCTAGGGTTGGTTGGATACTAAAAAAATTTCATACAGAACCTTTCACACTAAGTAGTGCCACTGACAGGCCTGACTAAGAATGGTGAAAAGTTCTTATAGTTAGATTCTTGTGAGTCAGCCTGTTAGGAGCTGAAAGGGAGGTTGAATTTATCACCGATACTAGTATTTACAGAGTCAGGAAAGAGCTATTCTATGTATTGTGATGCATCGGGTATCGGGCATGGAGTAGTGCTTATGCAGGGGGAAGGAGTCGTTGCATATGGGTCTCAGTAGTTGAGGCCACATGAGAAGAATTACCCGATGCATGAACATGAGTTGGCTACAGTTGTTCATGCCTTACACTATTGGAGACATTATCTTTTGGGAGAGAATTTTGTGGTTTTCACAGACCACAAATGTCTAAAGTATATCTTCACTCAGCATGACATGAATTTGAGACAGTAAAGATGGGTTGAGTACCTTTAGTCTTTTGACTTTGATCATGACTACACGCCGGGGAAAGGCAATGTAGTGGATAATGCATTGAGTAGGTGGACTCAGATACTGGCAGTTTAGGAGGCCAACAGTGAGTGTCAGATTATGGATCTATTATCTGAGATACATTTGTAGGTACACGATAGGTAGGGGAAGACATTTCTTTCTTCTGTAGTTGTTACCTCTACTCTTCTTGACTAAGTGAGAATGAGGCAACTATCAGATTATAAAGGCCTAGTCCTATGGGAAAGCGTGTCAGGAGAGGAACCTTTTCTTGTGTGGACCATAGGCGAGGATGAGATGTTTCATTTCCATGGGCGTGTACGGGTGTCAGCAGACATACTTGAGGAGATGATGCGGGACTTTCACTCCTTAGATCGGGCAATTCATCATGGTGTCACCAAGATGTATCGTGATCTACACCGTCAATATTGGTGTGCAGGTATGAAGATAGATGTTGCTGGTTTCATGATGAGGTGTTCCACCTATCAGCAGGTGAAGGTGGAATATCAGCGACCAACAGGGCTTTTTGAAGTAGTTACCCATTCTTGAGTGGAAATGAAATGATGTCATGATGAACTTCATGACAGGTTTTCTGAGGTCGCCTTGAGGGAATGATTCTGTTTGTGTTGTCATTGATAGACTCACGAAGGTTTCTAACTTCTTTCCAATCAAGGATACTTTTAGTGTTGTTGATCTGGGAAGGTAGTACATCCGAGAGATTGTACATTTACATGGGGTTCTACACTCTATTTTTTTAGACAGGGATGTTCATTTTACTTCTCGAGCCTATCAGGGGCTGCAGAAGGACTTGGGTGCATAGGTATTTCTAAGTATAGATTACCACCCATAGATAGATGGCCAGTCCGAGTGTACAATTTAGGTGATTGAGGACTTGCTTCATGCATACATCCTGGATTTTAGGGGTTCTTGGGAGAAACACCTACCTATTGTGGATTTTTCCTACAATAATAGTTTTCAAGATACTATTCAGATGGAACCTTATGAGGCTTTGTACGGTATGCCATGATGATCACCCTTATGTTGGCAGGAGGAAGGAGAGGTAGCTATTCTAGGACCTCATCTTGTATAGGAGACCACAGAGCAGATAGAGTTAATTCAAAAGAGGATGGCTACTGCATAGTCTAGAAAGAAGTCTCATGCTAATCAACAGAGACAAACTATAGAGTTTGAGGTCGGGGATCAGGTTTTCCTATGTGTCACACCGATGTTGGGGTACAATAGGATTAGGAGACAAAGTAATCTTTCACCGAGGCACATCAGAACATTTTCGGTTTTGGAGATAGTTAGTCCGGTTTCCTATCAGTTATAGTTTCCTCAGAGGTATCGGGCTATGCATGAATTTTATACGTTTTTCAGCTGTGATGTTACCTCTCGGACCCATAGCATGTTTTTCAATCTGAGGAGGTTGAGTTAGAGGTGGACGCCTCATTCGAGGAGCATTCTATCCGGATTGTTGATCGTAGTACGAAAGTTCTCCGTGGCTGGTCTGTTCCTACGGTACAAGTTCTATGGAAGCATGGATAGGTGTAGAACGAGACCTGGGAGAGGGAGACTGATGTATGATTATAGTGTCCAGAGATGTTTGAGGGTTCTTATTCTACACCGCCTTTCAAGGGAAATTTGGGGACAGATTTCTTTTAGAGAGGAAGTTTGTATGAACCCAGATCTTCTTTTCAGGTATGTTTTACTTTTTCTGGTGTTTTTTTGATAAAAATAGGAGTTTCTAGAAATTTTTTAAGTACATGCCATGTACTTTATGTGTACATGCCATGTACTTGGATACCGCGGGTTGTCTGGTGCTGGCCATGTAGCGGCCATGCACACAGCCGCGTGTGGTATCTTGGACACCGTTTAATGTGGGGGCCGGTGAAGGAAAGTACACGTCGTGTACTTATAATGTACACTCCTTCTACTTTCTTTTTTTATTAAATGCACCGAGGTCACATCTGACAAAAAAACCATCTACTTCTCGACCTAGTTCATCCAAGAGAACCCGTACGGCTGTAGTCTTTACCCGAGCCCCCAATGGAGTTTCTGTTTCCCGAATTGAACTATGTCGGTGGCATTGGAATCGCATCAGTGAGTTCTCTCTTCTTCTTGATCACCTTTTTTTGATTCCTCCTCTTTCTCATGTTATCGTCGGTTGAGTGTTTTTAACGTTTTTGTAGATCTATAGTGTTCTTGGTTGATTCAAGGCTTGAGGTTCATTAATATCGATCCTACAACACCGAGGTAGGTGGTTTGTGACTTTATGTTGAAAGTCTTTGAGTTATATGTACAAAAGTTCCCAATACCCTTGAACGGGGTACTGCGTGTTTACTATTTTAGCCCCGTTATTTGTATGCTATGCTTGTATGCTTGAATTGAGGTTAACTGAATGATAATAGGGTTAATTGCTATACTTTGGAGGTGTTTTTCCATGCTTGTTTGTTTATGACTATTTGGTCTTTCTTAGCCTGTTAGGATGCCTTTTTTTGTTTCCCATACCTTGTATTATAAGATGGAGTGATATTGTTTATCTGCCATGCTATTATGCTGTAGACTGTTAACCGAGTATTTCTTGAGGTTTAATTTGGCCTATAAACTTTTCCATGCTCTTTCGACTTACACTGGGCCGTGAAAACCTGGTGTAATGGACCATAGAGAGAATATATGTAAGGGCTTCTCCAGAGTGTCTGTTATTTTAGTTACTCTATGAGACCATAGGGGGGATTGATGTGGAGTGCTTACTCAGAGGGTTTATAGTTACGTTATGAGGCCACATGGGGAATTGATATTGAGTGCTTCCTAAGAGTGCCCATAGTTTTTGTTAAAATACAATAGGGGTAATTAATGATGAGTGCTTCCTGAGAGAGTCTTTAATAACACTTGGCTATAAGGGGAATTTTCGTTAAGTGCTTCTTAAGAGATATTTTACTAAAGTTGAACCATAGGTGTTAGACTATGTGTAATTCCCAGAAGGTTTCTTGTGTTTTTTAGGTAGAACCAGAGGGGATAGGCTGTAAGCACATCCCAGAGGGTTACCTATTTGTGACTATCTACTTACTTGATGTGTGGTAAATTTGAATGCCTTGAAACTATTGGAATGTTTACTGCTGTGTACTTCGTTGATTAATGTTTTTTTTCTTATTGCCTGCCATATTTATTCATTGAATGTTAGGCATAGATCTCTTGGTGGTTTCCTACTGGGATTTAGTCTCACACCCTATTTGGGTCATGCTTTTGGGCCCAAACAAATTATATTGTTGCAGGTCTAGATAAGGGAAAACACCATTATACTTCTAATACTTGACTGTTTGGAGTTGGAGAGCACGGGTCCAAGCTGAGGCTTGCGATGCTGTGGAGCTTTTTACTATTTTTCTTGTACTTTGGTTTAGTTTCTGTATTTCAGCATTGTGACTTGTTTGGATGCTTTCCTAGACATATGTATCATGCATCATTTATATATATATAATCCAGCTGTTTATTTCTTCAGACGTCCGCTGTTTCTTATTGTTTGATATTATTACTACTTCTGCTATTGTTATATATTTCTCTTCCACTATGTTACTCTACCGATGAGGGCATAGTTTCCCCACTATCACACCCAAGGACCTCGCTGCTAGTCGACATCCTCTAGAATTAGGGGAAATGCGCTTGAGGCCATGTGACTAACCGGGTATGGGGTGCCTCTAGGTGGCTTCCTGAACAGAGATGTTACTCTTTCATATGTTTCCTTTCCACAAGTTATGAATACTACTATAAAACTGGGTTTATCTAGTGCTAGGTATTTAACAATGTAAGCTAAAAATTCTATTAATGACCCACTTTGTTAGTGCTAGAAAAAGCACTGTTAAAGGGGGAATTTAATAACACTCTATTTAGTGATGATAAAAGGGGTCTTTCAGAGTGAAAAAAGTGCTGTTAATGGGAGACCTTTATCAATTATTTTTTCAAGCACTGCGAAATGGGGTCTGTTATCAGAGCTTGTAATAAAGCACTGATGGGGGGGGGGGGGGGTTACCAGCTCTTTTTTAGAAGTTATGATAAATACACCCCTTTATCTACATTTTTTTACTAGCGCTGATAAAAGTATACTTCAAAAAAAGTATATCTCATTAAAAATAATATACTAATATATAAGTATATTTGTATTTTTATAAATATAATATATATTTTTTGAAATATGTTTTAGATAAGGTAAATATCCCTTTACACATAAAATATAATATATTTAGTGAAAGTCGCTTATAAAATAACTAAATAAATATTTTTATTTAATAATTTTCTTATTATTAATGCGTAATAGTCATTTAATATAAATTTGAAGATAAATAAAATCAAAAAATTAATAAAATATCTAAAATAATTTGAAAACGTAACTCAAACTTTAAACAACCATAACTTTTGATCCGGGTGTCAGTTTGGGCTATACCACATATCAAATCAAATCCTGTTACAATCTCTACACCATCATGACAAGGGGGGACCTCAGTCTCTAATTTTTATTCTAAAAGGACCATGAGGCCTCCAAAATTGAGGTTTTAGTTGAGGTACCCCAATTTTTTAACTTTTAATGGATCTTAAGCCTCATTTATAGGGGGAATTTTGTTATTTTCCAGTGGGGAATAAATTAATTCCTAGGGATTATATTTATATTGATATTATGGATTTTAAATTTAATCATTTTACATAATTTAATTTTTTTATAATCAAATATATAACATTATATACATATTTTATATAGATTCACACATAAAAGTTTAATTTTATGAATAAATAATTAAACTTATTTAAATATAAAATATATTTATTAATATATAAACATATATATATAAATATATATAAATATATGGATTAAACATTGTGATGAAATAGATATAAATATATAGATATATAATAAAATGAAAAATAAAAGAGTATAGTGGAGAGGTAAATGCATTGGTGTATATGGTGGAGGTCTAGGGTTAGAAAATCGCTGGAGGTAGGGGCGCACATGGGAGGATGGGATTATCTAAAGTTCTAATAAAGGGGAGGAGGAAACATTGATAAAGGGGTGGGGGTGGGAAGTGCCAATAAAGGAGGGTGGGTGGGGCACAAGATTTTTTTATATACCCTCTATCAATGAAACCTTTATCATCACTTTTTTAGAGTGGTTAAAGGCCCCCTTTAACAGTGCTAAAAAAGTGATGATAAAGGGGGACATTAAAAATGATAAAAAAATAACTGTTAAAGGATCCTTTTATTAGTTTTTTAGCGCTATGAAATAGGCCCTATAATAGATCTTTTTTATCATTGATACATGTTTTGGGATTTTAAGTAACCTTCGATTATCATCTCTTTTTTAGCACTGATAAAGGCCTTTTCTAGCACATTTAAAGGATGATTTTATAGTTGTTTAAGAAAGGTTTTAAGTAGGGTATGTTTGTAAAGAGTACTAAATGGAAAGATATTTATGGGAGAAATTGAAGATCTTTTATGAATTCATAATATTGCATTCCAAATTTCCAAAGGTAATAAAAAATTATGATCCTATAGCATGTGTTTTTGTATTGTAATGAATATTCACCTATAAAGATATAATACCCATATATTATAATCTTAGGTCTATATAATTGGTATTAGAGGAAATTTTTAGTTAATATTTGTGAATTAGGATGAGAAAACATTAGTGAGATCCCATGTGATATTTATTAGGATATTTCTAGGGATTTATTTAAGGATATGTTTAAGGATGAGTTAGAGTTTAGGAAAATGTATTGGAATTTTTGTAAAGGATAGAGAATGTGGTTTCAAAGTAATTATATACCTTTCTGGATATACAAGTGGATGTGGCTATGGTACATTGGTACCTAGGGGTAATAACTATGAATAGTATAGAATTAGTTAGATTCGATCATTACCTAGTACATAACAACGATCCTTACTAAAAACCTAGTTTAGCACTCCCAGGGGATATTCATTATAAATTCACAAACTCTTTATGAACAATCATGAAGGATTTGAATAGATGATGACTATGTATGACCTAGTATGAACCTAAGGATCCATATATTAAAAACATGTCCCGATTTATCAATCCTATTTGTGATTTCATTTATGATTATGTTGTTTTACACAATGATTATAGTTGATCACACAATTCTTTTTTCGTTTTATTCAATGGTTGGAACCCGAAGGATTTGGGTTGACATTGAATGTGACAAAAAAATTTCTGATGAGTAGCCAAATGGAATGATGATTGGAATAAAGGATATTATGATTGTTCCTAATTATTTATCATGAAACATGACAAACAACGTGAAACTCAAATGAATCTAAGACCAACCAAAGGAGAGAAGGATATAATTTGTTGAGAGTTTGGGTAGTGGATTCCATGGAGGAAATAAGATTCAATTTTTTTCATGTTGAGAATATGGGAATAAGCACTTAATGGAATGTCTCAAAAGGATGAGAAGATGTTTTGGGATTGGAAAATAATAGAAAAGAAAGTAACTACAAGGTAAAAATGAAAAGTTATATTAACTAATTTGATGAGAATAACAGTCACCCAAAGGTATCTTCAACCATTTAATGTTTTAAATGTGGAAAGTATGAGAATTATGAAAACTGATGTCCTAAGGGGAAAAATCATGAAGAAAATTAGTGAGGTTGTATGAGTAGTTTTTTTTTCTATTGATGATGATGAGACTAAAAATTACATATGAAATGAAAGAGGTATTAAAGAAAAAGATGATGAATCATAGTTAACATTTTGAGAAGGAAGTGGGATGATTGAAGTATTAATTTATTGAAATTAAAGTACTATGGAATATATAATGATTTTTTAGAAAATATTTCCATTAAGTATTTAAAAAAATATTTTAAATGGTGTTAATAGGCTTGAAAAGTGATTTAATAGAAAAGTGATATTTTGATTTAGGAAATATAACCCTTAATATATTCAAGATGTTGAGATAATGATGTTGGGACAAAGAGAACTTGGATATGAATAAGTAAATTGGATAGTGTTTATTACCTTAGAACTGATTAATTATTTATAGACAAAGTGATTTATGCTATAATTAATAGAGTTTACAATATTGTTTTTGGATTTATAGAATATAACCAATAAAGCGTGTTTTATGTAAGGAGTGAGGAATAAAGTATGTTTTCAAAAAGGTTTTATGGTAATTTTGATTATTAGCATGTTTTAAAAGAATACATGATGAATGTATTCACATGATTGGTATGTGACAATCAAAAACTAATTTTTAATACATGTGGGATTAATGGTAAATTGATTTTGAGAAATTTAGAGACTTATTTATAAATTTTGAATTTTATAAGGGTTATAAGGTTAATAGTTTATGGAATGTTTTAATTTGAACATTGGATGAGGTTTTAGAGATTAATGTATTACTTCACCTTATAAAGATATATCCATGTTTAATAACCAGTGTTAAATTGTTTTTGAACTAGAGGTAGAAGGATTGAGATATAATTATTTGATGGATCTTATTTAGTAATTCTTTAATGAAAAATTAATCTCATAGAGTAAGAGATGAATTGAAAATTTATCATGGAATAACCAAAGGATGAAATTGAGACTTTGAAATAAAAAATTATCAAGTAAGAAATTTTTTATATGTTCTTAGAATAATGGAAAATGAATTCCCCAATATAAGGAAAAAGATCTTGAAATGTAACATTGTCTTATTATCATCATTTTTAATGATATAAATTACCTTTTCCACACCTATTTGGTTTATGGATTTTTAGTTTTCATCTTTACCTTAACCATGTTCTCTATTACTCTCTTTCAGTACTTGGGTTTTAGCTTTCTCTTATATGTCCATGTTCTAACTTCTCACCTATGCTATCATATTGGGAAAATTTGTATGTATTATTACAAATGACTATCAAACACCACATTCTATTTTTTAAGAGTGTGTTTTATTAACCCATTTTATGGTGTGAGATTCTATTAAGGATGTTTTCAAATGTTAAACTTTTGATGATCGAGGAAAATTTTGAGGGTGAAATTCGTTTTAAGTGGGGTAGAATGTAACACCTTGATATTTTGTGAAATATATTTTTTTAAATAAATTTTATATTTTTTTATATTTTTCATTACAAGAAATACTAGGTTTATCTTTCATTACACGCAATACTGAGTTTAGTTTTCATTTCATGAAATACAAGGTGTTAATTTAATTACATGCAACATTGAGTTTAAACAAAACATGACAAAAAATTAAAATATTATTTTTTAATATGATAGTTATCACCTAGTCACTTGAAATGTGGGTATGAATAGAATTAACTAAATTATGAAAAAATATGGTTTATACATATATATAAAATTAATTCTTTGGTGAATAATTAATTAAAAATTAAAATAAAAACTATTAGATAATACAGGAAATCATTCTTGAAAAAAAAAATTTATTAGAAAAAATGTTTTACCTATATAAATGTAAACAACCATTTTTTGTGAATTATTTTAATTAAATTTATATAGTATATATTCAATTATCTAATTAAAATTCATCCTATGTTTTTATTGATAAAAGATAAGAACAAATTCAAGTTTACTCTTAAAAACTATTTTTTTTCTAAAAATATTTTTGTATCCTTTTTGTAAACTTATTTTAAAACTATTTTTTTCAATTTTTAAAAATTTATTTGGAAAAATAAACTGAAATTTTTAACTCAGGAATTCAAAATTATCTTAAGGTTCATTTCTGAGAATTTTCTAAAAAGATTAATTTTCTTGATGAATAGTAAAAAATACAAAATTTTAATTGAAAGATTACTTTGAATTTAAATTATTTATAAAGTAAAATCATAAATTTAATTAATTTTAAAGTAATATTATTTCAGTTATATATATATATAAATACAATTTAGGTCATTGGAATAAATTTCATATTTAATTTGGATATAAAAGCTTTGTAAACTTTTGAACATTCTCTCTTTGAAACCCCATTTTCTCATTGTGTCTATGAGATTAATTTTAAATAAACAATTAAAACTTATATATATTGAATTTAAAAAAATAAATAACTTATTTAGAATTGGAATAATTTATATTATATAATAATTCCAAATTAATTTTTGATGAAAAATAATTATTAATACAATAGAAAATTAATTACAGCAGTTAAAGTAAAAAAGTGTTTTCCAGGGGTTAAAATAAAAAGATAATTGTTAAAATGACCTAAAAACTTATCTAAATATGTTTTATGGAAATATTTAGAACATATAATGTATAATTATCAATAATACTATATTTTGAAGCCTTTTTTCATGAGAAAAATGTGGGTACACTTTTTGCCTTTCTAATAATTACAAGTGTGCTGCTCACCTCACTTATAAAAGAATACCCCGATCCTCTCTTCTTCAAAAATTCAATCCATTTTTGTATAAATAAATACCACCTAAATAAATTTACAAATTTTATACTCTCATCCGATAATCCTTTGTTTTGGCATAAAGACAAACTAGGAAGGACTTTGGTGAAAACCTAAGGAGGATACCCAAAGAAGAGGTAACATTCAACGAGAGTTTATATTTTATTTATTCCTCCATATCCATAAATTATTATTAAATCATTATGATATAATAACCTCAGTATATTACATATAATTAGGTGTTTTTATCTTAATTTAATCATCTATAACCATATCCACTTCCATCAATTGTATTTTGAAATCATCATTCTTGTGTACGGCAGACTACCGTCTCGCAAACTGATGTCATTCATATTTCTATTACCACCTATCATGGTTGGATATTATAATGGATATAATTTATATATATACATAAATATATTATTTTATAACATCATTATTCATATTAAGTCATTATATCATATATACATTATGAAAAACCAACCCGGAGTACCTTATAAACCGGTATCCAAGACAATTCTCCCATAACCCCAAGAGAATTCCTAATATCCATAGGATAAAGAAAAGAAAATAGGAATTAAGAAACAATTGGAAAAAATTTATACCAAAATATATTACAATAAATTGAGTATACTATAGAAACAACATCAGATACATACATTAGTATAATCGTATAATGTATAAGGAGATGATACAAAACTAGAAATAAAAAAATGCTTCCAATAACCCATCTCTTGGTTATCCACGACCACCAAACATGTCCCAAGTCACCCACCCTTGGTCACCGTAGTTCAAACCCACAATGTAAGATGAAATAAATATCATCTTCTATTAGATTATAATGGGTTTAAAACACCAAATGATACAAGAATATTCTGAGATATAGAGCCTAGCAGGGTTCCACAAAGATCCTATGAATATACTTCATAAGGTAAATCATAAAAAAAAAATGGTATTATAAAAAATTTAATATGAATCTTAATTTAAAAATATATTATTAATAATTTTAAAAATAATTTATTAAACTAAATCTCTAAACATTCCATTCCAAAATTAAAAAAATAAACATTTTCTTGAAATCATTTGAAAAAAAATTCACTAGATAATGTCAGATAATCAAGAAAAGATCATAATATTCACTTGATATAAAAATTTGTACATGATTCAATAAAATAGAGTCATGGTGCATAATAATAATAAATATATCAAACAAGACCAGTAATCAATCAAGAAATGAAACATCAGTGCCAAGTAGTGACAATGAATACTCTCATATATCTATTTTCAAGTATATATATATATATCATGGGTACAACCTAGGTATGACAGTGATTCCACCATATAACAGATAACAGAAAATCATCTTGAGTAATAATTAGGATTACATATAGTCTCATGGTGTTTCTATAAAAATTGTTCCACAAAAGCTTGCTTTCCTGGATGTACATATGTATCTTGATCCTTTCATGTTCTCTATGGGTCCACTAGACGGGGTGTGAGTCCACTAATGAATAATATATATAGATCATACCATATTTATACTAAGGTTACAATGACTAGTAAAGAGTGGCGAGTGTGATAATAAAGTTATGGGGATCACAATGAGTATCCTGATAAATATCAATCATAGGCTCATCCACTCAAAGGACATCCCACTCTCACCCCAAGCTCCCTCAAAGAAAATAATCCATTCTTCAACACCCATCAATGGGAATTAAATAATCAAAAAGTTACAAAATGGGATTATTATATGAAAGGATCATCCTATAGTGCCAACCTGACCATCAAGAATCATCAATTAAATTAATTTTTTTATTCAACTCAACATTTAAAATGGTAATCCTACAGACTTAATTTCCAAAATAATCATAATAATTACAAATAGTCTATTAAAACAATAATTTATTTCAAATAAACCCTAAAACATTCAATGGATGTTTTAAAATTTTAAAATGTTTGAATAAATTTCAAAACATGGGTTTATGATCTCTTTCTATGTGAATAAATCAGCCATTTAAAATTACCCAGGAACATTCATTTCAAAAAAAGGGTAACATCATTAAAAGTAGGTTCTTAGTCATTCCAAAAAATCATTCATTCAAAACTATTTTGATAATATAAAATTATTTAAATCAACTCATTAAAATCAAGGTATTTTATTTTAGGAATAAAACCTAGGCTAAATCCCTCACTTTACCCAAATCAACCTTTAAAATTTATTTTAAAATAAATCCAAAAAACTTGGAATTTAAAAATTCATTAAATTATGAGAGACTTTAAGATCATATCCATTTATATAGTATCATGTTCAATTAATGGAGAAAAGGGTAAAATAATATTTCATAATTAATTTCAAGAACAATTTTTAGAGAACATGCATTAAAAATTAAGAAACATGTTTCTATGAATTTAAAAAAAATTAATTAAAAGAAGAAGGAAAATAATAAAAACACCTACTTGGAATATTCATTATCCAACCATGGAAAACATAAGACCTCTCGCCTCTGATAGAAATTACTAGATATAGGAATAATGATATTGAGAGCATTGAGAAAATACCCTAGATCCAAAATTCCACATAAATCATCCAAGATTCAATGAATCACCCTACTAACATAACCTATAGGAATAATGAAAAAAAATACAGAGAGAGATATAAAACTAAGAAGAAAATAACTCCCTAGAATATGATTTCTACTTTTATCGTGGCTTCGATCTTCCAATAAATGATGATGGGAGAACCAAAATGCCTCTAGATGGCCCCAAAAGCCCAAGGATAATAATTGGTCTGAGTAGGAGGATTTTAGGGTAAATTTGGGGTGTTTTAGGATTTTAATTACAATTTTTGAGGCTTTAATTATTTTTCATAGGGTTTCCTAGGTTAGGCTGCATGGTTAGTTCTAACTATGCTCAAAACCATGCTCCCCAAAAAGAGACATTTCAAGTGACACATGGTTTTGTTTCAAGGTTAGTTTAACTACGTTCTAAACATGTGACCCCTTATACCAAGTTTTCATGGTTTGGATACATGGTTTTTCTAAACATGCACACACTGTATTCCCCTACCCGGGCTACTGGAAATGTTTCATGGTTTTTTAACCATGCACCAACTGTGAATTAGCTCATTAAACATAAAAATAATCTAAAACATTCACTCGAAGAAACAAACAAAGAGATCCAACAATTAGATACTCAAATAAATGGTGAAAAATACTTAAAAATAGGTGAAGATATGTTACAAAATCCCCACCATAGGACTTTCTATACCCAAAAATATTAATGTTCGAAATATATAACAAGATGACATAATAATAACTACCTCACTCATCTTCCGAGACAAACAATTTGTGATCCAAAAGAGATACTCACCCAAATACTAGCAACACACACGACTCCAAGATCAAAACACAAATATTATCACACCTATCAAAAACCAAGAATGATTGGAGACCTAGAATAGGTCTCCCCACTATTTATTGATTCATCAAAATGGTGTAACATAAGAAAATAATATCCCTTTGACTCAAGAAAGATACTTCAACCACTCACCATAGATAAACATATAATATCAAACATCTACAAGAGAGGTAAATAGATGGAAGGGATTTATACCCTTGGTATGTAATTGATGATAACATAATATTTTCAAAAACCAATTCTCATCCCTCGATGAGCTAATCAAATCAAATTCCAACACCTCTGAGGGGATGGTACATAAAAAATCCACATTATCCTAGTTACTAAAGTATATTCCCATGTTATATCTAAGTCCAACTAGAAAGAGATCAAACATACAGGTCTATGCACAATAGGGCATTACATTCTTATAAGGTAGATCACCATTATATAAAAATTGAGCTCCAGCCATCAAGGGAAAAAAGAGAATATGAAGGAACAAAAATTTCTAAACATCTCAAGTTTTTTTAGCATAGTATTACAATTTATCACTAGGAGAATAATGAAAATTAAGGAAGTAATGTTTTTTGAAAATATGGATAAGAATTTAAGTGTGAAAAACACAAGGCACAACCATAGAGATATCAAGAAATAAAAACCATTCAAAAACCATCAATCCAAAAAAGATCCAAACCAAAGT
Source organism: Viscum album (assembly GCA_963277665.1). NCBI lineage: Eukaryota > Viridiplantae > Streptophyta > Magnoliopsida > Santalales > Viscaceae > Viscum > Viscum album. Next base: position 1,643,818,932 of record OY728122.1, on the reverse strand, counting down.
CCATAAGATATCATCTAAAAATATCCAATTTTTTTTACAAAATAGAAAATCCAAAACAAGTAGAAACTCAAAAAGTTTCCACTCTAATTGGAAACAATAAGATGGGTAAACATCAACCACATCCAACATCTAACAGCTGATATCTCCTCCACTATGTAAAAAACATCAATCTAAGGTCTATAACTTGATCTCTATTATCTTGAATCATCCACTACCCCATAGTTAATAGCATGTGATTCTAATAAAAACTTCCCTTTTCAGTCATCCAAATTATAATGCCTCTTAAGGTGACCCAAATGACCTCACCATTTACTAACTATCGAAGATTTAAAAGACAACCTCTTAGGATGACCAGGTTCTCCATAGTGTGTGAACATAACATGAATCATCATTCCATGAGATGAATGTAATTTATCAACCATGGATGAGTAATTCTTCCTTTCATATCATTTCATTAGATATGCTTTAGCTTAAAAAGTTCTAGTAGGAATCACATGATAAGAGATCTTCTAGGCCAATGCATGAAATTTAAAAGGTATGGGTGAAGACCTTTTTTAATGTATATATCCTTAATTAAGTCATAATGAACAATCCCAGGTATGAAAAATAAAAAACATGAGAATTTATTTGCATACTCCACAACTGATATATCATCTTGACCAAAACACAAGAACCCATAAAATATCTCTTTCTTCACATCTTCTAGAAAATGGAAGTAAATTAAGAGTGAAATGAATAATTCCCTTGAAATTACTTCATACATACATGAGAGAATCAAAACATCCCACCACTCTAGTCTAGTTACATCAAATAATGAGTTGATAGAGTTGACCTTTGTAGCACGAAGAGTCAATTTACTACCACAAGAGAACCTCATTCACATATTTATGATGGTGGATGACTATCCAAAAATTCATGGATAGGGATTAAAGGCTATAAGGTATCTGGATCCACCACGCAATATGGATTTCAGGTAGAGTAATAAATAAGATATTCCACTTTTGAAAAGTGAAAAGCAACAATCTAAAAATAGTACATATGAATTAACATTCAATAATTCAGGAAAAACATCTTGGGGTACATTTATAGACATCAACAAACACAAGAATATCAAATCAAGCATCAAAGAACACTCAAAAAGAGCACAAAATATTTTAAACAATGTCACAACCCACTTTTATCAAGGAATCATTGATTTAAAAACACACAAGATTTTAACATTTATAAAACATTACTCCTTCCATTAAAAATGATAAATTCTATTATATATGCATCACAAATTATCAAAAATCCTTTAGCATCTTTGGGAAATTATTTCATGGTTTCAAAAATATTAATCCCATTTCCAAATTATAAAAACAATTTATATTTCAAACTCATTACCAATACAATTTCTTATTAAAATGTTTCTTTAACACATCACATGGGAGTATTTGAAATTTTTTTTTTGATAGAAAACATTTCATAAGAGTACACCTTTCTTCATTTGAAAATATTTCAAAAAGAACTCAATCAAACTTGTTTTAAGCCATAATTTGGTTTTGTAAAGGGATTTAAAATCATTAACAAGGTAGTGAAGCTAAAATAACTACACAAGGTAATGAAATAAAGCACATTTATAACCTTTACAACTGACCCACATGAGTGATGTCATGTTGGAAACCAAATAGTAGGGTTACAAGTTTGGGTTAGATTAGAGAAAACTAAGGATAGGTTGCATGGGCTGGTAGACCACACACCGACCACAACACAATTCTTGGGATGACTTCCAGACCAGTCACACAGATTCCACACAGTTTACCAGACCATGAAGGAATAATGAAACTTTTTCCATCCTTCTATTCCAACCTAAAACTCATTAGATATTACCAAAATCAAATATAATCTCATTGTGAATCTAAATCTCATTTTTTCATTAGGAAACCAACAGCTCCAAAGAAAGACTCAAGTCCCCATATACCTGGTAATTCATGTCTCATCACAAGGAGGAGGTGATCAACCACCTTATAGTGAACTTACTATTGAGTATCGACAAATTATTAATATCCTTTATTCCATGACTCACAAAAAATAACATAATTTATTTTAAGCATAATTACATTCTTTCAAGGAATAACCTTATTTTATACCATTTGTGATGAACTAACCTGGAGTAACATCTAAACGAGTATCCAAGCCAATTCGCCACTAACCTAAAGAGTTTTCACGATCTCCATGGGATGGAAATAAGAACATCGACATTAAAAAATAACCATGGGAATGATTTCACTCACAAAATATTATGATAAATAGAGTACACTATGGAAGAATAATAAGATACATACTTAAGTATAATCATATCATGCACAACAAGAAGAAAAAATGGAAATAAAACAATGATTCCAAAATAGTTTATACTGGTGGTCCATGACTACCCATCATGTCCCAAGTCACCCAACCTTGGTCACCATATCTCTAATCCACAAAGGATGATAAAAACATGATAACCTTATATAATATCATAAAGGGTTACAAACACCAAATGATACAAGTAGGGTGTGAGCTATAGAGATCAGTAGGATCCCACCAAAGATTCTATATAGTTAATTTATAAGGTAATTCAATTATTCTAAAATTGGAGTATAAAAAATAGAATATGAATATTAGTTTAAAAATATAATTTTAAGCATTTTAACAAAAATTTATCAAACTAAAGCTGTAAAATATTCCATTTCACCATTTAAAAACAAAACTTTTTTTTGAAAATATTTTTAAAAAAATTCACAAGATAAAGTTATATAATTAAGAAAATATTAGAATATTCATATCAAATCAAAATCTTAACATGAGTTAATATAATAGGGTCATAGTGCATAATAAAAATGTATATATCAATCAAGACTAGTAATCAATCATGCAAGGTAAATTTTGTGCCATGTAGTGATACTGATTGTTATCATGTATCAAGTATCATGTATATGGATGTTATTGGTAAAAACTAGGTATGATAGTGATTCCACCATAGAATATCTTGAAAGAATCATAACTAATATTTGGGTTTAAATCTATTCTCATGGAGTGTCAAGAAAACTAGTTCAACAAAAAACCACTTTCCTAGAGACACATATGTAGCCTAAAAATTTCATGTTCTATACAGATACACTAGACATGGTGTGAGTCTGCTAATGATTCATATATCTAAATCATCCCATCAATCTACTAAGATTCCAATGGTTAGTCAAAATAAGTGAGTGAGATAATTAAATTATGTGGATCATAATGGGGATCCTTATTAATATCAATTATGGGATCATGCTTTCAAATCACATCTCACTCTCACCCCCAAGATCCCTAAAAGAAGACAATACCTTATTCATCACCCATAAATGGTATTTAAATAATAAAACATTTATAATAAGTAATTATTATAAGATATGATCATCATAAAGTACCAACTAGGCCATTAAGAATCATCAAATCAATCTGAACCTTTTATAAAATTCCACATTCAAAAGGGTAATCATAACCACTTCCATTAAAAAATCATCATAATAAAGAAAAAATAGACTTTAAAACAATAATTTACTTCAAATATAACCTAAATAATTCAATGTAAGTATTAAATTTTTAAAAGGTTTGAATACATTTAAAAACATGGGTTTATGCCATCTTTCTATGTGAATAAATCACTTATTTTAAATTAAACAATAACACCCATTTCAAAATAAGGGTAAAATCATTCAAATTGATTTCTTGGTCATTTAAAAAATTCTTACATTCTATACTATTTATAAAACATCAAATAGTTCCACCCATTTCCTTCAAATAAAGGTATTTTATTTTAGTAATAGAAACTTGGGCCCAAGCCCTCACCTCCCCCAAAGAATACTTTAATAGTACTTTGAAAATAAATCCAAATAAAAATAGAATTAGATAATTTATAAAATTATGATGTAGAACTAGATCATATCCATTTAAATCATACCATATACAATTAAAGGATAAAAGGGTCATATAATCTTTCATAAGGAGTTTTATGAAAAAATTTCATAGAACATGAAGTAAAAATTTCAAAACACTTATCTATGAAATATCAAGAAATAATGAATCACAAGATAGAATAAGATCATATAAACACCTAAAAGGAATATTTTTAATCCCATCGCAATGTATCTAAGATCATTTTGACTCTAGTGGTGATTATCAGATCTAGGAAGAAGGATCTTGAGAGATTAGAGAAAATAACCTAGATCCAAAATTCCACATCAATCGTCCAAGATCCAACATATCACAAGGATGAAATAATATATATGAATAAGGAATAAAAATAAATATAGAGAAATAATATCAAGAAGAAATGAACTCACCATAAGAGGATCACCACTTCGATTAGATCCTCGATTCTCCAAGAGATGTGGTTGGTAGAGCCAAAATACCTCTAGATGGATCCCAAAAAGCCAACAGATTGGATTTGGTTTTAGTGTGAGTATTTCATGGTTAATTAGTGGGGTTTCATGATTTTAATTACAATTTTCATGTATTTAATTACTATTATCATGGATTTCTAGGTTAGGTTTCGCAGTTAGTACTTATAGTGTGCCTAACTGTGTGCCCTAAATAGATCCACTAGAAGAACTACATGGTTAGGCTGCAGAGTTAGTTGTTCTTGGAACCAAATATATGACCCCTTCTATCTAGGCTTTATGGATTGGATGTATGGTTTTTATAACCATGTGTAAACTATGTTACCCTAACTAGGCTACTGTAAATGTCTCATAGTTTGGTTATATGGTTTTTCAAACCATTCACCAACCATGCATTGGCCCATAATCCTTCAAAATAAGTTTGAAAAAACACAGGAAACATCTTGTGAAGAGATAAAATAATTATATACTTAAATGAGTAGGTAAAAACACCTAAAATATGGTAATAAGATGTTAAATACCTTTTAAATTTACATTCTATAGGGGATATGACAATGTCTCTCATGTGTGTGGTTGACTACCACCTTGTGAAGTGATGTGATCTGTTTTTCACTAAAAATTAACATGGAAGTTTATAAGGGTAAATATGTGTTGTATAAATTAAATAATTTTGATAATTATGAAATATTTATCATTATTAACATATAATATATCATTTTCTATAATACATTTTCACTCACTAAGAGATGATAATGTCGTTCATGTACGTGCGAACAACCAACTTCACGAAGCGATGTGACACTATCTTTTCATCACCACACCTCATGGATGATATGTATAAGTAAATTTAAATAAATAATACGGTATTTATAATATGATTATAATTATAAGAAGATAATATATTACTTATCTCTTTTCCTTTATGATTGTTAAAAAATGGAAATGTTACTCATTCATATGTACGACCTACCATATCAATGATCACAACATACTTCATTGTTGAGAACTAGATTTAATGATTGGTCATTAAAGAATAATTGATGTATAAATATGATAATTATTTCATTATTATTATTCTGGATATGATATAACATTGATAAAAGTTAGTGGACCAAAAATAAAAAATAAAAATATATATTAAAAACAAAGTGGTTATTACCTAACACATGATTTTAATATGGAATTGTTAATAAGTGGGTAATAAAAGGACATAAGTAAATTATATATGGTATAATATATATAATTTTTTTTAATATATGTATAATAAACTTATATTTACTAAATGGGAGGTTCGATTTAGTATTATGGAAGTCAAGACTTATGGTAATGGATTTCTAGCCTCTATTTTTGGGAGACAATTGTAAATTAACCAATCGTTTTTTATGGTGTATGTAACATCCCAAGTAAGTAATGAATAATAGATATTTTTATCTATGTCTATTAATGATTAAAATAGTGTTTTAGAGGCTTAAAATGAAAATAAATCCAATCTTAAGCATGGAATACACTAATATTCTTAAAAGATTTTTTTACTGCCTTATGATGGGAAACCCTTTTTAAATCTATCTTTTGACAATTTTATAAACTATTTTTGTCAAAATAAACTTATTATTTATGATTGGGACATCAAAATTTACTTTGTGTGAATTTTTGATATTTTTCTGACAATGTTCATTTTTTAATGAATAGTGAAAAATACTGCATTTTACATCAAAACTGCTTTTTAATTTAATTTATTTATATGATTAGATTATCTTTTGAAATGGTCTTAATGTGTAATATGAATATATTTTTACCATTTAATCCAATGGTGGTCATTGGAATCAATTTCACATTGAAATTGGACTCAAACTAGTGTGTCAATCTTTTGATACTTATTGTTTCATAAAAACACGTTATTTGCTCTGACAGCGGGAATTAATTATTAAATTAATTAATGTGACTTATATGTTTTTAATTTTGTAAAATATACTTCATTTTTTAATTCAGAATATCAAATATAGCTTAGGGTGAATTTTTGGTAATTTTCTGAAAAACTTCAATTTTTGATGAATAGTGAAACCCCTAAGTGGTACTTATAAAAACTGATTTTCCGTTTAAATGATATTTTGCCATCATTGTGTTTTGAATTTCAAAAATACGACATACATGGTTGTCATTAAGAAGTAAAATGTGGTTCAATGAGATTAAAATAATTTTTGGTGAATAGTAACTTATTAAATTCTTAATCGCGATTAGTGGTAATTAGGGTAGTTTAAGGTATAAATAATGCTTTAATAATATGAAACGAACTTGACTCATGTCCCAACCTTATTGGTTGTGTCATGGCCGACCAAGAAAAGCCATGGGTCAACTTGGGGACCCCATGGAGACACTTTGGTTGGGAAATGACATAAATAACTTTTTATTAAATGTTAAAGTAAAAATGACACAAACATAATATTTCTTATGAAAAGAATTTTTACATGGGGTTATAAAGATCCGATTTTTTATTATAAATAGTCATTGGAAAGCTAAAAAGATTTCCTACATCATAGTATTTTGTTTATAATTTTTAGACATTAAATAAATTAAATTATTTATGACATCATGATGATGCAGCGATGACCTCATTATTTAACGATTTAAATAAAATGGAAAGATAATGTAAATTCTATGAACTAAACATGTCCAAAACCAATTGGATGAGTGGATTTAGAACCCTTATCACCTTTTCCACGACTTATATCAATGTGGGACCTTTTAAAACCGAAGCACATTTTCAAATAAAGTAATATTTCTTTACTTTCCAAAAGTGCCCCTCCTCTCCTCTTATAAAAGGCCCCCACCTCTACCTCATTTCACACACTCCTCAAGCCTTTGGATCGGCCAACCCCTGCCCATTTACTCTCTCCACATCCCTCTCCTCATCCCAGAGGATTCCCTTTGGGAATAATCCTTTCAAAGGAAGCCTTTAGGCTCAAATCAAAAGGAGTTACACTTTTAAAGGTAATTCATTCTCTCATGTTCATTTGTTTTATTTTGTTTCTCCAACCTCCTAAAATCTTTTTATTTACTTATTTTGTAACAAAAACAGTATCTCCAATATACTAGGATGTTTTTATAAGATTTATTTGAGCTACACTCTCACACAACTACATCAAATGGTTAAAGAACATACGGTTTCCGTGGATGGCGAAATTCTGCCTCCCGAAACGATGATTGTTCAATACTCATTTAACACCTTCAAAGGTGGCCATTATGATGTCACTATTTTTATATATGATATATAATATGTTTATGTTTTCCTTAAGCTTATGTTTTTTTCATTTTGGGCATACCTTTATGGTTCCCATTATGGGTAAACACGATATCTTCATTTTAGGAAGTGCGGACTACCGCCCCCTGAAAGTGATTTGATTCGTTAATACCATATGTGGGATGTGTAAAGGATAAAGTTAATGATATTATATATGTTATTATAATGGAATTATAATATACTTATATATCATTATGATTCCATTCCAGAAAATACGAAATAGAAATGGAAGTAGCGTTCATGCGTACATACGACTTACCGTCTCCATGAACGGTGAATTTCATTTCTTACCTCTAAATGTGATGTAATATTATAAATACATGTATATGATGAATATATATGATATATATGTTATCCAAATCATTAATATAATTATGGATATAATTAAACTTTGACCAAATTAACAACATGTAAGTGTAAGAAGTCTATTTTTGACTTAAGAACCAAATACCGAAAAAATGAACATTATTAACTTAAATGATTACATGATGTTCATAACATGGTATAAAAGGAATAATGAACTTGAAAAAGATTCATAAGAAAGTAGATATTAACTCAAGTTTATTATTCAAGAGATTAAAGAACGGTCGGGTCAAGTCGGATACGAGGTATGGGACTTCGTCTCAATCTCCTTTCATTGAGGCATATTTTATTTTATACACAACTTTCTTTTATACGATGTATAAAACCCTTCTACTTTTACGTTTATTCAAAAGGAATATTTTTTATACGAAGCGTTTACTAAAATACAAAAGGGAATGTTTTTTTCGTACGTATGCGGTGACAACGACTTCTCTTCCGCCGTGACCGTTATTTGAGTTTCGGCTTCCTCTACAAGCCATACCTTCTTTTTAAAAGAAAAATAAATACCATGTTTTACTTTTCTTCTATTTTGGTATTGAAAATGGTTTTCACAATGTTTTTGTGTTGTATTGATATCTTTTGATTGAAATGTGGAAATATTATGTTTCCTTTATGCATGTTTTATGTGATACGATTATGTTATGGTTCTTGGGCATTATTATGAAGACAGGTGGTTCTGTGATAAACTAAGGGCGGGTGAGCCCGATATATCTCTCCAATTCATTGGGTAACGCGAAGGAGTGAAATGTTAAGGTTTCTCCGAAGAGATTTAGGGAATATACTCTAATGGGTATTCCAAACGTAACCAAGAGGGTTACTCCCTACGTAAGAATGTTATGGATGCCTCAAGTTACCTTTATGTCTTATGATTTCTATGATTTATTCATGATTTTATGAGGTATGTTAAAGTGCCTATGTTTTATGGGTAAAGTATGATTTCATTCTTATGTATATATGAACTCATGTTTCCTTTCCATGTTTTTATAACCCATACTGAGCTTTTTATGCTCATCCCAAGTTTTTTTGAAATGTTTTTCACAGGTCAAGGGAAAGGTACATGATATGATGATAGTTTCAAGGAAGTGTCAATAAATAATCCATGTTTTATTTTAAATGTGTTTCCATTGATGGGAATGAAGAATACTATATTTATGTAACCACATTGTCTATATGTGGAATGTAATTCAAGTTTTATGATCTAATTCTCTAAAACTCTAAACCCGAAAATATCCTCAATGTGTAATCTTGTAATAACTCAAGATTAAGTAAGGTTTAAGGCTGGGGCCTTATAGTTGGTATCAAAGGGAGGTTTAGATTACTTTAGGAGTTAGAATTCTATTAAATGATTATCCAAAAATATTTTTTTTGAAATGATATAGCATTTGAAGATTACCATGTTGCTTCATCTAAGACATGTTTGTTCAGAATGGTTTTCCGTAGAGGAAACAGAGAAGCAGTGCTAGGAAGGCATACAGAAGGAAATAACCTTCCGAATCAGCATCCTGAGATGGTTGGAATTGGAACTGAACAGTTTGTTGCAGTAATGGCGCAGTTGACTCAGGCTATAAATGGTGGTGGTATCCATGCACGAGATCAGCCAGATCAACCGTAGAGGAACATGACAGTGGTGGAACATTTCATGAGACAACATCCACCATCATTCAGAGGATCATCTGACCCTGTGCTAGTTGAAGGGTGGATTAAAGCACTGGAAAAGATTTTTGATGTCATGGGGTGTTCAGACAATCAAAAGGTTAGTCTTTCTATTTACCGTTTGGAGGGTGAAGTAGATCAGTGGTGGTCTATGGTTAAAAATATCAGGGACACCGATGAGATTGATGCTCTTGACTGGGATGAATTCAAAGGTATGTTTCTTGAGAAGTATTTTACTAAGGCTGTTCGACTTAGGATGGAAAAGAAATTCTTGGAATTGAGGCAAGAGGAAGACTCAGTGGCTGCCTATGAAGAAAGGTTCACTCGATTGGCAAGGTATGCTCCAAATTTTATCCGAGACTTTGATAGTAAAATCAATAGTTTTTACTCAGGATTAAAGCCAAAATATCGAAGGGCATTAGCTTCTCGTGAATTTAAAAGTTATGAAAAGCTTGATCGATGTGCTGAGAAGGTGGAAATGGAGTTTGCCGATGACCAAGTTTTCTATAACAACCAGCAGAAGAAGAGACCAAGGTGGCAGGAGAAAGGTAAGAATTGTTCAAAAAAGTCTGATGGTAAGAGAACTAAGTTTCCAGTTTGTGATAAATGTGGCAAAAGGCATGCTGGGGAATGTCTTCTGAATTCTGGAAAGTGCTACCAATGTGGTAAGATGGGACATAAGGCTCGTGATTGCACTGAAAAGGATCAAGGTGAAGGTGAGAACAAATTTGATTTACAGTTAGTGAAATGTTTTAAGTGCAATGAGATTGGTTACTATGCAAATGAGTGTCCGACAAAGAGCTTGAGTGATGGGAATCAGTTAGACTACAAGCAGAAAGGGGTGGTGAAATTCTTTGCAACTACTTCAGCAGATGTCGGGCCATCAAATGAAGTTGTATCAGGTACTTTGTTTGTTTTTTCAGATTATGCCAGTGTGTTGTTTGATTCGGGGTCTACACATTCTTTCATCTCTAAAACATTTTCTAGTAAAATGGGAATACCATCTCAAGAAATGACTCCTGAACTTTTTGTAAAAACACCTGGGGGAAATGTTGAGGAAAAAAGAATTTATAAGAATCTTCCTATCCTTATCTGTGGAAAGAAACTACTTGCAAACCTTATTGTTCTACCTCTTGTAGAGTTTGATGTTATCTTTGGTATGGATTGGCTCTCTATTTACCATGCTAAGATTGACTGTAGAGATAAAGAAGTTTCTTTTCAGAAAGACTTTCAGTTTGTTTACATGAATGAACCGTTACTTTTGATAACATATCAAGAGGATGAGAAACTTGTAAAAGATGGAAATGAATGTTACCTTGCACACGTCGTTGAAAATAAAGGAACTGTTCAGATTAATGATGTGCCAGTGGTAAATGAGTATCCTGATATTTTTCCTGATGAGTTGCCTGGAATAATACCAGATCGGGAAGTTGAGTTTATTGTTGACTTAGTTCCTGATGCTAAGCCAATTTCAAAACCCCCTTATCGAATGGCACAAATTGAACTTTTAGAGTTGAAGGAGCAATTGAAAGATTTATTAGAGAAAGGTTTCATTAGACCTAGCACATCACCATGGGGTGCTCCTATTTTATTTGTTAAAAAGAAAGATGGTTCTATGAGACTTTTCATTGATTATAAATCCTTGAATAATATCACTGTTAAGAACAAATATCCTTTGCCTCATATCGATGATTTGTTTGATCAGCTCCAGGGAGCTCAGTTTTTTTCAAAGATTGACCTGAGATCGGGGTACCATCAGCTGAAGGTAAAGGAGGCAGATATTCTGAAGACCACATTCCGTACGAGATATGGCCATTATGAATTTGTAGTAATGCCTTTTGGGCTAACCAATGCACCTGCTATATTCATGGACTTAATGAATAGAATTTTCCATGAGTTCTTGGATAAGTTTGTGGTGGTTTTCATTGATGATATTTTGGTGTTTTCTAAAAGTAAAGAGGAGCATGAAAGACATTTAAGGGTTATCTTGCAAACCTTAAAAGAAAAGAAACTATATGGGAAATTCAGCAAGTGTGAGTTTTGGTTGCAACAAATTTCTTTCCTTGGTCACATTGTTTCTAAAGATGGAATAACTGTTGATCCTTCAAAAACAAAAGTTGTGGAAGAATGGCCAAGACCCACAAATGTAACAGAGATTCGTAGCTTCCTTGGTTTGGCAGGCTATTACCGAAGGTTTGTTAGAAATTTTTCACGGTTATCTAGTCCAATGACTAAGCTAACTCGGAAGGGTGATAAGTTTATCTGGACAAAAGAATGTGATGATTGTTTTCAGGAATTGAAAAGAAGATTGGTGAATGCTCCAGTTTTGGAACTACCTTCCAGGAATGGTGAGTTTGTTATATACAGTGATGCTTCATTGAAAGGACTTGGTTGCATCCCAATGCAGAATGATCAGGTAATTGCTTATGCTTCACGACAGTTGAAAACTCATGAGGTAAATTACCCTACACATGATTTGGAATTAGCTGCTGTTGTTTTTGCTTTAAAAATTTGGAGGCATCATTTGTATGGAGTAAAGTGTGAAATATATACCGATCACAAAAGTTTAAAGTATATATTCACTCAGAAATAATTGAACATGAGACAAAGGAGATGGCTAGAATTAATCAAGGATTATGATTGTACAATTCATTACCATCCGGGAAAAGCAAATAAAGTTGCTGATGCTTTGAGTCAAAAAAGTAATGCTTCATTAACAATGTTGCGTTTGGAACGTGATACTTTGGTTAAGGATTTGATGAACATTGGAATAGAAGTTGTTGGTGTAGGAAGTCCTTCTGTTTTGTTTCAGGTATCAGTGAGATCTTCTCTATCAGATAGAATTAAGCAAGCACAGAAGCAAGACAGTGAGTTCCAGAAAAAGGTAGAGCTGGTTCAGAAAGGTATGTTGCCTGAATTCAACATTGATAATGATTGTGTTTTGAGATTTGGGAAGATATTGTGTGTGCCTTGTGATTCACAGTTGAAGAGAGAGTTGTTATGTGAAGCTCATAGTTCTCCGTTTTCAGTTCATCCTGGCAGTACTAAGATGTATAGAGATATGCGGGAGTATTACTGGTGGGATGGAATGAAAAGAGACATTGCTGATTTTACTGTGAAGTGTTTGACATGTCAACAGGTTAAAGCAGAATGGCAGTTACCGAAAGGGATGCTTCAGCCTTTACCAGTGCCAGAGTGGAAATGGGAGAATATATCCATGGACTTTGTTGTTGGATTACCGAAGACATCTCGAGGTAATAATGCAATCTGGGTTATTGTTGATCGCTTGACTAAATCTTCTCATTTCCTTGCTATACGAGATACTTTTCCCTAGATCAACTTTCCCATTTGTATCTTAAAGAGATAGTCAGGTTACATGGAGTTCCTCTCTCTATTGTATCGGATCGTGATCCCAGGTTTACTTCTAACTTTTGGAAAGGCCTTCAGAAGTCGTTGGGTACTGAATTAAATTTTAGTACAGCTTTTCATCCTCAATCAGATGGGCAGTTAGAAAGAACAATTCAGACATTGGAGGATATGCTACGAGCTTGTTCTATGGATTATCAGGGAAGTTGGGACCAACATCTTTCTTTGGTTGAATTTTCATATAATAACAGTTTTCATTCCAGTATACAGATGGCACCATTTCAGGCATTATATGGGAAGCGGTGTCGAACTCCAGCTTTCTGGGATGAAGTGGGTGAAAGGAAGTTGATGGGACCAGAATTGGTAGAAGAGATGGCAGAAAAAGTTCAGCTGATTCAGAAACACATGAGAATAGCTCAAAGTAGGTAGAAGAGTTATGCGGATAACCGGAGGAAGGATCTATCTTTCTAGGTAGGTGATCATGTTTTTATCAAAGTATCACCATGGAAAAGTGTGATGAGATTTGGTAAGAAAGGAAAGTTGAGTCCAAGGTTTATTGGACCATATGAAATTCTGGAGAAAGTTGGATCAGTTGCATACCGAGTGGCTTTACCTCTGAGTTTATCTCAGGTACACAATGTTTTTCACGTTTCGATGTTGAGAAAGTATATGCTAGATCCATCTCATGTTTTGAGTCCAGAGGTAGTTCAGCTGGAAGAGAACCTATCTTATGAGGAAAAGCCGGTCCAGATTCTTGACCATAGGGAGCAAGTGTTACGGAATAAGGTGATTCACCAGGTAAAGGTTTTGTGGAAAAACCACATGATTTAAGAGGCAACATGGGAATCTGAAAATGCAATGAGGGATAAGTACCCCCATTTATTTGATAAGTAAATAAATTGCGGGGACACAATTTTATAAAGGGGGGAAGGATGTAACATCCCAAGTAAGTAATGAATAATAGATATTTTTATCTATGTCTATTAATGATTAAGATAGTGTTTTAGAGGCTTAAAATGAAAATAAATCCAATCTTAAGCATGGAATACACTAATATTCTTAAAAGATTGTTTTACTGCCTTATGATGGGAAACCCTTTTAAAATCTATATTTTGACAATTTTATAAACTATGTTTGTCAAAATAAACTTATTCTTTATTATTGGGACATCAAAATTTACTTTTTGTGAATTTTTGATATTTTTCTGACAATGTTCATTTTTTAATGAATAGTGAAAAATACTGCATTTTACATCAAAACTGATTTTTAATCTAATTTATTTATATGATTAGATTATCTTTTGAATTGGTCTTAATGTGTAATATGAATATATTTTTACCATTTAATCCAATGGTGGTCATTGGAATCAATTTCACTTTGAAATTGGACTCAAACTAGTGTTAATCTTTTGATACTTATTGTTTCATAAAAACACGCTATTTGCTCTGACAGCGGGAATTAATTATTAAATTAATTAATGTGACTTATATGTTTTGAATTTTGTAAAATAGACTTCATTTTTGAATTCGGAATATCAAATATAGCTTAGGGTGAATTTTTGGTAATTTTCTGAAAAACTTCAATTTTTGATGAATAGTGAAACCACTAAGTGGTAATTATAAAAAATGATTTTCCGTATAAATGAAAATTTTCCATCATTGTGTTTTGAATTTCAAAAATACAACATACATGGTTGTCATTAAGAGGTAAAATTTGGTTCAATGAGATTAAAATAATTTTTTGGTGAATAGTAACTTATTAAATTCTTAATCGCGATTAGTGGTAATTAGGGTAGTTTAAGGTATAAATAATGCTTTAATAATATGAAACGAACTTGACACATGTCCCAACCTTATTGGTTGTGTCATGGCTGACCAATAAAAGCCATGGGTCAACTTGGGGACCCCATGGAGACACTTTGGTTGGGAAATGACATAAATAACGTTTTATTAAATGTTAAAGTAAAAATGACACAAACATAATATGTCTTACGAAAAGAATTTTTACATGGGGTTATAAAGATCTTATTTTTGATTATAAATAGTCATTGGAAAGATAAAAAGATTTACTACATCATAGTATTTTGTTTATAATTTTTATACACTAAATAAAGTTAATTATTTATGACATCATGATGATGCAGCGATGACCTCATTATTTAACGATTTAAATAAAATGGAAAGATAATGTCAAATCTATGAACTACACATGTCCAAAACCAGTTGGATGAGTGGATTTCAAACCCTTATCACCTTATCCACTACTTATATCAATGTGGGACCTTTTAAAACCGAAACACGTTTTTAAATAAAGTAATATTTCTTTACTTTCCAAAAGTGCCCCTCCTCTCCTCTTATAAAAGGCCCCCACCTCTACCTCATTTCACACACTCCTCAAGCCTTTGGCTCGGCCAACCCCTGCCCATTTACTCTCTCCACATCCCTCTCCTCATCCTAGAGGATTAACTTTGGGAAGAATCCTTTCAAAGTAAGCCTTTAGGCTCAAATCAAAAGGAGTTACACTTTTAAAGGTAATTCATTCTCTCATGTTCATTTGTTTTATTTTGTTTCTCCAAACCCCTAAACTCTTTTTATTTAATTATTTTGTAACAACACCAGTATCTTAAGTATAATAGGATGCGGTTATAAGATTTATTTAAGCTACACTCTCACACAACTACATCAAATGGTTAATGAACATACGGTTTCCGTGGATGGCGAAATTCTGCCTCCCGAAACGATGATTGTTCAATACTCATTTAACACCTTCAAACGTGGCCATTATGATGTCAATATTTTTATATATGATATATAATATGTTTATGTTTTCCTTAAGCTTCTGTTTTTTTCATTTTTGGAATACCTTTATGGTTCCCATTATGGGTAAACACGATATCTTCATTTTAGGAAGTGCGGACTACCGCCCCCTGAAAGTGATTTGATTCGTTAATACCATATGTGGGATGTGTAAAGGATAAAGTTAATAATATTATATATGTTATTATACTAGAATTATAATATACTTATATATCATTATGATTACATTCCAGAAAATACGAAATAGAAATGGAAGTAGCGTTCATACGTACGTACGACTTTCCGTCTCCATGAACGGTGCATTTCATTTCTTACCTCTAAATATGATGTAATATTATAAATACATGTATATGATGAATATATATGATATATATGTTATCCAAATCATTAATATAATTCTGGATATAATGAACCTTTGACCAAATTAACAACATGTAAGTGTAAGAAGTCTATTTTTGACTTAAGAACCAAATACCGTCAAAATGAACATTATTAACTTAAATGATTACATGATGTTCATAACATGGTATAAAAGGAATAATGAACTTGAAAAAGATTCATAATAAAGTAGAGATTAACTCAAGTTTATTATTCAGGAGATTAATGAACGGTCGGGTCAAGTTAGATACGAGGTATGGGACTTCGTCTCAATCTCCTTTCATTGAGGCATATTTTATTTTATACACAATTTTATTTTATACGATGTATAAACCCCTTTGACTTTTATGTTTATTCAAAAGGAATCTTTTTTATACGAAGCATTTACTAAATGAAAAAGGGAATGTTTTTGTCGTACGTATGCGGCGAAAACGACTTCTCTGCCGTCGTGACCATTATTTGAGTTTCGGCTTCCTCTACAAGCCATACCTTCTTTTTAAAAGAAAAATAAATACCATGTTTTACTTTTATTCTATTTTGGTATTGAAAATGGTTTTCACAATGTTTTTGTGTTGTATTGATATCTTGTGATTGAAATGTGGAAATGTTATGTTACCTTTATGCATGTTTTATGCGATACGATTATGTTATGGTTCTTGGGCATTATTATGAAGACGGGTGGTTCCGTGATAAACTAAGGGCGGGTGAGCCCGATATATATCTCCAATGCATTGGGTAACGCAAAGGAGTGAAACGTTAAGGTTTCTCCAAAGAGATTTAGGGAATATACTGTGATGGGTATTCCAAACATAACCAAGAGGGTTACTCCCTACGTAAGAATGTTATGGATGCCTCAAGTTACCTTTATGTCTTATGATTTCTATGATTTATTCATGATTTTATGAGGTATGTTAAAGTTCCTATGTTTTATGGGTAAAGTATGATTTAATTATTATGTATATATGAACTCATGTTTCCTTTCCATGTTTTTATAACCCATACTGAGCTTTTTATGCTCATCCCAAGTTTTTTTGAAATGTTTTTCACATGTCAAGGGAAAGGTACATGATATGATGATAGTGTCAAGGAAGTGTCAAGAAATAATCCATGTTTTATTTTAAATGTTTTTCCATTGATGGGAATGAAGAATACTATCTTTATGTAACCACTTTGTTTATATGTGGAATGTAATGCAAGTTTTATGATCAAATTCTCTAAAACTCTAAACCCGAAAAGATCCCCAATGTGTAATCTTGTAATAACTCAAGATTAAGTAAGGTTTAAGGCTGGGGCCTTATAGTGTATATATTGAACCTTTGATATTTCATATCATTAATATCTTTATTTTCATTATATTCAATGTTTTATTTGATTTTATGCTTTATTGTGGCTTATAATTCAAGATATTTCCAAAGTGGTAAAAGTTTTTTGGTCATAATTTTCCTTATTTGAAACATATATTATGTTATGAACCAATTTTATTTATGAGGTGTATATACATACCATTTTACATATAATGTCATGAATTTATTTATTCTCATGATATTACAATTTTTATTTAATTTTATTCTTTCATGGTTACTATGATTCAATGTTACCAAGGTAGTAAGTTTTTAATGTTGCAATCTCATCATTTATCACGATTGCTCATGATTATGATTCAAATATTGAAATATTCTGATCAATATATCAAGAAACTTTGGAAGTTTATTCTCCTCTATTTATTCATTTTATTTTAAAGTAATAATACAATTTTTTACTCTTTGGTACTTGATATAATTGAGAAAATGTTTTTTAGGATATCAAATTTATTCCCCTCTTTGGTCAATAATCTATTTTCTTACAAAACTATGTTTTCTAAAAATATTTTAAAAAATCTTTTTAACATTCCTCAAATTATTTTTAAAGAAAATTTTAACAATTTTTAAATTTTAATGATTTTTTAACAGGAATAATTATGTTGTTTTCCAAAAAAATTCCATTTGTTTTTTACTGAAAATGTAAAAGGGATATTTATTTTAAAATTCATGATATAAAAATAATTTTCTGCCATCATGATAATTATTTTATTTGAATCATCCATTTTATGTTTTCAAGGTTAATTTCAAAATAATGTATTTCTAAAATTATTTATGAATTTTTAGTTTTAAAAATTTATTTTCAAAGAAATGTTATTTTCCTCAAGAAAAGTTTTAAATGATTTTTAAAGATTATTTTATATGTTTTAAATGTTATTTTCAAAGAAAATGATTTCAATTTTTTTTATGAATTTTTAGTTTTAAGTAGTGAATTTCAAAGAAAATTTATTCTCTTCAAGTAATGTTCCATGTGACTTATATTTCTAAATCATTCTCTATTTAAAATTAAATACTTCAATATAATTTTATCTTTACTCGGGATATGAACAAAGGAAACCATTCTTATTATTTCTGTGAATGGTTTTTGATGACATGATTTTTATGAAATCCATTCACCTTATACGAGTTATTCCATGACAAAATTATCATGTTAAATTCTCTTTTCCATGGGTTATTATACGATGAAATGATGAAATGATGATTAGACCTATCTATTTTCTATAGTTCATAATTTGATTAAATGTTTTTGAGACCCATTTCATTTTATGGTTTATGATATGATAAATATTTTATGTTCTTGTGGAATATATATGAATGATTTTCATTATGTGATGGGTGGGACTTATATCTCTCTCAAATTCATTGGGTAAAAATTTATATTTCATGAGATATAAAGGTTTTTAATGGGGAGTGTAACCGGATTTTTAAGTGAATTTGCCTATTATGATGTTCTTGAGAGTGAAAATTTAGTACTATGATGGTTTGTGGAGTGAACCCATTCCACTATGATATCCTTGGTAGTAAGAATTGATAATATGGAATGAATTTTATATACTTATGTGTATTCCACAATTAAATATCGTTTGAAAATGTTATGCTCTTATGGGTCATGTTCTTTTATTTCTTTATGATTCATATCTTATGAACTGCCATTATTTATGACATGACTCAAGATTATGATATTTGATACAAAGGGTATGGTTTTCCAATTTTATGCTAATGTTCTCATACCCTTATGTTCATTTTATGACTATATATATATATATTTTTTATCTTACTGAGAATATGAGATCAAACATTCTTATGTTTCAATTCCCTAGGTTATTTTTAACGTTTTAAAGTAGGGTATGTTTATGAAGAGTACTAAATGGGAAGATCATTACTAAAGACATTGAATATCTTTCATGAATTAAGAATATTCTATCCCAAGTTTCCAATGTTACTAAACTAATATGGTCCCTTTTAATGTGTTTGTTTAATGTAACAAATATTTATATAAAATAATGTAATAAACTTGTATGAGAACCCTTGGGAACATGTTTGTTAATATGTAAATCTGGGTATTGGCTGTTCCTTGGTTGAGTTTTTGGATGTGAATTGGATGGTCTGACGGGGAACCCAAACAATCTACAAGGTTTTGATTCAGATGAGGATAGATCGGGTCATCTTTTCTGTGCATGAATTTTCAAATTCAGAAGATTGATAGGGTATGGAATAGCCATCGTTACCGTGACCATGAATTCTTACATGATACTTCTTGTTGAACAACCATGCTTTGGTTTAGGTGTGCCTTAATGATGTTGATGCTGGGTAGAGGCACCTCTCCATAGTCTTGTTCTAGGTTGCAAACCCCTTGTTTCTCGAATTTTGTTAATGTCTTTATGTCCTTTAAGTCTTGGTTCCCCCCTTTACCCCTAAATGGGGGCTTATCTAAAATTAATAAAAATTTCGGCCTTTGAGAAATTCATTTAGTCTTGGTAGTGTGAGTAATTTTTCAATTATTAGCATATACTTGAACTCCTCAAAGGTTTACTCACATTCTTATGTCTATATGTACTTTACCCCTTTCCATGTTTACATAGTTAGTAGGCTATAAAATCATGATAAATTTCTCAAAAAATTGTTGTAGTTCCCTCCTAAACTAATGAAACTATAAATTTCCAAGACAATAGTGGGTTTGGGCCATTCTTCAATTGCATTTTTCTTTGTAGGGTCTATATAAATTCCCTCACATGTGATGATGTTTTCCAATAATTTTACTTTTTGATTACAAAATTCACACTTTATGAACATATCATACATTTTCTACCGCTTTAATATTACTGGTAAAATCCTTATATACTATTAATTGTTTTCCTTACACTTGGAGTAAATGAAAGTATCATCGATAAAGACTACCAAAATATTTTTGAGGTAGTATCTAAAGACACTATTCATCAAATCCATGAATATTTTAAGGGTATTAGTAAGTCTTAAGGGAATAACTATAAAATCCTAGTGCCCATACCTTTTATAGAAGTTTTCCTTTTGAATATATTCCTTATTAACCTTAAGTTGATGATATACAGAAAGAATATACTCCTTTGAGAAGTATTGAGCTCATCATAGTTCATAAAATAAGTCATCAATCCTTGGTAGGGGATAAATATTTTTTATGGTGATCTTTTTTATCTCCTGATAATCATTACATAGCCTCATTGATCCGTCCTTTTTCTTTATAAAGAGAACTGTCACACCCCAATGTGACGCACTAGGGTGTGTGAACCCTTTTCCCAAATGATCTTGTATTTGCTTCTTCAACACATATATTTTAATGGGAGATATCCTATAGGGGAATTTAGAGATATGATTGGATTTAGGTATAAGTTCTTCTATGAACTCTACCTCATGATCTGATTGAAGTTCATGTTACTATTTTGGAAATACATCAGTATATTACTTAACAATGGGTATTTCCTCAAGGATGATTCTTTAATTTGAATCAACCATATAGAAATACTATGCTTCTCCATAGGTTATCAATACCCACACTGTTGAGGGATTTTCTAAAGGAGATACAAGATATTTCTTGCATTTGTAGAGGATGATAGAATGGTTTGGAATATGAAAAGAGATTTCCTTTAATCAAAAATTAATGTCTGATCTATATAATGAGAGCTAATCCAAGATTAGTATAACATAAAATTACCCCAGGGGAAGGATTATGATATTCACTATAAGAATCTTTCCAAATACACTAATAGGATAATATCCAAAAAATTGGGTTGTAAAGATCACACCAT
Source organism: Viscum album (assembly GCA_963277665.1). Taxonomy (NCBI): domain Eukaryota; kingdom Viridiplantae; phylum Streptophyta; class Magnoliopsida; order Santalales; family Viscaceae; genus Viscum; species Viscum album. The sequence goes on along the minus strand of OY728122.1, from coordinate 1,643,797,515 downwards.
TAGGTTTTTTATAGTTATCTCCACTTAAAGGTATGTGGGATTCAATTTAATAGCTCCATAAAACTGAAAGGATATAAAGGACTATGTTGAACTATAATAAAATAAAACTTTTTCCATTATTGAGTGAATAGGAAGTGTACCTTGTATGTAATATTTTTCACACTCAAATTCAGTAGTAGTGGTGGCATAATATTTCTTTTTTTCCCGTGGCTTTGGTTGTTTCTGAACCTGATTACCCTCAAGGACCTGTGGTTTAGTTCATTGGATTGCATAATTCCCTTAATCCCTATAGTTGAAACATTGTACCATGGTTGGTTCATTAGTATGTGCCTTCCTTTTCTCAATAATGTTTGATATATTCATCTATTCTCCTATACATTCATGATATTGGTGGCCTTACCTCCCACACTTGATGCATTTACCCATTACTTTGAGGAAATTCCCATGATTCTTATTTTCACATCCTTAACATGTGGGTGGTTGGATCCTATTTCATACTTTTTAATTTTACCCACCGTCTTGAAAATCCTTTCTTCTCTTCTTATCCCTATATATAAAGTTATTATATCCAAACTCTATCTCTACTTTGAGATCAAATCTAACTACTTCTTCATAACTCCTAGAGTCTCAAATAACTAGATCCTCTAGAAGGTATGGTTTCAAACTAGTAAGGAATCTATTTATTTTTAAATAATTGATGATAAAAAATGGGGTATGTCTATAAAAACTTTTGATGTTTTAATTGTAATACATTAAATATTAACCAACCATATTTTCAGCTCTATAAATTCTATCTCTATCTTTGTTTGAAGAGTTCAAGTGAAACGCTTAATAAAAAACATTTTCTTAAAGACTTAATAATCAAAATATTATATTTCATCTTATTGCTTGGTGTAATTTATCAACACCCACCATAGATAATATTATCCATATAAAAAAATAGATGGCCCGATTCACCTTCTCCTTCTCAGAATAGTGGAGCATAGAAAAGATCTTCTCCATTGAGTTAACCCACTGTTCCAAAACTAGTGGATCATAGGATCCAGTAAATGTTAGTGGTCATTACCAAATAAAATACACAATGGCTAGTTAATACTTATTATGTGATGGTTTATATTAAATGTGGTTCTGTTATCTTTTCATATCATGATACATCTAGGAAATAAGAACCATAAATTTTGAACTCCACCTCCCATGGCATTAGGGATATCATTCAGACAATCATTGCATTGTCCACCACACGGGATGTTAGACTATTTTCTCCTGGTTCCAACAATTTTCTAAAATATAAAATCTTAAAAAATCATAATTCAGCAAATCATGAATATATAATTTATTATTTTTCATAATTAAATCTAAAGACATATCATACGGGATCCCTTTGTTTAGTATTTTCTTAAAAAAATATTCTTGGATGTTTACAACTACTTTGTCTAATCCTAAGGGTTTATAGTAATTTTTTCAAATCCTAATTTCCAAATTAACTAAACCCCCATATAAGACCAACTATAGTGACCAAAATCTTTCTTACATGACTATTAAATCATTTTAAATAAAAATAACATAATAGTTATAAATTGAAGGATCGAAAGGTTTAGTATCTTGGAAAAACTAAAATCATACACCACTTATACATAATATGGAATAAAATTATTAAAATCCTTCTTATTTATTATTCTAAAATATAATATTCACATTAGTACATGTAGTCACCTAAGAATATAAATCAAATAATGGGGTGAGCTACAAGCCTAGTAAGGGGAGGAATAAGGGACACAAATCAATATTACATGGGTGAGAATAATAATAATAATCTTCTTATCAAAAGCATAAATTAATCATAATAATCATGAGGGAAAAATTTGATAAATTAATGGAATGTGGAAATGTATAAAAATGAAACATCATTTCATAGTGGGAAAATACCACATATAGTTATTAACAAAGATATCATCATGTTCACAAAAACATTTGGTCATAATCATAACATCATCATTGAAAAAAAATCTAGCATCAAGTTCACACATAATACACTTTATACCATGAGATTAATCACATTAACCAATGAATTAGAGGTCTATATAATTCCAAGCCCATCCATCACATCAAAGTATTTATATAATCTTTCATGCCACATATAACATATAACAATTATAGTCATTAAATAACCTATAGAAAAAGATGGGTTTCATAAGGATTTAATCATACATAATTTCATGAATAAACTCAGGGTTCCTAAAAGAATAAGTAAAAACATATTTGGAAGAAGCATCATCATTCTTGAGTTAATAAGAAACAAATAATGTGGTGTAAAATATGTGTTTTGGAAAGAAATTTTTTTTATAAAATTTTGTATTTGGATTATAAATCATAGTGGTAACATGTATATCCATTAACAAAAAGGGAATAATGGTGAAAGTATATTTAAAAAATATTAGAGAAATATCCATAATGAAACTAATGTGAATGAGGTATAACCCAAAGAAAAGGATTTGGGATCAAGAATTCCCTTACATTAAATCCTAGTTTTATTTCACCTATTCTGTGCCTCTCTTTCCTTTGTCTAGCTTCTCTTGTCCGACCCAAAAAAATCCATTGTTGTTTGGAGATGGATTACTCCAAAACATCCATTGTTATTTTATATGGATTGATATGAAGTATTTGGATATATATTTTCCTTTGTAAGGTGAGGGAGGAGTGATTTTACAGGGGGAGTGAGAATGGTTATTTATACCTGAGGGGAGGGGTATTTTTAAAATAAAATATTGAATAAAATAATATACCAATGGAAAACCTTGTAATAATAATATTTTTACCTTATAAATAATAATTTAATTAAATAACACAATTTTAATACTTTGAATCACTTTATAATTATAATTCATTAGTTTAATTAAAAGGATTGGTGGAAAAATGAGAAAATAATATTTTAATGAAATACTTCAAATTTTAGAATTTGGAAAGTACTTTTATTTTTATAAATTAAGTTTACTTTATTTTAATGACTATTTTATGAAATTATATATATTTTGGATGAACCAAAAGTTCTATAAATTATTATATCATGAATTATGTAATTATGATACACTGGTTATGTGAAAAACTGTATTTTTACAATTCACCTAAAAATTGATGTATTCCAAAAAATTTCAAAAAAATTAACTTTGTGAAACTTGGATGTGATTATTTAAAAATTGATATTCATTTTTTAAAAATAAATTTCTATCATAGGTAATTTTAATTTATAATATAAAAATTATTATTTTTATTAAATACATTAAAATATTTTATTTAAAAATGTGCATATTTTTTTTATTTTTAATCATGATATTTATTCTTTAGCATTATAATTTTTATATTTACTTATATTAATCATGATAAGTATTATTTATATAAAAAATTATTATTTTTAGGTTAAATTACAATTCTAATGGTTTGGTTACTATTCCCAATAGTCAGGTTACTATTCCCAATGGTCTGGTTTCTATTCTAATGTTCACGTTACTATTACAATGATCAAATTACCTCTTATAAATAACATTTAATTCTTTTATCAATATTCACTATATTTTTTCCCAAGGTTATATATTTTAATTTTCTAAAATATTTAATGGCTTACTTATATTTTTGTTTCATTTCTGTAGTGTTGGATATGGGGGAGATGATTCTAGAAAATTGGAGTGATCCCTAATTTCCCAATTTAGATTTTAGATTTTAGATTAATTTTCTAATTTTAATGTCTATAATTTTTATGTGTTTCATATATAACTAATGTAATGATGAATTAAAGTGTTGTTGGTTACTCTATATTCTCTATGCATATAATAATTATATAATATAATATAACAAAAATTAATTTTTGAAACAACTATTCTTAAAATATTATTGGTCATTAAAATATCATTTCGACCTTAATACCCTCCAATATATTAGAAAATGATAACTTCAATCATTCATACATGTGGACTACCACCTCCTCCAAAAATGTGATTTTTTCTTCATTTCCAGTTTAATTGGATGGTAATAGGGATATATTTAATGAATTTATATGACATATATACTATAATACCGATTCTTTAGAGGTTAATTTTTATTTACCATACTTTTTTCCGTCTATTGAAAATTGAAAACAATATTAATGCATATGTATGACTTATCATCTCCATGAATAATGAAATTCAATTATCTCTCTCAAAATTTTATGGATGACTATAAATATATATATAATGAATAAATATGATATTGATATATTGATTACAATTATAAATATGATGGAACTATGATAAAATTAAAAGTTATAGGACTACCAAACTGAAACATGCAAGGAAAAAAGAAGTTATCACCCATAATAATGATTTTAATAACAAATTGATTATAAATGGGTAATAAGATTTAAAAAGTAAATAATAAATGGTACTATAGATATAATTATCGATTTCTAATAAATTTATAATAAATAAATATTTTTTATAAATGAGGTTTGAATGTGTATGAAGAAATATTATATATGTGTTATGAGATTAATGTTTCAATCCTATTTTAATCAAGATTATTTAGGATTGAATTTCAATTGAGTAAATTATAAGATCATTATTAGGTAAATACATTTTATTTGTATTCCAATCTAGTTAATTTTGATGAATACATTTTTTCCCTTCATTTACCTCACTTTAAGTACAAAAGTGATGAAAAGAATGTTTTTAAAGAAAACATACTTTATTTCTATATTTGGTCGAAAATCATTTTTATTTCATATTTTTGTTTTATATAAAAAATTTAAAGAAAAATTTAATATTCTACTATGATTATTTAAAGTCATTTTGACACATGATTAACTTTTTACAAAAATTGGTTTAAAAGGAATATTTTATTTTATTTTATGAATGTAGAACTTTTGGACTTTTTAAATTTTTTTGAAAGGAATGTTTTCTATTTTCATACAAGGATTGAATCAAATTTACTTCCATCAGAGCCACTAAATTATTTTAATATTGATTTATAAAATTTCAAAATTATTTTTAAAGAAAATATTTTCCATAATATTTTAGAAATTTTTAAATTAGAATTCAGTAATTACAAAGGGAAAAGGGTATTTGTTAGGAAATATTACATTGATTATATTAAAGGAATTTCCTTATCTGATAAGATAATTTGTTGTTAATTGTGTTTTACCTAGGATATGATCCAATGATATCACCCTTATTCTTTCTCTAGATGGTTTATGACTATGATAATGAGATATTTATGAAAGAAATTTATTTTCCATGGGTTATGAAATGATAAATTTATGAAATGATTATGAAACCCATTCTCTTTGAATTGATTTTGATATGATGATATGATGAATGTTTTATGATCTTATTACAGAAATATTTATGGTTTTCATTATGTGATGAATGAAAATAAAAGTATATTCCCAACCAATAGATTGGGTAAATTATTATACCTCATTATATAATTATGGGAAACAAGTTGTTGTGATTAATCTGCTGTTGGAAGAAAGTTTATGTGCTTGATCCACTTTGGGAAACAAGTTGATGTGCTTGATCCCCTATGGGAAATAGGTTATGATGCCTGATCTGTTATAACATGGGAAACAAGTTGCAATGCCTGATACACTATGATTTGATGGTTTCATTAGTTGACATATAAATTTGAAATGGTTTCTATAAATATAATGGTTACATATTTTTATAACATGAACGTATAGTTCAAGATTTCTTTATGATGATTTATGACTCTTATGATACATTTATTTTGAAATGATAATGTTTTATGCCATGGATCGAGTTTAGAATCCATGACTGATTTGGTATGAACTATGTATGTTGTGTTTATGATATCATACCCTTAAGATAATCTTATTATTTCACATAATCATCAATTACAATCATCCATGTTTACCCTTATTGAGCATCTGTGTTCACCCTTTCTTATGTTTCATTTCCCCATGTTATAATGAAATTTTTAAGTAGGCTATTCTAATAAATAGTAATTTATGGGATGATCATTATGTGAGATGTTGAATATCTTTCATATTATACTAGGATTTTGAATCTATTCTCCAAAAACACTAAACATTTATAGTTATCATATGTGTATATGTGAAATGTATTGTATATTATTCTAAAAAGATATAATATTTATATATGAAAAGATTGGGTCACTATTGTCACAAAATAAAAACTATTACCAGGAGGCCCTGAGATGGAATTCCCATAAGACTCACATAGGAACCACCCCAGTCCTTAGCCTCCACACATGGATGCTTACTCATTTAAGCATCCTGGTGTACAATCCCATACCACTCAATCCATAACAAAAAAAAACATAATGAATATTTAATGAGAACTTGCCTACAATATCCCACTGAACCTCAATTGGTGTACACTCCTATGTAACCTAACACCATGATCCAACTCAATCCTATTCATCCAAATCTCCAAAAAACATGGATCACATGTTCAATCCATTGTCTATGCCTCTCTAGTATTCCATTCCCCTAAATCATAGAGAACCTTTGCTGTTTCTCAAAACCAAATCATCTCACTAAGCTAAAACTATTCACACACATACTAAAAACTCAAGATTCATTATAACGTTCCATTGGGGTTCATTTAAAATTCACACTATGATCTTAACTATTCTTAAAAATCGATAGGTCCATACACCTAACTAGCCATGCTCTTGAAAAGAATAAGTTCTATAGGGAAACAAATCCCTGGGATCCTTACATCTCAAGAGCACCAAACATATTTACAAGCCACACAACAAACTCCCCCATGAAGGTGGGGTTTGTTTAGAGAGAACCAATCTCTTATAAAACTTATAACCACTGGGATTATCCTGTCAACATTGACACTATCCAGTCTTGGAATTTGAACTTTCCCAACTTTCAAAAACTAACAAAAAGATTGAAATAATCCACACATGAGTTATTTTACCCAACACCCAAATAAATACAATTTTCTGAAACTTTATTAAAAATAGAACACTTTTACACCAACTCCTAATCTTGGAGTCACACCTAAGAAGAACACTAGGTTATCTCACTTATCCCACAAAACATGCCAAGTATCGCATCTGTCAAAAATATTGGGATGAAACTCTACTCATCTAAATGTCAAAAACCATTATCCATTCCAAACATCCACTATAGGTTCTCACATAAAAGGTTCAAACCAAGTATAATAAATCCACTCCTAGGTCAAGCACACCACTAGAGTCACAAGAATCCATTTCCTATTAGCTCATCAGAACCCATGAGAATATATAACTCACAACACCACCCAATTTAGGTTCTCTCATATTCCAAAGTACCCATGAACATGGAAAAGTCATGTATGTGAAGGAAATACACCACTATGTTTTCTAAGGTTTCCAACCTTTCTTATTTTACATTAATTAAACCTCATTATTTTAACCTAATGATTAAAATTTTAAAACATTTTTCACCCCTCACTAAGATTCCAAGTTTTATCCATTCATAATTTATTTAGATATAACAACCCTTGTTTTGGTTATATTGGATTCCATTAAAAAATTATAAATGGAAGAAACATTATTAGTTTCTTAATGGAACCCTATGTAACCAGAACCATTACTTTAACTGATTCATATCTTCCCATTTAACCAAGAGTCACTTGATGAATAGGTCAACTATAATACCATCATACACATATATTTAAAACATATAAATGGATTCATATAATTTAAATAACAACCCCTATAATTTATTAAACCTATAGGTAGATATCAATCACTATAATATATAATCCAAAAAAGTAAATATAACATAAGTGAATGTGAATCCTAGGAAAATATCAATCATAGGTAATCACACACATGAAACCTATATGCCTTATATGATTCAGGAACACACCCCATATTTCTAGACCTAGATAAGATATAAAATACCATTAATTGATAACCTCATAAATCAAGTACATCACTCAAGGTAAAATCAAATCAACTACAATAATGAACAACATGAATTACAACCCCTTACCTAGAAACATAGACTTACCTCATACTTGGGCTATCTAGTCCTAAGGAAAATCTCCATACAATGTACCAGCACATTACAATCCTCCTTTATACCATGTCTAAATAGTAAATTTAATGATAAAGTATTTGATACCAATTTGTTATGCCCCGACATGGGAGGCACTAAACTGATGCCTCAAGATGATGTACCACATAAACTCAGGTGCCCTCCCTATATGCCAAAAGGCAACTGACTAGTACTGTGGATATATGGTGGGAAAGAAAAGGAGAATATAACCAAATATTATCATGAATAAAATAGTTGAAATTATAAATAAAACATAATAATCTAGATAAATAATTCAAAGGAATTCTATACAAGAAAGCGCCAATTTTAATACGATAAAAGTTGATATGCCAAAATAAAAACCAAATTAAATTCATCAGGAAGTCACAGATCAATGAAGAGTCCTATGTAGAACAAATCAAAATAAAAAAATTTAACATTTGAATAATCCTAAAAAATGGTCCCAAGATCCCATGGTTCGTCCTAGTATCCTAAATAGAATAAAAGGTTTTATGCCTCTTCACTCATATAATTCTACAAACTAGTAGCAATTACTTAGGTACAAAACTACCATGGAGGATAAAGGAGGATGTGAGTAGAACTTATTAGGCCACTTTCAATAGTGACCATAAATATCTACTTTTAAAAGTAGTTCATGTGAGGAATAATACAATAAAAAATGATATAAGATAAATAAATAAACCAAAACTCCCGATGCCTCAGGCTCTACTATGATACCAGAGGTAGTACCTACCTACTTTGACTAGTGTCGGGGTGTCTCTGAGCACTTCACGATGACCAAACCTCCATAAGTAACCATGTGTAATCCATGCGATCATATCCCAAAATTATAATGTATCACACAGAATCTGAGCACTTATCCCAACATTCCCATGAATCCGAACACTGATATCAACATTCCTTAATATCAATCACTATATGAAATCCTAGTACTCATCCTATCATCCCCAAACATTTAGTATCGTTTGGAACCCATGGATCTCATCCTAGAATTCCTAATCATGAACCACATGGAATCTTTCTTCTCATCATGGTATTCAAAATAAACAAACATCACCTGGAATCCAATCCTTCACCTCAACATTCTCAATCTCAACTACAATCACCGCCCCAAGGCATTATATTTTATATAAATAGTATTTCATTAATGGATATATCAATTTACTATTTTTATAGGTATTTAATATTTCATCACATTGGTATCATTTCACCCCTTAACACTAGTTAATTCACTTTACAATTCCAACTAATTTTACATGTAATCAATTCAAATTATGATATTAATTTCTCCTTCCCCAAAAAATGTACCAATTTTTAAAGTTGAGAACATTCCATAATATCTTATTTTATTTCATGTAAGTCCATATTAATTTTATATATTATTTAGCCACTTTTTGGTTCCACTTTTAATCTAAGGCTTACCATTAGAATTACCCTCTACACTGGTTCATTAACCAACATTGAATCATTATATATAAGGTTCTAATTTTTAATTCTAGGTCCAACTCACAATTCATCAACATGACCAAAAAACCATGCACTTTGAAAATTTATGTAATACTAAGGGATAAAAATAGGGACCACCCACCTAGAATATATAGCCTTTCAACCTTAACTGTTGGCCTAAAAACCCCCTACTCAAGCTCAACTAAGACTAGTGGCCCATAATCAAACAACCTGCTACCCTATATCACATAATGAGAACCAATACTAATTAATTATAATAAAAATATAATTTATTAACAACTTTACGATAATTAACCAAAATAAAAAATTATTTTTAGGAGGAAATTTAGTTACTGGATGTACTTAACACAACTAAACTGAGACCAACCATCACCTAGAGGTGTATTCTAACCCCATGATATAAATCTAATCCAAATCCCTATTATACTGGAATGAAACTATAACTGATGATGATAAATTTAGTTCAAAACCCTTTAAAATATTGAGAAACAACAAACCTCCCTCAAAATAACTAGCGATGACATGCATGCATCACCTAGGGACACCCTCTCACTAGATAACATGAAAACACCATCTTCTCAGGATAATTCCATTATTACCTAGTGGAATCATTAATCAAATACCCTATTGTAATGAACAAGGTTATTTAAATAGAAAGGGGAGAGAAACAAATTCATAGAGTTAACAAAATATTTATAAAACCGCAGATGAATGTATAAAGGAACCATATATGATAGAGATCCACCATGATTAAAGGTGTAGAGGACAATCGACTTAGGGTACTGCTATTGGTGAGTAGGGGAGAAAAATTGAAAATTTGTTGCTAATGGGGTGACCTTGGTAAAACTACCGGGCTAATACTTATTTAAAAATGGGTTCGGGGGTCACTGGCTAGCCACTGGCCTACCACTGGCTTGTCGGTGTGCTCAGTAGCACTCACTAGGCAACTGAACAAGTCAACAACTAGCTGGTGGAACTAAAATATACTTTCTATATCCCCAATATCCTCACAGGACATCCATATTCCTCTACGCCCATCTTGAACCACTATTCCATGTACAGAAACACTTATTCATGGTGTTCGAAGGCTCAAAATTTCATTCCAAACTCTAGTTAAAAACCATCCTACCTACTAAATTGGGATATAAAATTCCTCTTGAATTTAACACCTATATAGAACATGAGGTCTTAGCCCTTGGTACTAGAGTATGACGATGTATATTATTATTGTTATCTCTTATATTTGGGTCATTTTTTTTTCATATTTCTCAGACTCCTTACATTTCAAGAATTAAAGTGTGGGTGGTTCATAAGTTGGGACCCTCTTATCCTCCATTGTATTGAATTATATCTTCATATATCTTTTAAAATCATATTATCTATGGAAAAACCTTCCACAAATGAAATATTTTCCCATTCAATTCAGAAAATTTTATGACTGCTTCCTCCAACATTTTTGTCATATAGGTGGGTGAATGTTATTTACTATGTTATTTATCATTAAAGTTTTCATGAAAATCAATTTTCATTTTATTTTATCCAAAACCAAAAGGATAACGTGAGTATCTAATTTCCTTTTCCACATTGATATAACATTGAAAATTTTGTTCATATCCACTAAATTACTTTATAGATAGCTCTTTTTAAAGACTTGGTTTTAAGCCACAAAATAAACGATTGATTTTATTTTAGGTTTAATGATAAATCACGAAGCATACCTTTAATGTATTTTAATATTTGAATCATAGGTTCTAATGGATTAATACCCAATTTCCTTCAACTCAATAAATTTTCTATCCATTTTAATATAAATAGTTTGGGGGAAAAATATTTATTGAAAAAATATTCTTAAACACCTCCCATTACATGGAGTCAATTTATTCTTATTGACTTATGTTATTGATTAAGGTTCACTATTGATCAGATTTACTTTCCAAATGATAAGTAGATAAAAAAAATCATTTCACGATTTAATAATTAGGGAGTATATATATATTTTCTATTGTGATTATACATTTCTTGGAAATTAGTAGATCAAAATACCCACTAAAGAATAGTGGTTGTTGATGCTAATAAGACATAATAAATTGTTTCTCTTACTCTGGTGTATTCAGGAGATTAACATGGTTTATGTTATAGATCATAAATTGAGACCACATTTCTAAAAAGGTTTTAATTCCATATCCCTTCACATTATATTTCTCAATGAGAAAATAACTATATTGTCCATCAAACTCATTGTTCACTTAGTTCTTATTGCTTCCATCCATTTACTAAAACCAAAATTATTAACATGAGTAATAAATAATAATATGTTAAGTGTGTTAGTTTATATAACTATATGAGAATTCAACCTCATGATGTGTTACTATTTGATATCCTTAATTTGGCCTATGATAATTTTGATTCAACCTATGTTTCTTTAGGTGGGATCTATCTTACTTATTAGACTTATCCTTCTAAAAAACTAAACCCAGTTTCGATACCGACTGAGATGTCCCACCAATTAAATTTTATATATTTTAAATTATTTTTCATGAATATTAATTACATATCATAATAAATCACTCCCATAAACCTATAATTTTAGTGTATTTGGATATTAGATATATGATCAATTTACCTTACAAACAATCTTAACCTTATCCCACCAATAATCTTCTCACATGATATCTCTTTGGACACATCATACATAATACTCATCTTTATCACTAGGGTAATAGAAACATAAAAAGTGGTAAACTCATATGCTCTGTAAGGGGTGAACATAAGAGATACAAATTGAATATCATAATTTTGAATATAATGAACATGTGGGTATGAAAACATAATCAGGGTGCATAAACATAAAATAAGAAATACATACTCAATAAATCATATATCATAAATGATAATTAATGAAATAGGGATTTTGGCATAACATAACACATAAATCATAAGAGTGTGGAAGCATGTGTCAAAAATCATGAACTATGGAGGATAAAATAGGCATGTGGAACAAATACAATCATATGAAAACCATAACATTGTGAACATAGATAATTAAAATCATATCACAATCATTTTTTTGAACATAAATAATCGTAATCATGTCCTCTTATAGAGTTGTGAAAATAATTAGTTTCAATCATTTCAATATATAGATTTTTGCACTCAACTAACTATAACCGTGTCCCTGAACATAGTTGTCAGCATAAGAAACCACAATCATGTACATACACAATGTTATGGACAAATATAATAACAATCTTATCTACCCATTGAGTTGTGAATATAGATAACTTTAATAATGTCCATGCACATATTTATTAATATATATAACTATAATCATGTACATGTAATAATTTAGGAACATATCTAACCACAATCATGTCCACATATAACATCATTATCTCACGATATATAAGGATTTATCCAATTAATTGTAAGGATATTTTAGAACCACTCATCATATAATGATAAAACATAGATATGTGTATCACATGAACATGACCACATTCATAATTACAACATAGAACAAATAAACCTTGAGAATGAAATGATTTTCATTAATATATTCACAAGAAATGTTCATAATCCATCCAGTAGAAGAAGATAGATTGTATCATTAGAAAATATCCCTAGTGAAGTATAAGAAACATTAAAGGATGTTCACATAGATGGAAAACAAATTATAAATCATTAGAAAATTTATATGAAAATAAAAAAAATATAAATTATTTTTGATAAATTTTATTTTTAAAATAATAATTTTATAAAAATAATCAGAAAGTGAATAAAATTTTCTTTTATAAAACATAAAAACAGGGAAAGTAATCTTTGTAAAGAAAACTAAATAAAAAAGTGGGAGAAAGTAATCATGTGGAAAAAATAGCTTTCAAACTTTTTTTAAGAGAGTTAAATTCAATATAAAATGACCATAATCAATCACAATAATAAAACATATGAAAAACATATCCATGTAGGATAAATATTCCCAACATAAAGGAGTAGATATGGTTGGCTCCACTTACTTGCATATTTTAAGTTGAATTTCAAAACAAAGGGAGGTAAAATGGTAAGAAAAAATGTGAAACAAAAAAAATAAACATAGGATAATAAAATAGATTTATTTTTAAATATAAAAGAATTAAAATTTCCCCCAATGGTAATTTAGTCAAATATAATCTCATTTTCAAAGAGAGATTGGATTGAAACTCTTATAGATTAACTTTTTTTTGAATCAATATCTTTAAAAGAGAGAACATGATATGGATTTTTAAATCCATTTAATTACATTAAAATTATACAAAAATTCATCACTTTTTAGTATATTCACCACATGAAAGAAAATAGGTAGTGAATATGGAATTTATCTCAATAAATGAATATTGAGATGAGAAACCCTTACCCTATGCTTCCTCTAGGTGAGACTTTTTCTTACTCCTAGTATAATGTTTTTGTTTGTTATTAATAAATATAAAAACGTTATTAAGTTATTTTTTTTAATACCATTCATTTATTATTTCTTACTACCCATATATTAATTTTTTATTTTTAAAATGAATATCCTTGTGTTATGTGCTATGTTTCTCCATATATGCTTCGATTTGGTGATTCTGATCCTTGATCCTTGATCACGAGTTCATCATCTCCAAAATTTATATAAATATGTACTATATGTTTTTGTGTAGTTATAGAGTTCCATAGTCATTTAATTTAATTAATGGTGACATCTTTCCATGAATTCTTAAAAATATCATTTTTGTGATTATTGAATTAGCACAGGAATTAAATTTGTTGGTGCATATAATTTATCATATGACCTGTTAATAATTTTGAAAAAAATATTAAACCTACTATTATTAAATTATATTACCATTATTTAAGTTTTATTAGTAATTAATTGTGAAAAATTTATAACATTATTCATGTTAGTGTAAAACCAACCCAAACAAGAACGTGTTAGATTATTGAGTGATAAAGAACATGCTATTTTATATTAATAATATAATTTTTTTTAAAAAAATAATGGTTTAAAAAATGTTACTAATGTGATAAATAATAATTAAGATAATCCATATAAAGATGATAAATAAAAATGATTAAGGATATGATAACACTTATGTTGAATACTTGAATCTTCTCTTATAGGACCTCTTATAAATGAAGGATTTTGGACTCCTTCATGTAACTATAAGTTACTAAACATGAGTGATAGTTTTTTGGGAGAGAATTTTTGTAGGGATTCAAGATTAAACATATGTAATTGTATGGCTTGATGTTGGTAAATGAGGGTTCCTATTATAGGTGATATTGAGTGACATTTTCATAATTACCTATTTTTAATGAATATGAAAGGTAATTTTTCAAGGAAAGTGGATCAAAATTGGAAAAATAATTTATGTAGAATAATTATAGGTAATTAAATCCCTCATAAACTAATTTAGTGATAAATACTTATAATATTTTAGGTCTTTACCTTGTAGTTAAACCCCTTTACATCATTTTACCTTTACTAAGTTAAATTAACTTTTACCTCGAGAACTTATTTTTATGCATAAAATCGAAATTGAACATATTACCTATTTTAGAGATTATGATAAAAAATATGAAATTAATTTTATTGGATTCAATTTCTATAATTAATAAACTTAGTGTACCATCTAAACCTATATCCAACTGGATTTATCATTGACCTGAAGGGTGTTCTCAATCCTCATGTGCTAGCAACATGAACCTGAGCATCAAAAACCAAGATATGTGAATGATTTCACCAAAACATTATTAAAAAAATAGATAAATATTGTAGAACAAAAGAACAAAAAGATAACCAAAATAAAATTTTACAACTCTCAAGAATGGTATTTCAACCAAGTCCACTTAATAAGACATTTAAGGCAGCAGCTAAGAAACTCTATGTGATAAATGGATCAAATGCTCTACCAGTCGACACCAACTAATGGGTCCTGCTAAATAAGTACACCCACCACCTATGAGAATTTATGCCTCTTTTCATGTACCTAACATAATAAAGACTAAAAAATATTAAATGGAAAGGTAGGATGTGAGAAATAAATCCCAATATGATTACCTTAAATATTTCATAAGAAATCTATATGAAACAAACCATTTATGTTTAATTTTAAATAAAACATGGTATAAAAATATCCTCATAGTTTAACTCAAAACATTCTTGAAGATAATTTTCAATGTATAAATATATAATATGTTTCAAAAGTGCATTTTCATTAAATTCAATAGAAATAAACAACTTTCTCAAACAAGAATGAATTAAACATTTCTATAAAAAAAATGCAAGATTAATAATTTTTATCGAAACCATCATGAGTAAAAAATTTATTAAAATTTGAATGTAATATAATTTTAAAACACTTCAACATGGATATAAGCCTTTAATATTAGTTATTAGATTCATGTTTTGATGTTTTCCAATCTTAGAGAGTTACAGCTCAAAGTTGCAGACATCCCTAGACTTAAGCATAAGGGAATATTAATACAAACTTAATAAATGAATCCATATCTTTTGATATTATAATGGTTTTTTCATTATCAAATTGTGTTATTCATGCATAACCCCTTCCTAACTAATTAGGCTCTGATGTGTATTAGCATAATAATAAAAATTATTGGGTTTATAAATTCATTTAAATAATTCCAAAATCGTTCAAATAATCATTTTAAATCCTCAAAAAGTATAGGTTTCAAAACAAAAAATTCATTTAAAAAACAAATATCAAATTATTTTATTGAAAACTTATATGTTTATTTTAAAAAAAATTAATGTTTTTATAAATATTTTAAATACAAAACATCAAATTATTTTATTTAGTAAAACACATAAAATAATCTTATTTACATTCATAAAATATCCCATGCCCTTCATTTCATAAAATTTCATCTATAAATCATCATTTACATTGAACAAAAGTTTTATAAATATCAAAAATAAATTTTCAATGGAAATTGTCAAGGTTTTTCATCACACATACCATGCCATTTCAAAAACCATATATTAATATCTCAAATAAATATTTAGAAATATATTGTAAAAAAATTAAAAATATATAAGAATAAAAGTTTTCAGATAATAACAGATATTTCTTTCAAAATAAAATACCTTAATAAAAACAGAGAACAACAAAAGAGGTATTTATAACTACAACAAGAGACGGTACACACCCCTCAAACAAATAAAAATACAAAAAAACACACTTATGATTACTACTCATCAATTAGAATCCCAAGATTACCCAAGAGGACATCAAAAATCAAAGACAAAGAAGCTTCAGATAATTTTAATTAAATAAACCAGACATAGTAGCATTTAAAAACCCAAATTAAAACAAAAAATTAATTTTATGTTTTTATTGTATCTCAAATTAATAGGGTTTGAATCATTTAACATGAATGTAACAATATTTAAAATGAGTTAATGAGTAGTTTTACACAAATTACCGCATTAAAAAGTGAAAAAGGTTTTATAGGTCAAGATGGAGGAAGAAGAGATTAAAAAGAGGGTTTAAAATTATTTTAATAGAAAAGGGAACTATGTAATGGAAACATATTTCAAACTTACGTTTCACATATTAATCCCATAATTTTAATAATATTTACCCTTATACGTGCCACTTACCCCATTTTACCATTATGTAGGGTCGGTGTACCCATAAAAATCCATTAGAAAAGAGGGTTTACCTTTATGTAGAACCCTAGATACCCTTCCACAACCTTTAGAAACAAAAAGTCTCCCTTAAAAAAAATCTTGGATACTAATATGTATCCTTTATAAAAATATTTTTACTCTAACATGAGACCCATACCTAATACCCTTGTGTGAGTCAATACCCTTAAGTGAGCTATTATCCTTACATGAGACCCTTACACAATAGTCTTAACATTATATAGTAGCAATTTCATCTATTATAAAGTGTGTGGTACCCCTATGCAATACACCCCTTACCTTTACACATGCCTTATTACCCTTAAACAGTGTAGGTTACCCTTACAAAAACCATAGAAAAAAGGGTTTTAAATTTACACAACCTATGAAAAAAGGGTTTTACCCTTACAAAAGGTTCTTAAAATGAATTTTACAATTATGAAACACCCTAAAAAATAATTATAGGTAAATTTTATTAAATATAATTAATTTTCAAAAAAAAATACATATATAAAATAAATTAACTAAAACACATTAATTATTAAAAAAATGTGGATGTAACAATTTTCACCACTATATTTTTTCTTCCCACATAAATCTTATTGTCTAAATAATAGAAAAATACTATAATAAAATAAATTTCCCACTCAAACTGTGAGGTGAACGGTCCATAAAACAAAATAAATACCAAACCAAAAAGTGGTTACGAAGAATATCTCTATGATGAACACACATATAAAAAAGATCAACAATATCTAAAGAAACTAGAAAACAACTAGGGGAAACTTTAGACGTAACATAGGTATCCCCACCATTTAAAGATTCAAAAAAATCGTTCTATAAGAGTAAAAAAACTTCTATAACACATCTCTTAAATTCAAATAAAAGACTTCAATCAAATTTCGCATAAAAAATCTTAGAGATGAAAATAAAACCTCAAGGAATGTCATGTACCAAACACCAAAATGATTCCCAAAAGTGTTAATGATACAAAGATCCATCAATGGTCAAAACACCCACAATCATGGAACAAACCCAACAATTATTTTTACCATGTAAAGTACTCAATGGTAACCTAAGACTTTCAACATTTATCTCCATCACTTGATGGTATCATAGAATGATCTTCTAGTACCTCTGGGCGCTTGTTCTATCAAGAATCTTCACTTTCATAGTTACTTGAGTACAACCCCAAGGTCTATCCATGTCTAATAAGAAATAGATCAAAATAATATGTCTAGTGAACAAACCTATCACTACTACACTCTTATGAGGTTGATCATTCATCATTTTAATATCGATCTCTAACCATTAAAGGAGAAATAGTATAATAATGAACAATAAACAACCTAGAAAAGTGTCCAACAACAACAGTAATATGAAACGCATGGAAAGAATAAACAACAAGTATTTTGAGAAATAACTACCCTAAACATATATAGGTTCACAACATAAGATTCCACTCCATCCCCAAGTCTATAAATAAACTCAAGGAACTAAAATTATTCAATATTAAATCTATAAACTCAAAAGTGAACACCCACAAGTCACAAAAATAGAGATATCCATGAAATGAAACCAAAATCATTATCACAACCAAGGTCCAAAAAATAACATTAAAAAAGGACCCAAAAAAATCCAGGAGAGATTACTAGAAATATTAGGTCACTAAGAAACCATCATACTATAATTGGGGAAACTCACATTAGATTTTCACAAATAAATGAATGTAGGTATTTATTTGGACACATCCTAGAAGGGAATGTTCACGACTGAGGAAACCAGAAATGATAAATCCTTATTCTCCTGGCCATGAAAAATTAATTCATATAAAAGATTAATAAAATCATTTAAACATGATAATTTTGATATTGATGATATTTCCACTATATTAAATACCCTAATATTATAAATTTTTATATCAACTCATAAAAAATAAGGACATATAAATGCGAAAGAGAATACCAAAACCCATAAAAATATATTCTTAAATCTCTAAAATATAATCCAATTATGTGACTGGAAAATATACATATCATCACCTATGAGAAATCATGGAAATAAGATAATAATACCCAATTTTAAAATGTCCATAAGAGGGAAAAAATTGGGGAGAACTCAAATGATCTTCACTATGACATCTAGATAAAATATTATAATTGTATTAGATTTTATCAAAACCCCCTTCACATCATGAAAAGACTCACTCTGAGGCCTATGGATAGATCCATGTTTCCTTGAAGCATCTATTTCCCTATAGCCAAGAGTCGATGATTCCCAACAAAAAATTCCATTTTTAGTATCCCAATATATAGAACCTCTTATGGTGGACCAAAAAACCACAACGTTTAAAAACATTCAGAGCTTTCAAACATGACTTCTTAGTGTAACCAGGTTCCCCACACTAAAATAGTATAAAGTGCCTCTTGTTTCCTTGAGAATACTATCCCAACTCAATCAAATCCCATGGTTTACTAGATAGAACATCATCTCCTAAGATAGTTATAGACATGGAATTATCCTCCTATTTTCATGTTTCTAAATCCTCTTCCCCTAACAAGACCCTTTCAATAATTTCTAGATAAGAGGTCAAATAGGTCATTGACATAGTGGTTCCAAGGTCTTGGTGAATAAATTTTCCTAAATAGATAACCTTAGAGAATCATCACCGATAATCTCTAATAATAAGCATACAAAACTTAATAATTTCATTGTATACTCTGAAAACAGTAAATCATCTTTAATGAAACCCGAGAGCTCAGAAAATATCTCCTTCTTAAACTCCATAGGAAACTACCACTGAATGGAGACTAATCTGAATAATTCCCAAGACATTCTTTCATAAATAAAAGAAGGAATCATGAATTTCCACCACTCCCAGTCAGGTACCTCAAACAAGGAGTTTATTTCCTTGAATTATAGAGAATAATGAGTCTTTATAGAAACAAAAACCCTTTCAACATCTTCTTTACAATTTATTTCCACAGGAGAACCCTGATGAACTTTTTAAGAAGGTGTATGAAAATTAAAGAGGCCATGAGTGGGGTCTAAAGGATGGAATGTATTCAGATCCACCACTCAACTTAAAGTCTGGGAAGAGTCATCAACTACAGATTTTACTTATAAAAACATAATGAGATACTTAAAAAATGAGGCTCATGAAATTTTTTTTATCTTTCTTGAACGAATATTCTTGGTGTCATTTTGGGACATCACAATACACTTTCTCATAAACTCGAGCATAAAGAAAAACCTAAAACAAAATTTAAACCAATAAAAAATATTTCAAAAAATAAACAAAACACATTTATCAAAGCATCATAATTTTCAAAGTGCACAATATTTCACCATTTATAAAATATTAAACATTTATCAAGAATGTAAAATATTGACATAAATCTATCACAGCTCCAAACATTCCTTTACCAGATCATGAAACTTCTTCCATAGCTTCGAAAAATTAATTCATTTTACAAATTCCAAACCCAATTCCATTTTAAACAATCAAAATAAATTTTTTTATTAAAACATTTATTTATAGAAACATACTAGAGGCTTTGAAAATCAGTTTGGAAAAGCAAAAATTTCATAAAATCACAACTTTTGGAAATTTAAAACACTTTTCAAAGAATTAAAATAATTTGTAAGGCAAAATATTGGTTTTTTGATGTATCTAAAATCATAACCAAAGGGATTAATATTGGAACAACAAAAAAAATATAATGAAATAGACCACACAGAAAATGTCTATTAAAAATAAGAAACATCTAAACTAACCTTGCTTGAGTGAATTTATTTTTGAAACAAATTTACAGGTCACTAACTTTTGGATGGGTTATTTATGGCCTGACCACATGAGATGGTAGACCACAAAACAACTAAAAATAGATCCTAGATTTAATTATAGAACATTCACAGTGATTCCTCTTGGTTTTCCAAACTGTGAAGTCACAATGAAACTCTATTCATCTCTCCATTCCAACTCAAAAAACATAAGAGATTACAAAAATATAATATAATATTATCAATAATCAAAACACCATTTATCATCAATAAACTTATAAATCAAAATAAATACTCAAGTACACACTATCCTTGGTAACTCAATTCTCATCATGATGAGGTGGTGATGAAGAACCCACTCACAAACCACCTTTTACGTCTCAACATATTACCAATCTCCTTTCTACCACGAATCACCCCACATAACATAAGTTCTTACAAAGAAAATTAAATTACATTAATAAAAACTTCATATGATTCCATTTTTAATTAACTAACGAAGATTAATATAGAAACTGATATCCAAAATAATTCATCACTGACCTAAAGGGAATTATAGATCCCTATGGGTTGGTGACTCACACTAGAGAATCAGAAATATGTTGATGGGATTGATTTTTCCCAATAATTAAAAATAGAAATAGATAAATAGTGAATATAAAAAAAAACAAGATAGAACCAAAAGTAAATGATACAACTCTCAAGAACTGTATGTTAACCAAGCTAACCTAACAAGACATTTAAGACAACAACCAAGAAAATATATGTGATAAGTGGATCACACACTCCCCTGGTCACCACCAACCCTAAGGTCCCACTAAACAAGTACACACACCACATCTAAGTGCCTTTTTCTTGATCTATCATAAGAAAAAATAAAAATTATGAAAAGAAAAGGTATCGTTTGAGAAATTTGTCTTAGTTGTATTTCAACAAAAATTTCATAAAAAATCCATATCAAATAAAAAATTTATGATTAATTATAAATAAAACAAGTCATGGAGATATCTTTATAGTTTACATCGACAAATTATTTAAGAAATTGATTGGAAAACTAGTTTTAAATATATAAGTATCAATGGTTTTAAATAATTATAGAGATTTATTTTTAAATCACCTACCTTAATAAAAAGGAAAAAAACCCAATGAGGGATTCCCAACTACAATAATAGATGGTATATGCCTGTCAAATAAATAAAATAACAAAAACTTCTCTCATGATGATTACCCAACAACTGGACTCCCGTGACTCTCTAAGAGGACATCACAAATCGAAGAGGAAAAATATTTGAGTATTTTTAAATAAATAATAATTGGGTAGTAGTATTTAGAATACCAAATTAAAATAACCCTTTAACATTCTGTTTTTATTAAATCTTGAGTGTGGAGTGTTTTAAATCCTTTAATATGGAAGTAAAAATCATTAAAACTGGTTAAATAATTGTTTTAAATAAATTCCATCATTTAAAAAGGATAGAAAGGAATTAAAGGTTGATCTGGAGGAAGAAGCAATGAAAAAGTTTATTTTAAAATTATTTTACTCCGAAAGGGAACCATTTAAGGGTAACATGGTTTACCCACTTTTATTTCAAGTTTACCCTAACATAACCTTTATAAAAAAGGTTTACCTTTACACAACACCTATAATACCCTTACGTAGCATATAGATGCACAAAATTACCCTTACAAAACTCTAGGATACCGTTACACAACCTTCAAGAAAACATTTTTACCATTATAAGAGACCTATACGTGAGGCCCTTTTATGAGATGGTACCTTTACGTGTGAAACTTACATGATCTGGTACCCTTGCAGGAGATCCTCATGCAGTGTGGTTACCCTTATGCAATAGTAATTTTACCCTTAAAGAACACATGGAACCCTAATGAAATGTAAACCTTACCTTTACACAGGCCTCAATACACTTACACAACACATGTTACCCTTATAGAAACCATAGGAAAAGTGTTTTACCCTTACACAACCTCTAAAAAGTCCATTACAGTTATAAAGGGTTCTTAAATCCCAGTTTACCTTTATAAAATACTATAAAATATAATTGAGGGTAAATTTTAATTAATATAAGAATGTAGAATTCCTAATAAACGTTTTTTAGAAAAATAATTTTCTAATCTTTTGATTTCATTTATTAAAATTTTTTATCTTGTAATAATCATTAGACTACTAGTACCTTTTTTGAATATATATTTTATATATATAATTAATTTCAATAAAATCAATTTTCAATATATATTAGTTTAATTTATAAAAATATAATTGAAAAATATATAGTAAAATTAATTTCTCTTTATAAATTATTCCCTTTAAATATTAAAATTATTTCAACCATATAACTTTAACAGTTTATCTTCTAAAAATTATTTTTTATCAATTAAATAAAATTTGAATATTTATTTTAATTTTATAAAAACATGAAATCATTTATAATAATAATAATATGTAATTAATGAAAATAAATATTTGCATAATAAATAATTTTAATTAATTATATCTTTTTATCTCATTTCAGCATTATTTATTATATGTGCATTTTTTCAAAAAATTTCACTAATAATTAAACAACAATAATGCTTCTATTGAATACAAGTACATCCAATGGATACATTTCCAATTAAAATATATATATAATGAGTTCATATCTAAGATCCATATAAATATTTTTTATATTACCTTCTTATATATAGCATTGCGTACTTCTCTAAAATCACTTACTATTAATTTAGTTATTTTTCATAATATTAATTTTATTTCTAATTTTTTCTTTGTTCTGTAGTTATAATAATATTTATTATCTTTAAAGGAAACCAAGAGGATATAGATTTCATGTTTATAGTCTTTTTATTTACTTGTGTCCTTATTACTCTTGTAGTTTTCTTAATTACAATTCATACTGCATTTTCACAATGTATTAATATTTTATCTTGAATTGTAATAAATTATATCATTGAAACATATCTTGGTTCTTTTTATCTCAGTGTTTAGTTTATAATGAGTTATCATATCTTTAGAGAGGAATTTAACTCAAAATCTTTGGGGTGTTACTGTAATCATATCCAGATCAAATAATATTATTATACTTAATGCATCATGAGCAATAAACAGTAGTTTTACACACACACACCTATGACCATAGTGTCATCTATTCAAGAATTTACAATCAAACATCATATGACCAATGCCATGATACTTCTTATCCATGAAAATTTTAGTGAAGTCCATTATTATATATTTTTCCATAGTGCTTCTCATTTGTGTTTATGGTACTTCTGTACATAGCTCATTTATTATTTTTAAATTTTTTTCCAAAACTATTTTATTTCCAATTATGATTTACAATTTTTTTAGAAAAATATATTATTTTTAATCCAAATATGATTTTAAATCAAACATTTTTTTAAAATTTCACATCCTACAAATTCTTCAAAAAACAAAATTTAAAATAAAATACCATGGTTATCCTAAATAATTCTCAATATTTTTTAAAATTGAATTATAAGATTTTATAAAATTTAAAAACCACAATTTTTGTAATGATATAAATCCATTTTTTTTACAATTTTTCCCATAATTTACCAAATCATTTATAAACATACAATTATTTTACAATTTCAAATCAAGAAAAATCAACTGAAAAACCCATTTATGAACACATTAGTGGATTAAAATATCTATAGGAAAGATCTAAATACACTTAAAGTAGAAAACATATTATAATTTTATCAAATATGGATCCAATGATGGAGTTATTTATATAATCCTTTAATTCCTAAAATTAAGAAATGAAAATCATGGTTCTTAAATTCATGATCTAAGATCAATCATTTTTTACTAATATAATATTCCATAATGTAGTTTACAAGAGAGTGAGATAATCAATAGAAATAGACCTATCCAAGAACAAATGTGATTGAAGTTATCTTACATTCAACTAGATGTTGATTTTACAACATGATTATATAACAATGAATCGACCATTAATTTATTATTATCAAGTATTTTCTAAAATGAATGGTTAAAATGTATGGTTATTTAATCGTGTACCATCTATAAATCTACTACTATCCCAAAAGTAATATAAAATTTATTTTTTAGAAATTGTGATTTAAAAATTAACTATAAATAAATTTTATAAGAAACTTAATATAACCTCCATTTCAACAAAAAGTTAACCAAAAATCAAATAGATGGCCACAAACCATTTTTAGGAGGCCAAACACAATTATATAACTATAAAATATAATGAGTGGAACCATATTCCATAATGACCATGTCAAATAAATAATTCATTAATGTTAAACATAATAATAATATAATGTAAAAAACTAATAGGGATAAAACATCACAGAACCCCAATGCAACAAGTCTATAAAAAATAAAATAAGGGAGTTAACATATCCATCACCCATGTATAGCTAATATATTTCGAGTTATATCATGTATATCCAATCATAAAATAACCACCCAAAAATCCCTATAAAAATGTTTTACATCCATTATTTATAAAAAATTTAATAATATATATATCAATACTTATTTAATAATATAAAGAATACGTGTCTTTGAAAATTAGTTACATATTATAAATTTCACATATATAAAGGAGAAATATAAACTTTATCATATGAATATAACAAAAATATAATGATTAAATACTATAATAATATGTTTAAATTATCTACCAATACATTGTAATATAGTGGACTCCAATCACATACCATAATCCATAGAAAGATTCTCATGAGATATAGACATTACCTAGTGCTTAGGGGGTTGTATAATTATAAATCCACCCAACACATAATTGCGTGCCAATAAATATTCATGTATCATAAAAATAAATGAATTAAAATGACCAAACATATAATACAATACATAACATGATTAACCTATGTAAAAAATATAGGATATATACTAAATTTTTAAAAAATCAGATAAACATCAAATAGAGAGAGATGATAATATAAAACAAGAAAATAAATATAATAAAAAGAAATAAAAATATTTAATATGTTTAGAGGAAGATATATACAAAGTAAAAAAATCCGACAGATATATAAGAGAGAACTTAAAGAAAAAAAGAGATCAAGATAAAATTCATTAACTACTATTTTTGATTTTCTCGATCATAATCTAACTATTTTAATAACCAAATTTAATTTATTAATTTTTTATTTTATGAATTTATTTATATTTACATTATTTATTATTAATAATTCATATAAATTATTATTTACTTATTAGATATTTATTATCTTTACATGTCTTCAAGAGAGGTTTATTTACAAAAGTTCATTGATCGTCGCACCATGCTTTATTTATATCAAAGGGTTATTCATATCAATATATTTTAAGATAATTATTTTATAATATTCGTAAGAAATTATGAAGTTCCATATTTAATCTACTATATGAATAGTTTGGATTTAAAAAATATACATTTCATGATTTTCCTATTCAATATGATTTTACCGATCATAAGGAATTATTTTATATAACTATATGTATAAATTATATCCTTAAAAATGATTAAATATAACTTAAATATATCAATATTATTATATTCTATAATAAATTAGGTTGTATATATGATCCATGATCATGGCGATGGTCACATTACAACATCTCCCATTTGGGCAATTAAACTAAAATATTATAGACGTGACAAAGGGATACAAAATGTAATGAGAAATTAATATTTTATGTTTTTATTCATATTTATTGATATTTTATAATATTTATTTATATTAATAGGGTGATTTTGTTGATTTTTTGAAAATTTATTTAAAACAAAAAAAATAGTTTAATTAAGAGTTTCTATAAATTCATAAAAACAATACTTAGATTACTATCATATAAAATTCAGTGGTTTGGGATTGTTGTATAGAAAAAACCTTAATAAAGCAGTGAAGAGTTTTAGAAGAGGAAATTTGGTTATAATTTTTGGATATAAATGATTTTTGAGTGAGCGTGAGTGACGAAATAAATTACTTATAGGTGTAGGAGAGTGATATGTTTTTGAAAAAATAATTGAATACAAATTAATTTTTAAATGAAGAACACTATTGTTTTATTTATTGTGATTAAATAAGAATATAATTGTAATTTAATAGTACAATCCTTTTAATTTTTATTTTATTTTATTTGAAATCCACTTTTATGGGTTTATAGGGAACCCACACAAATTTACCGAGACAACATGAGAAACAAAGTTTCATATGACATCACTAGACCATTCAAATAAATTTTTTAAATGTTGTATCCATGAAACCTATGTAAAATCAATTAAATGGAAATGTACCACTTCTAAGGATTATATTTTTTGTGGTTATATAAGTAATATTCCCTATTATCCCAGGTTTGGATAAACTCTTCCTTATTAATATTCCCTTTATTAAACATGTGGGTCAAAATCCAATATTTTTTATTGATCCATGATGTTTTTTCATCATTTATGGGGAATTGTGGCTCTATATCATATATATTTTTAGAACCACCTAGGGAGGCATTGTTGACGAAATCCACTTGAAATATCTATCCCCTATAATTAATTAACAAATAAAAAGTATCTACTGTCTCACTTTCTTCTTCCAGAGTGAACTGATCTTTGTAGACCTTAGGTTCTGATACTTTAGGATCAAGACATGATTTTGTAGGGTCCTATACATTGTATATGGATTCCTCTTACCTTATTTGACTAACTTCAATATTATACTTGTTGTTTCCTAGTACCTTGTTTAGTAGATGTTCCCATATATGGGGAGATTTGGTATGTTTCTTTGATCCTTGATCTTTCCTCATGAATTTGGATAACATTGGTTTTGGTAGATTGGAATTGTCTTTCATATTCACAGATTTATTATCTTTATTAACCAAATAAATTCCTAGATCCAATATACCATTTATAACATTCATCACACTTGAAAAAATAGAGATTTATAGTATTAAAATCTGATTTACAACTAGAAAAATTTTGTATAGTATCATATCCCTTGAAAGATCATCATCAAATTTAATGGATCCCTTTACTTGGAAATAATTTTCTTGATCAATCTATGAATAATTAATACCGGCTTGATTCATTTTCCATTTTGACTATAGTAAATCCCACACCTCATAAATATCATTACCCAAAAAATATTTTACTATGATCTCACGCCTTTTATGGATGCTGACTAATATATCAGTCGCCTGCAAATATTATTCAATACTAGAGGATATTGTAAATGAGGTAACCAAAGTATAACGTATATAAATATTACATCATTTTTGATGAATACTCAATACATTTCACAATAATACATTCTTTAGGACCATAAATGTTTATTTTATTGTAATATTAGATACATAATCATCTTATTATATTAAATTTCATCAATATTTTTCATAAATTCCTTCTCTCATAGTAATACTTTTTTGACATTTTTTAATTAAAATATTTCTTTATAAGTCAGGGAAAATAGAATCATAAGAATGGGTGACCTCAGATTCTCCATAAGGGTAAATATAGGAGATATCAATCCATAACCATATGAAACAATAATAAATTAATAAGGGTATTAGATTATGATTATAACTTACTATTCTTGTATAAAATCTATCATAGATCATATATCATGATTCATGGTATAAATCTTTAACATTTCAAAATACATGGGTCCTAAAAGTGAGGAATCATCATTAATAAATCACGATACATGAGAGAATATCATAAGCATAAGAAAAAGTCATAAGAATTTTGTAGAATAATCATAAGTAAATAAAATCCTTTTATTATACAGGTTTCACAACCAATACTATCATAGTGGACAAAGTCCCACAGTGGATTGAGTTCACTCCCTATTCCATCATTACTTTATTCAATGTTCACTCTTAAGATTATCATCTTGGACATAGTACCTTATTAAACTATACTCACTCCATATTATATTCCACATTATCTCATGAGATATTAATCATTAACTAATTCATTGGATAGATTTATTGGAACCACCAATTACATAATGAAAACCATACATATGTGTTCCAGAAGACCATAAAAACATATATCAATTCAATATAGAACAATTTGTGGAAAAAATGGGTTCCATAAAAATTTAATCCTTACATAATCATAATTAATTGAGATAAATATGATGTATGATATATTAGATCATATCCCCCTGGAATCTTAAGAAACATCAATGGATATCGACATCAATGAAAAATACATTTAAAAGAGTATTTAGACATTTTATTAAAAAGATAGTAAAAAAATCATTACCTTTAGTATCATAAAAACTAAAAATTTATATAATATTGTGAAAAATATTTTCTTTGAAAATATAAATGGAAACTTAAAAAGTAATCTTCAAAGGAAAAAAATCATGCTTGAGGGAAATTCTATATGTGCGGTAAATGTTAAAACAGAGATTCTTTTCAAAAAATTGTAAAAAGCACAAAAAGTTCCATGTTACTTAAATTATAAAAATATTAATTTTAAAATTTTTAAAATAAATTCAAGTATAGATGAAAATTACATTAAATAAAAAATATATTTATTAGAGTAACATTATTGAGAACATTTTAAAGAATAAGTACATGGAAGAAAATGTTTGTCAAACAAAGATGAAATAAGGACTGATTTTCACAAAATAATTATATAAACTTTTAAGTACAAAAGATATTAAAATGGTATT
This sequence comes from Viscum album, assembly GCA_963277665.1. NCBI lineage: Eukaryota > Viridiplantae > Streptophyta > Magnoliopsida > Santalales > Viscaceae > Viscum > Viscum album. The sequence continues at coordinate 1,643,767,831 of OY728122.1, read as the reverse complement.
AATATATGAAAATTATGGAAAAACTTAAATTAGAATAAAATAAATGAGGTTTAAATGATAATTATCATATAATTTCTCTCAATGTAAATTTAACGTATATAATCCAGAAAAGATATGAGGTTGCATCATAAGCCCTTACCTCATGTCATGTGTTCCTTCATATGAATTCACAAGATCTTATATAATAAATATATATTTATTATATATCAATACTAATAAAATATTCATATTTCTAATATAATATAACATTCTATTATAATTTATAATTACCCATTTATTAACAAAGTTTCCTTAAAATTAACATTCAGGTGAAAACTAGTCTGTTTCCAAGGATGTTTGGGTTTTATGTTTTAAATACATGCACCTTGGTCATGGTTTTATAATATAAAGAAAATTAATAATGTTATAAGTATCATATTTATTCATTATATATACTTTCATAACCATTCATATAAGGTGGTGATGAAAAATTAATTACTTCACTTCATGGAGACAATAGTCTATACATATGCACGAGAAATATTTTTATTTTTAAATGAATGGAAATAAAGTATGATAAAAAATAATAATCCTTTAAATAATTATAATAATATAATAAATATAATATATATTCATTAAAAACTTCCATATTAGTATCCAGGTATGGAAGACACGAAAAAAAATCACATCACTTCATGGAGGTGGTATTCCTCACATATGCACGAATGAAGTTATCATTTATCTTATGAGGGATATACGGTAGAATATGGATATAAAATCAACAAAAAAAATATTATTGTAATAAAGATACCTATTTTATCATGTTAATATGGTTATAAAACATTTTTAAGAGGTAGAATAATAAACAAACTTAAAAGGATTCAGTGAATATAATTACCACTTATTTGAGAAAACTCCATTTGATAACCTTATATGGACCCTTGGGTTTGTATTTTAAAAATAAAAAACATATAGAAAATTTATAATATGTTTATAGGATATTTGGTTATGGATTTTATGAACTATGTGGCTAAAAAAGTGTGAATAAGGGAAGGTATAATGTTCTCTTTTATACGAGAGGTGGATGGAAAACTTGTAAATACTTAAACAATTAAATACAATAGAAGCCATGTTCAAGTGAAATTGGAATCAAATAGAAAAATTATTGAATTTAAAATAAGTTAAGCTCTATATATTTTCAAAAAATTAAATTTAGAAAATTTTAAGGTATATTTTAAACCTAATCTTTTAGTTTAACCCCTTTTTTAAACCATTTTTAACCTTAACCAAGGTGAATGATTTTTTACCAAAATTACTATTAATTATGAAAAAAATAATTGATACCTCACTACATAATTTACACATGAAGATTATAAATATATAAATTTTTCTATCTTATTAAATTCTCAGAAGTGGTAGAAATTTATTTTAAAATATGCACACAAAACACAACAAAAACCTTTTATTATAAAATATAATTTTAAGCATAAAATAGAATTCTGTCTCACAACTTGACTATTAATAAAAATTAAAGTAATTTTAAAATATTTTATTTAAAATATTATCTAAAAATTTCATTTAGACCAGTTTTTAAAATTGATTAATTTAATTTATAAAGATAAAAACACATTGCACGCATAAAAATAGTTTTTTTAGAAAATAGTTTTTTAATTTAAAATGATTTTATTTTCACTATAACCAATTTTTAACCAATTAATTCATTTTATTAATGTTTAAAAAATAATTTATCATAATTTAGTTGGTCATATTCATAACTAAAATTATAATAACTATGATACAAATTTTATATTTAATAATATTAATTCAATAGTATATCATTGTTCGTTAAAATGAGGTATTGTGTGAAAAGAAAGTTACTGAAGTAATAAAACATATTTAAATAGAATTATACCCTAAAATATTAGGGTGTTACATATTACCTCCCTAATAATAATTTACCCCTTGAAATTTCATTGATTTTATAAAACCAAGAAAGGATATTTCCGCCTCATCACTTCTTTATGTGACCACATAGCTTCCTCCAATTTACGTTTTCTATAAAATTATCACTATGCGAGTGGTATTATTCTAAATAAAATTATATCATTGATATAAAATCTACATTTATTATTCCTAAAAATATATACCATACTCTAGTGGTATGTCCTCTGAGTTAAGTACACGTTAAGGATCATGTATGTACTTTCTTAGTAGTGATACATGGAACACATATTGTACATGGGACAGATTTGGTTGAAGAAACACGAGATAAGAAACTATCTCAACGTGATAAAGAATATTTATTAAACTTATATATCTAGGCCTCATATTTCCCGTAGTTAGAAATCTCATAAGCCTCTTCCAAGGAGATATTCATAGGAATACCTTATCACCAACTTCAATTTATATTTCTTTCTAATGATTGTCAATATAAATTTTCTATACACTCTAAGATTCCTTAATGTGATAAAAAATATCTATAACCATATATTCCATTTACTCAACTATATCAGGTCCCAATATATTTCATTCTATAGATTTATCCCAAAACATTGGGGTTTTTTCACTTCCTACCATAGAGGTCTTCATTAGGATACATCTGAATTATTGAGTGAAAGTTATTTTTGTAAGAAAACTCAACCAGAGAATGGTGATGATACCAAAAAACATTGAAATATATTTAAAATAATCTCAAAAAACATTCTAGGGTTTGAATTATCCTATCAGAATGAATATATTATGGAGGATTATATAGGGTGTTAAAGATTAACTCTACATTTAAATATTATTGAATAATTTTCTAGAACTTCAAGGTAAATTTCAGATCATTATCAAATATGATTTATAGTAGAACTCCATGAAACCCTACCACTTCATTAACATATAAATTTTAGATATTATCAAGTTATAAATCTTATCTGAGAGAATTGAATCGTTTAGATTTTGTAATTTGATGGACTACAACCCAAATATCACTGTGCCCTTTAGATGTGCTGTGTTGTCCCATGATAAAATCCATAATGATGTTTTTACATTTACACTCAGGTATGGGTATTGGTTTTAAAAACCACTTATAATTATGCCTCTCATCCTTATCTTTTTTTTATTCTAGGCACCAAGACACATACTGAACAATATCCCATTTCCTGTTTCCCCCCAAGAATAATCATTCAGATATATATTCATCTTTATAGTTCTAAGATGAATAGATAATAATAAACTATTAGATTCAACCAAAATTACATATTTTAGTATTTTATTGACATGAAACATACTTTGTTTTGGACCTTATCATCATATCACAATCCTTGTTAAACATATTAATATTCCTCACCCTTTTCTGTAGTTCCACATATTCCTTTTTCTCCTCTTTAATCTTTACATGAATGAATGGTTGAATATTCATCTGATAATGATATGATAATTACTTGTTCTTTATTATTTCAAGATCCATCCTATATAAATCCATAATTATTGGATTAAATTAAATCCTCATCATGGAAATACTAGCATAGACCTTCTGAATTATAACATTGACCACCTTGTTCTCCTACCCAGGGTGGTAATGTGTTGAGAAATCATAATATTTTATCAACCCCAACAATCACCATTGGTAAATATTTCAATATTTTTTTTGAATATATAATTTAAGATTTTATGATCAGTATATATATATATATATATCAGTTTTTTCGCAATAAATATAAGGCCTTTATATTTTTAATGAAAAAATTACCTATGCTAACTCTGAATCATGAGTCAGGTATTTTTCTAAGGAATTTCTAGTTGTCCTCAGGCACAATAAATAAACACATCATTATACATGAGGATAATTCCTATTACATTTTTTATACATCTCTATAGATCACAAACCATTCTATACTACAAGGTAGTGGGAGTATATGTGCATTGACCAATGCTCTCTTCAGTTCATTGATAATCTTCATCATATTTTGATGTATAAAGGAACTTGGATCTCTTCCATGTCAACTTGGTTGTGAGATTATATAGCCATGGTAAAACTCTCAAAAGTAATTGATAATATTTATAAAACTCAATAAAACTATGGATTTTGGTCACCATTTTTGTTTTATGATATTTTATAATAACTACCATCTAAGAGGGATCCCCTAATATATCATCTCTTGTAATTACATAACCAAAGAACAAAAATTTATATAGAAAAAATCCACACTTGAAATTTTTTGAATAAAAAATATCCTTCCTTAGGGCCTTAAAAATACTAAAATGATCTTAATTATCTCTCTTGATCATTTAATATATAATAACATCATCTATAAATACTTCCACATATTGATCGCGGTAATTTAGAAACAGTATTATCATTAAATCCATGTATATATAAAGGGATTTGGTAAGTCCAAATGTAACCAATAAAAACTCATAATGACCATACCTCATAAATATTGATGACTTGGGGTATATCCTACTTCTTTAATATCAATAGATGATATCCAAAATAAATATAAATCATGGAAAAGTATTGATCTTAGTATGATTGATTAAAAAATCCACCAATACAGGGTAGATGATACATTTTACTGATAGTGATCTTGTAAAGTTTATGATTATAAATAAAATTATATATTAAACCATCTTTATTCTTAATAAAATAAAAGATGAAACTCATGGTGACACACTCAAGCATATGAGTACATTTTATATATTCTCTTAGAGTTGCTTCTTCAATTACTATAACTCAATCGAGGCTATACTATATGGAGTATTTAAAATTGGTGTACTTACTAGCATGAATTATATTGAAAAATAAAATTCATGATTTTTTGGAAGAATAAATAACTCATAAAAAAATAAATTAACATATTCCCAAAAAATAGTCAAATCATAAATGTTGAGTTCCACCCAACCATTTGAGACAAATATCATACATGAATAGGAAATATGACCCATATAATGAATGTAAATTGCAATGTAAGATCATATTTATCATTGGACTAAAAGATAATCATATATTTATTTGGAATATCAAATGTTATTTACCTTCCTTGTAAATTGATATGGTATCTATATAAATAAATCTATTTCATGTCCAAAACAAAATTAAATTCAACTAGAGGGAGAATCATAAGATCTATAGGAAGAAAATTCTCATCGAATTATATCATAGATGAGCTATACATTTAGAGTGTGAGCATTATACCATTATGATTTTTCACTAATAATTAAACATCTAATCGTTGAGGTGGTGATATAATACACTTATTAAATTCTTTAGATATAAAATAGTGGGTAGAATCAGAATAAAATAAGACATTTTTAGTCCAAGAGAGGATAATAAGTGTACCTTTGACCACTTCATTCTTGTGATACACTTCAACAGTTCTGATTGAATGATCTGTCTAATCATCTCATATATTAAGTGGTGGTTGACACTTATTTTCATCAATAAACCTTGGAATAGGGCACATGTTGGTATAATTTTCACACTCCTTGATGTATTAGCATTGGAGTGTGGGTCTTGAATTAAACTAATATTTCTCCTCATTATGTTCATTGGACCCCCACTTTAAATATCTTAAATAATCAATTTCTTAATGGGATTCCTTTCCACACTTGAAACATTTACCCATACCTTGTAAAAAAATTTCGCCATACTTATTTCCACACTTTAGGAATAAAGGAAGTTTCATTTTATTTCCACAAGGGGTTTAATTATTAGAATTTCCTCAAAAATCAATCTTTTTTATTATTATAAAAACCATGAGAATTATTTAAATCCCCACTCTATATTTAAAATTTTAGATAAAATTGAATTATTTATTCATATCTACTAAATCCCCTTATGGATTATTACTTTTAAAGATATGGTTTTAAGTCACTGAAGAACATATCAATTTCTTTTAGCGTCAATGAAAAAACATGAATCGTACCACAAAATCCATGTCAATTTTTTCTCATAGGTACCAATAGATTCGTCATCCTTCTACATTAGCTCAATGAATTCACTTTAAATTTTCACGCAAAAAGTTCAGGGAAAGTAGTTACTAAAAAATCCCCTTTTTAACAAATCATACTCCATCAAGTCAATTTCTTCTTCTTGACTTATATTATTAATAACATTAAACTATTTTTGTACTGTTACTTCCAAAATATACACTTCTAGGACAATTGTTTCATGCTTCATCCAATGGGTAATGGATATTATTTTTTCAGTGGTACTGATCCATTACTTGAAAACTATTGGATCAGAGGAACTACTGAAAGAAGGGCGATTATACCTCATGAATTAATTAATGGTTCCTTTATACCTCCTTTTATCATTTATATTATCAAAATTATTCATGGGTTGAGAGATTTATGTGAGCATAAAAACAATACTTTTCAATCAAAATCCATTTTTTTGGTTTATCAAGAGAACAATAGTATTGTTGTTCGAAACATATGTTATTAACATGATTCATCTTGGTTCCATACATTGAGTAAAAAAATAGTGTAATTATCCAAATTTTATAACTAAAGTGATCAATAAAATAATTATTAAAAAAATTTGGGAGACGTCTTTAATTAAGAAACCTTTTTTTCACCCTATGGCACTTTTTGGATCATCCAATATCATTTTAAATTCATCATAGGTTGTATTAACTTATATCTTAAAAGTATTCTTAATATAATCTCAATAAATAATTGAATGTTCCTCTAACACCAACTGAGGTGACTTGAGCACAAAATACATAAATATTTCTTCACTTTTTAGGAATATTCTATACATTTGACAATAATATATAAATGAGGACCATAAAGGTTTAGTGTATTTGGAGACTAGATACAAATTAAATTTATTTCATAAAATATCTTCAATGTATCCTATAAATTTATTCTCACATAGCACCCCTTCTTAGAAATTTAATACTTCAAAGATTTTATACTAACCTAGGGAAAAAATAATGAAGGGTGAGATTAGATTCAAAGTAAGGGTAAACATGGGAGATATCAATAAAAAATAATATATAATAATAAGATACATATAAAGGAATATGATAATGATTATAAATTACTATTTTCAAAAAAAAAATATCATATATCATAAATCACGAGTCATAGTATAAATCGTAATAATTTTATAATACATGAGTCATAAGAGTGGTGAATCATCATTAATAAATCACGAGCCATGAGATTATATCAATAGAATAAGAACATCTCATAATAATCTCTTGGCATGATCATAATTAAAAAATCATTTCATTAGTCAAGGCTTACTACCAAAACTATTTTAATGGAAAAAATAATTAGCCTCACTCCCTATTCCATCATTTCCATAGTCAAGGATCACTCTCAAGACTATTATAGTGGATATAGTCCCTTATTGAACTAGGTTAACTTCTAATTATAGTCTATATTACTCTATGAGACATCCATAATACCCAATGTATTTTATGGATTTAATGAAATCACTTGTTACATAATGAAAACCACATATATATATATATGTAACATATGATCATAAAAACATTCATCAATTGAACATAGAATAAACTCTCGAAAAGAAATGGGTTTCATAAAATTTTTATCATCACTTAATCATAAGTCATTTAGAGAAATAACATGGAAATTATTATAATATCATATCCCTGGGGAAGAACATGAAAAATCAAAGGATATTGACATAGATAAAAATACCTTGAAAAATGCTTTTGAAAATTTCTTTTAAAGTAGGGGAAAATATATTTTTCCTTTAGTATCTTTAAAAAAAATTTCTAGAATATTGAGAAAAAAAATTAAATGAAAATAACCAAATAAAATTTTAATGGAAAATTCAAATAAAAAAAGGTTATGATGGGGAGAAAATCTGTTCATGTGGTAAATGTGAAAGCATTGATTTGTTTCACAATTTTGGTAAAAAATACCAAAGTACCTCATTTGAAAAAAATAAGATTCCTTTTAAAACATTGAAATGAAAGTAAAATATATTATAACATGAATTTAAATTATTATTTTATCATATTAAATAACATTTTAGAAGTTATTTTTAAAAACATATACATTAAAGAAAAATTTTGTTGACTAAAGTGGACATAAGGTTGGATTTTGATAAAAAAATATAGATACTTTTAAGTACCATAGAGAGTAAAATGATATCGATACTAAACAATTAAAGAAATAAAAAGAGTAAAACAAAATATATGGTGTTTAAATTTCAAATATCATATAATTCCTCTTATCAGAAATTTCACATAGATAATCTTGAAAAGAAAAGAGATTGCAACAGAAACCATTACTTTAGTATTGTATTCCTTCGTAACCAATATTAAGTTATTATATTGTAATTTTAAATTTATTATAAATATATAATATAAGAATATCCATAATTTTTATACAATATTACATTTCCTAAAATCTTTCATTGACCCATTTATTAACAAATATTATTTAAAATTAACGAGCGTATGAAAAATGGTCTGTTTCCATGCATGTTTTGGTTTGATGGTTCTGGTTTATACACACTGGTCATGGTTTAAACATATTAATAAATATTCACCATGTTATAAGTATGAAATTTTTTCATTATATACACTTTTCTAACCATTCATATAAGGTGGTGATGAAAACTATATTACTTCACTTCATGGGGATGGAAGTCCGTACGTACGCATGAGTAATGTTTTCACTTTTCAATAAATGGAAAGAAAGAAAGATAAATTATAATATTTATAAATAATAATTATAAGATCATAAATATAATATATATTCCTCAAAACTATCCATATGATCATCCATATTTGAAGAACATGAAAATCAAATCACATCTCTTCATAGAGGTGGTAGTACACACATAAACATGAACGACATTATCATTTCTCATAGGATGGAAATAAGGTAGAAAATGGATAATTCATTAGCATAAATATATTTTATTAAAACTTATATACTGATTTAATAATGTTATTATGGTTATATAATATTGTGAGGAGGTAGAAGAAGAAATACACATAAAAGTATTCATCGAATATGATTTCCTCTTCCTCGAGAAATCTCCTTTGAATATCTTTTTAAGGACCATTTGGTTAGTATTTTAAGAATATTAGAACATATATAATATGTAAAGGGAAGCCTTGAATATATTTGGGCAAGTATTAACTAAACTATATGTCTTAAAATGTGTGAATAAGTGGAGGGATAAGGTTCCCTTTATAAGTGAGGTGGGTTGAAAACCTGCAAATACTTAAAATATTAAAATATATTAAACTCATATTGAAGTGAAAGTCGAAAAAATGGACAAAGGTTAAAATATAATATAATTTAAGGTATAAATATATTCATCCAACAAAGTTTATACAATTTTATGGGATATATTTATCCTCATATTTCATTTTAACGCCTTGTCAACCCATTTTAACCTTAATTGAGGTGAATATTTTTTACCATAGTAACTATTAATTATGAAAAAAAATGAAAGTTTCATTATTATAAAATTTATACATGATGATTTAAAATATATAGACCACTTTATTAAATTCAGTTCCTATAATATTCTGAAATTAATTTTAAAATAAGCATGTAAAATGCAACGAAATCTATTTTTTTAGAAAAATGAATTTTTAAGAATAAAGCTCAATTTATTCTAATTCCTCACCTAGTAATAACCATTAAATGAATATTAAAATATTTTATTAAATACATTATCAAATAATTTAATAAAAATTATTCATTAATAGTGATTTAACTAATTTATTTTTATAAAAAAATATTGTGTGCATAAAACCATTTTTTATAAAAAATGTTGTTTTTACATTTAAGATATTTTATTTTAATTTATAATAAATAAACAATGAATGATTTATTTTACTACATGTGTAAAAAAATAATTTTCCATAATTTACTTGGTTCTATGTATACCTTCCAATCCAATAGCTAGGAGATAGTTATCACATTTTAAAACATTATTTAAATAGAATACCGCAATTCATTTAAGCAAGAAATTGTGTGTAAAGATATATATGCAAGACATAAAACATATTTAAATATAAATATATCATGAAATATTAGGGTTCTATATTAAATACCTAAACAAGGTTATTACATATGATATGATTGTCTTCGAGGTATTTCAATTTTCATGTAACTTCTAAAAACCTAAATTTAGGTTCCTCTATGACTATTTATTGATGTCATATTATATTGTATTTCACTATTCAATACCATATTTTACTATCTATGAAAAAAACTTATACTCAAAAACCTTACATAATTTTTATATCATGATTCTATATTTTGGATTCATTTTATGAAAATAATTTTTAAAATATGAGAAATTTCATTATTAAATATAAAGTCTAATTTTATTAAAAACCAAATATTGAAGCTGAAAAAATAATTATTATTCTAAAAACAACACAATAATAAATGTATAATTTATTTATATATAACAATACTTTATTTATACTAAATATAATATTTCTAATTATAAAAAATTCTTCTAATGTCTACCTAAGGAATATATATGATTACATTTAATAAAAACATAATTATTGTCCCCAATTATTTTACCTAATGAATAACTGACCCCCAATGAATATATTAACCCCAAAGGATACATTATCCCCCAAATTATATCTCATCATATTTTATAAATATTATCATATAATCCTTAAAAAAATAATTCTTATTTATACTATATTATTTTAGGGGTGTTTGGTTGCTTTCTATAATATTTATATTTCAATCATAATAATTTTTTTATTATGAATGTGAATCTTATAGTTATTTTTCTTACCGGAGACAAAAAATTGAGTGAATTTTAACTCCTACTAATAGTCTTTATTTACATATATTATCCAGTTTTATTTTAAATAATTATGATAGATGTATATTGTTGATTTGTACTACTATATTATGAAATAATGAAATGATATTTTCCATATATCAAATCTTGATTATGAAAGTGCACACCACTAGTGTTGTTGCATGAAATTTCTTCCTACAAGATTTCATTTTGTTATATATCAAAATTTTATATAATTATAATGTTTTTATAAAAACATTAAATTTTTACACACAAATCATATGAGTGACTCTTCTAACAAATCTTTTGAAATCTAGAAGTATTTCCTACATGATCAAAAATATATATAAAGATATAAACTAAATTCATCAAAATATTTAAAATAGGAGTGAATATAAAAATATCATGTAGGGTCATCCTGAAGTCACCTATAAATATTTAATGTGAAATATACATGTTAATGTAATTACGAGTTTAAAAAATGTAAGTTAAGAGATACTAACTACAATTAATATAATATCCAAAACTCCAAGATCTATCCCATAGATCAGAAAAATCACTCCCACTAAAAAATCATATTTTTGTAAAATATAACACATAATTAAAAACTATAAATAAAATGATACATGTAGAACGATTACCACTAGATATATGTATAAAACATAAATTTCTAGATTCATACCATTAAAATTTTAAAAAAAATATGTGGAGAAGATTAAACACATACTCATCTTAATATTCAATAATACACTCACCCTTTGAATATTGGTTCACACTCAAACCCACATCTCAAGTTGTGTCTATGAACCAATATAAGAAGACAAAATTTTATTAAAAAATAAAATATATAATGGATATGTAAAATAAATCACACCATAATCTGAATCCTTTACACAAATCATCCATAAAAATCAATCCACCATGTAATTCATATTATTAAGGCTATTGGTACTCCCACTACAAAATGGAAATGAAAAATATAAATGATATTGAAAATTATATTCTCATATTAACATAAAGATACACATCCCATAAAAAAGAGGATATATAAGTTAAGGATAATAAAAATATAAAGATAAGATAAATCTATCCACAATCTATTCATAATATGTGAGAATAAAATTCATGGAAATCAGTACTACAATGATAATAATGATCAATTATCAACCCATAAATGTGAGAATAGAAATCAAGGTGCTCATTATAACAAAAGTATGAAAATCCCCCCTCATTATAGTGAGTTATATGGGATCTTGAGAGATTCTAATAACTGAAATGTACAATTTTTTACCTAGGAAATCATACCATAAAGGATTTAATAAGGGTAATTCTTTGAAAATCCATATTAATATTCCATATATTGATTAGAAACTATTGTCTCTGTAAATGATAAATCTTTCTCTAAAACTAAAATGGAAACTCAAATCATATAACATGTCTACCCCATGAGGAAATAATATAATATATTGTCTCACCATATAATGAAATCAATATAAATATATATTGTCTATATTAGTGCACGTTCACCCTCATCATCATAGGTCCACCTTAGTATATAATATTTTTAATCATTACTAGTCCACATTTGGATGAATTATTATCATTAACATAATTATCATCAATCAATTTATAAATTGAAACATAATTTTCATTGAAATAATAAGTCCACCTTGGGATAAAATCCTCATCTTTTGGATATAAAAAATAATCACCCACTAATCATAGAAAAATAAAACCACATCTTTTGATTATAAATAATGAAGATAACCCACATAAAACAAATTAAAATCACAATATAAAATTACATAGAGATATTGAAACCTAAATGAGAATTATAACCATTAAATGAATCTCCACTATCTCCCAAGATTCAACATGAACACTTTTAAGAAATCATGATAAATTGTGAGGGTTTAGATATAATGATTTTATGGGATTATTTGGTGATTAAATACCTAATACATATTTTATAATTTTTTCTCAAGACATTTGAACTATTATAGTGAAAAAATTTAACTATATTATAACACCAAAAAAATTATTCCCCATACTAAATGGTACCTTTTATGATCCATTTATGACCATTTTATTGATTTTATGTAATTTATTAAGTCAAAATGACTATATTTATATATGATTTTATAATAAATAAAATATTATTTGAATTTCACAAACTCAAAATTATGGTTTTTATTTGTCTCTATGTTGTTCCCACCTTTCAAATGTGTGGACCTTGAAAATAAAAAACAATGTAAATAAAAAAATGGAGACAAAAATATTACTTTTTACCAAAATTTTATAAAAATAATTAATAAACATATATAAAAATTATCTATTTTGAATACAAGGGTGATACACCGGAGTATGTTAAAATAATTAAGGTTAATATACCACCATTTTGGAACCCTACTCCTAGGTTGTCACCTCTATAACAAAATGGTTTTATAAAAACTATACTAAAGTATTAAAAAACCCATGAAAAAACTCAGCCCTATGGTTTAAAGTTTCTATTAGATAATATATAAATGTTAAATTATTATTTATATCCATATCAAACCACTACATAAAATGGGATAGATCATACACATACTTTTGAAACTATAATACATAGAGGATGAAATATACCACCATATCTAGGGATGTTGTTCTAACTAATACATGACCTTGAAAACATGATTAAAATTCAAATAAATAATAAAGTTTTGTAATAAATTACATCATTTTATAAAACTTCCTATACATACCATAGGGAGACTCTTATAAACACATAATCCTTGTCTAAAAACATCCAAAAGAATATACCCCAAGATTAAATAAGACTTCTTATAACTTGTCAGTATCTACACAATATCCTTTGTTAAATATTCATGCTTGGTTATTATTTGAATAATGTTAGGATCCAAAATTATTGTTAATCAACAATTTACCTAATACAATACGAAATGAAATTTTTTATCATATGAGATCTTATATGATTCCATCCAAATAATGAAATATTTTTGTAGATGAACTTCACTAAATTGATTATTTTCCATATTTAGGAAAATATTATAGGCATTATGTTAATATATCCCTAAAATTTTAAGAATTATTTTCATCTAAAAAATATTTTTGTGGGAAGAAGGAAATGATAAATATTAATTAAATGTAATACTCTTACTAATATCATATCTAAATCATATATCTGAACTAATATTCATGATTATACTCTATCTAACTATCTAATAATATATTTTCACCACCTTATATATATAGTCATACAAAACTCTCCACTATACATTACAAAACAATTGAAAGAATATGCATTTAATTTATCACGATATTCAATAAAACCCAAATTATATCATTCCCCTTGAGTGTAAAAGGAAACCCAATTAATTAATCTATGGTAAAATCTTCCCTGTTATTCTAGGGAACTCTCAAGGGTGATATCAAACTAGTTCGAGCATAATAGAAAATAATTAATTTTTCAAAACTGAAATAATTGGAAAGAAATACTTATATTAAAATATCTAATCATAGATACTAAAAAACGATACATATTCTCCACTCCCATATTAAGAACAATGTCAATATAGTTCAATTGAATTGGGAATCAAGATGAACTACAATGTAATTTTAGTGGATGTAAAATTGAATCATAATTTTGGATTGTAATAGGGGAGATTTAAGCTTGTTCAAGGTGATAAAAATGAGATTTTTAGGTGTAATAATGGTTAAGAGGGACTTGAGGAATGGTTTTGGGTAATTATAATATCATTTTGAAGCTATAGAAAGTCCAATTGAGAATTTGGTGGTAAGGGTAGTGGAAATGTGCCACTACCTAGAACACTGAGAACCCAATTTAAGATATCTGAGATCATAGTGGTCTATAATATTCTATATATAGGTAAAATGTGAGTCTACTGTCCAACGAGGGATTTTTTTTAAATTTAATTAAATTATTTTTTTTAAGAAAAATGTTATATAAACTCAGCCTTTTCATTCTCATTACTCCATTAAATTCCCCCCATCCCCCTATATTATATTTTTATCTTTTAAAATTATCTATTCTCTTGATACTATGTTTTTCAACCAATAATTGATCCAAAACATTTATCTTCTCTGACCTCACTATTATTAAAGAATAAACATCCCATTTTAGGCCTTTGATTCTAGTCGAACATGGGTGGATCAATTAGAAATGTTGTTTGGGATAAATATAAATACATTAAGTTCGGTGGTAACTTTAATATTCACCAAGATATCATGTGTTATTATGTTTAAAATGTGAACATTGTTAGAGGGTTAGGTGTGGCTAGTAAGAATTAGGACTGAGAGAGTGAGAACTTGAGATAAAAACTTTCTATAGTAAATTTATATTGGTATGAATATTACATACATGTCATATTAATTTTAGGACATTCAATCACTATATCTCCATGTGGTGTATCCAAAAATTATATATGATAGGTTCTAGAGGGCATTGGAGTATAGGATGATTTGTAATTGAACTAGGGATGAATCATATAGTTTAATTGAAAGAGTCCCATTTAGATAGGTATTTCAATAGTTTTTTGGAAAGTGATCAACCTTATATATTTTTTGGTTAAAGTAGTGGTCATGGTATATGTAATTTTAACTCTTTAAGGGTTTATAGGTTGATAGGGAGATAAAAAGTGAGTTGTGATTATCCTCCCAGGATTGAGTGTTTGGGGATGATGTTCTTAGATTGGTTCAATTGTTTCATCACTCACCGTGGTTATGTTTAATAGCATCTAGGGGTAGTGAGTGGGGAAATGGATTTTATAGGGCCCTGATTTCTCTTTGATATATTAATTATGTTATGTTTAGGAATAGGTATTTTGTGGGGAATATTATTTTGTTGTGATAGTGATTAAGATCACACTGTTTGAAAATAGTTTGAGGTGATGGATATGCTTTGGGTTCTCCCCCAGACATAGAGTAGTAATGGTCATTTTAAAAAGTATTATGATAATTATAATCACCATTTGGTGATTTTTATGGTGTTTTAGATCTAACATAAAGTTAGGGATGGTTCCTTGAGACTCATGAGAGGATTTTTCTTGAAATATCAGAGTATTTTATTGGTTTATACTAATATAAGTGACGAGTTAGTATTGTTAAATGGATTAGATCAAAAGGGATCTAATGTTTTTATGGATTTTAGATATAGTTATGGGTTATTATAGGGGTAATAGAGTTTGGTGAAGTGAATAATAATTTAGAAGCATGTAGGTGAAAATTCTCATGCAATAATAATAATTTATTTTTTATTAAGATATGATATCAGGATTAAGATATATTTCCCTTCAAATATTATATTTCATCCTAACATGGTTCTACACATTATTCTTATGATGTGAAACTTTTATTTTCTAATGATACTTCCAAGGATTGATATTTGAGGTCCTAACATGGGGTGAATATCAGTTTCTTTCCCAAGGGAAGTGATACATTATGCATTTTCCTTTATTAAAATCAAATTTTCACTCATATAGATAAAATTCTCATAAATATGGACATGTACTATTTATTTATGTAAGTGATACATTAAAACCTTCATATAATTTGATTACATAGTTCTTTTCTAAGATATAATACAAGTTAATCCCTTTATATTACTCAGATGCATAGTTTATTCCCGAGGAATGATATAGGTTAGGTACATATCTTTATTTGGATATATGGTTATTTATTTATGGATGGGACATGTTATTACCTTCCCATTATTTGTATGAATTTTTCCTTATTAGATAAGGGAAAATATTGGAACTTCCCACTTTCTAGATTATAATATATTATTAGTCCCTGATTTGGGGACCAGGGTGCTCCATGATATGAGACTTATAATATGATCAATTGATTCAATTTAATTGGTTGAAAGTGGTGGGGTTGGGTTTCATGGTTTCCAGTTTATCACTTTAAATTAAGACATGATTTATTGAATTTTGAGTGTTATTATTTCCTTTACTTTATTATACATATACTTTGTATATCATGACATGTATTAAAAGATATGTTGGTGTTTTCATATTGAGATTATTCTCATACCTTATAAATTTATTTTGGTTTATGTTAATATTTTATTCCTATTATTACATGTAAGTTATAGTTTATATTGGTTATTATTATGGTGTGGGTTGATGGGAGTTGAAGATATGATAAAGGAGATGCTTGATTTTTTGGTGTAATTTTTCTTTTTTCTTTTTTATATTTTTCAATTTTTTTTTAATTTTTATCCATGATTGGTCCAATGAGAGGTCCATTTTTATTTTATATATATTATCTTCTTTATTAATTTGTTATAACATTTATTGTTTGTTTATATTTAATTTTATCATTTTATTTTAACTATAATTCTATTTTAATACTCTATTGTTACATGAGGTTTCATTTATTTACTTGATATTTTATAGTGTTATACAAAGATTATAGTCTCTATATTATTGGATATAGACTATCATTATTAATCTACAACCTTTAGTATATGGGGAGGCATGTTTGAGGTCATATAGCATCACCCAGCTTGGTCACTATTTGGGTGATCTGAGCTAGGAAATTACAAATCTTATTAGAGAATTGTTTTCATTTTTTAGGATTTTGGGTATGGTAAATAGATATAGGATTGGTTTAAACATGGAATATAAAGTAGTATTGTTCTTTATGAGCATATACCAAAAATAAATCCAATATTATAGGGTTTATGGATTCTGGTTATTGGTTTTATATGTTATAATTATTCTATATATTATAACACGATATATATATTATAGATTTTTTTTACTTTTATCCTAGGGTGAAAAGTGGAGTTGTGTTCATATATCATACTAGTAACATAGAAAAAAACATTTAAAAGTATTTCCATGAGTAGGGAATGGTTTCTGAATAATTTTTTAGAGAACATATTTTTATGAAATAAATATTTTTTTTGAAAAGAGATTTTCGATAATTAAAACATCAATAATAATGTATTTGGTATTTTTCTTAAATATAATATTAGAGGTGATTTAATTAATTAAAACTAGTAATTTTTTTCTGTATGTTATAACTTGGACATATTTATATTCATATGATATTTGGAAGCCTTTTAGTTATTAGTATTGGACATTAGATGTCCTATTTATGGTTTGGTACTTATAATCTTAGTTTATGATATATATTAGCGATAATTAATATCTAGATTCACTTTTTCATTAGTTTTTTAATATAAAATTGTTGTCATTATGTTTGAATAATGTTATTTGGAATTATTTATATAATTATTATACTATTAGAGAGAACTTCGATAATTTTGGAAATGAAGATGGAAATTGGAACTAAATTTTCTATATTGATCACAAGACCATGAAATAGTGATTCCATTAGAAGAATATGAGGATTTCAAATCTAGTTATGGCATGGAAAACATATTTTGAGGTATACATATATTTAACCTCCTATCTAGATGTCCATTATTCAATGAACATATCCATAGAAAATTCTATATAAGGAATAAAAAGTGGAAATACCGAACACCATCCATAGAGTAGACCAAGCCATTTTACACCGAAGGGACACAAAATATATTGTACTATGTTGGGTTTGATCATGTTATTTAAAAAATATAAGCCACAAAGATTAAATGTTAATCCATAATTTTATCCCTCCATTAATATCTTCAAAAAATATGATATATTGAAGGGAAAAAGGATATAAGAGTTCACTATGCCATTATTGATCCCATAGTTCAATATATAATAGAATATCACACTGTTTTGAAGATGATATAGTGAAAATTGATGGGATTTAGTTTAAATAAGAACACACATTTCCAATTCCATTTCCACCATGCCTTTATACATTTATTCTATAAATAGTATATTCTCAAACCAATTTTTAACAACTTTTAACATCTATATATATTATCCTTAGTTGTATTGAGTTATTTTGAGAGTTTTTTACATTCCTGTACCCAACTTTTATCGAATACTTCTCTAAAATTAGTATTATTAGTGTAATTTTAATTTTTTTATCTTATTTTGTATACCATTAATTTTTTCCCTTCACTTCATTCTTAAGATATACAAGTTATTTGTGGTTGAATCATATTTTATAATGAGTCTTTAATTGATTAAACAATATGAGATTGAGAATAAAAATATCATTGCCTAATTTTATATCAACTTTATTCATAAAAATAATTTTTTTATTTGTAATTACTTTCATTCATGATTTCAATTTCATTCCTTTATGTGTTTTTTTTGAAAGTGATTTATTAATAGACGATGTTGAGAAGTTGTTGTGTTAATTTAATTATGGGAGGTAATTTAGATTCATAGTTTAATTTAAAATATTTAACATAATGGAATTCGTTTTTTAATTATTTCATTAATATATTTTTATTGAATTAGGTATAATAAATGGATTTAACCAAAAAAGTATGTCACTTATGATCAATATTACAACTAATTAATTTAATTAATTTATGAGTAGAGGAAATAATATATTTTATGAAAAACCATCCTTTAAATTGGTATCTTCTGGTTTTATATTTATTGTTTTTATTAGTTTATAATTCAATTTATAAATTACAATTGATTCTTTTAAATCATTAACATAAGGGTTAAAAATAAGTTACAACCTTTCTCATGAAATTGACTCACTGATTTCCATAGGAAAAATCTCAGACTTAGACTATTCTATGTATAATTATACTATCAATCGATTAATAATCTATTTAGTTTCTAAAATTTTTATTCCCATTAGAAATAACAACACTAGTGGGTTGTCACGTTTTTAGTGTCTTTTTTAGAGAGAAATGAAGTTTGTAATTTTAAATAATTTTTAATTGGACTAACTATTTTCTCAACCTATTTTTTTTTACTTTTATTATTTTCACATGAAGATGTTTTGTTTTTTGTATTAATTTAATATGTAGTGCCTGGGAATGATGCTGACAACTTGGTAAAATAATTATTATTCTTAAAGATAATTAAAATATAGTTTCAATATTGTGCAATTTCTATTTTGTCATTGATGATAAAACATGGTGGGGGAAAATTACCCAAGTGCACCCGATGAGATTGATGAAGTTAATAAATGAATAATATTTTTTGAACATTGAAATCATTTTATTCCTTCCTTTTTATTAATTAATTATTTTATAATGATTTTTTATTTAATGTTTCAAATAATTTTATTATGATAATATTTCTTGAAACAATAAAATTATGAATTTAAGTTACTTGATTTTTTAAGTAATATTAATAGATTGATACTAATTTTTCTTTATAATTCAATTGTAAGGTCCTGAATCATAGAGTTGAAAATTTAATTTCATTATTTAGAAGGCTTTTTTAGGAAATTGGTGATTCTTAAATGATTGTTATAGATTTTTCCCCTAAGATTTATTAATAAAAGTAACTCTGAATAGATATTTACATAAGGATTAGAACTCTTAATGATCAAGTTCTCAATTTTAATATTTGAAGGAGTTCATTAGATGATCCATAACGTTTGGAGTAAAATCTTATGATTTATGATTTTTGAGTAAATATCCAGTTTTATGGAAGATTCCTCTAAGCATGTCCCAGTTATAAGGATGATTTATGGAAAGAAATACCTATATGTAAGGATGAGTTCTACAATTAATAATACCTTATTCAACCCATAAATATAAGATTTATATCTAGGGTTGCAATTTTTTTCTTTTACAATTGATTTTTGGATTATATTTTAATATAGTTAGGTGAAAAACTGTATAAGAAATTGGTAATTTCTACATCATGTCTATTTTTTCCACAAAACAAGTTCTTTATAAAGAAACACTTTATTCATTCAAGGTACCTCCCATATTTGAAACATTCACTCTATTAACATTTTTAATCATCCGCAATCCTTGTGAAAAATAATTTTAAAATATTGTATGAGAAAAAAAAATCATTAAGATACATAAAAGAAAAGAATCATGTTAGTCCATTTTTAAAGTTGAAAAATCTATTTGAAAATTTTCATATTAACACAATAGAAATTTGACTTTAAAAATTTATTTAGTTGTCCTTAAAAAACACAATATTTTAATATATTTGATAAAACATTTCATATTTAATCATAAAGGAAGAATTATTATTATTATTATTTCAAGGAAACCATAAAAACCAATGAATAACTTTCCTTAAAAAACCACACTTTCAAATTTATTTTCTTAATATTCATAAATTTTCTTCAAACATATAATTTCATTTTATTACCTTTTGAAATAAATATATTTCTCTTTTAAACCATTTGAATAATATCATATATGAACCTTCAAAAATAATCCTTACATTAAAAATTACAAGGACCCTTACAATGGGATCACGTAACCGAATAATTCCATATATGTTAGGATTAACTTATCACCGGTAAGCTCTGAAACTATACCCAATAAATAGAATATCTATATCAAGATCACCCATTATCATAGATATACCAAGATCACCCATCATTAATATTAAATGTCCTAGAAACATAGAATGAATAAAACAAATATATCTTTCACTTTAACCATAAAATCCATTTGAATTTTCATTCAATCCCATAAGCAATATAACTATTAGTTATCACATAAATATGAGAAACTGTTTCCATTTACTTATAAAAGTTATTTAAACTAAATATATCTTAAATATTTAGAGAAATATTTTATTTCAAAATAACTATAGAAAATTATAATATAATATTGATAATTATTAATGGATATGATGCATTAAAGGAAAATCAATCTGTATACAAAATTTTTTTACACTTTAATAAAAATTTGAAAATAACGCATTTTGAAAATGCTGAAAATATTCCTTTTTAATACATTGTAAAGAAATTAAAAATATTTGAAAATTAAATTTATCTAACATAAATGGATAATTATGAACAATATTGTAATATTATGATGAATAAGGATATGGAAGAAAAATATTTTAAAATAATAATTTAATAAAAGGTTTTAAAGAAAAATTCAATACCTTATATCCTTTCTCGCTTCATATTTTGTCTAACTCCCGAATAATAAAATTATTTTAGATTTATTCTTTATTGATTTAATTTTTTATATTTATTTCATTATTATTATTCAATTTATTTCATTTATTACCATGTAATTTTTATTTACATAAATGGCTAAGTTTATGTCGTATATTTTGGGGTGGTTCAGTTTATAAACTAAAAAAACCATCAGTGCACTGAACATGGTCAAAGGGGTTATGGTTTTTTGGATTAAAAAATATTAAATATTTTATAATTATAATATTTATAAATTAAATACTTTTTTAATACCAACCATGAAAGGTAGACATGAAAAATGTACCATGTTATTTCAAGGAGAAGGCAGTCCGTACATATGCATATACAACATTTTAATTTTTGGAACAGGTACAAAATAAATGAAGTAGAAATTTTATCACTTTTTTAAAATATAAATATTTTATAAATTTATTTTTATTCTATAATTAAATCCCCATAACCATCCTTGTATGGTGGTGATGAAAAATTAATGATATTGCATCATGACGGTGGCATTCCATACACACACACGAGCAATGTTATCAACATACAATGGATAGAAATTGTAAGAAGGTAAGTAATATATTATATTTATAAAATTATAATAATTTTATAAAAATATAATATATTCATTAGTTATATCTATATAACCATACATGTGAGGCAGTGGTGGAAAATGAAACCCATCGTTTCATGGAGGTGGTAGCCAACACGTACACACAATCGATGATTTCATTTACCATAGGACGAATAATAGATGTCAAATAGTTTTTACATAAATAAAACAACATTTTATTATAGATAAGATAATTATGTAATTAATTTATAGCGATTTGAATATATTTTAAGGTGGTATGAGAATAAATAAAATTGAAATAAGTTAGTTAGGACTTATACCACCTCCTCAAACATCTTCCTTTGAATTACACATTAAGACTTATAGGATTGATAGTTTGTAAAGACCATGACCAATAGAAAATGGGTAGGTTTGTATGTAAGTTATTTTCATGTTATTTTAAAAACAATAGTTCCCAAAATATATGAGTAAGGGAGGAGAGGAGGTTCTCTTTTATAAGTGAGGGGATTGGCACACATTTTAATTTTCAAAACATTTAAATAATATAAATGGCTTATTACTATTAAAGTGGATAAAGAAATATCAAATTTTTGATATAATGGGATAATGGTCGGAATACCATCATCTAATAATAATTGATATCATATTTTTTTGTCCTTATCACGTAGTATTTACATTAATTAACATGATTTACCAATTACCATAGTGACATATTTTTACCACGATTACTTTTCAAAATGACCAAAAATGAAATATAAATCATTAATAAATTTGAAACGTCTAAGTAAAAATTTGGATTAAGTATTTAAAAATTAAATTTTTATAAGTGTAAGAATTTTTTTTTAATATAAATGCGCAAAACGCAATGAAACAATTTTTAGAAAATTGAGTTTTGAGTATAAAAATGAACTTATTAAAAAATAAAATATAATGGTGATCCATGTGATATTATTTTGATTATTTTTAATAAAATTAATATTATTTTATAATAAAACCAAATCCAAAATATAATGGTAATTTTAAATTAATTTATTTAAGGAATCAATAGGAATGTTTTTCAAAATTGGTAGTTTCACTATTTTGTCAAAAATATTTTTTTTATAAAAAGTGAAAAATTAAACCTAAGACATATTTGATATGTTGATTACAAAATTAAATTCATTTTTATGAAGATAAAGTTATAAAATAAAAAAAATTAAAATAAAACCATGTAATACATGGAAAACCAATTTATTTGAATAAAAATATTTATTTTTTGATTGAAGAATTATATAATGTTATTTATAAAAATATGACGAGTTTAAGTATATAAATGGAATACATATAAATCTTAATATTAATTTATTTCTAGTAATACATGGGTTGTAAAATTATCCCCCCTTTATGAAATTTTGTCCATAGAATTTTATTCATTACATAAACAAGTGAGGATATTTTACCCTCATAGCATTTTTTAATTCCCTTGTTTCTTACCAAATAATATGGTTCTCCCATAAATAAATAGCCTGGTGAATCACCTTATTTCACAGAAATTTATCTTAATGATCCAAAATCTGAACTGAATTTTCTATATAATATAGATTCACCTCTAACTATACCACTTTAAAATATGAAACATGAAATTTATCAGGTATAAACTTCATTTTAAATGAAATATGAAACACATCATTTTCCAGAGATAATATTAGAGGTGATGGTACCTTATAAGAAAATTATCACAATTTTTCAATAATTTAATATGATCCAATGAATTTCTAGATCAAATTTACTTTTTACCAAAATGAATTACACCTTTCTAAGGATATATTTTAAGAAATACATGGTTGTTGACCCCAAATGAAAGGCCTTTCCATCTTTTATCTACATATCTATTTTTCTTAATCTATTTTTCTATTATGGGGTGTTGAAAAGTATTTAATTTCTTAACTATATATTATACCAATTATAGTCCCAATTGTTTCCACTCACAAAATTTAACCCAAAATGATGAAATTTATACCATTTTCAAAAAAAAATGTCTCCAAAGGTTCTGTCTTTATACATGAATGAAAATTGTTATTATAAGAAAATTAAGCTAACGAATTTTTTGATCCCAACTTCCTTGATATAATAATGTGTAGGCTCAACGAATATACCCAAAAGTTTAAATTGTATTCTTTAATTTCCGTTATATTATGGTTGAAAAAATTCAATTAAATTTAATTCAGTACCTAGCAACTTTTAAAGTCCTTTCCAAAAATTTGATGTAATCCTAGGATAATGATCAGATACATTAGAGAGAGGGAAACCATGCAATATAAATATATCTTTAACATTAATTCTAGTATGTTGACCCATAAATGTAGTATCTCCAATAAGAAGGAAATGAATAGATTTAGTCAATCAGTCAATAGTAACCCAATTAGAATTTTAACCTTCAGATTTATTTGGTAATACAACCAAAAAATCCATGGAGATGTTCTCCCATTTAAATTATGGAATCAAAAAGGCTATAATATCTCCCTCATTAGTTATCATTCGGCCATAGAAAATTTATAAGTAAAAAATTTCAGGTTAAAATCACATATATAATTCTTCATACCTTCCCTAATAAAATATTCTAAAAGGTCTCTATGTATATTTATACAGTCTGAATGAACAGAAATTGGTGTGCTATGAGATTCACTTAATATTTCATTCCTTAACTAGGAATCACCCAGAACACATAACCTCTTACCAATTCTAATAAACCCTTATTTATACAAATTAGATTTAGGTAGCATAACCTTTTTAGATATTCTACTATTTCTTGAAAATCATGACCCTCCTTTCGAGCTTTATTAATTCTGTCGAAAAAAGAAAACTGTACTAATACATGAGACAAGAAGGAAGAAGATTCTAAATAAAAGAACATTATGCCAGATTTTACTAATTCCTTAACTAAAGGATCATGTTACAACTGTAACATAGTAAATTTTGGATTATCTTTTGGATTCAGGAATTGGATAACTTGTTTGCATTACCTGGATAACAAATAATTGTTTAATTATAATAATTATTTAGTGTTAGCCATCCTCTCTACCTCATATTCAAATATTATTGGGTGAATATATTATTTAAGATTTTATAATCCTTATATATCTCATGTTTATCCCCTTATAGACGACCCATATAGGTTTGTAAAGAAAAAAAATACTCCATACAACTCAAGGTCCGGTGAAGGATAATTTTTTTCATGGGTTTCAATTAACGAGATGCATATGTGATAACCAAATCATTCTAATTAAAGACACAAAAAATTCTTTTCAATGATGCATCACTGTAAATAAAATATCCACCATTTCTTATAGTAAAGGCTAATAGTATATAATTTACCTATATTATTTTCATTTTATAGAAATACTCCACATACTCCTTTTTATAGTTGAATTTTACTAATTTTCTAGTTCACTCAGTTAGTGGGCTAGTTAACAAAGAAAATTTTTCAATAATCCATTTGTAGTAACCTGTTAATTGAAGAAAACTTTGATTCTTATTGAAATTTTTAGGCCTTAGACACTCTTCCACCACTCTAGTTTCAGTAGGATCATAAGTTATGCTATATTTGGAGACAATATTCCTAATTAATGAAATCTTCTATAACAGAAATTTAAATTTACATAATTTTCATAAAAATTATTTTCTTTTGTATCATTTAAAATAATCATTAGATATTTCTCAGGTTATTTATAACTTCTATAATAAACCATAATATCATCGATAAAGAAAACTAAAAATTTATCAAAATAATCATGGAATAATCTATTAATTAGATATAGAAACAAAAAATGTACATTTGTAAAACCAAATGGAATAACGAATTTTTTTAATGAATATACCTATTATGGAACATCAACATCAGGATCTCTTCCTAATTTACCTTTATCAGGTGATACCCATACCTGAGACCAATTTTCAAAAAATACTGAGAACATTGAACCTAATCAAACAAGTCATTGAGATGATGAAAATGATACATGATCTTAATTGTAATGTTATTGAGTGATCTATAATCAATGAAAGTTTTAATGGAACCATAATTATTTTTAATGAATAGAATATGAGAAACCAAAGGTGAAATTATATTGTAGATGAACCCCTTCTTAATAAATTATTATAACTACTTTTCCAATTATAATAAATCAATTGAAACCATTTGATGGGAAGTTATTAAAACTATCTTATCATCAAGAACAAATTCAATAGTAAATTTAACCTATAAATCAGGAATAACACTTGGAAAATCATCAGGAAATACATATAGATATCCATTTACTATGGGATCATCACTAATTTAAAGAGTTTATTTCATTTAAACAATATTACAAGATAACTTTAACTTTTATATTTTATTATTTTCTCCTATTATTGATATTTTATCAATATTTTAAATTCATTCTTATATAAAAAAATAACATCATTCTTAAAAATAACAAATTTATCTTTGAATTCTATATTAGCATAAAAAATTGAGATCTAATACATACCCAAAAAACATCAAATTCAATAGTGGGAACTGAAACAAATTTTTTTAGAAAAAACATTCCACAGATGATAATATGAATATTTTTTTAAATTATTATTTCCTTTATACTATCTCTATAAGTTTTTAGTAAAACTTATGACTTCATTTATTGATATGGTATTTTTATTTTACCATAAAATTTCTAATATATAAATGAATCATTGAATCCCAAATGAAATAATAAATTTACATTATATGAATAAAAAAGTGAAGTACTTTCCACCACATCATTTGAGGGCCCCTCATATTCCTTATTAGTAGAGAAATACTTTAATTTAACTTACTGTTCTTGATTTTAATGATTCCCACCTTAAGTAACTAACTTAAAAAATGAATTAAAATAAATTTAAAACTCCTTATAATTAAATAATTTCACTACTTACTTTACATTACTAATTTTACCATCATTATTCCTATTTTATTTATAGTCACCAGCTCTGGGCATATGATTTACATGTCAGTAACACTTTCTAGATCTCAAATAAATTCTATATAAATCTTATTTCTACACTTATCGCAAGATGGTAATTGGAATTTCTTACCTTCAGGTTTCTTCATAGGATAGTTCCCTATTTCTTTAGTCAAGTATCACTTATTATTGTTATTGTTTTAAAGTCCACAGACATCATCTTTACTTTCTTAGCACACCACACAATTTTCTCATATCTTCCAAAATCATTAGTAACTATAACCCTTAATAATATCATCTCCAATCCTAAGTAAAATCCATGTATTTTACTATCGTGGTCTAGAATGGAATTCAGTGTATACCTGGAAAATATTGTAAAATTATCTTTATAAGTGGAAATAGAGTCCCCCCTTGTTAACTCAATATATTTATTTTCCATTATAATTAAAAAAAATTGAGAAAATAATTTTCAAGTATGATATATTTTAATACTATATATTAAATGATTTAAATTTATTCCTTTTACTTATTTTTGTTAATCAAATAATTATATTGATTGGATTCACCTTCAAAATTATAAATAGTAAGTGTTAACTTCTGATGTTCCGAACATATGAGAACATCAAATATCTTCTCTAAAGTATCAATACATACATAAGATTTTTGTTAGTCTGAGGATCCCATAAAATCATAATGGAGATATTTTATGAAATTCTCTACTTTATACACGTTCCTCTATAGAAAAACTGCTCACATTATTTATTAGGTTTCACTATTAATAGCTTGCATCAACCGAGTTAACACTTCCACAAACTACCCCATTCAAACCATTCTAGGTTGCTGGTTCAGGAGGATAACAGCCTATTGAATAATTTATTTTAAAAAATAAGTTGATCATAGACTAAATAAATTTTATGTTTATTAATATAGTTTTATTATTTATAAAAATATTATGTAATTTTTTATATAAAACAAGAATTTTTTTTAACAAAACTCTTTTCTTATAATGTTTTTATTTAAAAAATTAAACAATTAATTTTACAATATGAATTATATAAAATGAATTTATTTTTTTAAATAATAATATCAAAATTATCCTAGGATGAAATATTTTTATTTTTTAAGAAATATTTATTTTTTAGTGAATAGTGAAAATAATTATTTTTTTAGAAAATTTTTTTTCAATAATTTAAGAAATTTAAAAGTAACAATATTTTTGGAATATAATTTAATGTAACATAAGTATTATTTAGTTATATTTAATCCTATTAATTTATTTTTAATCAAAAAATATATTGTATTTTACAATAATTTTATTTTGGGTTTAAAAGATATTTTTTTTCTGAAAATAGTTTTAAAATACATAATGTTCACCCACAATTATTAATTAAGATGATATGTAATGAGGTATATTTTAAATTTAATTTATATATTATATATTACAAAAATATTATTTTCTATCAGTAAAATGATGATTATTATTCATAGAGTTGATATAAAATCTTCTTTTGCTCGAAAAATTAACTTCTTGAAAACTTGCTTTTTCATCACGTCTGCAGGTTCAATTTGAAATTAAAATTTTACACATATTTGAATTTAATTTGGTAAATTGGATTAAATATTTTGAATCATAATAATTTATATTATATAATTATTTAATCATAATTTTTAACCATAATGAATAGTGAAAAAAGTAAAAATTAATTACTGCGGTTAAGGTGAGAACTGGTTTACGACTGGTTTAACTAAAAAGATATGTTTTAAAATAACCTAAAAACTATATAATTTATATTTCCTTCAAATATTTTTAACTTATAATTTATAATTCTTTTCAAGGGTTCATTTTTGATCCTTTTGTCATGTGGAAAATGTGGGTACACCTTTTTCTTTTCAAAAATAGAAGTGTGTCACTAACCTCACTTATAAAAGGCTACGCCTATCGTCTACTATTTAAACCCTCAAATCAATTTGGAATAGAAAATAAATCCACATGTAACTTTATAAATTTTCTAACCATGAACTAAATTACTTAGTTTTATCATAAATATAACCTAATAAATCTTTTTACATACATACAGAATTTTTCTAAAGAATACGTGTCGTGCTTAATCGAGCGTTTATTTTATTTTATTTATTCTTATATCTCCTTAAAATCATATTAAATTATGGTTATAAAATAACAACAATATATCCCATATAATGAAAATTTATTATGTTAACTTCATAACCTAAATTAAAATCTTCTTCCACCAGATGGGATACCACATCATCATTCATTTGTACGGCGGACTTCCGCCCCTCATATCAATGTCATTCTTTTTCCATAATTGCCTCTCATATATTTTTATAATTATGTTTTTAATATATATATATATATATGATATTTTTAGAAACATTATACATATGGAGTTATTATTACACATTTAACTTCTTATATTCCATTATTTGGGGATACTATAACATTGCCCGTGTGTACAACGAACAACCATCTCGCGGGGTGATGTGAATAATTTATCACTAATACTTTACATGGAATGTAATGAGGATAAATTTAATGAATATATGTGATAAAAATTTAAATAATTATTATATTCATGATATATTTATCATTCATGAAATATAATATATCATTTTCTTTATTACGCTGAAAAATGATAACATTATTAATATGTATATGTGGAGTACACCATCCATGAAGCAATGTGGATATTATTTCATTACTAAATCACTTGGATGATATATTTAAGTTTATTTGAATAAATAATATGTTATTTAAGATATTATTACCATTAAATAAAGATAAAATACTGCATACCTTATTTCTATAATGATCATTAAAAATGAAAATGTAACCCATTCGTACGTATGACCCACCATCTCCATGATCGTTATATAGTTCATTTTTGATAACCATATTTCTTGATTAATTTTTAAATTATAATATATTTATAAAAATGATAATTAATACATGATTATTTTTTTATATATGTTTAAATAATAACCACTTTGACCATAGTATACATACCAAAGTGTTTTTTTGAAATATAAGCAGAATACCATAAAAACTACCAAAGTGAACATAAATTATTAACTAATTTTTAATAACATGGTAAGAGATATAATAAAAGGAAAAATAAATGTTAAAAATGTAATTAAAAAAATAAATAACTAATTTATGCTTATTATTCAAGAAGATAAATAACATACATAACATACCAAACTCGAGGTAAGGGACTTCATCTTAATTTCCTTTTCATGAGGAATATTTTGATTTTATGCACCTATATTATTTAATGAGTTGCATATACATCCAATTTTACATTTGATATCATAAATTTATATATTATTATATTTAAAGTTTTTTTAATTTTATTCTTTCATGGTTACTATGATTAAATGTTTCCAAAGTGGTAATGGACTTTTCTAAAAAAATATTTTGATGTTTACATTATAAATATATTTATTTTCATTGTACATGTTTTGAAAATGATTTTATGAATGTAATTTTAGATTTTAATAAAGGAAATATTTTTACTTCTTTTAATATTTCTGGTAAATTGAATCTTTGTAAAAATTCATGACTTTCTTTACAAACAACAAAAGGAAATTTTCATTTTAACTTGTATGGTGACAACTAATTTTCCAAAGACTGTAACAATCATTAAAATTTTGGTTTCATTTATATTATTTATTTCTTCTTCCAAGAAAACACCTCTTTACCTCTTTATGAGTATTTTGGTATTAAAAATTTAATTTTAAAATAAATGGGTATTTTTATTTCTAAAAGAGTTTTTATATGGTATTAAAAGTGTTTTAAAAGTTGTTTATGATGAAAATACAAGATTTCATGATTTATGATTATTTTATGGTTATTAGGAACTTTTTATGATGATGGGTGGTTATATTATAAAAACAATGATGAGTGGTTCCATTATTAACCAAGGAGGATTGGTTACTTTTTTAACCAAGGACATGTGGTTCTGTTATAAACTAAGGATGTGTGGTTATGTTATTAAACAAGGATGGATGGTTACATTATAAATCAAGGATGGGTTGTTATATGATAAAACAAGGTTAGATGGGTCCATGATATCCCTCTAATGAATTGGTTACTTCGAATATGGGTGTTTACCAGATCAGTTATTCCATTTATAAGAGTGGTATGAACAATATTTTCCCAAGTTACCTAAATGATTTATATGTTATTACTAAGGGGTTTAAACAAATTATTTGAGAAAAAAGTGTGTGTCATTTAATGAAAATTTTTTATTATATTTCACAAAAATATATGTCCCTTATTGAGATTTTTTTCTCATCC
The DNA here is from genome assembly GCA_963277665.1 of Viscum album. Taxonomy (NCBI): domain Eukaryota; kingdom Viridiplantae; phylum Streptophyta; class Magnoliopsida; order Santalales; family Viscaceae; genus Viscum; species Viscum album. The sequence goes on along the minus strand of OY728122.1, from coordinate 1,643,736,221 downwards.
CACATTTTAAAATTTATTTCATATAGTTTAAGGATGGGTAAGGTAAATTATTATGTCAAGTTGAAATTGTTAAATATTTTTCATAAAAATAAATCATGTTTTTTTCAATAGTTTTATATTATGGGAAAATGGATACTGATTGGAAGTGTTTACTTTGTATATATATGGTTTTGTAATGTGTAATTTATGAACCAATTATCTTAATTATAAATATGAAATGATCCTAAAATTTATGGTAATGAATTATTGACTAAAAACGCACTATTATGTAATGTTTAGGGTTAGTTCCTTATATTTGGTAGTATATTTTAGTTTAGATAAATTTAGATATTATGAAAATTGTTGTATAAAAAACATGAAATATTACACATTATGGTTCAGTTGAAATGATATAGAATTTAAATATTACTATGATGCTTCATCAAAACTATGTCTTTTTCGATTGTTTTTCAGCATAAGAATCATGGAAGCTATAACTAGAAGGAACTAAGAGGTAAATATTCTTAAAAATATATATCTTGTGAAGGTTTGAATTGGAATAGAATTTTTTTTGTAGTGATGGTGCACTTGAAATAATCTACAAATGGTGAGGGATTCCATGCTATAGAGTACCCAGATCAACCCTAGAGGAGCATAGAGATAGTGGAGAACTTCATAAAACAAAATCCCCTATCATTCAGTGGATCATCTGAACCTATAGTTGCTGAAGGGTGGATTAATGTCTAATATTATATATTTAAAGTCATGGGATATTCCACACATCAATATGTAAATCTTTCTGTTTATAATTTTGAAGGTGAAGATAATCAATGCTGATCTCTAGTTAAGAATACCAGAGAAAATGATGATATTGATTCTGTGGAATTGTAAACAATTAAGTATCATTTCATAGATAAATAATTCGGTAAGTTTGTTCAACTCTAGATGAAAAAAATTCCAATAATTGAGGATAAAATATAAAGATTTTTTCCCGCATATGAATCAAATTTTACAAGACTGGCCAGGTACATAACCAATTTTGTTTGGGATATTGATATTAAAATTAATTTATTTTATTATGTGTTAAAACCATGTTGACGAATAGATTCAGACATTTGAGAATTTAAAAGCTATGAAAAAGTTAGTAATTATGATAAGAAAGTAGTTATAGAGGATTCCAACACTTATGTGCCTCAAGATGACAAGAGTAATTAAAAGTATGGATCTAAGTCAACAGGTAAGAATCCATCAGAGAAATATTGAGAAAATAAAACCATGTTCACTTCATGTGATAATTATGGTAAAAATAATATGGGATAATTTAATATGACGTCTAAGAAGTACTTTTGATGTGGTAATTTTGGACATATGGCTCGTGACTATAAGGGAAATAAGAAGATGAATAATGAAAGGTCAATGATAGGATGATTTAGTTGAAATGAGTTGGTTCATTATTCTAAAAAGTTTTAAATTCTAGTCAATTAAGTGGGAAATAATTTTGATTGAAATAAAAAAGGTGTGGAAAAATCTTTTTATACTAATACTGTTGATATTGGGCCATCATGTGAAGTGGTGATAATTATGTTACTTATTTATTCAAATTATACCAATACCCCATTTGACTATGGATCATCAAATTCTATCACTTCTAAATTTTTTTAAGTAAAATGGGAATATCACCACATTGAAAAAAGATAGAACATTTGGTGAAAAATATGGTTGGAAACATTAAACCAAACAAGATTTATGGTAATCTACTTAATGTCATTATTGGATTGGTTTTCTGGTAAATATTTCTGAACTAGATATATCAGTGTTTTTTATCATTAATGGTATGGATTGGATTGATGTTTATCATGATAATATAGATTTTAGAGATAATAATGTTATGTTCAATTATCCCACACATTTTATAACTTATAAAGAAGCTTAGAAATTTATTAGAGAAGTATTTGAAAGTTATCTATATCATATAGTTAAAAATAATGAAATTATAAAAATTATTGCTATGCCAATGGTGAATGAATACATGGATGTATTTCCTAATGATTTTCCTAGTGTTATTCCTGATCAGATAGTTGAGCTTAATATTGAATTATTTCATGATTATAAGCCTATTTCAAAACACCCTATTAAAAAACTAAAGTGGAACTTTTAGAATTGAAAAAGAAATTGTAAGGGGTTTTGGATAAAGGGTTCATTCTCCCTAGCACTTCAAAATTTTGTGATCAATTTTTTTTGTTAAAAATAAAAATGGTTCATTGAGACTTTTCATTGACTATATATCTTTTAACAAATTTACTATTATTAACAAATATCCTTTTCCATATATTGATGATTTGTTTGATCAGCTCTAGGTAGCTTAGTATTTCTCAAAGATTAATCTTAGGTCTAGTTACAATCAATTAAAGGTGAAGGAGAAAACCATTATGAAGATAGTTTTTAGACTAGATATTATAAATATGAGTTTATATTTATGTACTTTTGGGTTTCCAATGCACAAGTTTTATTTATGGACCATACTAATATATATTTCCACGAGTTAATGAATAAGTCTTTTGTTATGTTTATTGATGATATTGTTTTATATTCTAAAATTCAAGAGGAACATGAAATTTAAACATGGATTTTTTTTTAAAACCATAAAATAGAAGATACTATATTTTAAATTTCGTAAGAGAGATTTTGGTTTCAAAATATTCTTTCCATGGACATATTGACTCTAAATATGAAACATTTTAACAATTTTTATGGAAATAAGTGTTAAACAACAAATTTATAGGATGAATTATGAAAAAGAATGTTTTTGGGACAAAAATTTATAGATGAAAAGGATGAGATGGTGAATTTTATCAAAAAACATATGTGCATGGATTAGAGATGTTTTAAAAGTTAAGTGGATATCCATAGGAAATATCATTTTTTTGAGGTAGGAAATTCGGTAATTTTTAATATATTTCCATGGAAATGTTTAATAAATTTTGGTAAAAAGTGAATGATAAGTCCTTGTTTCATTAGAATATACGAAATACCATAGAAAAATTGATCATTTACCTATCGAGTGGCTTTCCTACTATGTTTTTCCAAACACAAAATGATTATCATGTCTCAATGTTAAAGAAATATGATCCTGATTTATATTATGTTTTGATCCCTAAAGTAGTTAAGATATAAGAGAACTATTCCCAAGAAGGTAATATTGTTCATATTCTTTACTGTAGTGAGTAGATATCATAGAATATGGTGATTCACCAGGTTATGGTTTTATGAGAAAACTTTGTAGTTTAAGAAGAAAAGCAAGAGTTTAAAAATGTTAGGAGGGGAAGATACCCCCACTTGATTAATAAGTGAATAAAATTACGAGGATAAAATTTATAAAAGGGGAATATAATGTAACAACCTTTTTAAATAACGAATAATTCTATTTCATGTTTATTAATGTAGTTATATTCATTATAAATATATTATGATATTTTTACATTAAAAAGGAAATGGTTTTTAAAAAACTAAATTTTTATAAAGATTTTATTTTAAAACATTAATATCAAAATTTTAAATTTTGAATTATAAAAAAATTATTTAATTTTATAAATTATCATATCAAAATTAACATAGTATGAAATTTTGGGATTTTTCATTAAATATTGATATTTCAGTGTATAGTGGGAATATCGATTTTTGTCAAAAATTCATTTATTTTCAATAATTTAATTAGTATAAAAGTAAATTTATGTTTTTAATATAATTTAAATTAAAATAACTATTCTGAAGTTATATTTAATCCAATTAATTAGTTTTTTAAGAAATTTATATTGTAATTTACTATTAGATTATTTTGGTATTAAAAAACATATTCTTTTCTTAAAACCTTTACAAAGAAAATAATGTTTATCTATTTTAATGAAATAATACAATACATTATTAATAATGTTTTAAATAAAAAATATATATTATATTACAATAAATATTAATTTGGATTCATACAATGTTTATTATTAATGATTGAGTTAATATAAAACAATCATCTTCTTGGAAAATACCCTTCTTGAAAACCTCCTTTTTCATCACATATGCAGGTTTACTATTAATTTTTTTCCAATTATATAAATTTATTTTTTTAAATGGATTATATTTTTGTAATAAACATAATTTATATTATTTAATAACGGAAACTTATTTTTTGACCATAATGAATAGTAAAAATAGTAAAAATTAGTTACTAAGGTTAAGGTGAAAATAGGTTTACGGGGGTTAAACTAAAGAGATAAGGGTTAAAATAAAATAAAAACTTATATAAAATCTATTTGATGGAATTATTTAGACCTTATAATGTTTAATTATTGATAATGGTCTATTTTTGATCCTTTTTCTCTATGAAAAATGCAAGCACGCCTTTATCTTTTAAAAAATTTCAAGTGTGCCACTCGCCTCATAAAAAAAAGGCCACCCCTCACCTCTAAACATTACACCTTAAAAATCCATTTTACTAGAATATTACTACCCAAATAACTTGATAAATTCTATATCCATGACATAGATCAATTATTTTGAAAAAAAATATATTCAATGAAATCTTTTTGTGTTTACCTATAGAGGTTGTCCAAAGAAGAGGTTTCATGCTTAATTGATCATTTTTATTTTATCTATTCTTCAACATCCTTAAAATAATCATAAATCATGTCTATATAATAATAAATGTATATAAAATATTCATCAATGTTACTATATTAATTTAATAACCTAAATCCAACTCCTCTTCCATCAAATGTGATATGAAATCATCATACATGTGTATGGAGGATCACCTCCTCATATACCAAAGTCATTCATTTTCCATCATCACCTAGAAAGGATTGTTCTAATTATGGATTTAAATTATATATATATGCGATATTTTAAAAATATTTATACTTATTCTATTTTTATATCACATATACCATCTTATATTCCATTTAGTGGGGGATACGATAACGTCACCTGTATGTACGATGGACTATCGCCATTCGAAGTGATGTGATTTGTTTTTCACTAACGCTTTACATGTAATGAAATAATGAAAAATATTATGAATAAATTTAATATTAATGAAACAATTATGATATTAATGTCATATTTATCACTATTCAAAAAAAATTATCAATTTATTTCTTACACTGAAAAATGGTAACATTGTTCGTGCGTATATGTGGACTACCACCTCCATGAAGCAATGTTACAATTTTTTCAACACTAAATCACATAAATGATATATATATATAGGTGTATTTATTTAAATTATATTTTATTTATGATATTATTATAAATATGTAAATATAAAAAAATACATAAATTATTTATATAATGATCATTGAAAAATGGAAATGTTACTCATGCGTACGTACGACCTACTGTCTTCCTGATCATAAAATAGTTCATTTTTCATAACCATAATTAATGATTGATATTAAAATTATAGTTTATTTATATAAATTAAAATTATACCTTGATAATTCTTTATTTATTTAAATAAGTACCTCTTTTACCCTAGTAAAAATACCAAATGTTTTTTTGATATATAAGATGAATAACTTCAAAACTTCTAAAATGAACTTAAAAGATTTTCTAATTGTGAATAGAATGGTAATAGATATAATAAAAGGAATAATAAAAGTGATAAATTGAATTCCTAAATCAAATAATTAATAAAATTTTATTATTTATGAAGATAAAGAACATATGTGATAAATCAAACTCAAGGTTAGCCACTTTATCTTAATTTCCATTTGTTGTGACATATTTAGATATTATGAACATGTATTATTTTTTGAGGTATATATACATCCCTTTTCACATTTTATATCATGAATTTATATATTATTATTATATTTAATTTTTTTCAATGTTATTGTGTCATGGGGATTACGAATCACATATTTCCAAAGTGGTAATGGACTTTTCTTTAAAAAATCAAGTTTTAAAGTTTTCCTTAAAACCCAATTTTTTCTTCCATTTAAATGTTTTAAAAATATTTTTTTGAATTTAATTTGATATTTTAATAAATATTATTTGTTTTATTTAAAAGTTTTTCAAAAAAGGAACATTTGTTCAGACTGTTTTACTTTCTTTACAAACAACAAAAAAATTTCTTTATTTTTAACAGGTAATTTAACGATGAATTTTCCCACCATTATAACCATTATTTAATGTATGTATTAATTTAGATGATTTCATTTTTTATTCAAATAAAAACACTATTTACCTTTCCCTAATTATTTTTGAATTGAAAATGGGGTTTTGAAAGAAACGGGTATTTTATTATTTGAAAGAGTTTTTCACATGATATTAAAATAGGTCTAAAAGGGGTTTTTGATGAAAATGTAAAATTTCATGATTTATGATTATGTTATGGTTATTTGGAATTATTTATTAATATAGTTATTTTTTTATAAACCATGTAAGGGTGGTTTTGTTATAAATAAAGGATGAGTGGTTAATTTATTATCCAAGGATGGGTAGTTCTGTTATAAACTAAGGATGGGTGTTCACATTATTAACCAAGGATCGGTGGATCTGTGATAGACCATGGTTGGGTGGTTCCATAAAAAACCCAAAATGGGTGGGTTTTTATAGCCCTATAATGCATTGGGTACTCCGATGATGGAATTTTACCATATCAGTTATTCCATTTGTAAAAATTATATCAGTTAGGATGTCAGAGGTTATCTATGATTTATATGTTCTTCCTAATAGTTTGAAATGATTTATTTCAGAAAAAATTATATGTGATTTCATTTGAAATTTATTTATTTTATCTCACTCAAAGAACTTTTTGATAAAGGAAAATATATCAATTTTTTCATGTTTTTCAATGGAATAATAATATTCTTCATTATATGTCCCATACTGATCTTTTTATGCCTATTCTTTGTTTTAAAATATTTCTATAGGGTTGAAGGATGTGTAAAGGAAAGGAAGAGGTCATGTTGACAGACATGAATATTTTTCCTGAAAAGAAATCATGTTTTATTTCAAAAGTTTTATATTATAAGAAAATATATAATGATAGAATGTGTCAACTTTGTATATATATGGTATTTTAATGTATGAGTTATGACCTAATATCTCTAAATATTTAAATATGAAATAGGCCCTCAAAATAAATAAAATTAAATATTGACTTAAATATCATGATTTTGTAATGTTTAAGTCTAGGTCCTTATATTTCTACATCACCTTACTAGTTTCCACTATATAAAACCATTCTGAATAGACATAGATCAGATGAAGAAACACAGAAATCATAAAAATATATCTAATGATATTATAACTATAAATTATAATATATTGAGAGTATATTTTATAATCATCATAACCACTAAATCTATCCAAACCTTTTATCTATTACCAATTATAATAATACATACCTCATTCTGACCATAAATTAATGATATATCAAAAGTTTCAGGTTTTATATATTTTTAGGAATGTTTTATCTTAGAGTTCTAGATAACGTGTTAACAAATTATATAATAAAGTGGAAATTTCAATACTGTGTCTATTATTCCCACGAAACAAGATATATATAAAGAAACAATTCCTTTGTTCAAGGTAACTACCATATCTAGAAAAATCACTTTATCAACATTTTTCCTCACCTTTAATCACTGTTAAACATAATTTGAGAATATGGGATGAGAAAACAAATCACATTAATATAAAAAAACAAAAAAACCCATTAGTCTAATTATAAAAATTAAAAATCCATATAAATTTTTTCCTTTTTCATAATAAACATTTATCCACAAATATCCAATTACTTTTTATGAAAAAAAGAGCAATTTATAATAGATTTCATGGTACATTTTATATTCAATCATAAAGGAAAAACTATAATCATAAGTGTTTCTTGAAACCATGAACACCCATGGGAACATTTCCTTAAAAATAATCCTTTTACCTTTATTGTTAAAAAATCATAATATTTCCATAAAATAAAAAGCACATTTTCTTAGATTTTGAAATCAAAATATTTCCCTTATAAACCATTTCACTCTTATTATATAGGGACCTTGGAAAATTATCCCTATATTAACCCTTATAAGAACCCTTATAATGGAATCACCTAACCAGAAAATTCCCATATCTCTTAGGAGTAACCTATATCTATTTTACCCAAATCATTGGTGATCTATATCATGATCACCAATCATCAGAGTTTTATTAAGATCACCCATAATTCCTTTATTTTTTCAAGATCAATAGAATTAATAAAACATTAATAAATTTAAATTTATCATAAAATCCATTTTAATTAGAAATCAAGCCCATAAGTAGTAATAATTTATGTTATCTTATAAATATGAGAAAACTTTTATATTTCATTAAAAAAACTTTTAAAAAATAAAAATTACCAAAATATTAAATGAAATAATTTATTTATAAATAATCATGGAATATTTTAAAGAAATATTGATAATGAATAATAGTTATGGTGGTGGTAAAGGGAGGAAAAGTTTTATATGTACTAAAAAATTATATTTACACTTTTCTAAAAAGTAAAAAACAACCCATATAATTTTTCTAAAAATGATTACTCATTAATAATTTGTAAATAAAGTAATAAATATTTGAATATAACCTTTATCAACAATTTATGATTAATTAATAACATTCTTAGAACATTTTCAAGACCATGGATATGATGTGAAAATATTTGAAAGGAATACTTTAAAATAAGTTTTATAGAAAAATACCTCCCCTTAAGTCCCATCTTGATTTGTACATTCTCAAATACCAAAATAATAAAATTATATCAGGTTTATACATGGTTAATAACCTTTTTTATGTTCATTTAATTATCATTATTACTTTTATTTCCTTTATTGCAGTAAGTTATTTAGTTATTAAGATGTTTTTAAAGTTTTCCATTGTAGTGTTTTTTAGTTTTTAAAATCAAAATAACATAGTTGGGTCAACCATGGTCAAAAAATTTATGGTTCCATTACCTCCATAATATTAATCTATTAGGTAATGTTACCTAATAAAAAAATAATAAAAATTTATCCACAATTTAATAGGATCTAGTTAATCATGAGATCAATATTCTTTTTTTTACCCGAACGTATTACACCTTTACAGAGAGATATTTCAAGAAATACATGGTCACCAACCTCAAATGAAAGATATTTAATATGTTTATCTTCATTACTCATTTTCTTCTATATTCTCTTCTCATGTGGTGAAGAATCATATTTAATTTCTCAACTATGTAGTCTACTAATTATAGTGCCAATAATTTCATCTCCCAGATTTTTCCTCAACATGCTGGATTCAATTTGTTTTCATATAATGACTCAAAAGGTTCCATTTTTAAACTTTAATGAAAATTAATATTGTAAGAAATTTTATCAAAATATAGATTCTTATTCTAAATTCAATAATATTCTCATGATAACTCTCAAGGAAAATCCTCTAAATTTTGAATTATACATTCTGATTTTTCATCAAATTATGGATGAAAAGATGTATTGATATTCAATTAGGTACTGATAGAGTTTAAAAGTCCTTAAATTTTTTTATTATAAATATAGGATCATTATAATACAAATTTTAGATATGCACCCCTTTTAATTTTACTATTCTTTAAGATAAAGTCCAGTAAGTTGATCCAAATACTTAATATATGGAATATGAGAAAAATAAAAAGATCCAGTCAATCGAAAAATAATAAATAAAATTGAATTATTAAATTAAGATGTATTAGGTAATAAAATCATAAAATCTATGGATATGTTCTCCCATATATATTATATCACTAACAAAGTTTGAAACACCCCTTTAGTAGTTTTTATTCAACTTTAACCCACTAACAAGTGAAACATTTCATAGTACAATATTCTATATCCTTCTTGATACCTTCCCACAAAAAATATTACAAAAGGTATTTGTACATATTATTTCTTCTAGTATGAATAAAAAATGTTATACCCATATATTTTTAAAGAAAAATGTTATGGTCAATTGTGTATTCAACATGCAACATCAAACTTATACAAACCCTGGAATATTATTATTTAAATATGATTGTTAAAACATAGTTATTAAATTGGAGGTTATAAATTGTATTAAATATTATTTGAAATGTATATATATATATTTTAATCTATATAAATTTTTCTGATAAATTATTAGTAAATAATTACCCAATTTTTGTTAAAGTAGTTTTGTTTATCAAAAATATGTTTTCTTTAAAAATTATTTTTATTTGATTTTAAGAGAAAATAGTATAATTAATTATTATAAATTTTATAAAACATATTTAATAAAATTATAAAAACATTTTAACAAATAATATGAAAAATAACTTAGGGTAAAATCCTGGGTTTATTTAAAAAAAATGATTTTTAGTGAATAATGAAACATATTGAATTTTGTAAATATGTAATTTTATTTCAGTGAATTAAGAAATTCATAAGTCCAATTATGTTATGAATATGATTTAATATTTCATAATTATTATTTATTTTTATTTAATACACTCGATTAGATTTTAATCAACTTTATATTATAATTTAGTATATGTTTATTTTTTGGTGAAAAAATATTTTTTTATCAAAACTATTTTAAAGTGCATAATGTTTCTACATCTTATATAACTAAAATAATCTCTAATGAGGAAATATTTAAAATAAATTTATAGATTATATATCTATAATTATTAATTTTGATTCATATAATTATTATTTATTTTCAAAGAGTTAATATAAAATTATTTTCCTTGAAAAACATACTTCTTGAAAAGATGTTTTTTCATCATGTCTTCGAGTATAATTTTAAATTAAATTATTCCACTACAGTGAATTAAATTTGGTAAAATGGATTATATATTTAAAATAATCAAAATTTTTATAAATAATAAGGTCAACTTAATTATTGGTTATAATGAATGGTGAAAATATTAAAAACCTTTTATCATGGTTAAGGTAAAAAAGCGTTTACAGGAGGGTTAAAATAAACTAAAAAAATTGAAAAATTATATTTTATGTACATATTTATACATTATAAAATTTAATTCTAGATAATGGTCCATTTTTTAGCATTGTGGTAAGAGAAAAACATGTGTATAACTTTTTATTTTAAAAAATTAGAAGAAAATCCTCTCCCCTACTTATAAATGGCCACCCACTACTCTCCCCTATTCACACCTTAAGAACTTTTGGATAATCCAATAAATAATAAAAAACCTTTTTTAGTTCCATAAAAATATCTTGGATTCCTTTTTTTGTATCATGAAACCAATTTAATAAATCTTTTGGTGTAAACCTTAAGAGGTTGTCTGAAGAAGAGGTATCATTCTTAATTGAGAATTTTGGTTTTATTTATTCTTAAAACTCTTTTAAATATTATTTAATTATGATGGTATAATGTCACAATTATCTCCCATATAATAATATCTTTTTATTTTAATTTAATAACCAAAACCCATTCCATATTCCATAAAATGGGAAATAAAAGCAGCATTCATGTGTACAATGAACTACCACCTCACAAACCAATGTAATTATTTTTTTGATCATATCCTCACATGGTTTTTTATAATTATAGATTTAAAGATGATATATGATATCTGAGTCATAATTAAACCTTTATAATTATGATATAATATATAACTTCTAAATTCCCATTATTTTGGTGATACAATAACGTTGTTTGTGTGTACAATAGACTACCCCTTCATGAAGTGATCTGATACGTTTCACTAACGCTTTACATGGAAGGTAATATGGATAGATTTAATGAATATATGTGATATAAATGAAATAATAATTATATTTATGAAATATTTATTATTATGAAAAGATAATATATAATTTTCTTTCTTACAATTAAAATGATAATATCCTTCATTCATACATGTGGACTATTGCCTTCATGAAGTGATGTGATTATTTTCTCATCACCACATAACATGGATAATAAATATTAGTATATTTAAAGAAATAATAAGGTATGTATGAAATAATAATCACTATGAAAATATAAAATAATACTTAACTTTTTTTCTATAATAATCAATAATCAATGGAAACGTTACTCTTGTTTACATACAACCTACCATCTCTATGATCATAACATAGTTCATTTTTTATAACCATAATTCATGATTAGTTTTAAAATTATAATTTTTGAATTAAAATTATAATTATTCATTCATTATTATTCTTTATATGTTTCAATAAGGACCTCTTTGACCATAGGGAACCTACCAAATATATTTTGGACATACATGAGAAATATCATGAAAACATCCGATGTAAACATAATTGATTAAGAAATTATATATGACAAGGTATTAGTTAAATAAAAGAAATAATTAAAATTTAAAATTTTCCTAATAAATTAAATCATTAACAAAATATTATTATTCAGGAAGATAAATAGTGTAAATTATGAATTAGACTCGAGATAATATACACTTTAACTTTAAACCATGTTTTAAAGAATTATTTTCTAAAACATTCTATAACATATAAATATTCTTCCAAATTTTTTGAGAAAACTATTATTAATTTTTAAATTCATTTTAATGTTAATTTTTGACTATATTTATCTTTATTTATAATTTTATTAAAATATATAATCTTTTTTTGATTTTACGTAATGGACCTTCTTTTTTTAAAAATATTCTTTCAAAGATTTATTTTTTAATTATTTTTCATCCATGTAAATATTTTTAAAATTATTTTATTTATGTTTTTATGGACATAATATGATTTATAAATTACATTTTGTGCCTATTTTAACATTATTTCAATAGTTTTCAAAAGGAATATCTTTATGTGTTTTATATGAACAATTTTAAAAAAAAGATAGAAAGAATATTCTATTTTAATGTATATGATGAAAAATTGTTTTAACTACAACATAATTTTTATATTATGTATGGATTCCTTCGAAAGATTTCATTTTTTATTAAAACAAAAAAACTCTTCCCCTTTTTCTTGGTATTTTTTTTATGGAAATGTGGTTTTTAAAAAAGGGTATTTTGATATGTGAAAGTGTTTTTCCTACAAGACTTAAAGAGATTTTCAAAGGTTCTATGATGAAAAGGTGAATGTTTTGAATTTTATTTACTTATGATGTGATCCTTGGACATTTTTTATAAACAAGGATGAGCATAATACATCTTATACGATGTGTTAAGACCCATTATAACTCATGATATAATGGTATGAGACCCATTATAGATCATGATATGATGGATGATCCACATTATAGATCTCTAATGCATTGGGTAATGATTAGGTTCTCCAAATAATTATATTGGATGTCATCCGTATTATTATTCCAATCTGTAAGGGTTCTATAAGATTATATCCCAAGACACATAAATGAATTTTCTATACTTGCTAATTATTTTTCATAGAAAAAATATGTATTTAAAAGGTAAGATAAATTATGTTTTTAAAGAGAAGGATGAATCCTTCTTCGGGTAAAGAATTAATTTATTAAGAACTTGTTTTTATGTGATTTCATTTTTTACTGGACTAATATATTTCTTATTTTTATGTCCTTTATTGAGATTTTTTGTGCTCATACAACATTTCATAATGTTTTTAACTAGGTTTAAGTATTGATAAGAGAAAGGAAGAAGTTATGTTTATAGTAATGAAGATGTGTCATGAAAAGAAATAGTGTTTCATTTTAAATGGTTTATATTTTGAAAAAAATGGACAGTGATTCTATGTTTCCTATTTATATATACATGAGGTTTTATGTAATATTTATGACTTAACTCTATAAAAATATAAAACTAAATATCTTTGGGAATTTAAGAAATTTAATTATTTTTGTAATTCATTAGAATATGTAATGTTTATTGCTAGGTCCTTATATTTGGTTTCAGTGAAAATGTTTAGATAACTTTACAGGTTATGATTTTATTTGAGTTTAAGTTAAAAACACTCTATAACCACACAGTTTAGTATGCCAAAGATAATTATATCTATTTTGAAAAAAATGGAAAGATATAAATCAAGGATTTCATGGTTAAGAATATCTTAATATTTATCCTCCACATAATATGGTTTATTATAATTTTTTTGATATACTCAAAATAAATTTTTTTGTTTTAGTTAATGGTCAGATTTAAGATGAACAAAATTAATAGTGTATTTGAAGAAAAATAGGGTTGTTTTTTGAATGAGAAAATGAACAAAATGAGATATTTAGTGAAAAATATTATGGTTTTTCTTAACTATCTATCATAGTTATGATTAATAACATTGACCAAGGTGAGTTTCTTAATGCACAAAACAAGTGAAAAATGTACTTTTATATAATTCCAGGTGATAAAGATCACAAAGTTAAAAAGATTCAATGACCCATGTGTTAATAATATTAGAACATAGTCCCTTGAAAATGTCTTAATAGAATTGGAAGATGTTTTGTATGTGGTAGGGGGTAGAAATCAATAATCTTATAAGGAAAAACAAAGAATTCAGTTAAATCCATAAAGTGGAATAAAATTATTCCCATGGTATCAATTGAATGTTTTAAATTTGGGGTGTTTGGGAATTGTGAAAATAAATTTCCTAGGGTTAAAGATAAATAATGGGATCAAAATGACTGTATATATAAATTCCTAGAAATTTATACTTCTATTACAGTTATAGATGATGAAACTGCAGATGACATATGAATGGTATGCATATTATCCTGGATTATGTTTTAAATTTTTTGAATCATATGACATGATTCATATCTTTTTATAGGAAAGAAGTGTTAAGGAATATGATAAAAAATTATTATTAACGTATTATGAAGAACATTGAGTGGTTAAGGTGTCTACATTAATGGATTAAAGAGTTATTGTGTAGTCCTAGAATTAAGGATGATCAAAAGTTTAAATGCATTACTACACTTTTAATGTTTTATGTGACGAGAGTAATTTTAGACACATTTATTATGTTTTTATATATTTTTATGCTATATGTAACCCTAAATTTAACATATGAAAATTTTATTTAGGAGATAAATATTTTTTCATTTTGTGGACATAAGTCCAATGGTTTTGAAAGATTTAGGTTTTATATGATCTTTAATGATTAAGAATATTTTTAAGGATGTACACAATATTTCTAATAATTTTATAAGATTTATGTTTATAATGTTTTTGAAGAATCACAACCTATTACATATAGAATGGATATGAGTCTTGAACCTATGACTGAAGGGAGATAAGGATGCATTTTCCACCATCGACCTTTGTGATTTCCTGTTTAGTATGTCATTCTTTACTCAAGCAGCTTAAAGCTAGATAGAAGGAATTTAATCATAAATAACCTAATATTTTATTAGTTTTTAAGAACTAAATAAATACATGAGTCCCATATTACATTGGAAATATAAAATTAGTATCATAAAAAAGACTTACTTACTCGATATTATTCATAAAATTCTTCTTCATATCATGGGAAAAAGAAGGAAAATAAGATGGAGATCTCATATGCTTAATAAGGTTAAGATATAGTGGAATATATCATTATTAAATAATTAATAATAAATATCGAATGGTAAATAACTGAAAAAACATTCCATTAAATTAATAACATGATCACAAAATACATTCATGGATAATATCACTACATTTATCTCATTATTGACAATAATAAATGAATTCTAAATTGAAGGAAACTGAATGCTATTGGACATCATGATTTCAGAAATCATGATATCTCTACCATCAAGACCTTAAAATAAGATAGTTTAATACTATAAGTAAATTCCTATTTAATTTAGCCAACTTATTTTCCTTATGTGACACATAGGTGTGTCGAGGAGCTATATAATTCTAGGCCCACCCATAACTGTATGTCCAATTCATTCCTCATATATGAAATGATTGATTTAATTCATGAAAAATAATCCTTATAAAAAAGTATACATATTGAATAAATAATATATTTGTTAATAATTCCCCATTAAATCAAATATTTTCAAAAAATAACTCTATATGTAGAAATGATATATGGTTTAGGAAATAATCACATCAATAATATATTTAATATTGATATTTAAGAGAAATGTAGTATCCAATGATCAAAAGTAAGCTAATATTTTAAATTCTTTGTGTCATTACTATATATCTCTAATGATTAACACAAAAAATAATGGGGTTTTTAATTAATTAATTAATATAAATTCCTTTAAAACAATCTTGATGAAATTAACCTTTCAAATTTTAAAGTCATTTTTTTCAGAAAAAACTAAACAATATTAAAGTAAAGAATTTTCTTTGAAAATGACATGTTAAAAATGTAAATCATGATTTAAGGAAAATATTAGTCATGAAAGCAGGAAAATACTCTTATTCTGTATAAGTTTAAAAAACATTTCATCCACACTTTTTTTCATAAAATTCACAAAGTACCTCATTTGGAAAATGAATAAATATTTCTTTCAAACTTTTTTATAAAAAGTAAATAATTAGTAAAAAATTCTTGATAAATCACTGTATAAGTGTAATTTTTTAATTTTTTATATAAAATATGTATATGGAAGAAAAATATATTCAATAAAATATAACTAAGATTTATATTTCTTTAAATATTTATTTGCTTGATTCATGTTCCAAAGAGAGGAAAGGTTAGAAGAAAATATAAAAACTCTTTAAAAGAGTAAACATTAAATGAGGATTAATCATCATGAATAAATGGATATTCATATTTAATACCTTAAAGTGGTATTATACAGACAACCTAAAAATGAGTAGGTTCATATTACAAAATGTATCTCTATAGAGTGAAAATTGAGATGAAATCATTTACCTCAGGCCTGACTTGTCACGTTGGGGATCTAACTACCTATATAATAAATTTAAGTGAATTATAGATAAATAAATATTAATATATTCATATTTATGATATCATATCTTATATATTAATAGCATTTTATCTCCATTTTCTAATAATTATTTATTAATATCCTTATTTTGGGTGTTGATTTCTCTATTATTTTTATTCGGTAGTTCTAATACTTATATATTTATTGTTGTTCCATAATATATAGAATTACATTGATATTATAAATAAAATATATATTCAATAAATATATATATATATATTTAGTTTAAACCATAAAATATAGAGATAGAAAAATCAATTACACCTTTTATGGCGATGATAAGCAGTATGTACACATGAACAATGTTTTAAATTTATGATGGTTAGAATGAAAGAAAGGTGAATAATATTTAATATTAAAAAATAATTATTATATCATATATATGATATTTATTCATTAAACCCATCCTTATTACTAGATATGTTAAATAGAAATAAAAAATAGATCACATCGCTTCATGGAAGGGGTTGTCCACACATACCAAAAAGTGACGATATCATTTTCTAATATATTGGATGGTAAGTTGGTGTATATGATATTATAGTTCCATAGAAATAGTAATTTCATAAATATAATATATAAAAATATTTATATCTTTATAAAAATCCAATTAGAGTGGAAATGGAAAAATAATTACACCTCTATGTGGAGATGATAATTTGTATGTACACACGAGTGATAATTTTGTTTTTTATAGGATGGAAGAGAGATCGAATATGGGTTTACCGTAATAATAAAAACATCTTAGTATATTTATGATACTGGATTTATTATTTTAGGATGGTTTGAACAATTTAAGAGGAAGAACAAGAATAAATAAACATGAAGGACTCTGTAAAGATGGGTTACCTCTTCTTTGGTATAAGTCATCTAGATCCATCCTTAAGGGACCTATGGTAGTTGTTTTGGGGAGAATCAAATTTAATAACTTGTATAAGGATCTTTATAAGAGTAATTGTTATGATTTGGTTGATATAGTTTGCTTAATGCGGTGTAAATAAGTGTAGTAAGGTGTTCCCTTTTATAATTGAGTTGAGGGGAACTTTTGAAATTTCATAAAAAATATATAATTTTACTATTATAGATCCAAATGATTCCAAATGGTCATTATATGAAATAAAAAATATCCTGGGTTTAAATAAAATCATATAATGAAACTTATACAATTTTGATATCATTTGGATCTTAATCTTTTTATTAACCACTTTTGTTAAATATTTTTGACCATAACCGTGGCGAGCACTATTTTAATCACAAATGGTTTATAATTTTATTATAAATGTAAAATTAACTCTGAAATGGACCACATATGATGTTTAAAAACATTTTACATTAACATTTTGAATATGATTTTCTTATTAATTTTAAATAACTTAATAAAAACTTATTCTGATAAAATTTCATTAATGTTAATTGTTAAATTATTTATTTAATTTGACTTCAAATATATCAATAAAAAGGGGGATTTAAATACAATCCTTCTAAAATAACCTAAAATGTTATATATATCTATAAATTTCATGGGAAATATTATAGCATTCCAAATAAATCAATTTTATTATTATTTAAAACATTTATTTTATTTTTATATTAATTAAATAAATACTAAATTATTGTTACACATGAATTTAAGGTAATTATATAATTTTTAAAAATTATAAATAAATTCCTATTATGAAAATAATTTCATTAATCTCAAAATAGACATTTATTTACATTAATATATTTTTTTCCAATACAAACACAAAATATATGTTTAAAACTAAGAGAGTGTCATTTTATAACTTTGTTTGATTTAAATATTATAAGGGTCCTTTTCAAGGGAAAGTGTAACACCCTGATATTTTATGAGAAGTATATTTTTTATGTCTTATTTTATACAAAACATTAAAGGAATCTTTCACCACACACAACACTAGCTTGGCTTTCTTTACACGCAATCACGACCTTCTTCAATAGCTTGAGTTGCACGCAATACCGAGTTTCACTAAACAACGATATATTATTAAAATATTATATAAACTAGCCGTTATGAATATTAATACCCAATTTTTAAAATTTTATAAATTTTATCTTTTAAAATGGACTTCATTTTTGGATTCGAAATATCAAAATTATCCTAGGGTGAATTTTGGTATTTTTCTGAAAACTATCAATTTTTGATGAATAGTGAAAACACTAGGTTACTATTTAAAAACAGAGTTTTTATTTAAATAATTATTTATTTTATTTAAATTTATTTTAGATCAAAATTGATACATAATAACTATATAAGTTCAAAGTAATTCATTGGAGTCATTTTATAATAATTTTAGATATATAAAAATTTTATTGAACTTTTCACCGTCTTTTACCCACCTCCTAGGAGAGTTTGAAAATTTACATAAAACATAATTTTACCACTTCTATGAGTGGAATTTCAAAAATCTGAGAGACACAATTAATATTAAAGAGTAAAATATGGTTCAATAAGATAATTTTTTTGGTGAATAGTAACTTTTTACATTTTTTACCACGGTTAAAAGTAAATAGGGTGATTAATGGTAAAAATGGTGTTATTATCACCCTAACACATGTCCTAATTCTATTGGATAAGTTTAATTCGGCCAAAAACAACCTTAGTAATAAAATATGACCATTTAGGTCCACTTGGATTAGATTAGGACATTTAATATTATTTTATTTAAAGAAGAGTTAAAATAGTTAAAATCAAAGTTTAATAACTAAAACATTTTTAATATAGGGTTATAAATAAGATAAATTCTAATATAACTATTCATTAGTAACATAAAACTATTTCACACATAATAGTAGTTTATTTGTAATTTTTAGACTTTAAATAAGTTAATTTATTTATGACACAATGAGGATGTAGCAATTACCTTATTAATGAAATATTAACATAATTGATGTTATAAATACCCAAATAAATGTAATTTAAGTCTATTTATGAATTAAACTAATTTTATAGGTTAATATGAAATATTAGTATTGATTTAATTAACTTTTTTCAAAGTAATCATGCTGTTATGTTTTTCACAAAAATCAATTACCAAATATTGTCAAAATTGACATAAAATAGTTTTTTAAAAAAAGATTATATTTTTAATTGTTATTTTATTCCTAAAAATCCATGGTTCAGCCATATGACTTAGATATGGTTATATATATTAATAATTAACATCTTGGGGTTCTTTTGGCTTGTTATAGTAAGTTTACTAACCATATAATGTAAGAAAACAAGAAGACACGGTAAAAGTTAAATTATTTAACTTAGAGGTAAATCTAAATGATAAGGTTAAAATAGTAACCTAAACTTGTATAAAATATATTGGTTTATAGGATTGCAACCCATAACCACCTTATATTCTAAATATATCAATTTGGAGCTATTAAAAACCAAATATGACTTTATTATAAAATAATATTTTAAGTTTTTCCTAAAGTGCCCCTCTCCTCCCTTATAAAAGGGAACCTCCCCCCTCTCTTCCTCACACCACTTTGAGCCTTCAATATCGTCCAAAACCTTCCAATTTATCTTATACACTTCCCTATAAACATACTAGAGGTCTTGGTCTTCTTCAAAGACCATCTTTATTGCCCTAAGAGGAGGTTAAGAAGAGGCGCTTCAAAGAAGATGTAATGTCCGTTACCGATTCTTTCAACTTTATTTCTTCTTATACTTATTCTTATTTAGTTGTTTCATTATTAAGTAATAACATAAGTATCAATTATACACTGATATATTATTATAAATATGAAATAACCCTATTTCACCTTCTGTCCATCCTACGGAAAACGAAATCACCGCGTGTGCGTACGTACGGAATACCATCTCCACGCCATGGTGTAATCTGTTTTCCACCAAAACCTAACTTGGATGAGTATAATGGTGTAAATAATAACTATATATGATTATTTTAATGTTATATTTATTCTTAAATAGTATACATACACTTCAATACAATTCTACGATCATGGGAACGATATCATCGCTCGTGGGTACGTACGACCTACCATCTCCACGATGTGATGCGACTCGTTACATATGATCTTCAATGATTAATGATTATATAAATGAATTTAATGAATAAATATGATATATATTAAAATAATAATATTCTGGAAATGAGGTATCCATAAACTAAAAATAAGAATAAGAATTTATTCGACAAAACATGCATAAGAACAAAAAGCAATAAACACCCGAATAACAAGTAGCAATGAAATATTACTAATATGAAGCTAAGAATATGCCCATATATGATATCATAACAATGATTAAGATTCTGGAATAAGTCAATAACATCATTTAAATCATTATACATAAGGTTTGGACATGTACGAAGCAAATCAGACCTAAGGTAAGGGAAAATCTCGCAACTCATTTTTATCTGAGATTGTTTATACTTTAGAATTTACTGGGGAATATTTATCATCCACATCCATCTTTCCTTAGTATGTAATATTATTTCTATCCTCCTACAATTTTTAAATCCAATTTTACCCATTGGTAAGTTTTTAGTAAAAGATATGAAAGGAATCTTTTGTCGTTTTTAGTACGAGGTAATTTTTGACTTTTCCGGCCAGAGTACGAGAAGAATGTATTTCTTTAACTTATATGGAATTAATGGATTTTTAGAAAATTATTTCCATGAAGCTTTATTTAAAATATTTCAATTTTATTTTTAATTAAGTTTTTTTAGTTTAAAATTTTATGACATGTTAAGAAAGGAAAAATGTTTTTGAAGTAGAAAGGATATTTTCCTCAAGAATGGAGTTCAAGTGTTTTATCAAAATTATTTTCCATATAAGATAATATATGGTTATGTTTCTATCACTATTTTTACATTTATTTGATTATGTTATGATGGAATTATTTTTATGAAGTCTTTTTATCTTATATGATTTATGTTATGATGTCATGATGTTTAAGAATCCCATTTTTATTACATGGGTTATGCTATGATATATGATTTATGATATTGTGGCACACATAAGAATGGTATCATTATGAGATGGGTGGGACCTATATCTCCCTCCAATGCATTGGGTAATGATTTATATCTCATGAGATAGACATGGCTGGAACGACAGGTTAATCTGGTTCAGTGATACATGACTGAAATGAGGAGTGAACTCAGTTCAGAAATGGAATTTGTCCACTAAGATAGTCTTGGTAATGAGTCTTTACTACTAAGAAATTATTCTCTATGATTATGTGTGTATTTCACAAAGTTTCATGTTTTATGTTATGATTATTGGGATTACATTTCACTACTATGATTTATCCCATGATATGAAATTATGATCTCTTTTACAGGTTAAGATTTCCAAAATAATATGTTCTTATGAATAAGATGTGATTGATATTTCTTTTGTTTATCTTTACTGAGAATTTGAGCTCACCCTATTTTATGTTTTCTTTTCCCCAGGCTAGGAAGAAGGATATTAAGTAAGATATGCCAAAAGGGACTCTAGATATGATAAAATAAAAGGGAGACAGTGTAGATGATTTATGAACTAGTTGTTTATGTTTCCCAGTTTATAAAGACACTATACCTATACTTTCCTTTGATGGTTTTATTATATGTTGTAATAAGTGTGCTTCAATTTTGAAGTATGAACAATGTATGTAAAGTATGGGTCATTATAGTTGGTATCAGAGGAAAGGTATAGTCAACCTTTGGAAACAAGGATGTGAAATCCTTAGTAAGAACCCTAAGGATATGTCTAAGCATAGGACAAAATCTTAGTGTTTTAGAAATGGCCATGAATAACCTATGATAAGACCTAAAGCGTAAACTTTTATTCTTGATTTTGTGGTTTTCCTTTTATAATTAGTGTTTCTCACACTATTCTTCTTGGTTTTAGTCAATGGATGGAACTCGAAGGAACCGTGTTAATGCAGAATGAGAAATGCAATGCAATGATTGTACCCCTAAGCAACCAAACGTTATGGGAGATGGAATGCAAAATTTTGTAGCCATGGTCACACAACTTTCTCAAGTTATGAATCATGCAGGACTTCCAAACGAGCAAAGTAAGGAGAAAAATTCTGTTGAATCCTTCATGAGCCAAAGTCCACCCTCATTCAGCAAGTCTACTGACCCACTAGTGGCTGAACAATGGATCAATACCACTAAAAAGATATTTTCAGTTCTTCAATGTTATGAAAATGATAAAGTTATCTTAGTAGTATATCGTTTGGAAGGTGAAGCTGATCAATGGTGGAATATTTTCAAGAATACGAGGAAATGAGATGAAATTGAGTCCATGGAATGGGATGAGTTCAAGAAATTATTTTTCAATAAGTATTTCCCTCTAATTATTCGAACAAAGATGTTGAAGGAGTTTATTGAACTGAAGCAAAAGGATGATGAATCCGTTGGTACCTACGAAGTAAATTTTACAAGACTTGCAAGGTACTCTTCTGGAATTATTATCCAACCTGAGAGTAAGATCGATTGATTCTTTAGTGGCTTAAAACCAAGTCTTCGAAGGGCGTTAGCCATAAGGGACTTCAATAGCTACACAAGAAATTGTTCGATGTGCTCTCAAGGTCGAGATGGAGATTGGTGTAACCCATCAGTCACATGGGTTTGATAAGAAGAGTAAAATGGAATTCAAAGGAAAATCTAAAGACCACACTAAAAAGAAGATGAGTTTTCCCTTATGCTCAATGTGTGGAAAGAAACATAGAGGAAATTGTCTTAAGGGGGCAAGAAAATGTTATAAGTGTGTAAAATAAGGTCATCGGGAAATTGAATGTCGAAATAATGGGAAGAAGATGCCTAGTGATGCGAACAAAGAAAAGGCTACATAGAGTGCACCTTCTACACTTCAATGTTACAAGTGCAAGGAAATGGGGCATTATGATAATCAATGACCTAATCCAAGGGTTGTTGATGATGATCGATGTCAACAAACTCTTAATGCCAAAGAAAAAGGAAAGTCACATGAAATTTCTATCAGCGATGTGGAGTACGATAACGAAGTGGTGAAAGGTACACTTACCATCCACTCTAAAGTAGAAAATGTTTTATTTGATTCCGGATCCACCCACTCTTTTATTTCTGAAGAATTTTATAAGTGTATCGCGGTATTAACTCAACAATTAGATGTTGAGTTAGCTATGACAACCCCTAATGGCACAACAGTCGCATCAAAAGTTTATAATTCTTCTCCAATTGAAGTTTGTGGGAAAGTGCTTCCTGCAAATCTTGTGATCCTTCCTATAGTTGAATTTGATGTGATTCTTGGCATGGATTGGATTTATTTATATGGAGATCATATCATTTTCAAAAGAAGGGAAGTCACATTTCGTATTCCAGATCAATCTATGATCGTCTATCGATGCATGGATGAACATAACCATCCAGTGGAAATTTCTTCCATCTTATGGGTCTTGATTCGACTAAATGAAGGTTATTTATCTCAAATGGTTGGATAGAAACTCACGATTAAGAATATGCCCGTTGTACGGGAGTTTGATGATGTCTTTCCAAAGGAATTTCCTGGTCTTCCACCAAATCGTGAAGTTGAGTTTTCAATAGAACTCGTACCGGGTGCTTTGCCTATTTCAAAGACACCTTATAGAATGACCCCAATTGAGTTGTAGGAATTGAAGAAGCAACCCTAAGAGAATCTTGATAAGGGATTCTACACCCTAGTGTATCACCTTGTGGAGAACCTGTTCTGTTTGTTAAGAAGAAAGATAGATCAATGAGACTCTACATTGATTATCGAGAACTTAACAAGATCACTATCAAGAACAAATATCCTCTCCCACGCATTGATAACTTATTTGACAAACTAGGTGGAGCTCAATACTTTTCCAAGATTGATCATTATTACGGGTATCATCAATTAAGGGTCAAAAGGGAGGATATACCAAAGATGACATTTCGTACAAGGTATGAACCCTATGAATTTATAGTGATGTCATTTAGTCTTACTAATGCCCCTGCTATCTTCATGGATCTGATGAATAGAGTCTTTAGAGACTATCTTGATCAGTATTTGGTAGTCTTTATAGATGATATTCTTTTCTATTCAAAGAGCAAGGAATAACATGAAGATCACATGAGAATTGTATTGAAGAACCTAAGAAAGGAGAAGATTTAGGACAAATTTACCAAGTGTGAATTTTGGATTCAATAAAGTTGCATTTTTTGGTCACATAATCTCAAAAGAGGGGATATATGTGGATCCAGCAAAAATAGAGGTTATCGAAAGATGGTCGAGACCAACAAAAGTAACTGAGATCTGAAGATTTCTTGGTTTGGCTGGATATTATCGACGTTTTGTGAAATATTTTTCACGATTATCTAATCCACTCACAGGTTGACTCGAAAAGGAGTTAAGTTCATGTGGACGGAGGATTGTGAAGAGAATTTCGAGGAGTTGAAAAGAAGGTTATCCAATGCACCTGTACTCACACTGCCTTGTACTGGAGAAAAGTTTGTGATCTACAGTTATGCATCCAAGAAGGTATTGGGGTGTGTTCTCATGCAAAATGATATGGTGATAGCTTATGCCTCACAACAGTTGAAAATCCATGAGAAAAATTAACCAACTCCTGATTTGGAGTTAGCTGAGGTAATATTTGCATTAAAGATTTGGAGGCATTATCTTTATGGAGAAAGGTGCGATATTTATACTGATCATAAAAGTTTAAAGTATATTTTCACACAAATGGAGCTGAATATGCACCAAAGAAGATGGTTGGAGATGATTAAGGATTATGACTTCTCAATTCATTACCACCCTGGGAAAGAAAACAAGGTGGCAGATGAATTAAGTCGACAAGACCATGCTAGCTTATCCAAGATGAGGATCACAAAAGATCCAATATTTATGGATTTACAAAGGATAGATATTGGAATTATAATGGAAGGGGAAAATCGTATCTTTCTCAAATGAATGTTCAACCATCTATACATGTGAAGATTAAAGAGGCACAAAAAGAAGATGTAGAGTTACAAAAGAAGGTGAGAAATGTTCTTAAATTCATCCTTGATTGTGATGGGATAATAAGGTTCAGGAATCGGGTTTGTGTTCCTCCTATCCCAGAATTAAAGAAGGAGCTGCTGGATGAGGCTCATAGTTCTTCATTCTCTATTCATCCTGGAAGCATGAGGATGTATAGGGACCTGAAAGAGTACTTCTAGTGGGATGACATGAAAAGAGATGTTGCTGAATATGTCTCTTGATGCTCGGTTTTTTAGCAAGGTAAAGCTGAGAGACAGAAGTATATGGAGATGTTACAACCATTACCCATACCCGAATGTAAATGGGAAAACATCACTATGGACTTTGTCACAAGACTTCCTAAAACATCCAAAGGAAATAATGTTATCTGGGTCTTAGTTGATCGTCTTACGAAGTCGTCACACTTCATTGCTATTAGAGATGATTTCTCTCTATATTAGCTTGCCCGGATATATGTAAAGGAAGTGGTAAGATTTCATGGAGTACCACTTTCCATTATATCTAATCGGGATCCAAGGTTTACCTCGAAGTTCTAGTGAAGTCTTCAGCATAATTTAGATATAGAGTTGAGTTTCATCACTGCTTATCATCCTCAGATAGACGGTCAGTCTGAGAGAACAATTCAAACTCTAGAAGATATGTTAAGAGATTGATATATGGATTTCAAAGGTGGTTGGGATTAACACCTACATTTGGTAGAATTTTCTTATAATAATAGATTTCACTCCAGTATTTAGATGGCTCCTTATGAAGCTCTCTATGGAAAGAAATGCAGGACTCCAACTTGCTGGGATGAAGTTGGGGAAAGAAAGCTATTAGGACTTGATCTTGTCTATGAGATGGTAGAAAAGGTCTGATCTATTCAACAACACATAAGAGCAGCTCAGAGTCGAAAAAAAGTTATGCCAGTAACCAAATAAAAGACCTAGAGTTTGAAGTGAGTGATAAAGTGTTCTTACAAATATCTCCTTGGAAGAGAGTAATGAGATTTGGAAAGAAGGGAAAGCTGAGCCCTAGGTATATCGGTCCTTTTGAAATACTGCATCCTGTTGGGAAGGTAGCTTACCGATTGGCGCTTCCACCGAATCTCTCTCAAGTTCACAATGTGTTCCATGTATTTCTCCTGAGAAAGTACATACCCGATCCTTCACAAGTACTAAGCTCATAAGTTCTACCACTGGATCATGATCTTTCTTATTAAGAACAACTGATAGAGATTTTGGATCGTAGTGAAAAAGTTCTATGGAACAAGAGCACTCGCTTGGTGAAAGTTTTATGGAGGAACCACCAATTAGAAGAAGCTACATGGGAGGTTGAAGATATGATGAGGGAGATGTATCCTCATCTATTTGTTACAAAGTGACAAATTTTGAGGGTGAAATTCATTTTAAGGGGGGTAGAATGTAACACCCCGATATTTTATGAGAAGTATATTTTTATGTCTTATGTTATACGAAACATTAAAGGAATATTTCACTACACACAACACTAGCTTGGATTTCTTTACACGCAATCGCGACCTTCTTCAATAGCTTGTGTTGTACGCAATAACGAGTTTCATCAAACAACGATATATTATTAAAATATTACATAAACTAGTCGTTATGAATAGTAATACCCAATTTTTGAAATTTTATAAATTTTATCTTTCAAAATGGACTTTATTTTTGGATTCGGAATATCGAAATTAGCCTTGGGTGAATTTTTGGTATTTTTCTGAAAACTTTCAATTTTTGATGAATAGTGAAAACACTGGGTTACTATTTAAAAACCGAATTTTTATTTAAATAATTATTTATTTTATTTAAATTTATTTTAGGTAAATATTGATACATAATACCTATATAAGTTAAAAGTAATTCATTGGAGTCATTTTATAATAATTTTAGATATATAAAAAGTTTATTGAACTTTTCACCGTCTTTTACCCACCTCCTAGGAGAGTTTGAAAATTTACAGAAAACTTAATTTTACCACTTTTTTGAGTGGAATTTCAAAAATAATAGAGAGGGTTAATATCAAGGAGTAAAATTTGGTTCAATAAGATAAATATAATTTTTGGTGAATAGTAACTTTTTACTTTTTTTTACCATGGTTAAAAGTAAATAGGGTAATTTAGGGTAAAAATGGTGCTATTATCACCATAAAACATGTCCTAATTCTATTGGATAAGTTTAATTCGACCAGAAACAACCTTAGGAATAAATTGTGACCACTTAGGTCCACTTGGATTCGATTAGGACATTTAATATTATTTTATTTAAAGAAGAGTTAAAATAGTTAAAATCAAAGTTTAATAACTAAATTTTTTTTACTATAGGGTTATAAATAAGATAAATTCTACTATAAATATTAATTAGAAATATAAAATGATTTCCTACATAATGTTATTTTATTTTTAATTTTTAGACTTTAAATAATTTAATTTATTTATGACACAATGATGATGCAGTAATTACCTTATTAATGAAATATTAAATTAATTGATGATATAAATACCCAAATAAATTTAATTTGAGACTTTTTATGAATTAAACTAATTTTATAGGTTAATATGGCATATTTTTTTTGATTTAATTATCTTTTTTAGAACTAATTATGCTGTTATGATATTCAAAAAAATCAATTACCAGATAGTTTCAAAATTGACATAAAATAGTTTTAAAAAAAAATATTATATTATTAATTGTTATTTTATTCCTAAAAATCTATGGTTCTGCCAAATGACTTATATGAGGTTATATATATTAAAAATTAACAACTTGGGGTTCGTTTGGCTTGTTATAGTAAGTTTACTAACCATATAATGTAAGAAAACAAGAAGACACGGTAAAAGTTAAATTATTTAACTTAGAGTTAAATCTAAATGATAAGGTTAAAATAGTAACCTAAACTTTTCTAAAATCTATTTGTTGAGAGGACTTAGACCCATATCCACCTTATCTTATAAATAAATCAATTAAGAGCTATTAAAAACCGAATATGACTATATTATAAAATAACATTTTATGTTTTTCCTAAAGTGCCCCTCTCCTCCCTTATAAAAGGGAACCTCCCCCCTCTCTTCATCACACCACATTGAGCCTTCATGCTCGGAAAAACCATGTCAATTTATCTTCTACACTTTCCTAGAAACATCCTAGAGGTACTGGTCTTCTTCAAATACCATTTTTAGTGCCCTTAGAGGAGGTTAAGAAGATGCGCTTCAAAGATGAGGTAATGTCTGTTACCAATTCTTTCAACATTATTTCTTTTTCTACTTACTATTTTTTAGTTTTTTCATTATTAAGTAATAACATCAGTATAAATAATATACCGATATGTTATTATAAATATTAAACAACCCTATTTCACCTTCTATCCATCCTACGGAAAATGAAATCACTGCACGTGCGTACGTACGGAATACCGTCTCCATGTCGTGGTGTAATCTGTTTTCCACCACAACCTTACTTGGATGAGTATAATGGTGTAAATAATAACTATATATGATTATTATAATTTTATTTTCATTATGAAATAGTATAAATACACTTCAATACAATTCCAGGATCATGGGAATGATATCATCGCTCGTGCGTACGTACGGCCAACCGTCTCCACGATGTGATGCGAATCGTTCTATATGATCTTCATTGCTTAATGATTATATAAATGAATTGAATGGATAAATATGATATATATTACACTAATACCATTATGGAAATGAGTTATCAATAACCTAAAAATAATAATAAGAATTTATTCTACAAAACACGCATAAGAACAAAAAGCAATAAACACCCGAATAATAAGTTGCAACGAAATATTACTAATACGAAGCTAAGAATATGACCATATATGATATCATAACAATGTGTACGATTATAGAATAAGTCAATAACATTATTTATATCATTATACAAGAGGTTCGGACACGTACGAAGCAAATCGGACCTAAGGTAAGGGAAAATCTCGCAATCTCATTTTTTTCCGAGATTGTTTATACTTCAGAATTTACTGGGTAATATTTATCATCCACATCCATGTTTCCTAAATATGTATTATTATTTCTATCCTTATACAATTTTTTAAATCCAATTTTAACCATTGGTAAGTTTTTAGTAAAATATTTGAATGGAATCTTTTGTCCTTTTTAGTACAAGGTACTTTTTGACTTTTTCTGCGAAAATACGAGAAGAATGTATTTCTTTAACTTATACGGCATGAATGGATTTTTAGAAAATTATTTCCATGAAGATTTCCTTACATGATTTCATGTTTATTTTTAATTAAATTCTTTTAGTTTAAATGTTTATGACATTTTAATAAAGGAAAAATGTTTTTGAAGTAGAAAGGATATTTTCCTCAATAATGGAGTTCAAGTGTTTTATCAAAATTATTTTCCATATATGATAATATAGGGTTCTATTTCTATCCCTATTTTTACATTGACTTGATTATGTTGTGATGGAATTATTTTTATGAAGTCCTTTTATCTTATATGATTTATGTTATGATGGTATGATGTTTAAGAATCCCATTTTTATTACATGGGTTATGCTATGATATATGATTTATGATTTTGTGGCACACATAAGAATGGTATCATTATGAGATGGGTGGGACCTATATCTCCCTCCAATGCATTGGGTAATGATTTATATCTCATGAGATAGACATGGCTGGAACGATAGGTTAATCTGATTCAGTGATACAAGACTGAAACGAGGAGTGAACTCGGTTCAGAAATGGACTTTGTCCACTAAGATAGTCTTGGAAATGAGTCTTGACTGCTAAGAAATGATTCTCTATGATTATTTGTGTATTCCACAAAGTTTCATGTTTTAAGTTATGATTATTGGGATTACATTTCACTACTCTGATTTATCCCATGTTATGAAATTATGATCTATTTTGCAGGTTAAGATTTCCAAAATGATATGTTCTTATGAATATGATGTGATTGATATTTCTTTTGTTTACCCTTACTGAGCATTTGAGCTCACTGTTTTGTATGTTTTCTTTTCCCCAGACCAGGAAGAAGGATATTAAGTAATATATGCCAAAACGGACTCTAGATATGATAAAATAAATGGGAGACAATGTAGATGATTTATGAACCAGTTGTTTATGTTTCCAAATTTATAAAGTCACTATACATATATGGTCCTTTCATGGTTTTGTTATATGTTGTAATAAGTTTGCTTCAATTTTGAAGTATGAAGAATGTATGTAAAGTATGGGTCGTTATAGAAAGTGTCTATTAAACAAGTACATTCAGATCTTAACATGTAAATGGGAAAATTATATTAATATAATTATAATTTAAATGAAAAATTATGCTCTTATCACACACTTTTAATCTAGATTAACTGAACTTACACTTTATTGGGGTGACACATTTTATAAGGGTTACTATTCATATTGACTAATAATAAAAGGGGAATTTTTAAAAATTTTAAGCATCATGATAATCAATATGGAATCCATTTTATCTAATTAAATATCAATAAGTGGTATAAATTATATTTAATATAATTTCACAAGACAAGATGGAAATGACTATTTTGAAAAATGTAGTTTTTATACAAAAACTGGATTTATTCTTATCCCATGAATAATAAAAATATTATATTAATGTCAAATTTTTTAATGAATTTATAATAAATAAATTTAGTTAAAATAATTCATAATTAGTGATCAATTTAATTTATTATGATTAAAAATTTTCCATGCATAAAAACAATTATTTTGAAAAAAATACATTTTTTGTATAAAAATGTTTTTATATCAAATTGAAACATATAATTGATTAAAATGAAATTAATTATAATATTATTATTAAAATTTTAATATTTTTACTTTGAAACAATTTTCAAAAAAATAATAACTTTCAAATAGTTGAAATAATGTTTTTTAATAAAAAACATTATTTTTACTATTTACAAGAAACAAAGTCTTTTTTGAAAAATAAAATAATTTCACCATTTGAAAATTTGGATATGATGAATTAAAAAATGATCTTATTTTTATAAAAAATATTATGGATGTTCCAAAAATTAATTATAAAATTTTCTCATAAAAAATAAATAAAAATCATTTCCGGAGTTAACCTATTTCTAAATTATAAAATAACGTTATTAAAATTGAATAATAATTTTGAAGAATTTTTAATGTGTATGTAATATATATATATATATATATATCATAATTCAATTAATACTATTCAGAATCTCTAATTAAATATCTAGGTTATACTAGTTACATTAAATAAAAATATTTTTATAGTATAATGGGGTTCATTTATATTCGGTGTTGTGTATTGTATATGCTATGAAACATAGTGTAATTTCGTTAAATTATCAAGGTTTTAAATCCCCCCATTGAATAAATTTAATCATTTCATATTTATCTTGAACTTGGTAATCAAAGGTTTGAAATTTGATAACCCACATCGTTAAAAGGGTTAACAGAACTTCCCCATGAAAAAAGATAATGGAAAGTACAAAGGTCACCAAATATTGGGCTTCCAAATAGGATAACATTGGTAGGAAGTGTAAATATGGACAAGGAAGAGATAAATAACACCCAATGATTAAAATATAGTGATATAAAACATGGTTAAGAGAAATTTAAACATCATAAAATCATAAATTTGTGATGGGTTAAATAACCATTAATTTCTCAGTAAGAAAAGTAAAAAAAATAATGTTTTTATTTCAATGTCATTTTTATAAAGTTTAGGGATTATTCTAAAATTTAGATAAATAACTCAATAAATAATCTCAATTTATTCTTTCCATCTCATAGGATTAATCTCATCATTTGGTTGTGCTTTAATTTATATCCACTTTATCTCTTATACCAGTAAATGGATATTTGAAATAAATTTTTCATTCCTAAAGCAATAATAATGAATTAAAATATCCATACATCATTCCTTCAGCCTATAAATGTTTACCAAAGTCAAAATGGTTAGCACATTCTATTATATATGATAAGTCATAATTTGACCTCAATGATTATCTCACACCCTTAAGCTTAAACTTCAATAAATGTAATAGAATCACTCCAAAAT
Organism: Viscum album; assembly: GCA_963277665.1. NCBI lineage: Eukaryota > Viridiplantae > Streptophyta > Magnoliopsida > Santalales > Viscaceae > Viscum > Viscum album. The sequence goes on along the minus strand of OY728122.1, from coordinate 1,643,703,304 downwards.
ATCTCTTAATTATAAAAATAAATTTTACTATTTTCCTAGTAGGAAACCCAAGAGGGGGGGGGGGAATTGAGGTCTTATAAAAATTTCTGCTAAATATTGGTTCTTTGAAAAAATTTCCCAAATTAAAAATAATCCAATTCAGTTTATAGTGAATTTCCAAGAGTAATGAATGTTCAATTAATTTATCAAGAGATTGATTTTTTCTCAGCTATACTAATAAAAATATTAATATAAATTTTTAAACTAAAATAATGGTTTAAAACTATTATATAAACTTTCTAAACTAACTATAAGAGTTTAAATTTGTTTGAATGAAATTTGTTATAAAACATAGTAAAAGAAAATAACAATAGACACAACAGAATTTACAACAAGAGTTTCAGTATCAAGTCGAGACAAAGTCCTCTCCACTTTGTGATCACCCACCATCAAGTAGTTTAAAATAACAAAAAAGCTTAATCCACACCCTGGATCGGGGTTCACAATAGCACACAAGGCTTTCCAAGTCACCCTTGACCTCCACCACAATTCATTGTGGAAAAAACAACAAACATGTCACACAAAATTTATTCCATTGTTCTATGTGGGATACAAATAGATAAATAGAGTATGAGATTGAGGATATCAAGTATCCTCTAGTTATGAACAGGAGTCAATGTTTGTATAACAGACAGATACACACACTGCTCCAAAATGTAACTAAATTAATACAATAGTGCTAAAATAGAGTTTCGTAGCCTCTATGTTATGTTTTCCAGGAGTATGAGACGTTCAGATAATTGTTCAAAAGATGATTTGGTCAGCTCAGCAGGTTTATATTGACTTCTTGATGTCCCTCTATGTTCTTCCTTTTGTGTTCTTGGGTTTTGTTAGTATGCTCGAGAGTTGTAGGAGTTGTTAGGATTTATTTTCATTTTACTATTCTGTATGTTTTTGAATGATCCATCTTGTTATACTTTTTTCCTTTGAGGTCCACTAGGAGTAATGATGTCCCCACGTGCATGTACCTCATACTGTCCTCTGAATATCCTACAAAAAACATTAATTAATGTAAGAAGCATTAATTTTTCATAATATGACCATTAGATATAAAGATGAATTAATAAAATAAAAATAGTTTTTATGACTATCAGTGAGTCATAAGTATCGATGAGCCATTAGTATCACTCTATTGGAATCAGTGACACTCTGTATCAAAGAGTGCTTTCCATCGGTATTGGTGACTCTGGGCATCAATGAGTCATTTGTACTATCAATCTGTCGGGGTATCAGTGAGTCATCATATGTGACTCATTTTGAACTATTAGTGTGTCGCCCATCAATGACTCTTCCATCGGTGAGTCCATTGAACTATCATTGCATCTACCATCAATGAGTCTCCTATCAGTGAGTCTCTTGAACTATCAATGTGACCAATCATTGGTGACTTGTCGATCGGTGTGTCATTTTTTCTATTAGTGTGTCCTGCATCGATGTCTTCTTTGATCAGTGATTCATCCATCAATGACTTCTTTTAACCAATCGATGTCAGAGAATTTGAAAAACTTACAAAGTGTCTGTCTTATACAGAAAAATACTAGATTAAGTGAAATTCATAATTAAATGAAAATATACACATGCAAATATATTGAAACATAAATATCCATAATTTATTCACTTTTTTAAATTTATTATTCCATGGGACATAATTTATTCATATATAAATATTTATTGACATGATTACCATCACTTAAACCATAATATATAAATTATCATGATTTGTAAATTGGCATGATTTGTGATTATTAAAACAACTATCTCACAAAGGGTCCAACAAAATCCCCGTTTTTGATAATCACAAATCATGGAATGAATGAGTTATTGAAGATGTTAAGGAATAATAATGACTTGGCTTAGCATACCAACAGTGAGTGTGAATTCTCAATATAACACTAAGGTATTTATTTTTTTTCTTCCCCTCAATAATTGTATCAGATCATATATAGAAGGTTATTACAAGAGAGTTATATCAGAGCACTTTCATTCCCCCCCTTAGTAAGTTTTATTAGAGCAGTCTTAGTGATTTATATCATATTTGGGATATATATTCTATATTGATTACATTCCATCATTCCGATGCCATATTTTGTCTCCCACATAGGTTAAGAGTTTATGACATCCATATATTTCTCCCCCTTTTGGGATTAGAAAAACGGTAAAAAGAAACATAAAGGATGAAGAAAAATAACACAAAAAACTTAAAACACATTGAAGTCAAACTGATATTCATGAAATTACAAAATATTATAAACATCAAAATACACTCAATAAACTAAAATTACAGATCCATATCAAGGAATGATATATATCTCAGTATTGGGATTTATATAAGATTTCCATTTGTCTATAGGGTCAATAGTAGGGCCATGAGGTGTTTCTGTGGAAGTATGAAGGGATGATCGACTAGTTACACCAGGTAAAACAGTGGTTGTAGGAATAATAGATACAAGTCTTAATATCTACTCTGATAGGACACGACTGGGAGGCTACACTTGGATCACTGGCCTGATCTAAAATAAGGCTTGAGACACTGACCTCTGAGCAGGAGGTAATGGAGTAGGTCTGATGGATGCAGCTGCAAGGACCACTATAGCTTCATACTATACATGTAGCTAGGTCTTCAAAAGCTTAATAAAATCAGTGATGATTTCACCCCATACTGTATGGATTTCTCAAAATCCTCATTGTTTTCCATGAAATTCTCCAATGTGGGCATACAATCTTTCAACTGTCTCACTTTCTTCTTGAATGTGTCATTCACTGGTGGTATCTTGAGGTTCTCATCCAAGAATTTAAAGTTTTTATTCAACTCATTATTTGTGTAGATTTTAGAAAAATTCTTGTCCACTTTGTCCATGATCACCTTTTGATCACCAGTTTCCTCATTTGAATATTGTCTCACCATGTTATATACATGGTCACTGTTATTTTAAACTTTATAAAGGGTCTCTTTATCAGATTAATTCTGAAGGGACTTGAGATCTTCTCTTATCACAGTCCTAAAGGACCCTATATTAGCTATAGGTTTGGTAACACTTGACCTAGATGCTCTACAAATCATCTTTCCAAGACCCCCTTCAACGTTTTCAAATATTCATTCTTCAAATGTGTAACAAGGTTCCTAAGAACCACTATTACTCCAACAATTGTTGTTCTGAAATCATTGGATAAGGATACCATTTCATTACTCATTTTCTCCACTTACTCTCCTAGCATTGAATTTTCTATAACAATGACCTCAGCTGTAGAGATAATATTTGGCTGTATTTACTGAATTACCATTCCAGCAACCCGAACATCATCTGCCTCTGAAATGTTCAAAGATGTAGAAGCTTCATTTCTGTCAGGAATAGAAGATCTCACCGATTAACACACATCATCCTCGAATTGTTATAGATCAACCTTGGTGACATATTCACTTGGAATTGTCTATACAGTAGGCTTATTAGCACTAGGCAAGGCAGGTGAGGAATGAACAGTAGGTTCCACATCAACTTGTGGATTAGGAGTGGCTACCATCTCCTAATATGAGTCACCATAGTCCATCCCAAACAAGATATATCCTCGATACCTATTCTACTCATTGAAAATGTTGCATAGCTAGGATATAGAGTATCTATTCTCACCCTTATACCCTGAAGATCCCCTCATTTAGAGTCATAGGTATAATACCTAGATCATATTTCTCTTCATCTGAATACACAACCTTCTCACCAGGTTTAATACCTAGATCATCTTTGTCCCTTAGTCTGGTAGGATGATCAACAGAACTACAATTCTTATAAAATTTCTCTTCATTTGTTACCCAAATTCTCCTCCCAGGGTTCCAATAGATTTTAATCATTTTTTATATATCTTTGTGAAGGTCCAAACCACTATATGTAGTGATCAACTCATCTTCATCCTCCAGAAATCCTATCCTCTTCAACATTATAGAAATAATCCTCGGATAACATCAACATGTTTATTTTTGAGGAGGTTCAATCATTTCACAAATATGTACCATAAGATACCTAAACAAGTTCAATTTCACATTATTATTCAACAAATAAACCATGAATACATCTTTATACAATAAGGAAGTAAAATATCCCTTACTTAGTAAGATTTGGTGTTGGGTAAACTTAAATAGCAATCTGGGCTCTCCATATAATTCTCAAACTATTATCCTCCTTGACTCCTCATTTCCAGTTAACTCCTTTAAAGTATTATCATAAGAAAATAAATCTGAATAAGATTGAATGTTACCCTATTAGTCATCAAATATTCCCTCATGAGGCATCTTTAATCATTCATCCCACTCTCTTAAAGAAAATGAAATATCATTTCCCTTTACTACTGATTTCACCCGAGCCTCCTTGGCTCCTTCCAAAAACACTTAGAGATATAAATAAAATTAGAGAACCAACTTGGTATAGTATGATATATCATTATCTAAAAACCATCTAATCCACCCTTGGGATTCCAAAAACTTTTATCAAAAGATACTTTCTTGAAAAATACCATTCTGCAGACACCACTTTCTTAGGAGGTACTACATGGCTTTCCAACTCTAGATTCACAGGCTCGCAGAACTACTCGATTCTCATTTCTAGTGATTTGCCGATGAAGATTCACTTGATTGTTCCATTTCACATTTTTTCCTCACCATTCTGAAGTTTTGGGTTCAAATAAGGGAGTTAAAAGGTTGAAGGTTTTAAGGTAGTGACGATAGTGAATGTTCAAAGGGTATAAGTAGCATGGATTGATTTTGTTTTTTCATTCAGGGTTTATAAGTAATAAAAACATAAAATATAAAATTAGTGAAACAAAAAAATGAAACTATGCTATTTTAGGTAAAATATATAGAAAAACATATTTACTAAAATGTACTTATTGATATCGGTTTAAAAAAACAAAATTAGTATCAATATCATCTGATCTGTTTCACATGATCGGTTTCACACTGATCGATTATTCATAAAAACATAATTTTTGAAGAGATAAGGACAAAGCGTCTTTAAAAATTTATCATTCCTAGTTCATGTATAATGTATCTCATTCAATCAGAGTTTAAGGGTTTGGTTAAAATTTCATCAAGTTGACATTCAATGTTAATAAACTCAAGAGTTATATCACCTTTTTGATAGTGGTATCTCAAAAAGTGATTTCTCATATCAATATGTTTTGTTATGGAATGATTAAATGGATTTTTATAAATGTTAATAGCACTTGTATTGTCACAATTTATGGGGATATTCCTGAATTGAAATCCATAGTCTAATAAAGTATGTTTTATCCTGAATATTTTTGTACAAAAACTACCATTAGCAATGTACTCTGCTTCAGAAATTGACAATACAACATAAATTTGATTTTTTACTACACCATGAAATTAGAGACTTTCCCAAAACATGACATGTTTCAGAGGTTCTTTGTATATCTTATTTACACCCACCAAATTCAGCATCAAAATAACTAACCATATCAAAAGGTTTTTCTCTAGGGTAGAATAGTCCTAAATTAGTTATATATTTGAGGTATTTGAAAATTATTTTAAAAAAGATAAAATGTGACTCTTTTGGGTTTTTCTTGAAATCTTACACACATACACACACGAAACATGATGTCTAGACTGCTAGTATTTATGTAAAGAAAACTACCAATCATTCCTATGTAAGTAGTTTGATCAACAAATTTCCCATTTTCATCAAGATCAAACAAACAAGTATAACTCATAGGTGTTTCACTACTCTTAATTCCATCAAAACCATATCTTTTCAAAAAGATATTTAGTATATTTAATTTTATTTAAAATAATACCTTCATTGTTTTGAAATATTTGAAATCCAAGAAAATATTTACGTTCACCCATCAGACTCATTTTAAACTAACTTTGCATCATTTTTGAAAAATCATTGCATAAATAATTTTTAGAAGAACCCAAAATAATATCATCAACATATATTTGAGCTATTAAAACATCTTTAGAATGTTGCTTAACCTGTGATACCAAGCTCTTGGAGTTTATTCAAAACCATATAAAGATTTATTTAATTTGAAAACATGATTTGGGAAATGTGGATTTGCAAAACTTGGGTGTTTTTCAACAAAAAAATCCTCAATTATATAACAGTTTAAGAAATCACATTTTAAATCCATTTCATAAAATTTGAAATCCAAGTGTTCTTCATAGGAAATTAAGATTCTAATGGCTTCAAGACTAGCTACAAATGCAATTATCTCCTCATAATCAATTTCCAATTCATGATTATATCCTTGTGCAACCAATACAATTTTGTTTTTAACTATATTTATAGATTCATCTACTTTATTCTTGAACACATATTTAGTTCATATGGTCAAGGTATCTTTCATTCTACCAACAAGCTTCTAGAATCTATTTCTCTTAAACTGATTAAGCTCTTCTTTCTAGATAACACACAAAATTCATCATTGATTTCATCACTAATATTTTTATGTTCATGATGTGAAAGGAATGTGTGATGTTCAATATAATTTATCAAGGAAGCTCTAGTTTGTGTTACTATTTCTAAATCTCCAACTATAGCATCTAAGGGATGCTTTTTAAGGGTTCTAGTTGGTCTAGTAAAAGTAGGAATAACTATTTCATTTTTATCACTTGGTTCTAGTTAATTATGGATAGAATATAGAGAATTCCAAGAACTGTATGATTTAACAGATTCGTTTATAGGATGTTCATAGGGTTTTCATTAATGTACAGAGTTGATATATCCTATTCCAGATTATCTAGTGAGGTCTCAGGTTCATGTGGATCTGTTTCATCAAATTGACATGTATCGATTCCTCCCCAAATTTGGTTCTTTTATTAAAGACTCTCAATGATTTTCTTGATGTAGAATATACAAGGAATATTCCTTCATCACTTTTAGGAGAAAATTTATCTATATTATCTTTTTTTAGAATATAAATATTATATCCAATCATTTTAAAATAATTTACCTTGGTTTTCTTATTATTCAACAACTCATAAGGAGTTTTCTTAAGGATAAGTTTGATTAAGACTCTATTTATTATATAAAAATCTTTATTAACAACTTCATCCCAAAAATGAATAGGTAGGTCATATTCATTGAGTATAGTTTGGGAAATTTTATATAGGGTCTTATTTTATCATTCTACAACACCATTATGTTGAGTTGTCATAGGGGAAGATAAGTAATGCCTATAACCATTATGTGAGAATGAAATATTCAAAGTATTTATTTTTAAACTCAAGACCATGGTCACTTATTAGAGATTTAATATTGAGTCCACTATGATTATCTATAGTCCTAGCATACTTGGTAAAATGAGAGAAAGCTTCACTTTTGAGAGATTAGAAATAGGTCCAAGTATACCTAGAGAATTCATATACAAGAACATAAAAACACTAATTACCATTGGGACTTGAAACTCAAGATGGTTCAAATTAGTCCATGTGAACCAACTCGATATGTTGAGAATTTTTATGTTCTTTCTTTGGTTTGAATGAGATTTTGTGTTGCTTTCCCTTTTGACAAGAATTACACACTCTATTGTTTGGAAAGTATAATTTGGTAAGGTCCTTAAGTAAACCTTTTCTAGTTAATTTCATAAGGAATGTACATTACAATGTCCTAGTATTCTCTGTTAGAGGCAAAAATATTTCTGAAAGGAACTTAGGCAGGAAACATTCTGTGATGCTAGTGTGTTTAAATTTACAACATATACATTATCATTTCTAGGAGAAGTAAATATAAAGTTATTTTTGGAATAAAAAACATGGCATTGATAATTTTTAAATATGAAATTAAATACATCAACAAAAAATTGATATATAATAATAAATCTATATTTTAATCCATCAACATAGAGTAATTTGGAAATTAAAATAGATCTTGGGTTACTAGTCTGACCAAATATGATGATTTTCCCTTTACCATTGTCACAAAATGTTACATTTACTCCATCAATATTGATGATATTTTCTAATCTGGAGTAGTATCCTATCAGGTGTCTTGATTAACCATTGTCTAAGTACCAAAAATTTCTACAGGAACTATTTAGGAAATTTACCTACAAAACAAGTCATCCAAGAAACGATTTTGGTACCCATATTTTTCTAGGTCCAGAAACATTATTAATAAAGGCTTTAGGAACCCACAATTTTCTTATGTGTTTTTTATATATAGATTATAAAGTATTTTAAAAATAAAATTTATTTGGTCCAGAAAACCATAATGGAGTAAAATATTTTTTAGAATTGGAACTTGTAGTAAAATCTGGATTTTTTGATAGAGAAGTAGATTTTATAGATTTAGTTATAAATTTTTTTAGATAAAACAAATTTCCTTACTGATATCCTATTCTAGTAGTATACCTAAGATCTATATGTTTACTAAGTAACTGAGTAAGTTTGTTTTTTTCCATTGGTAAAATTTTCCAGATCCTTCTTTAATTGATTATTAGATAACTTTAGGTCATTATTTTCCCTTTGTAGTTTTGAATTTTTCTTTTCTCAATAGTAAGTTCAGATTTAATATTTGTAGAGAGTGCATGATGCATGATGTTTCTTTAATGATTTATAATTATCTTTCAGTTCATTAAATTTTTATTCTATCATATTAAAATACTCAACAAGTTCATCATTTTCTATATTTTTATATTTATATTCATCTCTAGAATAATAGTCATTAGGTACATGAGTGTTTAAGAGTACCTATGAGGTATTTTTCATAAATCACATGTTTTCTATATCTTATTTCTCATTTTGAGAAGAAGCAGATTCACTGGATCTATCCTTGGATGCACTCAAGGTGTCCTTAATTGATTTCTTATATTTCCTATCTTTATACTCATACTTCATTTTTATAAATTAATTTAGGACATTCATCTTTGAAATTACCTCTCCTTTTTCATTCATAGGAATCTATTACTTCTAATTTTTCAGGCTTCTTCCAATCATTTTTCCAATTTCCATTATTATCATATTTTACTTTATAGTTTGGTTTCTTGATGACTATTTTTTAATAAAATTTTCCGAATCTCCTGGAAAACTGGGACATTTTCTCATCACTATATGAAGTTTATTCTTCAGTACTTGTGCTATCAATAATAGCTTAAACTTTCTCTTTGTATTTTGTTTCTTGGAAGTGGTAGTATTTATGGCTACATATTTTCTCTATGGCTCTTACTTCTCTTGATTCACCTTTAGTTACTCTTTATACACCATTAATTTTCAAACTAGTTCCTTCACTTTCATTTTATCAATATTTCATGATTCTCTTATATATACTGATATCCCTCTCCATCTCTCTGGTATGCATCATAGAATCCTCGTGATCTTTTCCTTTGCTGTTAAAACTCTTCCTAAAGAAATCATGGTGTTAAAAATTTCATTTAACCTGAGATACATATAATAAATAGATTCATCAGGGTTTATTCTAAAATTATCATAATTAATAGTATAAGTATTTAATATCATCTCTTTCACATTAATTTTCCCTAATGGGCAATAGCTAATTGTCCCAAATCTCATGAGCAGTTTTACAGGCAGAAATGTGATTAAATTCTTCATCTCCTAGTGCACAGTATAAGACACTAATATATTTACAGTTATTGTTATAGCATATCTTGGTATCTTTATCCCAAGTGTTTATAGAAGTATCAGGGAATACATATTTACTTTCAATAGTAATTCAGATTTCAAATACCATGCTTTCTAAATGTATTTTCATTTTAAGCTTCCACTGAGCATAATTTGTTCCATTGAAAATAGGTGGTCTATTCATAGTAGAAACTTCAAATCTATTTTCAATAATATAATATTGAAAATGAATTCCAAAGATAAAAATTTATAAGAAACATAAATGTTAAGATCTTGAAATACAACGAAAATCATAATTGAAGAGATATTTGAGAAAATATTTTGAAAACTAGATTGTTTTGAAAACTAAACTCTAAGATATAATACCATCATTTTGTCCTAGTAGGAAACTTAAGAGGGGTGTAGAATTTAGTTCCTATAAAAATTTCTTTTAAAGATTTGTTCTTTGACAAAAATTTCCCAATTAAAAATAATCCAATTCAGTTTGTAGTGAATTTATAAGTGTCCTAAATGTTCAATGAATTTATCAAGAGATTGATTAGTTCTTAGCTATACTAATCTAAAGATTAATATAACTTTTGAAACTAAACTACATGTTCAAAATTATTATAAAAACTTTCTAAACTAACTATCAAAGGTTAACTTTGTTTGAATGAAATATGTTATAAATCATAGTAAAATAAAATAACAATAGATAGAGTGGAATTTAGAACAACAGGTTCAGTATCAAGCTGAGACTTAGTTATCTCCACTTGGTTATTACCCGCCACCTAGCAGTTTAAATTAATAAAAAAGTTTGATCCACACCCTAGATCAACATTCTAAATAGCACACAAGGCTTTCTAGGTCACCCTTTACCTCTACCACATTTCTTTGAGGGGAAAATTATGAATATGTCACACACGAACTCTTACACAGTTCTACGTGGGATACAAATGGATAAATAGAGTGTGAGATTAAGGATATCAAGTATACTGTAGTTATTCATTAGATTAAGTGTTTGTGTAATAGACAGATACACAGACAGCTAAAAATTGTAACTAAATGAACACAACAGAGCTAAAGATGTGGAGATAGTTTTATAAGGCTTTGTGTGTTATACGGTGCAACTCTGGACTCGTTTGATGAAGTGGAATTGAATTTTGAGTCCTCTTATGGAATTTGATTCTAAAACAGAGTGTTATAGCCTCTGTGTTTTGGCTTCCAAGAGTATGAGATTTTTAGTTTCTTATTCTAAAGATGTTCAGGTCAGCTCAACAGGTTTAGATTGATTTCTTGATCTCCCCATATGTTCTTCCTTTTGAGATCTTGGGTTATGGGAGTATGATCGAGATTTTCATGAGTTCTTAGGATTTCTTTTCTTTATACTATTCTGTATGTTTTTGAATGATCCATCTTGTTATCCTTTTATCATTCAAGGTCTATCAGGCATAATGATCTCCCCAAGTGCATATACCTCATACTTTCCTCTAAATATCCTACAAATATCATTAACTAATTTTCGAAGAATTATTTTTTCTAAATATGAAAATTAAATATAAAGTTGAATTAATTAAATAAAAATTGTTTTTATGACTATTGGTGGGTTATAAGTATCAGGGATTCATTAGCATCTCTCTATCGGTATTGGGGACTCTATGTAATAGTGAGTCCTTTCCATCGATATCAGTGACTTTGGGCATCTGTGAGTCATTTGTACCATCAGTCTATCCGGGCATTGGTGAGTCATCATCAGTTACTCATTTTGAACTATCAACGCATCTCCCATCGATGTCTCGTCCTTTGGTGAGTCCTTTGAACTATCAGTGCATTCCCATCGGAAAGTCTCCTATCTGTGAGTCACTTGAACTATCGGTGTGACTGATCATCGATGAATTGTCCATAGGTTTGTCGTTTTTTTTCTATTGGTGAGTCTTTCATTAGAGACTTATTTAATCAGTGAGTCATCCATCATTGACTCCTTTAAACTAATCAGTGTCAGAGGTTTTGAGAAACTTACAAAGTTTCTGTCTTATATAGAACAATACCAAATTATGTGAAATTCATAATTACATATAAATATACACTTGTAAATATTTTGAAACAAAAATATACATAATTTATTGAGTTATTGAATAGTATTATACAATATGACATAATTTATTCATTTATAAATATTCATTGATGTGATTATCTTCACTTAAAACATAATATGTGAATTATCATTATTTTTAAATTGAAAAAATGTGTGATTATTAAATAAACTATCTCACAAAGGGTCCAACATTTACATATACTTCAACCCATTGAAGTGTCTCCCAGAATAACATTAATCATAGAAAAATCCCAAAAATTTCCAAAAAAATTTATCCCATGTTATTCCTTCCCAAAAAAATTATTACTTATATGTCAAACCATTTATGTAAAAACAATGTCATACTAACTAGGATATCATGAAGGCCAGTGGGGGATGACGTAATCTTGTCACCCTTTAGTTGTGGGTTCAAGCACTGTAACCATTTCAGATGCGATGAGTTGTCACACGACTTGTGGGTTGTCATTTATCTAAAACTATAATATTATAAAGAATATGATTAATATCATCAAAAACAATATTACTCAACAAATCACATTTTTTATCTTATAAGGTTTTATGTATGGTATATTCTCAAAATGTACTAACTATTTTATCCCACTAATCTATAAATAACATAGCCTCAAAATCATGTTAACATTAAATTCTATCAACTAATATAAGATTATTTCCACAAAATATAATATCATTATTCCACAAATAACCTTTTCTGTAAAAAAAAAATATTAAACCAAAAGGTTATATTCCAATAATTTTCTCCCAAAATATCTTTAATCTTGTTAAAATAAAATCACATAAAAAATCAATATGGCTATATATAATTCAAAATTATGATCAATGTTATAATTATCATACCAAGACAATTAATATTTATACCAATATCAAAAAAATATTAAGGTTTATCAGTCCTTCAATCATGTGTTTTCCAAATATACCATCTTATCATTCAAGTTTATGAGCACAATATGTTTTCAAATCCTTAAAGAAAAACTGTTATTGGAAAATTATTATATGTATCATGATTCTTATATCCAAAATATTATAACACATCTACAAAAAAATTATCAAGTACCAATATAGAAAAACACGATTCTTTATACATCAAATATCTCCATAGCATAGATATTTCCTTTATCTAGGAGCTAACCGTTAGATTAGGATATTGAATTGGATAATTCCTATATTCCCCAAACATAATACATTGAACTAAAAATGGTTCCATAGGTTGTAATTTATTCCCTTCCATCATACTATTAATTTTTAATCAGTAAGTCATTGATTTATGAACTTCTTCTCCACACTTAAAAAAATGTACCTTTCTATTTAGACATTCTCAAAGTTTTATCTTTCCATATTTTTTACCCAAATGAAATATTGGCTTCTTTCCTCCATTGGCTCCACTCTCTATGTTATTAAAAATATCAATCCTCTTATTCTTTGTTGAGTCTAAGAGTTTCTTAAGGTGTAAATTTTTAATAATATATCATGATAATTGATTACGAATAATCATAATATATTTAACTCTAGTCAACATATCATTTGGATTATCATATTTACCATATTATCCATCATGTTCAATGTTAACATGGTTCCTTCTAGTTCCATCCCTGGATTGAAACCAAAAGGAATTATATGAGAAACCATAATCATAGTGGAAAACAAAATAATATCTACCCAATTAATGTAAAATATGTTATCTTATACATAGAATAATACTCAAAGTCAGTCAGAGTTCATTTTCCCTAATATATTTTTTCTTAAATCCATCCATCCAACGGCCTGAAGGCCTTCAAAATTTTAATTTATTAAAATCAAGAACCCCCTTTTAAGGGATGAAGGAGGAAACCCAAACAGACTTCAAGACTTAAGAAATTTCATGACCAAAAGGTTAGGAGAAACACAAACTGACAATACGGAGAACTCCTCCCCAGCATGTGAACATGAAAAAGCAATCCATCGAAGCAAGGCTAAATGGAAAACAAGTGTCTTGTGTCAAGTACAAGCCCGATCTGATGGCTAACTCCATACCCTCTCAGCATCCAAATCTATACAGCTCTAAAAAGCAAGACTGCTAGCTCTAAAACCTCCTTGGAGTTCCTTGTGGTCGAGTCCATAAGCACCTGCATTCCAACAGCCTGCCGCTCAACCATATCACAAAAACAACCAAAAACTACCAAATCTCCAAATCAACCAACTCAACAACAACAACTTCACATAAAACCTTCGAAGCAACTCGAACCTCACCATCCGCACCACAGGACCCGATGCCACCCTTGAACCCACACGTAGAGACATCCGCAAACCCACCATGGTACCCCTACCGAAACACAAAGTAGTGGAAGAAACTACACCCTTTCACCGTGAAGCAGGAACCTGACCCCAGTGATAAAGAAGATCGGATCCAACTCCTCACTGCAGAAGAAGAGAAGGAAGCCGGTCTCGATCCCACACCACTAAAGAAGGAGAACACAACCAATGCCATGGAAAGAGAGAGGGTCGCCGCCCCAACGATGCACCAGAATCAACCCCATGCTGCCCGGACCACAACCCTAGAGCCACACCAGAGCACGCCCCCTGCACCTCGGAAACCAGATCTCACCCCAGCACACCGGATCGAAACCCCTTTGCCTCCTGAGACACCCTAATGTCGCACTGGATGAACCCGGATGCACTAGAACCAGAGCCCTCGCCATAGAGAAGGACTGTCACCCTGATGTCACACCAGATCTCGACTCGTGCCATGGAAGAAATCAACCCCGAGCCCACCGAGGACCGGACCACCCTCACCGTAGAAGAACAAAACCCGATCCGAGAGAGGCCGCCCCCCCGTGTGGAATAAGCCTCTGCACCACGAGACGTTAGGAAGACCGAGGAATAGCCGTTGTCCCAACAAGGTGAATAAGAAGATGGTTCCGAGGAGAAAACCTAAAACGCTACGCCCCTTACGGGCTCATTTCCCTTTTTAATTGATCTAAACCCTTCCATATTTTTTCTTAAATCTATCTCCCATGGTTTCTACAAAACATCATATAATACCAATTGTAATGACACCGACTTCATATTCTTTGAGTTGGTGGTTGTATAATTACATTGGGACTAGATATAATGAATCACATCTTGATGTACTAAAGAATTTAGTACTATTGGAGAACTAGATACATACATGATTCCCATATTACATTTGAAATATAAAATACATTTTAAAAAACTTTCTTGTATCCTTGATTTTATTAATAAATCATTATTCATATCCTAGGGAAAAGAATAAAAATAAATTTGTTTGATCAGATGATATATAAGGGTTACATATAGTATAATTTATCATGAATAAATAAAGAAAAATCAATATTTTAATGTAAATAACTGAAAACACATTCCATTTAATCAATAACTTGAGAAAAAATGAATCCATGGATTATATCAATGTGGTAATTTAATGAATGATAATATTTATTGAATTCTAAATGAAATAAATTCATCATATTGGACACCATGAAATCAGAAATAATGATATATTTATCATCCATACCCTGCACTAAGATAGTTTAAAACTAAGGGTAAATACTGATTTAATTTGGCCAACTGAATTGTATCATGATACCATTCGATTCATCAAGGGGATATATAATTCCTTTCTCGACCCAACCTAGAATGTCCAATTAAATCCTCATATATCTTTGTGAAAATACAATTTACTAATAAATATCCATATTGAATAAATACTAAGTATTTATTTGTAATTCTCAATAAATAAAATATTCTCAAAGAATGATATTGAATGTTGGAATGGTATACGGTTTAGGAAATAATCAAATCCATGATACAAAGAATATGGATATTTATAATAATTGTAATATATAATGATCAAAAGTAAGTGAATTTTACAAAATTTTGGTATCATTATAACAGATAACCTATGGTGAATAAGTAAAATAAAGGATTTTTTCATTTATGAGTATAAATTCAATTGAAACATTCTTGAGGAAAAAAACATTCCCATTTTTTAAATCACTTTTTTAAAACCGTTTACTTAAAAAGTAAAAAGTTTTCATTGAAAATAACCTTGTAAAAATGTACAAGAAACATTAAGTAGAAGATTAATCATTAAAGTAGGAAAATTTAATGATGTTTTATATGTTAAAAACATTCCTTCAATAATATTTTTTGGGAAAGTCACATTAAACCTCAATTAGAAAATGATAAAAAATACCTTTTAAACAATTTTTAAAGAAGTCAAACACATGTTCAAATGTATTTTAATAAATCATTGTACAAGGGTGAATTTTTTTTTGATTTTTTTAAAGATAATATGGAAATGGAATAAAAATTTATATGTTTAAAATAGAAAATTGGTTGACTTTCCTTTTAAATATTTCTTTTCATGATTCATGTTACATGGAGAGGAGAAGTTGGAAGGAAATATGAAAACTATTTACAAGATTAAAATTTAAATGAACATTAATCATTATGAATAAATACATATTTAGGTTAAATACCTATAATGTGAATTATATACACCACATACAAATAAAT
Organism: Viscum album; assembly: GCA_963277665.1. Taxonomy (NCBI): domain Eukaryota; kingdom Viridiplantae; phylum Streptophyta; class Magnoliopsida; order Santalales; family Viscaceae; genus Viscum; species Viscum album. The sequence goes on along the minus strand of OY728122.1, from coordinate 1,643,687,069 downwards.
AGGTTCATATTACTAAATATATCTTAATGGTGTGTAATTTAAGATGAAATCCCTTACCTCTAGGTTGACTTGTCATGTAGATGATCTAACCCTATATAATAAATTGAAATTTATTATAATTATATACCATAACCATATTAAAATCCATTATATCATATATGATATAGTTATAACATTTTATCACTTATTTCTTAATAATATCTTGTAATTATCATTGTTTCGTGTGTTAATTACTTTTTAATTTTGATCTGATAGTTCTGGTGTTTGTACAATTATTATGGTCCCATAATCTATAGAATGTTATTAATGTTATAAATATCATATATGTGAAACATATACATATATATAGTATCATCTATAAAGGTTATAGATAGAAAAATGAATTACATCATTTGTGGAGATGGTATGTCGTATATACACATGAATGGTGTTTTAACTTTTCGAAGGATGGAAAAAATAAAGGTAAATATAATTAATAATTCAAAAAATATTATTATATCATATATATAATTAATATACATTAAATCCATCCTTATTACAATCCATATAAAATTTAATTGAAAAATAGATCACATCTCTTTATTGAGGTGGTAGTCCACACGTACACATGAGCGACATTATCATTTTCCAACATATTCAAAGGTAAGGAGGTATATATGATATTATAGATCCAGAATCATATTTACATCATAAATACACATTATACCCATATTTAAATTTTATGTGAACTTAATTCTATAAAAATATTTCTGATGGAGTCCTTTGTTAACCCAATTATTCCTATAATTTTTTTTTGCAATTTTCCAAACACTTACATGGGGCGTGGTATAATTTTTTTAATCTCATATAACTAACACTAAATTAATCTTATATGAATCATTTTAATATATTACATGATTACCATAAAAATAAAATGTGAGTATGAGTTTATTCTTATATATCTTTCATTCTATTAGATACTCTTAACATAAGTTCTTATAAAAGTAAAAACAAGGGATAAAAAATGATTCACTTACATAATTTGACACTCTAAAAAAATATATTATAAAAATATATTATAAGCTAATTAAAAATTAAAAACACAATTTAAAATTTATTCATTCATTTAATTCCTCCTTTTAAAAACTTAAAATCCAAACACAAAATAATTCCTTTAAAAAAAATTAATCAATTATTAAATTAAAAAACATTTCCACTAAAAATAAAATAATAATCCATAATTAATTTCAAAGTTCCACTTGAAAAAATCAATAAAATAATACTTCCTTGAAAAATTTTAATTATTTAAAAAATAATATTACCTCTAAAAATCATTATATTCTTTAGAAATGATGTTCAAAGAATATCTTGACATTAAAACTCATAACATTTAATTAATTTCATATAAATAATTGTTTTTATACTAATTATTTAGTTAAAATCAATTATTTACATAAATTATCCAAATTTTAAAAACTATAAATTAATTAATATTTATAAAATATTATTATAAAAAATTATAAAAAAATATGCAAATAAAACACTAAAATTATAACACATCACATTCCATCAAACTTATACCTTAATTATCCTTATGAAATCAGTCCATCACACTCATAATAATTAAAATTAATCTAAAAATCATTAAAAATAAAGTATACAATAAAGTAGTTGTCACAATATATTTTCCCCATGAAATTAAAATAATTTCAAAAAAATTATCACACCATTAAGAAGTAATATTTTTGTTAAAAATATGATTTGACGTTATAAAATGGATAATATTTAATCCATTGTTTTAGTTTTCCTATATAGGGGTCCATTAAATATATTCTGCAATTAATTTTTCTGAGAATAATATTCTATAAAATATAATTATTGATTAGATATGGAAACTCTTCATAGAAGAGTTGAGTCTCTGTATACTTTCATCTCACACAAGGCATATTGAACTGTAGAATGGTTCTTGTGATCATAAAATCATACAGGGAAGAGGTATTATTCAATGTTATAAGGGGTATTTTTATATTGAATTGAATTCATTTTATTTGTAGTTTATTTATATTATTATAGAGCTTCATTCCATTCTTAACAGACTCATCATGTGCATGATTTATAACTTTATCTTGGGCATGGTCAAAGACGACTTTACCTTATTGGTTAAGCCCTCACAAGATAATTCCCATATTAATTTGTTTATTTCCAATTATATTAGATCTTTTAATGGAATTATTGACTAGTATGTGGAAACTATTTACACATGGTGCAAGGTGAACATGGTGACATATATCCTCACTTCTAAAAGGTAATAAGACGAGCCTCTTAGAATTTACTCGATCAATGGTTTCATTCCCCTAGATTTTAATTTTATTGTAAATGGGGATTTACATGGGCTCAATCACATTATAACTCCTTAAATTATATTATTTTTGGTGTTTTCCCACATTTAAGAAAAAAATATTACTACGAGAGAGTGATTTTTAAAATGGATGATCAAATCTAGAATTGAAAAGTTAAATTTAATAATCATCATTATTACTTATAAATAATCTTTAAAACGTTCAATATTTCTTTATGGATGATATATATGAAACTAAATAATTATAAATAATTATTCACATATATAACTAGTAAAATTACAACTTAAAAATGTAATGGAAGAGTTAGTTCAATAAATAAATAACATTGAAGTTCCCATTGGGAAAATTTTATTCATAGTGAGTACAGATGACTGACTTTGTTATAAGCAGATTTAAATATGTGTAGATAAATTATGAATAATTAATGAGTATGTTATGATTATTATATGATTATTATAGATACATCTTCAAAATTATATCTGATTATTAGTGGTTAACTTTTCTTAATCAGATGATTGTTGGTGACCTATTATTAATATAAATGATAAGTGGTGATGATTATGATAAAATAATCCATTATATCATTTATTTGATATTGATGAGTGAGAATGGAAATTAGAATCTATTTGGGGTAATTTTAAATAAAATTAATTAGTATAATATATACATAAGGATTTTGTAATTATATGAATTTTAAGATTTTAGTTTTGGATAAGTATCTTTGTAAAGGTTGGTAAAAATTTGGGTTAGCCTTCAGGAAAACACCCACGTATCCTAGAAATAAAGGGTTTGACCAAGAATAAAGGTATCCATCATGGATTTAGGTATAGGATTGTGAATGAGGAAGGGTACACATAGGTAAAACATGTGAGTGCATAGATCAGTTCATGTAGTGGATAAGGTGCTTTGCCTCACATGTATAAGGTGACACATGAGGCCAATAGAGAACACTAGATCCATATGGGATTCATAGAAGCCTATGTGTCATGGTTTGATTAATTAAGTGGAGTTATCCCATGAACAAGTCGAATGTGGGACTCCCATTTATACAACATACTGCTCACAATACATGAGATTTAAAGATAGGCATGCAATTTAAATAAAAATGATATTTAATATAGTTATTCTATTTTTATAAAAGTAGAGTTTAAAAACCTCATGGACCAACTAAATATATTCAACCTAGTTCCATGTGAGTTCAATATAGTCATGGAATATAAAAAATAAACAAAGTTATGAGGACCAAATACTTTACATGTAACAGAAGACACAAAGATATCATGTGATCTTAAAGAAGGATGAGATTAGATCATGCTGTTATCAAATAGTAATAAAGAAGAGAAGTGAATAACTCATATGGTTACTAAATAAAGAATATTGTATGATATTTTTCTATGTGATAGGATGACTTTGTGACCATACATAATGGTGTACATAGGTAATTTTTAGATACAGTGAGTTCACATGGTTTGTTTAAAATTCTTTAATGTTAGTATGGGATTTCATGATGTCTTTTCACAAATGAGATCTAATTACAAGGGAGTAGTATGTGGTTAATAACGTTTCTCTAAGTGTGTATTCTATGAGGATAATAGGACAGTATCCAACACATGTATGTACTTTGTGGTTTATGTATTACACATACTATGAAATCATGATATTGTGGAATGTAATCGAAGAATGACATAATTTTCTTGAGCCACATGAGACGACTAGTTAATCACAATTATAAAAAAATCATTTCCTAATAAAGTGAACTTTTTCCTATAAATAAGGGTTTATAATATAGGTAAAATTTCTAATGGATTTAATATCTGATTAATGAGATAAATAAATGGTCTCTTGACTTATATATTACCTATATGAATGAAAAAAATCCCAACAGATATTGAGATATGTATACTAAGTGTTATAGTACATGAAGTGAATGAATAGGAGAAGTGGGATCCATATACTTAACATTGAACAAGGTTTAATGGGTGAAACTAAATTGAAAATATTATTTGAGGAATAATTTTTAAAAACATGGTTCACATAACATTTTTAAAACATCCCTTTGTGTAGAATCATTACAAGAGAATTTTTTTTGAGAAGAATCACAACCCAAAGCACAATGAAGGATATTTATTCAAAAAGATTTAAAAAGTAAATGAATGAAATATGACTGGATTATTATGAGAATAAAATTTATTATATAATATTTTTGTGAAGGTAGAGTTGTGTATTATATGGTTTACAATAAATCATTGAGAATAGACGACACTAATAATTAAATACAATATTGTATCAAGGAGATAGAGGATATGGGGGTGAACAAATATTTTCATTGAATTTTATAGTATCTAGTGAGTTGATAATATTAAGATCATGCATATATTTGAGTAGTTGAGAAAGTTATAAATTCATGTTTTGAAGAAGATTTATATATATAGAATTAAACCTGTATATAAGAACACCTGATCATATATACTTATGATGGAAGATTATTATGATGTTCTATAGAAGCTAATGGGACCAAGAAATATATATTTCTACCTTCGGATCGATATATAATATAAGGATTACTTTTGTGTACAAACAATCAAAGGGAGGTGTTAGAGTTTAGAGAATATGACCAATTTTGGCAGAAGAGTTGGTGACTTGGGAGTAGAACCAAAAACAATAGGAGGATCGACTACTAGAATATATAAAAAATTGCAACCAAAGTTTCATAATTGGTGTGTATAACCAATCATTATCTTGTTAGACTTAGGATATCACTATAATTGATAGGAGGATTATTATGGAGAATCTATGTTGGGGTGTCTAACCATTATTGAAAAGAGTAGGATTTTATGCCCAAAATCGTAAAAACCGAGCACTAAGGATATCATTTTATAGATGAACATGAGGGAATATAGTAAGTTACTATTTAATATATAAATAACATTAACATATTTAAGAGTTTCAATTGAAAAATAAAGAATTCATAAAAATAAGACCAATGAATCACCCCTTCATACTCACTGGTTTACCAAACATAGGATCTATAGGCATCTCAACATAAATAAAACAAACTCATCTATTAAATTATAAAACCTCAAAAATCATCCATTAATTAGTTTTTTATTTTCAAGATTAATTGGAACCATAATTAAAAATCTTAATATTGACTAAAAAATTGATCAAATCTAATATGGAAAAACATACACTATTTTTTTTCTGAAAATATAATTTAAATAGATTAATATTCAAAATATAACTAGATTTATTCCAATGATAAAATTAATTGATTTAAAACTTCTAGAAAGGAAAATTAATCTCAATTCTAATAAACATTAAAGCATCACTGAACATTTCCACCATTAATTTATTTATTTTAAATAAAATTATGTGTATTTCAAAAAACAAAGATCTGCTTAAATGAATGACCCCCTCTATTAAAATATAAATTTTGAATGATATTCAATTTAATAGTTAACAATACACACATGGGTCATATAAAAGACCAAAATAACGTTTTACCACTAAATAATGGCCATTAAACTCTTTTGAGGCATATAAATGTTTTTTTTGGGAAGAATTCAGTAGTGTATATTTATTTATGAAGAAATTATAATGAAATAGATTTCATTTCAGATTCATAAATAGTGTAATAAAAAAAATTAAAAACATTAAAAAATATGCAATTTTATCAAAGGAATTCCTTTTCCCCAAACATAATTTATGTAATTTACTTTTTGAAAAATAATTATACATTGATAATGTTAGTAAAAAATTAATTAAAATAAAAAATAAATTAAATTAAAGGATAAAAGAGGATAAAATTTATGCTCAGCAGCATAAATAAGAAACTAATCCCCAGGAGACTATAGAATAATCTTCCTAAATATATTACACCTATGTATATTGACTATAAACACAATATTATTTATTTTTATTTAATTTATATGAAACTAAATGGAAATAAATTATTAATTTTAAAATGTCTATGAACTTAGAATGAAATATAACTATAAAAAATTGAGTTTAGAATCAAAGAGTAGCACTTTTTATCCATATTTGTACTCTATGTTCCGATTTCGATCAACATAAATAACATTATTTTTACCCATATAAATCCATGAATTTTTATATTCATTATTCTTAATATATACCAACTCATGAAGAAAGAATTTCCCCTCTTTCACAGCCTTAAATAGATCCATTCTACAACTCTAAACAACTTATTAAGTTGATGTAACCTTTGGTGTATGATTGTGCCTATTATCAACATAAAATGATAACATGTATGTTTTTAATGAGCATGTAGTATTTGGTAATGTATTTTTTATCCACTGATTAAATACTTAGAGGGACCCCTAAACTCATGGGTAAAGGAAAATAGCTACTTATATTGAAGTTGAAATTAATTTTTTATAAGTTGGAAATGGATTTTGGATGAGATGATTTCTATTTGTGCTACCCCAAATATCAATCTATTGTCGAACTACTACTCAAATAAAAGAAAATTTCTATAAACAATAGTATGGAACTAGAGGATATATAAGTGAAGAAGATAACCACATAATATTTTTCTTGATAGAATGTGTTACTTTTTTTGATAAGGTTAAATATGATTCAATGTTGTGAAGAATCTATCTTTCATGAAGGTTGGTAAAATAAGTCAGGAACTACAATTGGATAATGGTATTTTAAGATTGAATTTGATATGTGACTATAAGGGTAGTGAGATACATAAGAATACTATATCGTTATTTTTTATGTGTTTTATGGATTTTAAACTTGGTAAAATGGTTTTTAATTATTATAATAATTTTTATAATTATTTGGTGTTTTTTAAAGTGATCTTAGTTGATTGAAAATGCCCAAAATTGATTTTAAAAAGTTCTGAACTCATTCAAAGAAATTATCCAAGTACTATGCTAGTTATTGAATATTTTACTAATAAAAATATCTTGTTGGCCTCATGTAATATATTTTGATCCATGTGTAATAGAACTGTAATCCACATATGAATATTTATCTTCAGGTAACAGAATTGTGGCATGCATTATATTATTAATCTACTTATAAGAGAAAAATTATCCATATAAGATATTTTATCTTATCATAATAGAATTGTTATATGTGTAAGATAATTGGGACCCTTTTAAGAAGATTGATTTATAAATAATAGAATTTTTACCTACAAAAGAAGATTGATTTATGAGTAAGAGAATTGTTATATTCTTAAGATATTTTATCCATGCGTAGTATAATTTTCCTAGATGTTATAGAATTGTACCTCAATAATGATTTCTTCTGTATATTATATTTTTTAGACTCATTTAAAATGTTTTGAAAATATAATAAAAGTGATCTACACATATAATTATTGTGTTGTTCATAAGAACATCCCCTTTGATATTTTCCACTATGAGAAATCTTCTTTAAAAAATTGTTATATTTTTATGGAATTAATTAAAAATATTCTAATGATGATTTTTAATTACCAAAATATCTCAATAAATTCTTGATTCAAATTGATTTTCTAAAAAAGAGAAGTAAAAAAGGAATATGAGATTAATATGGATTGATGTTTGACATATTCAAGGATTTTTAAATGGAATATTTGAAAATCAAGAATCTGGGATTGATAATGAAATTAATTATAAAGACTTGAGATATATTATTGAATTAATTAAATGTACCAATATTTTTATATGATTTTAAGATAAATAATTTTTTGAGTTTAGTTATAAGGGATGTTCAAAAAATACTTACTGAAGATGAAGTATATTTAATTCTCAAAATTTTTCACTTCCAAATGAAGATGGGTATAACTATAATTTTTTTTCAATATGATTTTATTAAAACTACCAAGAATGTTATTTATAGGTTTTAATGGTTATATTTTAATAATAATACGTGAATAAAATTATGTATCAAGACTACTTGAACATACTGGAATTGTTTAATTTGATCAAAATAGTTGTAATAGAGAAAATGACAAGGGTACACTTTTTATTTAATAGGATACAAAAATTGAGCTGGAAAATTGAATATGAGATCTTAGAGAACATAAATGTATGAAAAATGTTGTAAAAATTTAATAAGGGATCATGATCACCAAATGATATGTGGATATTTTGGTTTTCTAAATATTACAAACTATATATTGGTGACCTATGCATAAATATAAATTGAAGTATAGAGAATATGTTTTTGAGGATTTAATATGATATTGTACTTAAATGATAAACCAAAAAATCTATTAAGGATGGAGATTTCAGATAAAAAATTCTAAAGAAAACATGATGGGTATTGAAGATGAAAAAAAGAAGGATATTACAATTATTTTGAGATATACTTGAGTGTGGTGAACAAATTAGAAGTAAAAATAAGAAGAAAAGAGGAAAGACTAAAAAACCTTATATGGTCTTATTTTCTGTGTGAATAATTTTATAGTTGAATACCTGATGGATATGAGAACATGAAAATATCCTAGATTATGTTTAGAAATCAAGGTGATGAAATTCTATAAATATTTCATGAAACCAATTAGTGAGATACAACCAATTTTCACGCACCTCAATGGAATTACTTATGGAATATGAAGGCACTTCTATTGAGGGAGGATATTGAATATAGTGGATGTTGAGACATCCTCTACTAATTGGTGATCTATATAAAAGGAAGGTTGAATTAAAACTGTTGCGTATACACCGTGGGAAGCTGGGGAACCTGTGTGACTTAGGTTATACAAGGAAAATAGTATGAAAATATATGAATTTAGTGGGAATATGGTTTTTTGTTTGTCTTGTGAGACATAGGAAAATGTTGTCGTGGTGAGATTCTATGAAGGTGTGTGAAGAAATAATAATAATAGTCAGTTTTTGTTTATAGTGGAGAATATTTGGTTAGGGTGAATAAACAATCAGGTAGAGGATTATGCCTTAATGCTGAAACATAAAAACAAATTCCACATTCTACCTTTATTTTCATTCATCGAGTTACATATGGTATTATTTCATAGTTAAAATTAAAATAGATCAAACATTCATAAGAAAAAAATGTTTTTAACCAAATGGGGTAAAACTTGAAAGAAGATTTGGTAATTGGTAAAAATTAGTAAACACCTGATTGACCCCCTCTCAGGTGTCTACACTAATCCTAGGTGGTATTTTAATTTGTATAGGAGGCTAGATTCGCTTGTGGTTGGATATGAATAATTTACATTCCCTAGTATTTTTATCAAAAGTTAATAAAGAATACATCTGAACTGTTTTATTCAAAGCCTCAGATTTATAATGTAATATCTATTCCATTTCTATAGAATATTAAAATTTGGTCTAAGATATTAGATAGTAGGAATTTTAAAGAGGCAATGATATAGTGATAAATCTAAGAGAGGAAAAAGGAATAACAACTAGCTGAATCTAGTCATAGGGGAATGTTTATATTTTTTTTATTAATTTCTGTTACTCTAATGAACAATGTTAAAGATGTAAATAAGACAGGTTCAGTGATAAATCACTTCATGGTTATTATTCTGATTTCAATGTCAATTTATATAACATTCCTGATGAACTTGTTTCATATATATTATTTCAAATTATGGGAATAAAAAATGAAAAATTATAGCTTGAAAATGAAGTTGATGCAATGTAAGATGCATTAGATTAAATTATGGAATATGAAACACCCAAACAAAACTAGTTATAAAAAGGATGAAATAGAACCACTATTAAATGAAAGGCATGTTTAAGATGTTGGAGACTTGAAAATATCAGTTTGTGCGAATGAAATGTTTAAAGATGCAGTAAATGAGGTATTCAATGTTTTGGGAAGTTATATAAAGTCACATTGTAGGTCAAGGATACACAACTGGATGTGAATTAAAACAGAATGAAATAGTTTGATAGTCCACTATAATAAAATAGTAATTATCATAAAAATGAATTCAGTGTAGTAACCCAGTTCTTTTTTTGAGGTATGTGTTTCTTCTTTTCCTCTTTCTTTAAGTGTTTTTGAGAAAATAAGGAAATTGGGGAAAATCCAAAAATTTCTGACTACACGCCATGTACTTTGGCCATGTGGGATGGGTACACAGGGCGTGTAGGCCTTTCGACAATGAAGGGTGTAAAAACGGACTACACGTCGTGTATAGGGTATTTATACGCAATGTATTCAATCGGCAGGTGAATAGTAAGGAGGTAGAGGCAGCCACCAGCGGAGCGACTATACACGCCGTGTAATCATGAAAACACACCGTGTATTCATGTCGATGGATGAATAGTTCTGCGGTGGAAAAAGTAGCCGCCAGAGGAACAATTAAATGAGAAAAGTACATTCCATGTACTTAAGAGTACACGCCGTGTAGTTTGTTTTTTTTTGCTTAAAATGGGTAGTAGTCACCTCTGTTCACAGAGGAATCTTAGAAAGTCATAGGATCTCGAGAGGACGGCCGGAGCTTCGGAGATCCCCCGACCGCGCACCGGGAATCCATTTCCGCTTCCATTGATCACGTTGGGACTGTACAGGTAAGCCATACCTTCTCCTTACGCCATTCTTACCAATTCTTCCTCTAAGAAATGTTATTTAAGTTTGAACATGTTTTTGTTTTTCCCAGATCTACATTGTTCCTGGGCATTTCTGGAGGCGTCGTTCATGTATACCGATCAGAGACGATCAAGGTAGGTGGTCTGGTGTTTAAATTCCAACTGCTGTGTGTTTTTGTTTACTGTTGTGCTATGAACCCATGTTGGGGTGTCATGTGGGTGAGGCCTTGGCTGTTTTAAATACCAAGAATTGTATAGGTAATTAGAAGTAATTATAAACTGGAGTTTGGGATCACTTCTTGGATCCAGGACCACCTCGTGGGTGCGTTCCTCTATTTTCCCGTTTTCTTGGATACCCGAGGGTATGCCATTATTATAATGTGTATTTAATTTTCTTGAGAGAAACTGTATATAAATTGCATTTTTATGATTTGGGCTCGGCCCACTTACTTTATTAGCCTGTGGGCATTGATTCTTTTAGCCCGAGGGCAGTGCTTCCTTTAGCCTGAGTGCAGTGGTTCTTTCAGCCTGAGGGAAATATTCGTTTTGGTTGTGGGAAGTAGATTTTGTGCCTATGGGCGAAACTTCATACGCCTGATGGAAATATTCATTTTTCCTGTGGGAAATCACTTGTGGGCTTCAATTCTGGTTACCTGAGGGTAAGGATAGCATGTCTGAGGACAATGTTATCATAAATATTGACCAATGTGATTTTTATATGCTATACCTACCAAGTTAAATCACGGTCTTAGCATGGTTAATTGAATAATAAAATGGAAATATAACTGGTAAAGTTAGTTACTTTTGAGTACTACTTAGTTTATTACATTTACTACTGCACACTGCTGTTGAAAATTTTCACTAACAGTTGGGCACGGGCCATTGGTGGGTGCCTACTGGGATTTATTTCTCACACCTTGTTTGGGTTATGTATTAGACCCAAACAGACTATATTTCTATAGGTGTCGATAGGGTAAAGTGTCCCTATACAGGTACATGATTGTAGAATAGGATTAGGAGAGCATGGGACCGAGATTTGGCATGTGATGCTGCTGCGTTCTGTTTACTCTGCTTGTCTTGTTTTGTTGTACTTGTACTTTGAGTTGTATTGTATTGTACTGCATTGTATCCTGTTCTGGCTATTTTCATAGAATTGGGGACATGTTTCATCATTATATATACATGACTACTGGTTCTCTTTACTTCAGTTGTCCATTTTAGTTGAATATTGTTTACTGCTTTCGCTGTTGTATGTTTATATATTTTATTCCACTGTACTACACTTTAAAAAATGAGGGCATAGTTTCCCCACTATAAGACCTGGTCCCTCACTACTAGTCGACAACCTCTGGCGTTTGGGGAAATGTGATTGAGTTCATGTGACCAACCGGGTTTGGGGCACCCGTTGAGTGGCACCCGGATCCAGGACGTTACAAAGTGGTATCAGTGGGTTTCTTTTCTTTGACTTAGTGTTTGGAACCTTAGTCAGGGATAGGATGTAAATGGTAGTTGGTAATAAGTTGTGCCCAGGAGTAGCTAAACCGTGTAGAGGGAAAAGCCAGTCTACCTCGGTTATTGCAATTTTACAGTTGATTTGATTTTCACCGTTGGGTGACGCACTTGTGGTGTGCTGTGTCTATTTTTATACTAGGTTCTATTTAGTCACAACCTAATGAGATGAGGGTATTCCATCTCATGCATCATTTAGACACATGCTAGAAATCACATGTCATGCATTCTTCCATGCCATGTAGGTGCATTAGAAATTGCATGTTGTTGTGATAGTTGTTGTTCTAGAAAAGCATGTTGATGTGATAGATTCTTCGATAAATACTTGCTATTTGATAGGGTGTTTTTGTGTGAGACTGATAAAATGAACACCAAACTTTGGTTCTTGAGGATTATGGGCCCTCAATGACTGGAATTCGGTGGATCATTAACATGTTTGCTTGTTATAACATGTGTAAGATGACACACATTGATTCATGGGGAGTTTGGGCCCTCATGGATCAGAACTTGGCACTTAGGTGTTGGTTTCAGTGTTTTCTGGGCTCTAGAGAAGTTTCTATGTATTTATGTCCTGAAATAACTAGAATAAACGCCGTGTAGTTTGGACTACACACCATGTATTCTTCTATTCGGGAAGAAAAGGAAAAGTTTCAAATACACGCAGTGTACCCTAAGTACACTCCATGTAGTAGCTAACCGTGTCATAGGTCATGTGGGCAGAGACATGGGATGGGGAAGTTCTTGAGGAAGCATGCCGTGTCGTCATTTCACATGCCATGTTGTGTGTACCCTGTGTCTACCCGTGTAACTAACAACACTGACAGAGGAAATTCATTCTTGTACACGCCATGTCAATGATGCACACGCCGTGTAGTTTAACCTGGGGACCTGACCATGTAGCTAACAAACACGGGTCAGTGTTACCTCTTCTTTAACACGCCGTGTACCTGTGAGACATGCCGTGTAGTCTTGATCAGGGAAAGACAGTTTAGACCTGGCCATGTGGCTGGGAAGATGGAGTGGTGTACACGCCGTGTGCGGGTGTAACATGTCGTGTAGTGTCAGTTGAGTGGTCAACTGTGTCACTAACAATACGAGCAGTTGTAAATTGAATAGTACACACCGTGCCTATCTAGGAAACTCTGTGTAGTTATGTTTAAAGGTGAGCCTTGTGGCTGAGCCATGTAGAGGGACTTGGGCAGGGAGGAAATTTCAAGTACACGCTGTGTGTCTTGGGGTGTTACACGGCCGGTTTTGGTAGAGTACATGCCCATGTGAAAGACATGAGGAAACACACCATGTAGTTATTATACATGTCGTGTAGTCTTGTTTTTTAAAACTTGAATGTGTTCTTTTTCCTTGTTCCCTTATTACACTCCTTGTTTTTAGTCCTTGATAAATCTTAATCTAAGGCGTGTGTTTGAACTTGTAGAGTCATGCTGCCAAGATGACCCTGAGTTGTTCTCCAGGAGAGTGGAGACGATTATACTCCTAAGATGGTAGGAAATGGGATACCAGTTGATCCTCCAGTAGTTCCATATGTGATGCCATCCATTATACCGGACACAGGTGCGGAGGTGCAATTCCGTGAAGGTTTCATGCGGTTTATTCAGACCTTCCAGGAAGCACCGCAGGCTGCCACATCTATGGCAGAGCTGACAAGTATATTCCAGTAGCAGCATATGCCTAAGTTTTCAAGGTACGGCGGACCATAGGCTACGTAGTCATGGCTGGATTCAGTGAAGACTATTTTCGAGCATATGGAGACACCTCCAGGGTGGTGGGTCAAGCTCGCAACTTATATGCTGCGTGATTCTACCAAGAGGTGGTGGGATGTTACCACTTATTCTGAGCATCACCACGACATGGCATGGGGAGATTTCCAGGAATCTTTCTATGACTTCTTCTTCCTTGTGATGCTGAGGTAAGATCAAGATCAATAGTTCATGAATCTGAGGCAAGGAGCCATGTCAGTGATGGATTATTCTGCTCGCTTCACAGAGCTTCAATGTTTTGCACCCGTTCTAGTGGGTGATCAGATGTTGAGGGCCAGAAGCTTTGAGGATGGTCTTCAATATGACATCCGAGCACTGGTGAATGTTTTTAGGTTGCCTACAATTCATGCTATCGTGAACCAGGCACTGATTACTAAACGAAACCTACGAGAAGCTAGTGGTGTGGGCCAGGGCGGTTCGACACCAGATTTTGGTACTATTTCTACCGGTAGGAGGAATATATATATGGATATCTCTCACGGAGGTAATAATAGTCAGAATAATACTTCAGGTGGCCAGGTTATTTGCTACCAGTGTGGCAGAGAGAGGCATAAGAGACCTCAGTGTACTTGAGACCTAGTGGAGTGCCGAGCTTGCAACAAGATGGGTCATCTACAGTGCTTTTGCAGGGTGTTCCCACCAGTGTCTAGTGAGAGGGGTTCTGTGTAGACTCCATGTGTGGGAGCAGGACCAACAACTTTTTACCAGTCGGGCAACTGGGATACGTCAGGACGTATAGGCAGAGGTGGTGGTCGTGGTCATGGTATCTAGATAGAAGGATCTTAGAGGCAGTAGGGTAGGACAGCTCAGGGTAGCCAGGCTATGTCACTGGGCCACGACACTGGGTAGGCATATGGAGTGCAACAGACCCAGCAGGAGCAGGATCCCAGACCTTCTACTATCAGAGGTACTATTTTAGTAGCTTCTGTTTTATCTTCTGTACTTCTTGATATGGGTGCTACACATAGCTTTATATCTATGCCCTTTGTGGAGAGCCTTGGGCTCAGTGTTTCTTCTTCTACTGATATCATGACTCTAGACACTCCATTGGGAGTGAGGACGACAAGTGTGCGTTAGTGCAAGGAGTTCCACATAGAGGTTGGTGGGTGTCACTTTCTATGGTACCTCTATGTCTTAGAAATGATGAGATATGATGTCATTCTCGGGATGAACTGGTTGGTACCCTTTCAGGAATTTGTAGATTGCTATCATCACAGGGTGAGTCTTACATCACCATAGGGCGGAGAGTTTCTATACAAGGGCGAGTGGGATGTCTAGGCGAGCCGAGCTGGACCCGAGCATCGTGGGTGAGGTGGTGTGATAGCCCAGGTTGCGAGTTTATATCTGGATGATCATGGGACTTGTCAAGAGGATTCCCCTCCAGTATTTGACCGTTTCAGGGATGTCTTCCCTAAAGACTTTTCAGGTCTTCCTCTGGAGCGAGAGGTGGATTTCACTATTGAGATTGTGCAAGGGATGGCACCGGTGTCCATTCCTCCTTATAGGATCGCTACACCAGAGTTGAAAAAACTCAAGAGACATTTAGAAGAGTTACAGGAAAATTGTTTCATCCGACCCAGTACTTCTCCTTGGGGTTCTCCTATCCTTTTTGCGAAGAATGTGGATGGTACCCTCAGACTTTGTGTGGATTATCGGAAGTTGAACCAGGTGATGGTGAAGAACCTATATCCCTTTCCAAGGACTGATGATATTTTTGATCAAATTTGAGGAGCACGAGTGTTCTCAAAGATTGACTTGAGATTTGGATATCATCAGTAACACGTTAGACCATCGGATATACCGCTTAAAACTTTTCGGAGTAGATATGTTCTATAAAAGTACATGATTATGCTGTTCAGACTCACAAACGTGCCATCAGTTTTCATGGATCTGATGAATCATGTGTTCCATCCCTATCTGGATTCTTTCATGGTAGTCTTCATGGAAAATATCTTGGTGTACTCTCACACTTGACACGACCATTCCACCCATATTCAGATCGTACTGAGTACACTGAGAGTGCATCGACTATATGATAAGCTCTCAAAGATCCACTTTGGGATGGACCAGATACACTTCTTGGGTCATATCATTTTAGAGGCAGGAGTTGCCGTGGACACAGAGAAAGTGAGATTAGTAGTTTTTTGGGAGCAACCCAAGAATGTGTTTGATATACAGAGGTTCTTGGGGCTGGCTAGTTAATACAGGTTCTTTATATAGGACTTCTCCCACTTACCAGCACCGTTGACGGGGTTGACCAAGAAGGGTGTAGAGTTCGTTTGGTCAAAATCTTGCGGGAAAACCTTTCAAGAGATGAAGGTAAGGTTGACATGAGAACCAGTCCAGATACTTCCAGAGCAAGGGAAGTGTTATACAGTTTACTATGATGCATTGGGTATTGGGTTGGGAGCAGTGTTGATGTAGGGTGATTGAGTTGTTGCGTATGGGTCTCGGTAGTTGAGGCCATATGAGAGGAATTACCTGACGCATGACCTCGAGTTGGCTACAGTTGTTCATGCATTGCGCTGTTGGATACATTATCTCTAGAGAGAAGATTTTGTGGTTTTCATCGACCACAAAAGTCTCAAATATATCTTTAACCAACGTGAATTGAACCTGAGACAGCGAAGGTGGGTCGAATACCTTCAGTCCTTTGACTTTGAGCTTTCCTATACACCTGGTAAAGGTAATACAGTAGCTGATGCACTGAGTAGGAAGACTCAGATACAAGCAGTGCAAGAGGCCAATGGTGAGTGGTAGCTTATGGATTTGTTCTCTAAGATGAATTTGGAGGTGCATGAAAGTCAGGGGTAGAACTATATTTCTTCCTTAGCTGTGACTTCTACCCTCCTGGATAGAGTGAGGATGAGACATCTATGGGATTTAGAAGGCCTAGTTCTACGGGAGTCGGTGGAAAGTGAGGACCCTCCTCCTGGATGAACGATAGGTGATGATGAGGTATTGCATTTCCATATACAATTGTGGGTTCCAGGGGATATTCATGAGGAGCTGATGTGGGAGTTTCATGCTTCAGCTTGGGTAGTTCATCCTGGGGTCACCAAGATGTACCGCGACTTGAGATGTCAGTATTGGTGGCCAGGTATGAAAAGAGATGTAGCTGGTTTGGTTACTAGATGTTCCACCTGTCAGTAGGTGAAGGCGGAGCATCAGAGGCCAACTAGACTGTTACAGCAGTTACCCATTCCAGAATAGAAATGGGATGATGTCGCGATGGATTTTGTGACTAGGTTGCCGAGGTCACCTTGAGGAAGTGATGTCGTGTGGGTTGTTGTGGACAGACTTACAAAGGTAGCTCACCTTTTACCGATCAAGGATACCTACGGTGTCGACGAGATCAGGAAGATGTATATCCAAGAGGTCGTACATCTTCATGGTGTCCCTCGTTCTATTGTTTCAGATAGTGACACCCACTTTACGTCTCGTTTCTGGCAGAGTTTTCAAAGGGAACTGGGTACAAAGGTGCTTCAGAGCACAACTTACCACCCTCAGACCAATGGCCAGTCAGAGCGTACGATACAGGTTCTTGATGACATGTTGCACACATGAGTCCTAGACTTAGAGGGCTCTTGGGAGAAGGATATACCCCTGGTTGAGTTTTCCTATAATAATAGTTTTCAGGAAACTATTCAGATGGCACCTTATGAGACTTTATATGGTAGACCATGCCGATCACCTTTGTGCTGGTTAGAGGAAGGTGAGGAAGCTTTGCTGGGACTGTGTCTCATACAGGAGACTTTTGAGCAGGTCCAGTTGATTCAAAAGCGGATGGATACGGCACAGTATCATCATAAATCTTATTATGATCACCGTAGACAACCCTTGGAGTTCATGGTCGGGGATTAGGTTTTCATGCATGTTTCACTGAGGTTGGGATACATGCAGACCAGAAGATAGGGTAAACATTCACCAAGGTATGTGGGGCCATTTGAGATTCTGGAGAGAGTCAGGATGGTTTCCTATCGGTTGCAGTTACCATAGAGATACCAGGGAATACACGACATCTTCCATGTATCTCAGCTGCGCCACTATCATTCAGACCTATCACACGTCTTTCATCCTAAGGAGGTTGAGCTTCAGATCGATGCATCCTTTGAGGAGCATCCAATTAGTATCGTTGATAGGAGCATGAAGGTTCTCCAAGGATGGTCAGTTCCTCTCGTACGGGTGTTATGGATGCATGGTTAGGTGTAGGACGAAAACTAGGAGCGGGAGACCGACATACATGCTCAGTGGCCAGAGTTGTTCTAAGATTTATCTTAGCCACCCTTGGAAGGTCAATTCAGGGAAGAATTGCTTTAAGGGGGGAAATTTGTAAGAGCCTAGTTCTTGTTTTTGAGGTACATGTTTCTACTTTTCCACTTTCCTTAAGTGTTTTTGAGAAAATAAGAAAAGTGGGGAAAAATCCCAAATTTTTTGACTACACGCCATGTACTTTTCCACACATCGTGTACTTTGTCCATGTGGGATGGGTACACAGGGCGTGTAGGCCTGTCGATAATGAAGGGTGTAAAAAGTGACTACACAAAATGTACAGGGTATTTACACGTTGTATATTTAGTCGGCAGGTGAATAGTAAGGTGGTGGAGGCAGCCACCAGCAGAGCGACAGTACATGCCGTGTAAACATGAAAACACGACATGTACTCATGTCGATGGATGAACAGTTCAGCGGTGGAAAAATTAGCCGCCAGAGGAACAATTAAATGAGAAAAGTACACGCCATGTACTTGAGAGTACATGCCATGTAGTTTGTTCTTTTCGCTTAAAATGGGAAGTAGCCTCTTCTGTTCACAGAGAAATCTTAGAACACGGGAGGATCTTGGGAGGACAGCCAGAGCTTTGGAGATCTCCCGACCGCGCACCAGGAATTCATTTCCACTTCCGTCGACCACGTTGGGACTGTAAGGGTAAGCCCTCCCTTCTCCTTGTGATGTTCTTACCAATTATTCCTCTAAGGGAAGTTATTTGGGTCTGAACATGTTGTTGTTTTTCCCAGATCTATGTTGTTATTGGGCGTTTCTAGAGGCGCCGTTCACGTATACTGATCAGATATGATCAAGGTAGGTGGTTTGGTGTTTAAATTACAACTAATGTGTGTTTTTGTGTACTGTTTTGCTACAGAAGCATGTTGGTGTGTCGTGTGGATGAGGCCTTGGCTGTTTTAAATACCCAGAATTGTATAGGTAATTAAATGTAATTATAAACTACTATTTGGGATCACTGATTGGATCCAGGACCACCCCGGGGGTGCGTTCCTCTGTTTATCCTTTTGGCCTGGATACCCAAGGGTATTCCATGATTATAATGTGTATTTAATTTTCTTGAGAGAAAGTGTATATAAATTTAAATTTTATTCTTTGGGCTTGGCCCGATTACTTGCTTAACCTGTGGGCAATGTTTCTTTTATCCTGAGGGGAGTGTTTCCTTTAGCTTGAGGGCAGTAGTTCTTTTAGCCTGAGTGAAAAATTCGTTATGCTTGTGGGCAGTAGATTCTGTGCCTGTGGGCGACACTTCATACTCTAAAGGGATATATTAGTTTTGCCTATGGTTAATCACATGTGAGTTTCGATTCTGGTTACCTAAGGGTAAGGATAGCATGTCTGAGGGCAGTGTTATCATAAATATTCACCGAGGTGATTTTTATATGCTACACCTTCCAAGTTAAATCGTGGGCTTGGAATTGTTAAATGAATAATAAAATGGAATTATAACTCATAAAGTTAGTTACTTTTGAGTACTGCTTAGTTTATTGCATTTACTACTGCACACTGCTTTGCGCATTTTCACTAACAGTTGGGCACATGCCCTTGGTGGGTGCCTACAGGTATTTATTTCTCACACCCTATTTGGGTCATGTCTTCGACCCAAACAGACTATATTTCTACAGGTGTCGATAGGGGAAACGGTCCCTCTACATGTACATGAATGTAGTAGAGGAGTAGGAGGGCATGGGACCGAGCTTTGGACTGCGATGCTGCAAGGTTCTGTTTACTCTTCTTGTCTTGTTTTGCTATAATTGTACTTTGAGTTGTTTTGTATTGTACTGCAGTGTATCATGTTTTCGCTATTTTCATAGAATTATGGACATGCCGCATCATTATATATAAATGACTGCTGGTTCTCTTTACATCAGTTGTCCATTTAAGTTGAATATTGTTTACTTCTTCTGTTGTTGTATGTTTATATATTTTATTCCACTGCGCTACACTTTGAAAAATGAGGGAATAGTTTCCCCACTATCATACCTAGGCCCTCGCTGCTAATCGGCAGCCTCTAGCATTTGGGAAAATGCGCTTGAGGTCATGTGACCAACCGGGTTCGGGGAACTCATTGAGGGACACTCGGATCCGAGAAGTTAATGTTAGAGGTTTATTATGAGATAAAAATGAAATTATTTGAGTCTAAAAAATATTCTCCCAATATGAAGTGCATAGATATTGGAGAATTTTTGAGAAATGAAGAAATTTCTAAACATAGATCCTCCCAGCCCGAATGGCCCGAAGGCCTTAATTGTTTTTGATTTTTGATTATCCCCCATTCATGGGATGAGGGGGAACCCTTACAAGGCCCGTAGGCTCAGATATTACATGGCCCGTATGCTTAAGAGATTACATGACCCAAAGATCTTAAGGAATTCAACCAGACCATCTACAAGGAACTACCCCTCCCCAGTATCTACATCGTGATAATATCTCTCCACCTTTGCATGGTCGTCTAGCTAGGCTTCTCGTACAAGCACATGCTTGTCCTAATGGCATAGCCAAACCCTCCCATTCTTAAAAATACATTTGGCTCTACACTGGTGAGTGAACCTGCTCAAAATACTCTTCTGGGGATGTTCCTTTTATATAGCGTCTGTCCGGGACAACTGCATGTGGCCCGAAGGCCTAGAGGTGGCCTGAAGGCCTTAATGGTGGCTCGAAATCCCTACTGACCCGAAGGACTGGGTTTCCTAAAATCTTTACGGAATCCAATCTGAAACAGGTGGCTCAAGGTGAATAGTTCCAGTTGCTACTATACCGAATAGTACCTGCTACAGTATCTGCACAATGTACTGTCAACTACAGTACCTGCATAGTGTATAGTTCTGCTATAGCCCCCGCACAATGTACAGTTCTATTACAGTGCCTATTACAGTGCATGCTATAGTACTTCTATAGTACCGGAAATATGCCTCTACCTAGTTTTGAACCTAGGTTTCATGGATGCACTTAAGGATACCTCACCAACTGGTTTGAGGCTCATGTTCAACTTAGATCCTCCCAAGCTATTGGAAGAAAGTGTACAATCACTCATGTTCTGTATAAGTGATTTCTCTCAAAATAGACAATTTTTTGAAGTAAATATATCACAAGAACATGTAGATACGAATCCACATCATGATTATAGACAAATTCATCCCATTATCATGATAAAATTTTCACTGAAAAATATGTTTTATCAGTAAGTGCTTTAGAAAAAAAAATATATAAAAATATGTGTAACTAAAAAATCAAAGAAACCCACCACAACGTAAATGATGTACTGTAAAATTTTCAAGAATATTATTCCCCCCAACATACCAATAAATAGTAGTTAAATGACTTGATGAAATCATGGTTCTCAAGCAGAATAATCTGGATAGAGGGAACTTACATGAAAAAAAGAAGAGGTTTATAGGTCACTATTGGTGTTGTTGGCGGTTTGGTCATATGGGCTTAGGGATATATCATAACATTGAAACTCATTCATGTGGAGGAATACCATAACATATGGACCCATACATTTCATTTATACATATTATATTTTATTTATGAATATTCAAATACATAACATTATGATCCATTCCACAATCATATAAGTTTAATTAATTTGGAAACATAGATACATAAAACAAATTTCCATAAGAGATCTATATAATAAACAACTATTTTATTCATAACTATCACCCCACTCAGTAATATCATACATAAAACCATTCTTCATAACCTAGGGAAAGGAAATATAGGAAAGGGTAATATTAAATGATCAGTATGGGTAAATAAGGGATATATCTATGATCAATCGAGAATAACATGTCCAAAAGGGTATGAGGACATTATATTAATATTTTAAAACCATACATAAGATAAGATGGTTTATATTCTTGAATCATGGCATAAATCATGATAGTTCATACGAAATGAATAATAAAGGAATTAAATTACAAGATCCATGAGAGAATGAAATTTTCTTAAGGAATAGGTCTGTGGAAAATAAATAATTATATAAATTATTTCCTTATTAAAGGATCACATACAAGACTAACATAGTGGATTGGGATCACTCCCCATTCAATCAAATCCTTAGTCAATTTTCACTCCAAATATAATCATAGTGGACATAGTACCTTACTGAACTAGGTTGACTCACCATTATAGTCCTAATTATCTCATGAGGTATCCATATTCACCCAACGCGTTGGAGGGATATATAATTCCATTACCACCTAACAAACAATCACAATATATTGATATTTTTTACATAATATCATAAATCAATCATCATATATCATAACCCATGTAAAAGAAACAGGTTATATAAACATTTCAATAAATAATCATATCATAACTCATGGAAAATGAAGGGGTTTCATAAGAATCTAGTCATAGTAATTAGGAACCATCCATGGAAATTATATGGATGGTATACTTGGATCATATGACCAGTAAAGTATAAGTAATATCAAGGGATATTATTATGTTCTCAGCACAATAGAAGCGGGTGGATTGGTGTACCAAAATTTAATTTTACCATTAACAATGATCAATCTGAGTTTCATCACGATGATAAAATTCCGGATCATTGGAATAGAATGAAGAAATAAAATGAAATAGGGAAGTCCCAAAATGATATACAAGATCATCATATATTGGTAATAATTAATTTAATTAAAATACAAGAAATACCTTGATGGAATTCTCTCTCCGTTGATGCTTCAGGTCATGATCCCATGTGATCCATCATTGTGTCGTATAAGCCAAGTGTAGGCTACCTCTTGCAGTGATCCATACGTGCTCCATGTATCTCTAGATGCCACTGAAGTAATCAATGGGTGCTAGCGTAGAAGAGCCTTCACTTGCTAGGTCAACCTTCGATCATCTTGAGAGCTTCTTCCAAAGCCCTCTCCTTGATCCGGTGGAGGGTGATCTCTCTCATAACATGAGAGTGTTCTTGTAAGAAAGAAGTTATATCTTAGATTGAGATATTTCTCCATATCCATTGTGCACAACCACAAATAATTGATAGATCTAATTATAATAATGTAATTGGGATTTATATTACTTAGAATAATTAAATGAATTAATTACCCAAAGAAATTTATTCATTTAATTTAATTATTAGTAAGACCCCATGTCTAAATATAAAATTTGACCATTATTATCACTTGAAATGCACCCAAAAAATTACACATAATATTATTTAATTAAATAAATAATATTATTTCTCAAAAATTCCCAGAAAAATTACATGATGTTCAAATTAATATACACGTTGTGTACTTTTGTTTTTCTATATTCTTTATTTCCTCCACCATATTTATCAGAACTTGAATAATGACAATTTATTTACTAAATAAATATCACTCCATATTCTCTAATAAATATATTATTTCACCCAAAATATAATCTCTCGAATAACTAGTGTTGAAATAAATGTGACCAGACATCCATCAATAATTATTAAATCAAAACAGAGAATAATATTTATTCAACTTGTTAAATCAATATTTAAATGAGATACTTGGATACACATAGTGTGTGACCCTTTAGGCCTCTTTCTCAGTGGAATTAGGCACAGCCTGGCTAAAGTCCAAGGTTAGAGTTAGTAACACACCAAGGCACCCACAGATAAATAAGTTAACATCACAATGACATGTCACCTATTATGAAAACTTATTGTGTAATGTAATCCCTTTGTATGGATATCTCAAATAATGCAGGTTTCATTCTAGTGTCATCAACCCATGTGCTCGATTAATATTTATTTGACCTCTGAGAATCAAACATTCTCATTATTCACCATGGACATGGATTTATTTAGGCTACACCAATTCCATCAAAGTTCATGAGATATCAACTTCCATTATAGAACAGAAGGGGAAAATCTTTTCTTTCATTATCTATTAATTAATCATTACTCGTGATGCACCAAACATATCCTACCTCGATGCGAATAGTGTTTCATCACAGTTTTAGTCAATACATCTAGGGGTGTGAGTTTTAATACCCATTAATAATAAACATAATGTATAAGGACTAATACACACATATGTAGATAGGAACATCCAATGACTCTATGAAATGTGGATTTCCAATTGGAAGGTCTCATTCTCATAATATCCTCCTGGATATTACCAAGGGAGCACACCATGATATGGTTCCTCAATGTTCTATGATTCCTTACCCCTAATGGATTTTATTATTTATTTCCCTAAAATAACATCATCAGGCCCTAAAACATACATTCAAGAATAGTGTTATGGGACTTCCGGGTTCTCATCATAAAAGGGATCCTCTATGACCCTTTAGTGAAATAGCTATCCTTAGGAAATTATCACATGAATTATCATGCAGAATAACAATCAAGATGTGATAAGGCATCCATTAATATTAAAATCTATGAATAAAAGTTTATCATAAAGTACAAAGTAGTTGGATATAGGCCACCAACTCCAATAGACTCCCACATAGACTAGAGACAACTACTAACAACTGTTAACCACTAGCTCCCACATGATATTCATGATTTAGATTATATAGGCCTTTAGTCATGGGGTCCCCCATGTTCTCTTTGGTGGAAACTATGCTCAATACAACTTCTCCCTTTTGATAGAAATCCTTCAAGAGGTTATACTTCCAGAGAATGTATTTTTTCCATTGATGTGACCTTGGTTATTTTGCAAGATCAGCCACTATAGTATTATCACAATAAAATGTTATAGGTTCTATAATTATAGGCACCACATAAATCTCCTTGACAATGTTTCGAATCCAAATGACTTCCTTGGCTGCATCATAATCTACTATATATTCAAACTCCACTGTAGAATCAGCAAAAATTGGATTCTTTGAACTCTTCCAGCTCAAAGATCCTCCGTTGAGATAGAAAACATATCCTAATTGTGACTTCAAGTTGGTATGATCTATCTAAAAACTATCATTAGCACACCCTCTGATAATAAGATCCTCATCTCTTCCATACACCAGGAACATATAATTAGTTATTATCAGATACTTCAGGATAGTCTTAATATTAGTCCAATTATGTTCTCCTAGATATGCTTGATATCTTACCACCATGATTAGTGCATAGGAAACATCAAGTCTGGTACATAACATGGAATACATGATAGATCCTATAGTCGAAGCGTATGATATCTTACTCATCCTATATTTCTCCTATTGGGTTTGAGGACACATTATCATAGAAAGATGTAGGTCATTTGACATTAGAACCAATCCCTTATTTGATTGTTCCGTACCAAATATTTTTTTTGTATTTTGTCAATGTATGTACCTTGACTTAGTCCAAGTAGCCTCTTAGATCTATCACAAATGATATTGATCCCTAAAATATTGGTTGCTTTGCCTAAGTCCTTCAGATAGAAACAATTTTTTAACCAGTCCTTAACTGACTATAAGACTGGTATATCATTTCTTATTAGTTATATGTCATCATAATATACTACTATGATAATGACCGCATTCCCATTAAATATCTTATAAACAAATGGCTCACATTCATTCTTAATGAAACCATAATCTTTTATGGATTCATCAAATCGAATTTTTGATGACCAGGATGCTTACATTGATCCATAAATTGATTTATAAAACTTGAAAACCCGTTTATCTTTGGATGGGGTTAAAAAAACTTCTGGTTGTGCCATATAGACATCTTCCTGAAGATTCCTATTAAGGAATTCAATTTTGACATCCATCTACCAAATCTCTTAGTAATGTTAATCTGCTTTGGAAATTATGATTTTTATGGATTTAAACATGGGAAATAGAGATAAGGATTCATCATAGTAAATTAAATGATGCTATTTGAGTCCTTTATCCACTAGCCTAGCTTTATAGGTGTTAACTTTAACTTCCATGTACAAATTTCTCTTGAACACCCATATCCATCCAATAGGCTTTAAATCAACTGACTCATAAACTAGAACCCAAAAATGGTTCTGATACATGGAATCCATCTTAGAATTCATAGATTCTAGCCATCTTCTAGCTTCCCTATTGGAGACAGGTTAATCATTGTCCAACAATAATGATTCACCATTCTTGGTTACTAGGAAACCAAATATTTCCGGTTCCCTTACATCTATTTGGATCCTACATAGTACTTGTGTTTATGGAACCTCTTCCATGGGGACATGTGGAATATGTTCCTATACCAACTCCTGTGTATCTTGAGCATAAACTTCATTGAAGTCAATAATTCTCCCACTATCCTTTTTGAGGATGTTCTCCTTCTCATGAAAGATGACTTCCCTAGCACCAATAACTCTTTTAACTAAAGGTTTATATAGATAATTTCGTTATATTTCCTTGGAATATCCTATAATGATACAACTCGCTCCCCTGGGTGCTAGTTTATTTCCTGATGTTTCCTTACCAAACGCCTTGAATGCACACACACATGTGTGCGAAAAAATGGGTTTCTTTCCCTTCCATCTCTCATAGGGAATTCCATTTGACACCTTAGTCAGTACTCTATTTAATGTCTATGTTGATGTTTGTAATGAATATCCCCAAAAGGATAATACAAGATCTTCATGACTCATCATCGACCTCACCTTGTCCAACAAGGTGCAGTTCCTCCTTTCACTAACACCATTCCACTATGGTGTATAAGGAGGAGTGATTTGAGATTGAATCCCAGACTCCCGTAAAAGGTCGATGAACTCTTGGTTCAGATATTCTCCACCTATATCCAACCAAATCTTCTTTATCTTCTTACCAATCTGATTCTATACTTCATTATTGAATTTACTTTAATTTCTCCAAGGACTTTGACTTATACCTCATTAAGTAGATATAACCATATCTACTCAAATCATCAGTAAAAGTAATAAAGTAAGAATATCCACCTCTAGATTCTACTAAAAATGGTCCCCATATATCCGTGTGTACCAATCCTATAAGCTCTGTGTCAATTTCACCATGTCCTCTGAAATGCGTCTTGGTCATTTTCCCTTGTAAACAAGCATGACATCTTTAAAGTGGTTTTTGCTCAGTAGATTCTAAATAACCATCTTGGAAGAGCTTTGTCAAGTGCTTATGGTTTACATGATCGAGAAGGTGATGCCAATAATAGGTGTTGTATGAGTCATGTGAGTTTGTTTTGTTATCAATTTCAACACTCAGTTTTCATAATTTAATACATACAAACCATTATTAAAATGTTCCATACCATATTGTAAGTTGATCTTATAAAAGAAACAACCCTTATTTCCAAACTTGAAAATAAATCTATCCATATCAA
The DNA here is from genome assembly GCA_963277665.1 of Viscum album. Taxonomy (NCBI): domain Eukaryota; kingdom Viridiplantae; phylum Streptophyta; class Magnoliopsida; order Santalales; family Viscaceae; genus Viscum; species Viscum album. Next base: position 1,643,659,392 of record OY728122.1, on the reverse strand, counting down.
AACATGATACAAAAACTTTGTTCTTGGTAAAACTATGTATATAATAATAGTTTTGTAAAAGAAAAATCATCCCAGTTGGAACTGAGAGATAGTAATCACGAATGGCCAACACAGCCAACCTCTTTCCATTAGTAGCTCGAAGATCCACCTCTCCTATGGTAGTATTTCTAAATATATTTTGTTCCTAAATCTAAATATGGATTTGATACCCACATGATATATCTAATACCCAATGAGTAGAAATGGAAATATTACACTCGATAAAAAACACACCATTAGCATATTCACACTTCTGGGGTGCAATTCCTCTTCCAGTGGCCTGGATTTCTACATGAAAAACATACTGCCTCTCATTCCTTGCCCTAACTCTCGATCGTCCCCTTTAGGGAGGGATGATTCTTGAGGGCTTTAAACTGTTTATATATCCTCTTTTCCTTGTCCGTCCTCTTCTTATTCTCCACAAGGACTGTGGTTATGTCAATCCCCATGAACTTATCTACCTGTAGAATCAAGGTCATAAGTTCTTATTGACTCTTCTCATTGTTTCTCATGTTGTAGTTGGAAATAAATATAGACAAGGTCTTGAGTAGTGATGATAGGATGATATCTGTATGCAACTCATCTAGGAACTTAATCATGATTATGTTCAAGCGTTCAATGTAGAAAATAATCATGACTAAATAAGGACTATCTGGCACAGAATATCATAGAATAGTTGTGAAAAAAGTGTTGGAGGTGTCATATATATCATGTCTCTCCTTCTGTTGATAGAGATCCTTAAAGTGAGACTTCATTCTATACACGTCCATGTTTCCATACTGCTTCAAGAGCTCATTAAACATTGCTGATAGTATGAACCATTGGACATCTGTGGAACCATCCAAATGTTTCATATAGAGATATATTTCCTCATCACTGGCCTAGTTTCCATTGACAACTGGAACAAGCTCCTCTAGCACATACAATTTCTTCTCATGGTGAAGGATGACACGTAAACGCCTCTGCCACTCCTAGAAATTGGTGCCAGTGAAAAAGTTTTTCTTCTCAAGAATGATTCACAATGATATGTTTGATGTCATTTTTCTTTCCGTTTCTACAAATTATAATGATCAAAGATTTATTACTTTATCACGATAAAACTAAGACAAATGAATAAATTAATACTTATTAGTCTCCCACTTTTTTATTGAAATCCAATATCCCTCACCATTGACTTTAGAATATTTTGTTTCATGAATATTCTAGTGGAAAGGATCCTTAGTGACCTTCGCATTACCCAAACTAGGGTTGTTCAAGAAACTTTAATGGTTTTATGTAGGAATTCTAAATGCCAACTCCATTAACTCACAACTCCTCGATCAAAAGAGTGGACTCCCTAATCCTAAAATCCTTTTATTTTGGATTTTCTCAACCTTGGCTCTTGGTCACACCAAGTCCTATTGTGGCAGTCAACCCTTAATGTGAACCAATTCGACTCAACCCAAAACCTCAAATTAGAATTCAATGATAATTGAAAGAACCCCATATAGGGTTGGACAAACACTTTGAACTATGGTCAGATTCTTTTTAATATTATGGAAGGCTATATCGACTTAATATTTTCTTGTAAGATTTTATGTTTAAAAATAAATTTCCTTTTTATTATCATTATTTCATGATTTTTAATATTAAGTGGGATTTACTTAAGTGATTAACCATGTGTAAGATAATATTTACTTATAGAACAGTCTTATTTTAGTTCCATCTTTAATGCTTGTTTAATTCATTAATTGTGTGATCATGACAACACAACCATAATAAATAAACCCTGAAACTAATTGAAATAAAATAAATGTAATGATAATGAGATCGTTCTATTGGTTAGTTTATCAAGCAGCAAATAAACTAACCCAAAACTAGGGGAGAAACACCTTTAACCTTTTGGGTTTTTATGGCTTTCCACCTATCCACCTATGTATATCCTTACATTTGTTTTACCTCAACTCCTAACTTGAGCCACCTCCACTCTCTTGGGAGATCCATCCATTACATATGCTCTCATATCACACACAAGTGAGGGGTAAAATAAGGTTTTTACATGAATGAAAACCTAGGTACGCAGGACCTACATATTAATTTGGAGAACGCTCACATGCCAATAAATCTAATTTAAATAAATAAATTAAAATAAACCATCCACATAAAAAGGTCCTAGTCTAGATCAAGATCATCTATACATGCACTGATATTTACATATAAATAAAACTACATTTAATTCATTACTCATTTTTTTAAGATAAATCATGCACTGATCAATTAATTATTATATTTAATTAATAAATTATTTTATTCTAAACACTTTTCAAAATTTCATTGATATTCTCATCCATAATAATTTTATTCAAGTAAATTCATTTAAAATTATCTTTGTATGTAACTTGTATCATTAAGGAAACCCGGAGAATTCCCAGTCATAACTACCCAATGATAAGAAATGAACATTACACATATGTTAAATTAATCACATATATATAAAACACCTATCATGTGTTGTGACCAAGCTTTATGTTGGAAACATGTTACATGTGTCAAGGGTTTGTATAATATAATAATAAATTTTAATAAATATGTGTAATTGATATGACCACACGACATGTAGTTACAACTATATAGAGTGTATTATCTTTCACCATCCATCTGAAGTAAACGCCTAGGGATATGACATGTAGATGTACTTCAGAAATATTCAGAGTACACAGAGTGTCCAGTCGGCCACACACTATGTAGTATCCACATTAAACGGTCTCCAGCTTAGCAAGCCGTGTACGGGGTACACAGTTCAACCCTAACCCAAAGGGACTACATGCTATGTCCAGTGGACCACACAGGGCATAATCTATATACATTGTGCCACCTATTCCTGGTCAACACATTGAGTTATAAAGACTCCGATAAAATCCAACACATGACTTGGTTTGGTGGACCAGTCCTCATTTATTGAACCTTTACTACATAGTGTGTGAGGAAGAATATACACCGTGTGTTCTAATTTTGTATGACTAGGAACCTTTGGAACCTTTTGGATGAGATCCTCTATTTTTTATTTTAATCAAAATTAAAAGAAAATGTTATTTTTGTAAGGTGGATGAGAAATGAAAGAGGGGGAAAAGATGTTGAGATTCAGATTTATATAACAATTAACTTGAATTTAAACAACTAAATTATTAAATTCTTAAATTTTCAGTGAAAAAATAAATAATAATAATCAATGATATGACCCCTATGATACCACTTGTAGCTTTCGAGTGAAACAGAATCACGTGGATGGGTGTACCCAACATTAATTTTACTGTCAAAAATGATCAATACAAGATCCGTCATGATGATAAAATGCTGTATCTTTGAAATAGAACGAAGAGAGAAAAGGAAAGATGGAATTATAAGAACCATAGAGAGGATCATAATATGTTGGTTATAATTAATTTAATTAAAATACAATAATTAACTTGATGTAATTCTATCTCTGTCGATGCTTCCGGTCAGGATCCAATGTGATCTGTCATTGCATCGTAGAATCCAAGTGTAGGATTCCCCTAGAGGTGATCCACACATGATCCACCTAAATCTGGATGTCGGCAATGGAATATTCCGTGTGATAGCATAGAATATATTTCACTTACAATTCCCACCTTCGATCATCTTGAGAGCCTCTTTTGAAGTGACCTCCTTGATCCAGTGGAGGAGGATCTCTCTCGTAAGTTGAGAGAATTCTTGGAGGAAAGGAATTCTCTCATGTATTGAGAGATTTCTCTAGATCCATTATGATAAAACACAAATAATGGCTAAATATAATGAGAATAATGTAATTAGGATTTATATTTCTTAGAATAATAAAATTAATTAATTACCCAAAGGCATTTATACGATTCATTTAATTATTATAAAGACCCCATGTCTAACAATAACATTTGACTATTTTTATCACTTGACATGCGCCCGAAAAATTACACCTAATACTATTTAATTAAATAAATAATATTATTTCATAGAAAATCTCTAGAAAATATACATGGCATTCATATTAATATACATGGTTTCTAATTTTGTTTTTTTTCCATTTTCTTTATTTACTCCATCACATTTATTAGACCATGAATAATGACTATTTGTTTCTTAAATAGTTATCACTACATTATTTCCTAATAAAAAGATTATTTTTCACACAATATATTCTATCGAATAAATAATATCAAAATGAATGAGATCATGAATCCTTGAATAATTATTAAACCACAATCAGGAATAATCTTTATTCAACTTGGTAAATGAATATTTAACTGAGATACTTGGATAAACTTAGTGTGTGACCCTCTAGGAATATTTCCTAGTGGAATTAGGCGAAGCCAACCTAAATTCCAAGGTTATCATATAGAAACAAACCAATGTAACCATATAGAAAAAATTTAATACCGCAGTGACATGTCACCTCCTATAAACACTTACCATGTAATATAATCCCTTTGTCTCGTTATCTTGAATCAAATGGGTTGCATGATAGTGTTATCAACCCATGTGCTCAATTACTCTTTCATTGACCTCTTGGAATTGAACATTCCCATTCCCCACCATGGACATGGATATATTTAGGCTATATCAATTCCATCAAATGACCTGAGATATCATCTTCTGTTATTGTACAAAAGGGAAAAATCCTTTCTCGCATTATCTATTAATTCAATATTACACATGATGCACCCAACGTATCCTACCTTACTAAAAATAGCGTGACTTCACAGTTTTACTCAATACATCTATATGAACGAGTTTTAATACCCATTAATAATAATATTAAATTCTATGGACTAATACACTTGTCCGCAGATAGTAACATCCAATGACACAATGAAATGTGGATTTCCTTCTGGTAGGCCTTGTTCTCATAATATCCTCTTGGATATTACTAAGGGAACACACAATGAGAAGGTGGCTCAATGTTTTATGAGTTCACAACCTTAATCGATTATATTATTTGTGTCCCTCAAATAAAATCATCTACCCATAGAACACATATTCAATAATAGTGTTATGGAACTTCCAGGTTCTCATCATAGAAGGGATCCTCTATGACCCTTTAGTGCAATAGCTATCCATAGGAAATTATGACATGAATTTTCGCACCGAAGAATAGTCAAGATGTCATAAGATATTTATTAATACTAAAATCCATCAATACAAGTTTATCATAAAGTAAATATTAGTTGGTTCTAGGTCATCAACTCCAACAATTTTATCACAAATGAAAATTTCTTTAAAAGATCACTTGGAATATGTCAGGAGTAAAATATGCTTCTCATTTTGAAATAACTTATTTAAAATATAAAAGTTTTCCAAATATTAATAATTATTTTATTTGAATATATCCTTGGATAAATTTGAATTAATCTTTAAGGAATTGAGTGGTCATGATGGTAGGAAATTATTTTCATTTCATGTGTGTAAAAAAGATTCCTTTAACATTTTTGGTTAAAAGTAAAAATTACCATGTTCAGAAAATGAAAATAAGATTCCATTTAAAAAAAATTAAAATATGGGTAAAAATTCACTTAAATAATCAAATTATAATAGAAAAAACATTTTTGGATCTATTTTGAGAAAACAAGGACAATGATGATGAAGGATTTCTGACCAAAGAGACAATTATAGTTAGTTTTCCTTAAAAATGTTATTTCAATCTCTTGTGCAATTAAAGTAATGAACATGAATGGAAAAAAATGAAATATCTAGATATAAATATAAATGAATTAAATTCATGATATTTTTGAGAGTTATATCATTTAATTTCATCATCACAACCATAATCATAAACAATCTCGTCAAACAATGAGATTGTAACATAAATATGTTATCTTAAGTTCGAACTTGTTCGAAAGAATAATAACCTCCCATATTATATATTAATTTTTTTACTTTTATAATTGAATCATTTAAATAAATATAATATCATATATTATAAACTCATAAAATCTCAACTCCCATTTATTAATAATTAATTACTAAATTCATCATTTTAGGGCGTTAACTATTTCATTTTTTATGATATTGTTGGTTGGATAGTTCCAATCATTGTACTTTGATCATGGTGTCATAATCACCATAAATTTAATCAAGATATAATTATAATTTATATTAAATAAATATATATATATATATATATATTCAGCCATAAAATGTTGTTATAGAAAAATTTATTACACTATTCATGGATATAATAGGTCTTACATACGCTTAAACAATGTTTTCACTATTCTATGAATGGAAGAAAGAAAGGTAAATAAAAATTCACCTTCAAATAATAATTTTTATATCATATATATAATATATATTCATTAAATTAATCCTTATTAACATCCATTTAACTAATAAATGAATATATAAACACATTGCTTTGTGGAGGTGTTAGTCCAAAAGAATACATGAGTAATGTTATCATATTCCAACTGATTGAGAGATAAGAAGGAAGAAATAAAATTTTAATTATAGAAAAATAATTATATAATAAATATCATATCTAATAATTAAAAAATTATAATAAATATCCATGAAATATGGTGATGGAAAATGAATTGTATCTTAACATGGAGATTGTAGTCTACAGGTACACACAAGCGATAATAAAACTTCTTATTTGATGGGACAAGGGGTGGATATTGGTGGTTAAATGATCATAATATTATTTAAATATATTTATTATAATTAATATATTATTTTATGATGACTATCATTGATTTATAAGAGGTATAATAAGAAGTAAACTAAAATAGGTCTGGTAGGATGAATACCTCTTATTCAGTAGGCCTTTGTAAGTTACATTATTAAGGATGTTTGTAATTGTATTTTAAGAATATAAGATCCTATAATTCAAATATAAGGATGTTTAGAATAGAATATTTTAGGCTTTGGTTTATATATATGTGTCAATATAGTGTAAAGAAGAGAAATTAGGGGTGTACTTTTATTAGTGGGGGGGGGGTGACACACTTGGAATTTCATAGACGATTAAAATATAACAAATTCACACTAATAAAGACTTATTTAAAATTTCCATATGTTTGAATAAAGGATATTATGAGGTTTAAATATGGATATACATTATAATTTAGACAATTTTAATTATAAAATATACCACTATCTCTTAGTTTGACCACCTAGGTAAACCCTTTTTAACCTTAACATCAGTGCCAAATTATTAAAGTTTTTATGATTAATTTTGAAAAAAAATAAATATGGTCCTATTAAAAATGAGATTAAAAATAATTTTCCAATTTTATTTTTCATAAGTATAAAAAACTTTATACCAAAATATGACATAAAATTCATTATAATGACAAAAATTGGATTATTAATGAAACAATGATCAAATATTACATTTAAGACCAACTAAAAAGAAATTAAAATTTTTATATTCTTTAAATAAAATGGTAGTTTTCAATTAAAATCATTATTTTTCACTATTCATTAAAAAATAAATCTTTTTCAATAATTTTAATTTTTTTACTCTAAGTAAATTTTTAAATTCTTATTTAAAAATTTTATTTTATTTTCTCAAATAAATTTTTTCAAAATGGAAGAAATTAATTATATTATATTTTTCACCAAATAAATTCAAAATAATTTTCGAGGAAGAACTTATTTTGGAACTATATAAAGAAATTACTAAAAAATAAGTACTTATTTATCAAGATAATTTATTTATCTAAAACCATTATAAATAATATTAATAATTTTTTTTATTCTTATTCATTCTTCAAATTTAATGGCTATGTTGTAATAATATACTAAATTGTGGTTCATTTAGACTCGGGATTACATGAATCATATGTTATAAATGAAATAAACTTTTTTTGAAGAAAAATATATCATGAAATCACAGGGTGTAACAATATACCCCCATTAAAATGATTTTTTCTAAAAACATTCTATCACTTTGACATTAAAATGAGGATATCCCTATTTCATCACATCCTCAGGTTCTTATATAGACTCTTTGAATTTTTGATGACTTTATATAACTTCAATTAGTTGAACTAAAAAAAGGTGTATATCCTAAAAACCTATGAGTTAAATATCTATTTAACTTCTTTAGTAGAGATACATAGAACACACCATGAACTTGATAGAGGTTTGGTCGAAGTGTTAATTGATAAACAACCATCCTAGACTAATCAACCATCTAAAAGGGGAAAATATACTCAAGGCTCTACATTACCTTATTATTAGGTCTCATAACCTCATTATATGGAGATATTCATTGGAATATGTTATCACCAATATCATAATCTAGATTTCATCATTGATTGTCAGTATATAATATCTATTGAATATGAGATTTATTAATGTGCTACTTAAAAGCACTAACTTTGTCTGCCACTTCCTCAGAAAGATCCATTCCCAAATGAATTATTTATCCAACATCATCTTGGTACATTGGAGATCTAAAATTATTTGTAAAGAGGTATTCCTAAGGAGACATCTTAATACTCGAGTGAAAGTTATTATTGTAAGAAGGATGAACTACAAAAAGGTGTATATCCTAAAAACCATTGATATCCATTAATAAATATCTATGTATATCCTATAGGGTTTGAATGAATATCTCATACTAAACATTTATTTGAGGTTGATAAGTAGTACTGAAACTCAACTATGTATTCAGATCTTGCAGATGAATTTTCTATAACATTGAGGTAAACCAAGAATCCAGATTAGATTAAATATAATGTGGTACTCCATGCAACATTAGCACTTATTTAATGTATATTATATAATTATGATCAAGATATAAATATTATGTAATTGGAATTAAGTGTGTTATATTTTTATGGTGATCCACTATAACCCAAATAAAAAAATGGCCTTTAGACATTTTTGTGAGTCTAATGACAAAATCCATAGTGATGTTTTCCCATTCCCATTCTAGTATGGGTTGTGGTTAATACACACCCTTAGAATTTTATCTCATATACTTAACTTGATGAAATACTAATAATATAGTTATATACTCTAAAATATCTCATTTCAGGTTGTCCCACCAGAGAAACTCTTTCAGATTTCTATATATCATCACACTTACTAGATGAATAGATAATGTTGAACTTTGATCTTCATCCAATAGATCGTTTTCAAGTATAGTATTGATGAGACAAATACATGGTTCCTAAACCTTATCATCCCACTATAATCAAGGTTGATCTCCAAAAAGATTCATACCTTATTTTTCAACTCTACACCTTATTTCTACTCCTCTTTAATCTTTACTTATATATATGATTGAACAATCATTTAAGAATTATTTGACTTTTCAACTTACATTATGATTTCCAAATCAATAATTTTCTAATGTAGAAATATTGGATATTTTTTTATCCTCATAATAGATAAAATAGCGTAATTTTTTTTAATCAAGGAATCCTCCACCATGTTCAATTTCAAAGCATAGTAATTTACTAAATAGTAATAATCATTAATAAACTCCAACCATCTTATCTGGTGAATATTTAACTATTTTTGAATAAATATATAATTTAAAAGTTTATTATTATTATATATAGAACACCTTTATAAATAAATATAATACCTCTATAACTTTAACACCTTAATTACCACAAATAATACTAAATTATGAGTTTGGTACTTTTTTCTCATAAACCTTCAATTAGAATGAGGAATAAGCTATCACAATATCATTTTTCATGAGGATGCATACGATTACATTCATAAATTAATCATTATCGATTAGAAAACCTTATCCACTATATGGAAATATAAACACAAGTGCCTTGTTTAATCTTCTATCTAGTCCCTTGAAATTTTATTCACATTAGTTTATCACAAAAATAGATAACAATTTTGAAAGTACTAGAAATTGGTTTTAATAGTGCAAAAATAGTGCTGTTAATACAAACAACGTTATAATATGGATTTCCCTAGCGCTAAAATTCAGTGATAAAGGGGGGATTTATTAGTACCTTTTTTGCATCGATAAAGGAACCATTTTTCAACACTAAAATGATATGTTGAATCACACTTTATCAAATCTAAAAAAACACTAATAAAGGTCTCCTTTTTCTGTAGTTAGAAACAATCTACTAAATTCCCTCTTTGTCTATTATTTTTTTAGTGTTGATAGAATTTTTTAAAAATTATATTTTTTTAGCACTCCCCATCCCAATTTTAGTGCTTTTCCCCACCTTTATCAGTCTTTTCAGCCACCCGTCCCACACCCCACCTCGAACCTGTGATTCCACACCACCCCTTTATCATCACATCCCTCCATTTTTCAATATGTTTCCATTTCCTTTCCTCATGTTCACCCGCGCTCACACTTGGATTCAATCGTTGGACTGCCCGTTTTCAATTTTAACACCTTTACTACTACACAAAGACCATTTTATTTTATATTTTCAGATATTTCTATATATATATTTATATATTTACATGAATCTTTTTATTCATATATTTTTATTTATTTTTAAATACCGTTATAAAATAATTGTTTTTGTGTACTTGTGATATATATATACTTATATTTCTTTAAATATATTATATATTAATATTCATTTACATATATAATATATATATATATATAAACATATAACAATTTATTAGTACACACATATGTATATATAAACATTTTCTATACGTTGGTATAAGTATATGTGTGCATATATATATTAATATATGTTTTTCATGTAAAAAATGTGTAGGCATTATTTTAAATAAAATAGATACTAATAAATTCCAAATGATTTATATAATTATTTTTAAATAAATTTTCAAAATATGTCTACATATTATATATTTAGATATAAATTTTATATATTATGTAAATATTTATATGTATATATATAAATATTTAGACATATTTACATATAATTTAACATTTAGAAATAAAATTATTATAATGTATTTATAAATATTTACTGTAAATATGTTTATATACTATATTTAATGATAATGATATTAATTTATTTATAAAAATAAATTTTTATATGACGTATTTACATAATACACACACACACAGAAGTATGCATTTATATTTGTAACATACACACACAAATAATTATAATTATATATATATATATATTAGCATATACACAGAGATATATACTTTTTATTGACACACACATATTTACATATAAACATTACGTATATAGATATAAATTCATTTTATAAGTTAAATAAAATGGGTAATTTTTAATATTAAATAAAATGAATAATAAATATTTATTTCCACATGGTTAAATATCTAAAAATACATTTTTATGTAAATATATTTAAATATGTATTTATCCAAATGATTTATTATTTGTAAATTTTTGAACATATTCATATATTTAATAATAAATAAAACTATAATATGAAAATGATAAAATTCAAAAACCTTAATATTAATATGAGTGTAATCCTTGGTAATAAATTTATATTCTACAACAAAGGACAACATTACCCTCTTAATCAAAGTTGAAGTCTCATTGAATATGAAAAAATTAGGGTATCCCAACTAAAAACTCAATTTTGGAGGCATTCTGGGGAATTTTAACCATGAAAAAAATAGTGATTAAAGTTCTCTTTTATTAATACGGTATAGATTTATTTACAGGATTAAATTTTAGATGTGGTTGAGCTCAAATAAACACCTGGATAAAAAGGTATGACTATTTGAAATTCAAATCATGTTATAAAATTATCTTGTATTTTTATTTATTTATGGAATATTTAAATTTTCAAATTATTATTAAATTAATATTACTCGATAATAATTGAAAAAGAATAAATTATTGTTTTTCAAAATTATTTTATATGAAATTTTCCCTAAACATCTTATATATTAAGTGTAAATTCATATTTTGTATTATATAAATCATATTTAGTAAAATAAATTATATTTATATCAATATAAATATATTTATATATTAATATGTTATTTTTAAGGATATATAATTTTTTCAATGAAATTTACCTTTTATTAGTGATAGAAAAAAGTATTGCTAAAGATTACAATTTATCAGAGGTAAAATAAAAGCACTAATAAAGAGTGTCTTTTATCTGTGTTTTTTTAGGACTAATAAAAGGGACCCTTTATCATCAATTTTTGCAAACACTGATAAAAGGACAATTTATCAGTGCTTATAAATTTTTTTTTCACTCATAAAAGTTACCCTTTATCAGAAATAAAGAAAAAAGCACTGATGAGGGGTATATGTTATCATTGTTTTTTAGCATTGATAAAACTTACCCTTTATCATCAGTTTTTCCAGAGATGAAAAAAATGGACTTTATTAGTGATTTTATCAAGTGAAAATAATGGTTATCCCTGAATAAACCCAAATATATAGTAGTGTGTGCAAATGAACTAGTCTTCCTTCTGAGTTAACTTAGATATTTTATTAAAAATTCATATTAAAGTATTTAAAAATCATCTATAATTTTAAGGGAAATTGAGAAATATATGTATTCTTGTCATAGTGGTTGGTCTAGTCCTATGTTAAATAAAATTGTTTTTAGATGTGCTAACTGATATACACTCACTTGAGATTATATGGCTCAAAGAATGAAACTTTTTGCAGAAAAAATTCATACCTATTAATTTTTTCTTACAAATTATCCATTCATAGGGTATTTAGTACAATTAAAAAGTGATATAAATTCTATTCATTGATTTTATAATATAAAATAAAATCATCTATAAAGACCACCTCAAATGGATCAAGGTAATATCGTAAGTAAGTATTCATTAAATCCATGTTGATAGAGATAACATTACTAAGACAAATGACATCACCATAAATTTATAGTGTCTATACCTCATAAAAAATACTTTCATGGGTACATTTTTAATTTTAAACATCAATTAATAGTATCTAGATCAAATATTACATTTGAAAAATATTTTTCTTCTTATAATTGATCGAAGAAATAATCAATATGCGATAGAAAATATTTATTTTTCAATTTTAATCTTATTAATGTCACAATAATCAATATAGAGTTGAATTGTTCCATATTTATCATTATAAAAAATGAATAGGTGAACCCCAAGGTGATTCACATGGATGAATAAATATCTTATAATCATTCTCTTGGAGTTTTTTCTGCAGTTTCTACAACTCAATCGAGGACCTTCTATAAAGGGGTTTTAAAAAAGTGCAGCACCATTTAAAAGTAATTATGTGAAATCAAAATCATGATTTAGAGAAAGACTATGATTTTTTTTAAATAAATCAAAAAATTATTTTGACAATATGAATATCTTTGATGTTGAGTTCCTAACCAAACATCTGAGATAAAAACCTCTTTTTAGTAGGAATCAAAACCCATACAATGACTGAAATTTACACTGATATTTAATATTTATCTTAATATTGATATAAGATCTTTGGATTGTTCAGAATATAGAATGTGACATCACTTAATTGATAATTATTATGATATTTATATAACTAAAGTCAATACAGTCCAATGGTAACATAAAATTCAACTAGAGGGAGAATAAAAAGATTTTTAGGAAGCACATAACTGTAGGATTTAATTGAATTATAATCATAAATGTTAATGTGATCATCATAAAATTGGTGTTTTCACTTATAATTTAACATCTAATAATTGATGCGTAACTATGATATACATAGAAAATTCATTAGATATAAATGATTAGGTAGATCCTGAATCAAATAAAAAATAAAAATTTCTATATTAAATTATTAGTGAACCTTTCTCCAAATAATTATCATAACCTACATCTTTATGTTTAATTTCATGAGGTTTTCCATAGTCTCTTGGGTTACAAGGTTGCTAGCATTTATCATCATCATTAACCTTTGTATTTGAGCACTAGTTATCATAATGATAATACTCCATTAATTTGAAATAATAGATTGTGTGTAGTGTATTCAATGGTTCTTTATAACTATCATTAACTAACTTCTTCCTACTATAACTTTTCCATTTGATTATATAATAATCCACTTTCCACAATTAAAACATTTACCAAGACTAATATGGAAATTTACTCCATGTTTCTTTCCATACATTGGCCATAATGGAAATAGATGTACTTATCTCTAATTTTTTATAATTTATTTATAATTCCATATTTATTTTCTTATTAGAACCACAATATTCATTGTAACTCAAATCTCTACCTCTACATTGATAACACATCATTCAATTTAATCATAACTATTGGAGTCCTTATTGCCTAATTCTATTGAGATTCATGTTTTTAAGTAATTGAATAGTCGATCAATATTGCATTTAGGTAGGATGAAAATACTATAAGGTTACCTCATAGGTCTTGAAACATTTTACTTATAGGTACTAATAGGTTAATCATCCTTATTCTTTAGCTCTAGGGACTCATTTCCCATTTTAATGCAAAGATTATGAGGAAATTACTTAATAAAAAATAGTCTCATAAACTCATTCAAAACCATTGAGTCAATTTATTCTTATTTCCTGAAGTTATTTATGGTATTCAACCATTTATATGTTTTTTCTTCCAAATTATGTAAATAAAAAATGAATTCTTGATGCAATGAAGATGGGATAATGGAAAATATCTTCTCAGTGGTAGTGATCCATTTCTCAGTAACTAGTGGATCAAAAGACCACTAAAATAAGGATGATTTTTCATCATGAAGGACTTATAAATATGTTTCTACCATATTTTATCACATATAAGCTCTACATGATTCATGTCTTGAGAAATATGCATAAGAAAAACAATGATATTTTTAATACCATATCCCATAATTTTTGGTTGCTTAGAAAGATAATCACATCATTATCTATCACATTCAGCATTAACATGTTTCCTTCGGGCCCCATCCATTGACTAAATCCAAAAAGAATAATGTGAGAAACAATAATCATAGTGGGAAACCATATAATCCTAAAAAATAAGTTATAGTATGTCAAAATCATGACACATTATTTTTAATCTATGAAACAAAATGTTTAACCTGGGTCATTCAAGGTCATTATATATTCAAATCCTTCATAATGTATTATAAATAAAATATTATTTAACCAAATAATATCATCTCAGAGTGTTAATAGAGCTATGTAGTAAGAGAAAACTCACTATACATCTGAATGATGGCTGAGATATACTCAACCAACTCTTTTCAGGGTTATTACACCTTGTTAAATATTTTCTAAAACTCCATCATGCTATATTATCTCGAAAGGTATGTTTTTCTAGGAGAACCACACACATTTCCTAATAATAGCATATAATGTTTTCTTATACATAGTATTATACTATGGGTTCTCACTAATGTTTTCTCATCATAGTTTCTAAAGGTAACTATGAATTTCTTTGATATGAAATATAAAAACCCATACTTTTCATACATAAATATTACTTCTTAATATATTAATATTCAAATACATAACATTATGATCCAAAATATAATATTATAGGTTTATTTTATTTGTAAACTAGGATATATAAACAACTTTTTCATAAAAGATCTACATCATCTCGCACTAAGTTCTTCATAACCAACATCCTTCTTAATCATATCATACTTAAAACATTTCTTCATAACATGGGTATAGGAAAAATAAGAAAAGTAAATGCTCATATACTCAGTAAAAGTTAATAAGGTATCTTTCAATGATTACTTAAGAATAAGCTAAGCATAAGGTTATGAAAACATACACTTAACATTCAGAAAAAATACCCAATATATCATAGATCATAATCCGGAATCATGGAATAATTATTGGAAGTTCATAAGAAATGAATCAAACAGATATCAAATAACATTATCCATGATAAATAAAATTATAACAAGAAATCTTTGGCATCATACACATAATCATAAAAAATCATTTCCCAAGTCAATGCTTACTTACAAGGCTATCTTATTGGATTGGGTTCAATCCCCATTCGAGTCCTCATTATCCCATGAGATATCTATATTTACCTTATGAATTAGAGAGATATATAATCCCATGAATACCCATCACGTAATCATAGTACATTATTTTGTCTGACCTTGGGAAAATAAATAGTTTTCATTTTAATTTCAATAATTAATTATAGAATAAGCCATATAAATTAAATAGGTTTTAGACACCTATCATCATTATAATATTAGCCTATCCAGAGAAATAATAATGATGGTATCCTTTTAACAATTCCCCAGTAAAAAATAAGTAAAATTAAGGTATGTTATCAGAAATTTATACACATTTAAAAGAACACATTAAATATTTATTAAGAGAAATTCCATTTTCATTTGGAAATCACTTATTTAAAAACATAAAATTTACCAAATATTAAAGAAATTTTTATCTTTTAAAATAAACATGGAAACTTGTAATGTATACATAAAAAAATTTATAGGTTATAATGGTGAGAAATTATATTCCTGTTCTTTATGTAGAAAGAAAGTTTCCTTCCACATTTTTATTATAAAGTCAAAATTACCATGTTTGGAAAATGCCCAGAAGATGACATTTAAACTATTTTTTAAATGGTCTAACAATGGGTAAAAATAATATTAAAAAATCACAGGATAATAATAAAAATATTATTATGGACATGTTTTTTAGAAACATGGATATGGAAGAAAAACTATATCCGACTGAAGTGAGAATTAAATCCAGTTTTCCTTAACATTGTTCTTTTATTGTCTTGATTACTTAAGGAGAAGAAAATGTAAGTAAAACATGTATTTTCTTAAAATTACTATAGGGTAGGAAAATTATTAAGATTTAGGGGTGTTATATCATGAAATTTCATCATCGTAAACATAACCATAAACAATCCAGATAAACAGGGCGATTGTAACTTAAGTCCCTTTCCTAGAGTTTCAATTTCATTTATAGTGATCTAACATCATGTATAATAAATTTAAATTTATTATAATTATATAATAGAATCATTTAAATACCTATAATATCATGTATTATCCTGTTATAAAATTTTAATACAAATTTATTAAAAATTATTTATTAAAATAACCATTTCTAGGTGTTAATTATTTTGTTTTTTCAGGAGAAATTTGGTTTGAAAGTTCTGCTACTTGTACAATTTTCAAAGTTAGATAATATAAAGAATTATAATCCTGATATAAATATCGTATATATTAATTGTATATATATATATATATGAATATAATTATTGTCATCCATAAAAGGTAGTGAGAGAAAAATGAATAACACCATTCCTAGAGACGATAGGTTGTATTTATAGATTAATAATGTTTTCACTTTTCAATAGATGGATTGAAGGAATGTTAAATATTAATTAAATAATTTAAAATAATAATTATATAATATATATTAATTAAATCTAACTTTATTAAAATCCATGTAATTTAGAAATGAAAACTAATCATATGGCTTTGTGGATGTGCAGTCCACCTGTACGTACGAGTGATATTGTCATTTTCAAATAGAAAAGACTGTAAGAATAAATATATGATATCATAAAAAAACAATATTAATTATATCAAAAACATAATACATAAACATTAAACACATCATTATAGCCATTAAAGGAGGATTATGATGATAAATGAATTGTATAGTTTTGTGGAGCAGATAGTCTACACGTATGCACGAGTGATACTTTCACTTACCATGTGTTTAGATAGAGGGTGAATATTTGTGGTTCCATAATCATAATAAAATTTTAGTTTAATGATTATTTTTAATTTATTAATTTATTATGAAAACCATATATTTAGAGGAGGTATAAGTAGAAATAAATTGAAAGAGGTTGGGTAGTATGATTACCTCTGCTTTGGTAGGCCTTCTTTAGATAATTTCTTAAGAACAACTGAAATAGTCAATTTAAATGGAAAAACCAATAATTAATTTCTTGGTAATTTTATAAGATAATTTGGAAGGATTTAGTCAAGACATATGGCCAAAAGTTTCATAATGAAGAGAAATCAGTGGTATCCTTTTATAGGTTAGGGAGAGGACATACTTGGAATTGGTTAAAAGATTAAATTATAATAAAGTCATACTCAAAAAAATGATTCCAAATTTCCATATGGTAAAATGTTGGAAATGAAGAGGTATAAATATTTCTATCTGATAATATTTATAAAATTTTAATTGAAAAACATACCCTTATCTCTTGGTTTTACCCTCAGTAAACCTGTTTTAACCTTGACCAAAGTGAAAAATCTATTATTTTTTACTATTCATCATGAAAAAAATAAATATAGACTCCCTAAAAAAATTTAAATGATTTTTCAAAATAAGGAATCCATTTTATCAAAAATTAATTTTTTATATATTGAATAATAAAATATAAAATTAAAATTGTAAAACATGATGAAAATAAGTTTTTCAGAAAAAATGTTTTTTAAAATATTAAAAGTTTTATAACAAAATATGATATAAAATTAATTCAAATTATCATAATTGATTTATTATTAATATAATTAAACAAATTTATCTTTTGGAACAATTTTAAAATAAAATGGATGTTTTTAAATTCATATGATTGAAAATAAGTATTCAATAAAAATTTGAATTTTTCACAATTCATTAAAAAAAAAAATTTTAGATAATTTTAAAAATTTCACTCTAAGGTAATTGGTAAAAAATGATTTCTAAAATGAAGTTAATTTTTTAAAATAAATTTTATAAATGTGGAGTAAGATAATAATTTTAATTTTTCACAGAAACTAGTAAAATCATTTTTGAGGAAAAATTATTTTTAAAGAAATTAATGAAATTACTAGAAATTGAGTATTTATTTATCAATATATTTAATTTCTCTAAAAAATTTAAACATAATCATCAAAATGTTTTAATTTCTATTTATTCTTTTAATTTAATGGCTATGATGTAACAATATTCTATATTATGGTTCATTTTGACTTGGTTTTCTGTGTATCATAAACTATCCAAGAAATTAAATTTTTTTGAAAGAGAAATGTATCATCAAATTTTGGGGTGTTACACAGATGATAGGGGAGAATTAATACCTGTAAGAAGAAAGTTAATGGACAATTTTCATATAATGGAAAGTATCTATCTATATAAAATATAATTGGAATCCTAGATAACTACTATGATTACTATAGCTTTTTTGGCCACGCATATAGTGTATCCACAATAGTATAAGAATAAGATAAAGAAAATTAGTATGCCATGTGTGGTGACTGAAAAGGAATGTGATAAAGTTACTACCATGAATTTATTTAATAGTTTTGAGCAGAAATATGTCACACCTGGAAAGAGAAAATTCTCTTACTATGGTTAGAAAGACCACATGAATAATAACTATAAAATGGAAGGGAATACCAATGTTATTTGGAGAAAGATAGAATCAAATGTATTGTTAGTCAAAGATAATAATATGAAAATTGTCATGGTGCAAGACAACACATATGATAATATTGGGAGGCTTCCCAAAAAGGGTAGACAAATAGGTAAATAAAAGGTGTGTCAAATGATTAATCTAGTAGTACAGACTCCTAACAAGTTAATGACTATTTTTCTTAATCAGATAGAGTTGGAAATGTACAAAGGGAAGGAATAAATGGTTTCATGGTTTAAATCTACTAAAATAATTTTTTTTCACATAATAAGAATAAAGAGAATGTTCTTAAGTATACATTAATCTGATGAATAAAACAATTAGAATAATCTAAAAAATTATAGAAAATATCTAAAAATGAAAGATCCTTTCTATCTTTGGAAAATAAATATATTACATCTATGAATTAATATGAAAATATATATAAAACCATGCTTCCTCAATCTGAATAGATTTGTAAAATTAATAAGTAAGAAATAATGAATAAGATTTGTAATTTTGGGGCATTAGAAGAAATTTCTTCTAGGTTAAGAAATAAATCTCTACCCTAGTTCAATAGATTATGAGAAATAGAAGAATAAACATATTCCCAAACCTCTCAGTTTTTTATTTGAATAGGGAATTGAAGGGGATGATTAGAAAAAGTAAAACCATAATTGGAAACTAAAATTTCAAATGGTATTCATTTCAATTTCTATAAAACATCAACTATAATCATGATATATTAGAGCATGTTTGTAGTTTCTAGGGTGATGATGTATAGAGAGACTCCCTTAATGGGGATCTATAAAATGAAGTATAATACAAGAGATTTATTTATTTCTTATTGAAACTTGAAATAAGGATATCCCCAATAAATGTTGAAATTGAGGTATGATACTCCCTCACCTATCCCTATTAATTTTATGATTTTCTAATAAAACAATGGGAAGTAACTATCAAACACTATGGGGAACTGAAATAACTTACCCTTGATTTTTTTGGCATGTTTTCTGAAGATGAGATTTCATTCTTTAAATATCATGAAAAATTATTTGTATGTCTTTATAGAGGTTAATTATGAGTTGGTACCACATTGAGAATTTTGAATTAATAGCTCTGATACATTACGAAAATAACTAATGTTTTGTACAATGGGTTATCCAACATAGACATAGAGATGACTTATATAAGGATCCTTTCCAAGAGACCGATAATTTCAACCATCTCCAATTTAATTACTTAAGTACAATGGATGTGAATGAACAAAAGGGGAGATAAAGGGTGTATATTTACATTGGAATTCATCCCCTTAGATTTAATGTAAAGTTGAACATTTAATTGGAGATAATACCTTTTAATCCTTTTTATTTATTTTCATTAAGGGGGAGAGAAAAAGTGAGATTCTTGTGTTCTTTTGACATGAATTTATTATATTTGGATGTTTAACGTATTTTAAAAAAAATCATATAGGGGATATTGATGTTATCTATAGTCTTTTATAGTGTTTTTATATCAATAGAGACTATCAATATATATTTTTTCAATGAGAATGGTGAATTTAGTAGGGGAATTTTCATCCACCTAATGAAGTAGCGAGGATATGGATGCGATCATGAGTAAATAAGAAGATCATGTTTCCATTGAAGTTACAAAGAATGTCTTAAGTTTTGGTATATGAGTTTGGAAGAGTTGGATTCTATTTTTTCAGTTCCAAAAATCAGTTGATTGTTGAACTAATCCTCATGTTAATTATAATTACTGAATCTGGAGAAGTGAAATCTATATCTATTCTAAATAATAAGGGATGGAAGGAAATAATCTAGTTGCTAAATGTACTTATGAACAACAAGTATAATTAAATTTCAGAATATTAAACCTAGTTTAAGGTTGTGAATAAGATATCCAAATTATAGATATCCATTCTTATGTTACATATAATTAGGGCTATTGGAACCCCTGAATAACTATACTTCTATGAAGGTCTATTAGTATTGAAGTGAAGTTTTAGTATAAGGAAAATTAGAACTAATAAAATACTCTATCATATGTACTTTTTTCCTATGAGTCCTTGGAATTAAATAAATATGGTTTTAAATTCTTATATAAACTCCTATAATTATTTTTAGTTGGTATGAAGTGATTTGAGTTCATTGAAAAAGGCCTGAATTTATATTAAGAAGTTTAAAACCCATTTGAATAAATTTATGAAGTACTATGTTGGATGCTGAATACTTAACTAAGTAAGGTGTATTGGAAACATCATTTATGATATTTTTATATATATTCAATAGAATTGTGACCCATGTAAGATGACTGATCTACGTGTAATATAATTGTGACCCACCTATGAATATTAATCTATGCATAAGAGAATTGTGATTCATGTAAGATATTTTATCTTTCTGTCATAGATTAATACCATGAATAATAACATTTTGATCCATGTAATAATATTGATCTATTCATAAGAGAGTTGAGACCTATGTAAGAAGATTGATCTTTTGGTAAGATAATTTTGATCGACATAAGATGTTTTATAAATGCATGATAAAACTATCCTACATGTAAGAGAATTGTGAAACATGTATGAATATTACCTCATATTATATTTTAAAACCAAAAATAACATGTTTGATCCACATAATAAAATTAACCAATATATAGAATATTTTTGTTGTTCATAAGAAATTTCCACATACAACACTCATCCTTGGGAAAAATTATGTTTCAGAATAGTGATTGTTTCGTAGTTCCTTGGAACGTGTGTTCTAATTAGGAATCTCAAATTCCAGCCGATTTCCATTGGATTTATTTATGGAACTGAAAAAATACAATAGTTCATTATCCAAAAGGGACCTGCTTTCCAAAGCCAGGTGTTTGTTGAGTTTGAACTTACGATACTTAAGAATGTTCATTGGTCGAGAGGATGGGAGGTCAGACTCATCACACCCTTTGGGGAAAATTATTTTCTACTATGGTACTCTCTTTATAGATTTAAGATATTTTCATGAATCCTTATTAATTCACCAAGTATAAAATAGTATTCCTTGGAATATTCAATCAATTATTAGCATGTGTAAAATTTAGAATCATCTGTATGTAGTCTAGTTTCTTCATTAATGGAGACATCCATATGTATTCGATGTTATACATCAATGGTAACCTCTCATATACTATTTATAGATTATTTTAACCATTATTATTTTGATACTGATTTTTAAGACACATAGTGGAGCACTCTGGGATTTATTTTCATCCAGGGAGATGAAGGTTTATTTCGATGTTGGGATCATACCCATAAATGGGCTACCTATGTATCCTTATGAAAGGAATTATAACCCTCATAGTATGGTGCCTCTAAATGGGAAACATCATACCTTTTAAGGTTATGTGATAAGGACCTAACCATACAATTTAATGTCATGAGGTAAGGACATGTAAGTTAAATGTTCCTAGTAAAGGTTTGGTGTGAGACTTATGCCTAAGAAACCCAAGGAACATTAAAAGAATATGGGTTTCCAAGATGAATCAAACCATTTTGGGAATATGTCGTAGTAAAAACATGGTTGATTTGATGCGTTGGGTTTGAACCTCAGAGAGGATACCTAGGAATTCCATTTGAAAGGGAATCAAATCTCATGTAGATCTATGAGTCTCATAGGAGAGTATAGTTCTTTGAGAGAAATGAGTGTGGGCTTACTTCATGAAAAGGATGCCTTCGTGATTTGGGGTATTAATTCAAGTATTACTCCTTAAGAGGATTCCTAGATTAAGGGAATTAGAATTGTATTCTTGAAGAGGATATCCAGTGAGATCGAGCCCTGAGGAGGCTTCCTACGTATCCCAATTATGGAGTGAATCAGAGTCCTCATAGTTCGTTCAAATGAGTGTTTGTGAAGATTTTTGTAATCATAACGAATATAAAAGCCTACATGAGTCATGAATATGTGTGAGAAATAAGAGGATGTGAAAGATGAAACAAACGCACCCACACAATTCCACCTCTACTGGTGGAAGAGGATGTGCCTACAGTGATGACAGTGGACGAGGGTGAGGCGACCGAGGAAGAGGGTGGAGAGACCGAGGAAGAGGGTGAGGCAGAAAGACATACCTAATTTCTCTTTATATTAGAAAAGAGTCCAAATAAAAGGAAGGAGTGAAGGTGAGGAAGTATAGTGGAGCAATACTGCAACCTCTTACTTGAAATGTTAGGGGCTTACACCAAGATGGCAACCCTTGTGGATCCTAGGAGAGGAATAAGGATTCTTCTTTACTTGAATGGGAAAGAAAGTGTGACCCCCACTCTTGTAATTTGGAACCAGAGGCTCCAAGTCTTAGAGACAAAAAGGTGAGGAAAAAACCCAAACCATAATCCTCTATACTGGGAACATCCCAACACTATTCCTGGGAGAAAGGTCCATGTGACTTCAGATATAAAAACACACAGAAACTCCATGAATTCTAACCCCATTGTGAAACAAATGTGGGAAACCACTGACTAAGAATATAAAAAACCTACCAGGAGACACGTTGATGTGCCTTTCCCAAAGGCTTAATAAGTTAGGAGGTTTTAGTGGAGGTTTTAACATAATTACTTTTATAAAAGGGATCCAATGAAGAAGAAGACTTTATATAAATGAATTTGGAGAAGGATTGATGGCATACAGACTAGAGGGAGTAAGTTAATCAAAGAAGGGTTCCCAAGTAAATACTAACGTGCATGTATGTGAACACAAGTAGGCTTGGTGGACCTAATGTTCACATAAGTGATGAAAAACCTAGATGTTAATAACTGGGAGATATTTGACTCAAGCCTTCAAGAGTTTTCAGAGGTATTCTCAAAAGTGGTGCATTCAAGTTCCATTAAGAGGAATAGGTGGAACACAAGTGTTTCTGATTCATGGAGGTTGGGTTCTTTAGGTTCGTAAGTTTTATGGATTTAAAAAACTCAAAGGACTTAATCCCTATGATCCTCCTTCAATTCTTCCACTCCAGGTGTTAAAGAACTACCTTGAATGTTTCTAAAGACTTGGGCGAAGCACTAGGGAGAACCGAGCAACAATTTGGATTCATGGAAATTCTTCCATTCAAATGACGGACCAAAGGGTCTATTCATAGGAAAATAAGTGACCTTGGGAGAAATCATGGTGTGGAGCGCAAGTGGGTTGCATGCCAAAATTGGGTGTGCACGTACCCTGCACGCCGACAGATCTTTGGCTTGACAAGGGTGACCCAATTTCCAAGCCTTTTCAAATCTTGATTCTCCTCATGTGTTATCTCTTATTTTATCTATGATATTTCCATTTGTCACTTTTTAGACTCTATAATCAAATGGAGTGTCAATAAAATCCCCCCTCAGAATTGGATCTAGAATGAAAAGAGGATCCTATGTTAAGGTAAAGTTAAGAACAAGAAAAAAGAGTTTGTTGTGGCACACAAGTGAGAAAGCACAAGGTAAATATGCACACAAGGTTCTAGCGTGCTGGGTAACTCACATCACTTATTTATTCCAGTTTCACTTCCATGAAAATTCCAAAGACTTCTAGAAATCAAGCTCTTAGTGCACTAATCCTTTTGCTCTGACGCTCCTATTTGGTCACACTTCTTTTGTATATCTTCCATTTGTGTGCTCGAACTAGGGCTCCAAATATGAGCGCTAGTTTCATACTTTCATGCTAAGTTTAGACTTTCACTCCTTAACGAGTTTGTTAATTTTTATTAGTTCCATTTAAAAAAATATCAAAAATGAACTTACTTTTAATATTATTTTTGACATTTTTTATTGTTTAAATGGATCCCAATATAATCAGAACCACTAATGAATTGTACAACAAGAGAATTGATGATATGATGAATGTTTTCGGTCATGACTACTTTAACGTCTGTGACACTAAACTCCCATTATTTAAAAAATATCTAAAGAAATATCACTTCAACTTTATCCAGAGTAATTATTTGACTTTGTAATGTTATAGTTATGTGTTGGATGTTAACAATCGAGACCCAAATAAATATATTCAACTTTCATTGTTTCAAGACTATAACAATTTATCAACTTCCAATATATCTATTTCGGGCACATATATCAATGCTGGGATAGTAGATAAGTCCCATTTAATGAATCATAGAATGTTTGATTCAGATTTGAAATCACATACACCTGAGTTACAAACACACTGGTATTTATCCATATTTCAAGATTCTCAGATAGATCAATCAAAAGAATGGATGAAAAGTTGGGATTTACTCCTAGGAGGGGGTGTTAAACCCCCATTGATGTGAGCATACTGGGTGCACAAGACATGTGCAGAATATATGGAAGACTTAAAATGTGTTGGGATTTTTAAGGTTGTGTGGGTTGGGAAAACCTATTTATATAGGAATAATGATTTTGTTCTAGAGTTACTAAGCAGATGGAGTCCAAAAACTAACTCCTTTAATTTGACACATGGAGAAGTATGACTGAGTTTTTAGGATGTCTATAAGATCTATGGAGATCTAATTATTAGAGATATATATGCTAAGTTTATTCTTTCCAAGGTGGCATCGAATGACTCAAAAAAGACATCAGTCATGGTTCATGATTTGATGAAAATATTTTATAAACTCAAGAATATGAACACAATGAAATCCCACACAAGAAGGAATATTCATTCAGTGGAGTGGATGGAAATATTCCTAGTAAAGAAGAAGGAGAAGGGGCCCACTTGAACTCATCCAACCATCTGTCTAAAGACAGAAAAGAGAGGTACACCCAACACTTTCTGGACAACATTAGAGAAACGAGAGTTTGAAAAGTGGGGGTATAAAGTCAATTCAAAAATCCTTGCGAAGAAATGTCCTGCAGGTTTCTTTTCCATGTGGATAAGCATGTATTTATTACTAGTTTGAGATTACAAGGGAGGCTTAAGGCCAGGATGATTTGTTATCATGACCAGGATGGCCAAGAAGAGGATGGTAGGGTCGGCCACCCAAATTTTGGAAAATATTCATAGGAGATTACTACATATTTATAGAGGGAAGTCTTATTTAAGAAAAGTAGGACTATTCGAAGTGTTATGGGGGTGGATCGCCACACATTTCAGAATATATACTGTGAGAAGTGGGGTACATGTATTTGGATGTTTTTTCAGACCATCGGTTTAAGCTTTTTTCTGGTATTTCACCTTTGTCTATGAATGATTATGATAATAAGTCCAAGTTGAGTTTGTATAAGTAATTTCATCTTTTCCCTTATGGGAATTTTCCTATAGGGTGATTCATTGATGATGGGATGGAAAACATAGAGCTAAGGGCATATATGTTAGCTTGCAGATATGGCGTTTTGGCCACCAAGCTTGACATGGAAATCATATGTGGGGCCTATGATACTTATAGATTCACACTTCAATTAAAATGTATGTAAAAAATTACTCTATCTCCTCCCATGCACATCAGATTCTAGCAACATCCAATGGTTTCTCGATAACTATGGTTACTGAAAACAATGGAGAAAACTGAGTCAATATTTAATCTGCCTGTCGTTGATGCAATATGATGATTGACTATCTGGTACGCTGAGAAATGGGTCGCATCATACCCTGAAGGGGTGTTAAACGAGGCTATCCCTCGAGTGGGGATAAATAGAGGTAGAATGAAGGAACCCGTTCATTTGGAAGTTAATTCTTCATGATCAGGGGCATACTCATTGGAGTCGGAGGGTGGAGGTGACAAGGCTCCAAACTCAACGAAATGACCTTGTGTAAGCTATAATCCTCCTGTAAGAGTTATGAGAGCCTTCCCATCAATTTCTACTAAGGTTTTACCAAGTTGGTCTTGTCTCCATCTTTTAGATCAGCGACGAGTCCCATTTTCTCATCCCCTATCTGTGATAATAGGAATCAGGAAGAAACTTAAATCCAAAACTGTAAGATCCTCTTCCCAACCCTCTAAAATGTACTCTAAATATTTATGTTTAGAGGCTGTTCCAACATGGAAAAGTTTTCATTATGATGCTGAAACCATATGGATAGATTTATGTTAGGGGTAGCATATTCTAGGAAAAGGGGATCTATGTGCTTCATCTGATATTATCTTTAATAAAAATCCTGATGAAGTGAGAACTTATATCTGAAAATGAGAAATGCTCATATATGAAACCGATGAATCAATTCCCACTAGAAATCGGGTGAAAGAAATGATAGATCGTGGTACCAATGAAAGAACTAACCTCACATAAGATGAATAATGGCGTGATTTTGTGGATCCTGAAGATTCAATTTTCATTTTTCTCACTTTATTTTATACTTTTCAATTTGAATTTAGTCAAAGAATTATTACTCAGGGGAAATATCACTTTAAATTACAGCTAGCTAAAGGAAAATCGACTAAAGTTACATCACCATGATATAGCCCTTGTGGTACTGTTCTTAGAGCTACTGGATCAACCCATGAACCCTGAGAGATATCTCCAGGTCAACAGGCCATAGAGGATGAGATAAAAAGGGGCTTGTGGTCTCCAATACTTTTTTTTGAATATGATGATGAAAGTCCTCCAAAGAAGGTGAATAAACAAAAACATCAAAGAAATAAGACCATGGTTAAACATTTTCTTAGTAATGGTATGCATTCCTAACAACATGAATTTTATCCTTATTCCTGAAAAGTGTTTAAACTTCCAAGAATTAAAATATCTTCTTCTATTTCTTATATTAATGAAATTATTAATAAGATTTGAGGAAATATGGAGGGTTCTTCGAAACATGCACAAATTCCTGCTGAACCTGTGGTTCTTGAAGAGGCATTTAGGAAAAAGGAACCAATTTCTATTCCCGACATTACTACTATTACTTCTTTAAGAAGAGAGGAAAACTATGGTAAATCAGAAACAATTCATATGACACTAAATGTAACAACAACTGAATTCCCTCCTATGATACTTTTGGTTCATCACATGCACTTGAAAATCCTGCTACAACTGTTGCTGACCCCACAACTGTTGTTGAGGAAGCTGTTCGGGGTGAAGGGTTTTCAGAGGAAGGTCATGAAATATCCACTCCAAGTGCACCCACAAGTGAGAATAATATGGGGTTTGGGATATCATTGGATTCTATGATTAACCTTGGCATGTATTTTGAAGAAGTATTAGAACACATTAATATACCAAATTCTTTAGAAGATTTTGAATTTCCTTTTATAGAACCAACTGGACATGAGTTTTCATTGTTTGTCTCATTAATCTTCTTATGATTAGTTTTCTAAAAATGATTGGTTAAAAGAGGAAATTCAATAAAAAGAAACTATTGTCGTGACAATGTCTGAAGGAAGTGTTGACATTACTGTAAATCCTACCATTGCGGATACATTGGATCAGATGAATCTTGAGATGGGAAATATTCCATAGATTCATTTAGAGGATACTGAGAAAATTAAATAATGCATTCCCCACCTAGAGACAAAAACTATAACCATAGAAACTGAGAACATTGGGGAGGAGTCTTCTCAGGCTTCCAACCTATTATTAGGTAATAGATACTGATATTATTATTGTGATCACTCTTGTTATCTCTTGAAACTAACCATAACCATAGATTTTAATTCACCATATAAGGTTATCAATTTCAATGGATAGATCCGGAGGTGAATCATCTACATCAACTCAATTAGTATTAGGAGGTGAAGAAACCATTATCAAGGAAGGAGTATAACAAGGCACTTATTTAAGTGCATTAATCCCAGAATATGTTCCTCCTTATGAAAATGATTCTGAATTAGACATGGAACTACAAAAGACCCTTTGTCTTGCATGTCGCATGTCCTGGTAAAATATATGGAGGATAATATCTGAAATTCCCCCTGAAGAACTACCTCAAAAATTCCATGAATTTTGTCTCTGTTCATTATGTAGGGATTTGGATGTTTTGAATACCATGAAATTCATTATGCAGTGAATGATATTATTCGAAAAATGGTGGAAGAGAAAAGGTTCTAGTAAGATCGGATAAAAACTAGACTGTTGATCAACACAGATGAATTCCAAGTAGCATTAACCCAATATAAGGCCAATATTACTACAAAGATGAATGAACTGAAGTAGAAAATTAAAGAAAATATTGTTCAACAACTACATCTTCAACCAAAGTTATAAATTGTCATAAGGGAGCTCGACCAGCTTCATGATTGAATAGGAGAAGTCTAGAAGGATGGTGTAATAACCATTACAGATTCTAAGGAAGCACTTCTCTATGCTTAAGGGAACAAAATTGGTCAGCTAAATGAACTTCAATAGAAAGTTTATGGATCTCAAGAGGCCATTAACCAAATGAGAAGTTATGTAGAAAACCTCTTGTGAGTTATAAAAGAAGAGAGAATCCAGTTTTTGGATGCTTCTCGGTGAATTTTTCACTCACAAATAAAAATAATTTTTTCTTCAATCATATGAGTTTTCATTCTTTCTAGCTCTTTTTTTACCAAGTCCAACGGGCCTAGTAAGCGTAGTTTGATTTTCACTACGGTTATACAGAAAACCCCATAAAATTTGTATCTTTTGACTTTTTATTGCACAATTTTACCTAAACCATACAAAAATGTACATTTAGTGAGTTAGGACTCAACTTTTTTCTAGATTGCCCTTTTAAGGTATCAAATATGGTCAGTACCACATCTCTTATTTTTGGCAGTTTAAAGTCATGAATGTTGGACTAAAAAGTGATAGTGTTTGGGGTGGAATATATTTGACCCTAAATTTTTAAATTAGAATCCAAACATGGCTTAGTGGCTAATAATTTCTCTAATATTATTGAAATACTTTCAAGGGGAATGTTGAGTCATGATTTTTGGGGTCACCAAATCTAAAACTTGTATAAACATAAAGGAGGTCTTTTCTAAGAACGAGGTTACCACTATTTGATGAACCCGTTATGGGGGCTATATTATGCATGACCAACTAGGGAATATTCTACATAGAAAACATTGACATTTTTTGACTGACATGCCTGTTATGTAGGAAAATTTTATGCAAGGCCTCTAGGGGTAGGTACTGCATAGTCAAGCAAAAGGTCTATCAAGAATTTAACATTTTATTGTTGATAGACAAGGGAAAATGAGATTTGGAAGAATCAAGGCCACAATGGGTGGTTTTTACAAGGAATGTGTTTTTAAGAATAAAGATTTATCTATACTAACATATTTTATGAATCAGAAAACCACTTCTTACAAAAATTTGGTGTATGAGGAATGATTAAAATTTAGCAGAAATATGGAATTCTGATATCATTCCATGCAATTTTAATTCAGGCAGTGAGGAAACTATACTGTGCATTTTTAAGTCATTCAGTGAGGAAATTGGGTGGCTTTAATTTATGATCTTTAGCTCTATAAAAAGGTTTTAGACTCTATAATTTCTTGGAAATTTGTTTGGAAACATACTACTATATTCTAGTCTGGAAGGGTAGAATTGTAAACTATGATTTGGGAATTTATGGATCCAAATAATGATTTGGGAAAAGGGATAAAAGGAATTGTAAGAAATATTTCTTAAGGAAAAAGTTAATATTATCTGATGAATCTGTTATGGGGGTTGTATTATGCAGGTCTATCTAGGGAATATGCTGCAAAGCCAAATATTAGAATCTTTGGAATAATAGGCTTGTTATGTAGGAAACCTTTTATGCAAGGCCACCTAGGGGCCCGTACTGCATATTCAAGAAAAAGATTTCTAAAAAAATTGACATTATATTGCTAAAATATGAAGAATTTTTATGGAGATTCAGATATTCCACAGTACAGAGTTCTATTTGTGGAGAATATTGCTTGAATATGGAAAGAGTATTTCTAATCATGTTATTCAAAGCATCGGAGGAATAATATTTCTACAATGGTCTAACCCAAACATAGAGAGAGTGTTTTTTTATAGTTTTAGGTCATATGATTAGGACCAAAATGGAAAAAGTAGAATATATGTGATCAAATGATCCAAGTTAATTTCATATTTCATTGAACACATAGGGAGAGAAATGTGTAAATGATGGCCTTGAAGGCTTTTAGACCGAGATAAAAGTAGTGGTATAAAGATACATAGATGGCTGATTTAAAATATAGATTCTTATGTATTGTCATCAAAGTATTAAGGGAAAAAGGACACTTTAACTAAGAACAAAGGTACCATTATTTTAGAAACCCATTATGGGGGTTATATTTTGTAGTTCCAACTAGGGAATGTTCTATATATCCAAATAGTGGCATCTTTAGAATGACATGCCTGTTATATAGGAAACTTATGAAAGGCCACCTAGGGGAATATAATACATATTCAGACAAAAGAGTTCTCAGATATCAGAAACTCTACCATAAAAAACCATGAGAATGATTATAAATATGTGAAAATATTCAAGATTAGGAGTTTGAAATATGAAAGGGTGTAATTCTTAATGCACCTGAGAAATATTTGAATCAATATTGACCATGATTTTGGAGTCCATTATGTAGATCTGAATCATATGTCAAATGGGAAGATTATTGTTTCTTTGGTGGGTTTCCTAAGGAGTGAAACCAAAATGAAGACTCCCACATAGATTGTCAATGATATGTGGAAGAGAGATAAAAAGTATCTTGTGATTGGGACTAGGAGATAGAGACTAATTTTCACTATGTATCTCAATGGAATGAGAATCAATCCATATATTGTTTTTTGAGTGTTTCTCATTTTAATTTCATACATCTAAGACTTTGTGTTGTGCAGTTTACAGTCATGTAGAGAGGATATGAAGTTATTTTGATGTAAAAAGGGAATATTGTGGCTGTACTAGGGAATTAAACCCAGGTATCACTACATATCTTATAAATATGAGAATAAATCCATACATATTTCTTTAAACATTCCATATAAAAATTTTATTCATACATAGCTAATAAATGGATTTTTTTATGATGTTTGGGTCAAATATTAGAGATCTAGGCGTTTCTACATATCTCATATGGATGAGAATAAAGGAAAACATTGTTCTTGAAACAATAATTTCCCACACCAATCATGTTTGACACGGGAGACAATATATTTTAACACATTTTGTAAGAACGATTTAATATTTAAATAGAAAATGGTATAAAGATGAAACCATGTATCTTAAAAGAGCACTCTATATAGATCGGTTTCATATATAAGAGGATAAAGGTAAACTAAAACATTTGTGGTTGCGGCTGGGCCCAATATTGTAGTTCCAAGAGTCTATACATATCTCATTTAAAAGGATAATAAATCCACACATAGTTCTTGAAACAAGGACCCTATGCAGATCTAATTCACACATAGGGAGAAATGGTACTCAAATTTCACTAAGGAGTAGAAATGTTGTTAATGATGATTTCATATGGAATCCCTTAATGTCAAATAGAGAAGACATTAACAATAAAATTTAATGTCGTATAACGAGGAGAAATGATGCCATACAGTTTAATATCGTGCGACGATGAAAAATGATGCAATGAATTTTATCGTCATGCAGTATGGATGCTTATGGTTGTCATGCAGTCTAATGTATTTCAACTAGGACTTTGTGCTATGTAGTTTAGATTCATACCACGGGGACATTATATTTTTAGTTATACAATGTAGTTATTCAAGAATCTCTCCTTTTTTGGAGTTGTAATAATATATCCATCCATTGAGATTTGATAATAATATCTATTTGAGTGGAACTTATGTTGGAATAATATTGTTCCCACTTTGGATCAAGTGTTAGAGGCTTTTTCCCTGGTATCATTGGAGTTATGAGGACCAATACCAATTCTCCTTGAAGAAATGAGCTGATGTGAAATTTCTTGTTAAAAGATCATGCTATTATGTTCTGATAGATTTCTAAATGATCAAAAGTATGCAGTCTATTTTCATCTAATAGTTCTATCACATCAAATTGTTTTTTAGACTTTGAATCTATAGACAATTTATCACAAATTTCCACTCAGAGTGAAGGAAATTGATTTTCAATGGGAAAAAATTCTTCTGGGCTATACACTAATGATTATGGAGTTACCTGTGTGGAAGTATGGGTAGTAGTACAATAATCCCATAAAGCGTGAAAAAGATTATCAGGCCCAAATTTTATATCTTTATCCACCATCTTCTAGAGTATATTTTATAGGGTCTTATTAAAAGATTATATCTTTCCATTGGCTACTACATGATAGCGCGATGAATGGTTGGATTTGATATTGTACTCTTGATATAACTTCTTTACTTAAATAGAACAAAAACTTGCGTCGTTGTCCATCAATATAGTATGAGGAAAACCAAATATGGTGATAATGTTAGTTTTTATAGAACTGACAATGATTTTGGCTCTGAATTATTTGAGAGGTATTGTCGCATGCCATTTGGAGAAGAAATAGGTAGTAGTAAGAATATACTTGAACTGCTTAGCCTTAGCTAGAGTATAAGGTCCTACTATATCCATTCTCCATGTGGAAAATGACCCGGAGTATTTAGTTGTATGTAATAACTTCAGGGGTTGATTAATGAAGTTGTAATGAACTTGATAGGGATGACATTTCCTGGTGAAATCTATGCAATCTAGCATCATTGAAGGCTTGAATTATCCAATACTTCAGATTAGATTAGAGAGCCTATGCCCATACTGGTGACCACCCCAAGATCTTCCCAGTACTTCTTTCATGACATCTGTAGTATCTTCCATGAAAATACACATGATGAAAATTCCATCAGAGCCTTATTTATAAAGGATCTTCTGGTGATCTAGACTATAATAAAGATTAAAATTGGCCAATTGTCGATAGATATGTTCTTTTTCATCTCTATATGGTGGAATTACTTCATTTTAAAGGTATTCTAAGATGGGTTAATCCATCCCATGTAATGACCATATGGATTATAAATGTGGATAATTTCATTAATTTCCTCCATTCTAGTTTGAAAGAAAGGTGATACCACACAATGATGGGAAACACTGATTCTTGACTCATCCAGATTTGGATTTTCTAGGGTTGTGGCTGCATTATCCAATTCATTAGCTTGGGTATTTTTTGATCTTGGGATATAAGACAATGTTATCTCTGAGGGAAATTCAACCATTAACCCTATAATGTAATCACACAAAGGGATTAGCTCTCCTTTTCTGATAGCATAATCCCCATTGATTTTTTTGATTACCAAATATGAATCACCTTTCACTTTCAGGTGGTTCACTTTTACCTAGAGTGCCAATTCCACGCCTGCGATGAGAGATTGATATTCAACCCCATTGTTGGCACCAAATTCTGAAAATAGGAAGAAATATGGGAACACTACCTTTTCTAGGGAGAAAAGTACAATTCCTAACCCATATTAGATAAGTTTAGGGGTTTCCATTCTCTTCTTTGTTGGACTTCTGGAGGCACCATAAAAGTACATTTCCCATGTATGGGGATTATCTTGAATAGAGAAGACCTCTTCATCAGGAAGTTTAGTATTCAATGATGTGTCTTCTATAAAAGGATTTCCAGTAAGGAAATAGGCTAGATGTTAGCCATTTATTACCTTTTGAGGCACAAACTGGAAATCAAACTACTGTAAAATAACTTCCCACCATTCCAAACACCCTTTAATCATAGGAATACTGAGGATAAATTTTAGTGGGTTATTGCGAGACACCAATTGGACCTCGTGATGTTGCATATAGTGACTTAAATTCTATAAGAAAAAGATTTATTTCAGAAAACACTTCTTAATACTTGAATATCTAGTCATTGTTTCAACCATAGGCTGAATGAGATAGTAAAGGGTGTTTTCATTTCCATTAGCATTCTTTTGGGGAAGGAAGGCACCCAGTGATCACTCTAAAGCTGTCACATAGAGAATAAGTGGTCTTCCTTAAACATGTGGCATTAATACCAGTGGACTCAAGAGATATTTCTTGAGGGTATCAGATGCTTCTTGGAAATATTTATTCCATTGATAGGTGACTCCCTTCTTCATTAATCTAGTGAAGGGTAAACATTTTCCATCCAAATTAGCGATAAAGCACTGAATATAGGCCAAGTGTCCTTGATGTCCTATTAATTCTTTCAAATTTCTAGGAGGTTACATTCCAAGGATTTCTTTTGTCTTCTCATGATCAACTTCAATGCCATGATGGCATACAACAAAGCTGAGGAACTTTCCTAAGGTTACCCCAAAAACACATTTCAAGGGATTCATCTTCAAACTATGTTGATAAAGTTTATTGAATATGATCTCCAAATTAGTTAGGTGATCAGAATAATATATGGATTTAACTACCAGATCATCTACATAACAATTGACAAATTTTCCTGAGATGTTTTTGAAGATACAATGCATGGCACGTTGATACATTGCCCCTATATTATTTAATCCAAAGGTTATTACCCGATATAAAAACAAATCTTAGGGGGCTATAAAGACTATAAATTATTCATCCTCTAGGGACATGGATATTTGATTGTACCCTGAGTATCCATCCATGAAAGAGAGGGCTTCATAGCTGTATTTTGCATCAATTAAAAGCTATGTGATCAGAACTGGAAAATAATATTTAGGAAAGTGCCAGTTATGATCTCTGAAATCAATGAGAACTCTAATTTTCCCATTTTTATTTTTCAATGGGACAATTTTTTCCATCTAATTGGGTTATTGAACCTCCCTGAAAATGTTTTTCTTGATAAGATTATCAACTTCAGCTTCAATTTTAGAGGCATGAGTCGGGTGTGTTCTTCTTTCTACCTTCTTAAATCTCAATGTTCTTATGGAAAACCTAAATGATGTGTGTATACATTGGGATTAAGGCATGAAATTTCTATATAGTTCCAATAAAATATATCTTGATGTTGATTTAGGAATGAAGTTTACTTTTCTTTCTCTTCACAAGTCATGGATGCACTAATTAGAGTGGGTCATAGATCTTCTTTTGTACCTAGATTTAGTTTTTTGGTCTCATCCACATTGGTGGAGACACCTTCCTAAAATTATAGAGGAGCATCAATGAGATATTATTATTATAATTCCTTACATGTTACTTCTTCTATTTCTACTTGCATAATAGGTGATGAAGAAAAACATTCAAAGCTAGAGGAGGAGTTAGTATTTGAACATCCTAAAGAAGAGGCCACCATTTCAAACCCTACTGATGATGAAGGGTCTTTCTGGAGTAATAAATAGGAGATGATGGGTTGGGAATCAACATCCTTATCTTCCTATAGTATTGAGACAACTTATTTTATCCTTATTGGTGAAGTAGAAAATTGTTGATTTTCAGTGGATGAAATGAAGATATCTCCTTTTATGCTTTCATCACTACTAGGTAAATCAATAATTTCTCCCATGCTGTAAGGATCAATTGTCGTAATTGACATTTTGGATGTCACCAGATGAGTGCTAGGATTTTGATCTATCCTTTCAATTTGATTGATAGGAAACACATAATATATAGTAAAATTTTTCAATGGGTTAGTCAGGATCTTTTCTAGGATATTTGGAGCATTGATTATGGTTACCTCTTTTGTCACAGACCTCATTCCCTTCGTGTGATAAAATTATGTCTCAATATACTAAGATTAAAATGTTTTTTAATGGAGCCTTATCACTATAAAATGTCCCAATTTTACCATTGAAATTTTACTTGAGGCATTGGTGGAATGACAAAATAATGGCTGCCTATTGATGTAGCCATGTCCTTCCATGTAGAATGTTAAAGGTTGTGTCCTGAAGGAAAACCATGAAATTTGAATTAGAGACAAGATCTCCAAACTGTGTTCTTAGTGTAATCTCTTCTAGAGGTTCTTGCTCATTATTGACATAAAATTGAAACATTAAAGTGAAAGGAGATAATTCAGATTTATTGAGGCTCAGTCGATGAAGTTTATGAATAAGAATGAGGTTGACTCATGATCCATTATCAATGAATGCTCATCGGATGTCTATATCATTAAACCTGCAAGATAGATACAAGGGACTAATATGTTTATACACATAATCAACTTCATATTAATTTGTAAAAGATATAATTGCATGAAATTCTATAGGATCATTCTCTATATGGTACACTTCAGCAGCAAAAACCTCAGTTTAAAACTCTTAAGGATTTGACAAAGCCTCAAAAAGTGCTTCTGTAAGATCTCTTGACAGGTTCAAGACATCCAATATTGAAAAATTGGCTAGTACATGGGATAAATGTTCCAAAACAGTGTACTTTTAGTCTAAAGGTCTGTGTTTCCCAACATAGAGATTCAATTTTGAAGATGTCTTGGAATTTTATGATCCTGATATAGATGTACCCTGTATCAGAGATGAAGATGGAAATACCTTTGGTTTGGGTAAATTAGACTGACTAGGTCTATCTACTTGCCGAGATAATGATTATGTAACCTCTAATAGGTCCTCTAAAATAATCATGTCAAGATAGATCCTATCATGTGTTGGAGAACTTCCTTATTCTTGTTGATCCAACTGAAGGGCTCTCCCATGATTTTTTTCCACATATACAGTTCAAGTAGAGGTAGAGTTAAAATAGTTTCTTCTATAATTAACATGTATTCCCCTGTATCCTCAACTATGGATTCATCCTCTAGTTCCCTAGTTAGGTATAAGGAATTTATGCTAATTCTAAATAGAATCTTCATTCTCATAGGGATCCGTTAATTGGATAATGTTGATGGAACCCAAGATCGGTTCTTCATCTGATGAAGATTACTCTTGACAAGTCAGTTTTGGTTGTGCTGTTTGGCAGGGCAGTTCCCATTCTTTTGAAACATATGGAATGAAAAATACCAGAGTCAAGGACAACTTTGGACTTGACATGAGCTCATCTTCCTCTAAATTCTCTTTTTCCTTCTAATGATGTGGCTTCTTTGAGGACTACACTTTAGAGAACTGACCTTTTGATGAAGGTGGTTTTTCTATGGTGGGTGTGGAAGAAGTCACAATTGGATGTTTCAACTATGTTCATAGAATGTCATGATTACGACTGACTATTTTTTAGATCATCCAACCATCATAATTCTTTGAATTTTTGTTTCTAACTTCCTGCTACTCTCTTTAATTCTATAGGCCAGTAGTAGAAACACATGCTACTTGGGCTCATGAACTTTTTAGTTTCACTTTTCTAGAGTCAACCATTTTTTGTAGAAGTTATTTAAAAACAAAACAATCTTGAATGGGATATCCTGACATCTATTGAAAGAGGAAATAATTTTGAAAATATTCATCTCCTTCTTTTTTTGGTTTATTCAGCCTTGGAAACTAAACCAAATTGTTTTCCAAAAAATGTGATGAAGTAATCAGGAACCTATTCATTCCAAAAAGAATAAACGTTGTTCTTTAACTCCTCAAACTATTTCTGACATT
This sequence comes from Viscum album, assembly GCA_963277665.1. NCBI lineage: Eukaryota > Viridiplantae > Streptophyta > Magnoliopsida > Santalales > Viscaceae > Viscum > Viscum album. The sequence continues at coordinate 1,643,620,747 of OY728122.1, read as the reverse complement.
GACCTTTTGGATCATATTGATGAGGCGTTCATTGCTATTGATGCTCGGGAGGTTGATCCCTTTGATAAGACGAATGTTTTTATGTAGAAGAAAAAACATGTGCTTTCTTATGTGTGACTGTAGCTGCATCTAATTTCACTATTATCCTTCCCAAAACTGATGGAATTATACAAGATTTATCTTTAGTTTCCATAATGGAATCCGCCACCTAATAGGAAATTTAAACAAGCTCTAATAATCCTCATGTGTATTTCACCGGGATCAATGGTGTGCATAACTCATCATGAAATGTTTCCACACAAATTAGAAGCAACTCTACTTGTGGGAGTTCCAGATTTAAAAAAAATGTTAATACCTTCCATCAAGTAATTAAATCTAAATTTTTTTCATTTTTCTTTTTTTTTTCAATTTGTTTGATAAAAAACTGTTGTATTTGGAAGCATTGAAAAGAATTGAATAAGGAATTTCTAATAGAGATCTTCATATCCAGTAATTGATCAAGATTAAAAACTTGTATACCAGACAAAAGCTGGTCCCTGTAATGATTGCACAAAGCATCTGAGATTTTCTGATTCTTCTTTTTGAGGTGTTCCCATAATGAGATCATAATGACAAACAAAATCTGTTAAGTGTTGTTCGAGATCTATCGATCCATTAATGATAAAAAATGTAGTATTCAAAAAATTTGGTGGGGGGAGGAATCAGATCCATGCATTCAGGGTAAGCCTTTTTTCCTGGCTGTACTGGCACACACTTTTATTCTATAACTTCCAATAATGTTCTTAATGCCCCAATTTTGTTCATATGTAATTGGGGAATATCCTGATGAGCTGGGACCAATACAGGTATAACAGATGGAGCTTGAACTGGTGAAATGATCGAAAAAACCATTGGTGGTGGTGCTGCTAGTTTTGTCTTGGATAACTCATGGGGAGCGAACTATAAGGATGTGTTTGATCCTGCCATGCCTATGTACCCAATGTAGGTAATTCATTATCCACATATGTAGTTACACCAAATTCTCTTTGTTGAGGAGTTCCAATAGGATGTGAAAGTTGAGGATATGACTAGGGATCAGGTCCAGCAGAAATTCCGCTTCAATGTAACTCTATATTGAGTTTTATTAACTCCATTATCTCTTCTTATTGCTGAGAAAATATTTCTTCAAGTGAAAGAGATTGAACTTTTACAGTGGAAAAGTGAGATGTGAACTAACTTTTACCTTTACCCTTGTCAGATTCCTTTCGGAGGGGTGGAAGTTGGTTACTTAAGGGAATACCAAGATTCTGGGTAAGTCTTTGATTTTAGGTACGCACACCTCCTTCATTTTCATCAATGTGAACTATATTATGGATAAAAACTTCATCTTCTGATTCCCCAGAACTAGAGTCAATATCTAGAGGTTTTTCTGCAATTGTATTAATGAAATTTACTAACTCATAATGCAGTGAAGGAATTATATCAATATCATTGTACAATCGTATCCTTTTGTATCATCCATGAGACTCTATTATCCTATATGCTTAATTCATGGGAACTTTTTGATAGAAAGTATCCCAAAGGTAATCCTTGGATAGTTTAGCGGTGTGTTCATTTTGTGGCTTCTTCCATACCTGATAGAAAACTAAATTCCATTGAAGAGTGGATTTTATATGTGAAAACTCCCCCAGCCCTACAGGCTGGGGCTGTTCATATTCTTCTTCTCCAAACCATAGAAATTCGTTTATTGATTTCAAAGTTTGAATTATAAAAGAGATCAACCCTATTGTGTGGGGTGGATCTTGAACTTTTATAGCTGATATTCACGTAGCTTCTATTCTGATTTTGCGAATTCCAGTTGGAACATTGGATGGGTTCAATTTCCTACAACAACTCAAATCACCTGTTTTGGAAGTCAGTTGTGCTATTTCAGACATTTGTGTCCTCTGATAGCCGACATATTCTAAGCAGGAGGCCTGCATAATGTTCTTAGATGCTGGTTGAAAAATTATATCAACATCTTTCTCTCTTAGGGCCTAACTCTAATAAGAGCTAGTTGAGGCCTGTTCTTGAACGTATCTTTGATTACAAACAAAATCTATTGATTGTAACTGGACATGGGAAATAACATTTTATGAGACCAGTTTTGGTGTGCTTTTTTGATTTTGGAGCAAAGTGAAATGAAATTCTCCATTTGCACCCTATCCTCTAATACGTACACTAGATGAGGTATCAGAAATTAACTGGTCTATTATCTTATGTGAATCGAGTCTTGCACACTGAAGGGTTATCTTCTTATTTTCACCCTTTGGATTTTAGGAAACTGAGAGATATTCCATGTACATTTGGTGTTGAAACCCTTCTATTAAGTTTACATGATTTTAATATTCATCATATGGCAATACTTTGGTTTTAAAATGATGAAGAGTTTTCCATAAGATGAGGCGGACATCAGGATTGCAATCTTCTCTCCATCAATTATGGATTGTTATATTGAGAGTATACCAAAGGCCAGAACATGACTGGTATTTCAACATTAGTCAATTGTTTCCTCATGTTCAAAATATCTTCATCATCTTTTTTAGAGGTTTCTCCACATGGTCTGACCAGAGTGGGAACTTCTCTATTGTTTTATTAAAATATATGGAATCATTCACTTTTTCTGCTACCACATTATAAGTAAAATGACCTATGGGAGGTTCGGAAAATTATCATCTCCATGGGATGTGTTCTGGTTGAGAAATTATTTCACCCATTAATGAAAAGACATCAGACATGACTAACCTTATCTTGGAAAGTGCCTTGAGATAAGAGGGATTTCTCATTACTACAATGTCGATTAAGTAATTATCTTGACAATGTGAAATACTAATATAGAGAGAACATTAATAGAAAATTCCATCATGGGGAGGACCACCATGGTGGATTATATCAAGGGATAAATCCTCATGCTCCTTGTCCTTCTGGACACACGGAGGGTTTCTGTGGATCTCATCTAAAGATAGGATCTCTGGATTGATTGAATTTTCATGAAGAAAACCTTCATGAAGAAGTGGCTGATAGGGACATTCAGAATTATTGCTAATACTCCCATAATTTCGTAATTAGGGGGTATTATCTTGAGATTCAATAGATAAATGTCTAAGGCCTTCAATAACTCCAACGTTAAGAGGATTGAGATCATAGATTGGATCTTGATTGTACAACTATGTTTGGTGAGACTTCTTCTTGGATTCTTTCTTACACTTAGTTGGGGAAAATTTCCAAGAGAAGTGGTTATCAGGGGCAGGTGTATTTACCTTCCTTGTAATGGTAATCAAAATGTTCCGATTAACTCCAATTGGAAAGTGTGCATGTTCTTGATCTGATTGTCTGTATGATATGGAGAAGTATACCCAATAACCCTCCTGGATTGAAGGAGAGGCATGTATCTACTCCGAGATGGCATGTTGATGTGTCATAACAGGTGTGGGGAAAGAGTTATATATCTATTCCCCCAGTACTACTGAAGTTTTTGATATGATATTCTAGCATCCTCCTGGAATACGGGAAGGAATTTGTATCTTCCATTTCACCATTGCTAAGATGTGTTTGGTGACTTTAGTGGATGGAACATGAATATATGTCCATTCCGTATCTAGAGTAGGTTGGTGTGCCTAATACTATCCTCCATTTCCTATTAGTGGATACTAGTATCTCTCATGTATGGGGGCAGAGAGTTGAGTCTGCCCTAGTTTTTTTTCGAAGCATTCCAACGGACTTCTCCAGGTGCTTCCAAACGATAAAGTTGGAAGTATTGATGAATAATTATAAGTGTATATGCCTTCTGGATATTTTCCACCAATAATGGTTGATAGATTTTTTTCAATATTGATAGATGAGACTGCTGATAGAATTTGTGAGTATAAGAAGATGTATGTTACTACTTACCATTTTCCACCACATTTGATTGGCAGGATTCCGTGAATGTAGTCAAGCGATCCTACTGACTGGCTGATGATTTTTAAATGGGTGTATGTTCATGTTCATGGTACTCCTCCAGATTTACCTAGTGGGATTGGTGGGTTTCTACCATATGAGTGTGCTGGCCAGCAGAATTAGGACAAACAGGTGTTTGTTCCCGCTCGTTGATTTCCATCTAGTTTGGTCAACAGACTTCTCCGGAGGGGGAATAGGTAAGAATCTAATACCTGTTGGCTAGAAGTTTTTTCCGGAATTTTTTATTGTGTGCCTGGGTCTGAGGGACCTAGGCCAAAAAACCACAGGCAACACCCCCATCATGTTGGGGGTTCACTGCCGCACAATTCTGCTGGAGGTGATTGTTGGTGGTAGTCCCCAGGAAGGACACCTGCATCTTTGAATTGAGGCCATGATTGTAGAGACCCGAATCTTGACGTACATGGACATTACATTGCTTTTGCGGAATACTTAATACATTACAAAAAGAGACACACAAGGACCATAATAGTTTAGTGTCTTTGGAAACTCGGAATATAAACTTCTAATCATGTTGAAATATCTTCAACAACTCCCATAACAATCTTCCCCTTTTTGTTTACTTACCTAAAACCTTTCTTTATTTCCTGGGGTAACTAAAACATAAAAAGGGTGAGCTCAAATTCTCATTAAAGGAAAACATAGATAACATAAAACAATCCATAAACATTTAGAAGCAAAAAATTGAACATGAAATTTAAACATCAAAATCTTGAGCAAAGACATAAATCATGGAAGTACATAAGGAATATATCATAATAGAACATAAACTGTGATAAAATATAATGGGAATCAAACATGTAATTGTGGAAACCATTCAGCACAAGTTATGATTTCCATAGTAGCCAAGGCATTGCTGGAAAGACCTTCTTAGTGGACAAAGTCCCTTTCTGAATTGAGTTCACTCCTCGTTTCAGTCCTGTAATCACTGAACCGGATAAACTTACCATTCCAGCCATGTATATCTCATTAGATATAAATCTTTACCCAATTAATTGGAGGGGGATATAGTTCCCACCCATCTCATAGTGAAATCATTCTTGCCTGTGCCACAAAATAAACATACATCATTCATAATAACCCAATAAATAAAATGGGTTTTATAAACATCATCCCATCATCACATAATCCATATAAAAGAAATGGACATAATTTCATCATAAGAAAAGTGAAACCATGTAAATCATAGAGACATTATACTTGAAACATACACATATGAAATAATGTCATCTTAGATGAAAAAAATGGTTTTGAGAAAACACTTGAAATGAATTCTTGAGGAAATTATCCTTTCTTCTTCAAAATCAATTTCTTTTAACAAAACTTCATGCAATTTAAAAGAAAGAGATTTTTTTGAAAATAGTCATGAAATCTTTTGTAATATGCTTCATGAAAATACGTCTTTATAAAACCGTAAAAATCCTTTCATGCCGTATAAGTTAAGAAAACATTCTCCTCGTACTTTTGTTGGAAAAGTCAAAAAGTACCTCGCAAAATAAATATTCCATACATACCATGTAGTAAAAGTCAAAAATGGGTAAAAAGGACTTTAAACATACATGAAAACAGTTTTATAAAACATGGACATGGATGATAGAAATAACCCCAGTAAATAGTTACGAATAAGCAATCTCGGATAAAAATGAGATTTGAAAAATTATCCCTTACCTTAGGTCTGATATGCTTCGTACATTTCTGAACCTCCTGTATAATGATTTAAATAATGTCATTAACTTATTAAAGAATCATATTAATTGTTATGATATCATATATGATTCACTTATGACTTTATATTACCCTTTCTTTTGTAAGTTCCATGTTAAAGCAGCATTTTGGGTTAAATCGTTTTATTTATCATAAGTGTTTGGACTTGTTGTTCTTGATATTATTACTTATATCCTGATTTACTTAATTCCATAATGTAAAACATGATTTACATATAATATATATTTCATTATATACATATATATATGATAGATCGATTAAATGAAAAGAAATACACCGTTCATGGAGACGGTAGGCCGTACGTATGCATGAACGTTGTTTTCGTTTCCTTATTGAATTGAATGGAATTAAGTAGATGACATACATATATATACACATAAATCCAGTATCATTATTATGTAATATATTTCATTATTACTTATTATATATACTTTATAATCATTCATGAATTTTTAACATGGCGAATGAATCTCATCGCGTCACGGAGACGGTAGTCCGTACGTATGCACGAGCGATGATATCATTCACATGATTGTGGAATTGTATTGGAGTGTATGTATACTATTTCAGAATCAATATAAATTTACAATAATCATATATAGTTATTATTCACACCATTATACCCATCCAAGTAAGGTGTTGGTGGAAAATAGATTACACCACGGTGTGGAGACGGTATTCCGTACGTACGCACGCGTGGTGATTTCGTTTTCCGTAGGATTGATAGATAGTGAAATAGGGTTGTTTCATACATATAATAACATATCAGTATATGAGTGATACTGATGTTATTACTTCATAATGAAACAACTAAAGAAGAAGAAGTAGAAGAATAAATAAAGTTGAAAGAATCGGTAACGGACATTACCTCTTCTTTGAAGCGCCTCTTTGAGACCTCCTCTTAGGGCACCAAAATTGATCTTTGAAGAAGACCAGGACCTCTAGGATTTTTCTAGGGAAGTGGAGAAGAGAATTGGGCAGGGGTTGGCCGAGCATGAGGGCTCAATGTGGTGTGAGGAAGAGAGGGAGGAGGTGCCCTTTTATAAGGGAGGAGAGGGGCACCTTTGGAATAACGAAAAATATTATTTTATTATAAAGTCATATTCGGTTTTTAATAGCTCAAAATTGAGTTATTTCAAAGCTAAGGTGTGGATGGGTAGAAAGCCTCTCATACAATATAATTTAGACAAGTTTAGGTTTCTATTTTAACCTTATCATTTAGATTTAACTTTAAGTTAAATAATTTTTCTTTTACCGTGTCTTCTTGTTTTCTTACACTATAAGGTTAATAAACCTACTATAACAAGCCAAACGAACCCCAAGTTGTTTATTATTAATATATATAACCTTATCTAAGTCATTTGGATGAACCTTATATTTTTAGGAATAAAAGTACAATTAATAATATAATATTTGTTTTAAAAAATATTTTATGTCAATTTTGACAGTATTTGGTAATTGATTTTTGTGAAAATCATAACAGAAATATTAGTTCGAAAAATGTTAATTAAATCAATAATAACATGTAATATTAACATAGAAAATTATTTTAATTCATATAAAGTCTCAAATTACATTTATTTGGGTATTTATAACATCAATTATGTCAATATTTCATTAATAATATAATTACTGCATCATCATTTTGTCATAAATAAATTAAATTATTTAAAGTCTAAAAATTACAAATAAAATACCATTATGTAGGAAATCGTTTTATATTTCTAATTAATATTTATAATCTAATTTAGCTTTTTTATAAACCTATATTAAAAATGATTTACTTATTAAACATTGAATTTAACTATTTTAACCCTTCTTTAAATAAATTAATAATAAATGTCCCAATCTAATCCAAGTGGGCCTAAATGGTCATATTTTATTTCTAAGGTTGTTTTTGGTCGAATTATACTTATCCAATAGAATTAGGACATGTGTTAGGGTAATAATAATATCATTTTTACCCTTAATTACCTTATTTACTTTTAACCGTGGTAAAAAAGTAAAAAGTTACTATTCATGAAAAATTATTTTCATCTCATTGAACCACATTTTACTTACTGAAATCAACTGTGTCTCTCGGATTTTTGAAATTCCACTCACAGAAGCGGTAAAATTATGTTTTATGTGAATTTGGAAATTCTCCTAGGAGGTGGGTAAAAGACGGTCAAAAGTTCAATAAACTTTTTATATATGTAAAATTATTATAAAATGACTCTAATTAATTACATTGAACATATATAGGTATTATGTGTCAATTTTGACCTAAAATAAATGTAAATAGAATAAATAATTATTTAAATAAAAAGTCGGTTTTTAAATAGTAACCTAGTGTTTTCACTATTCATCAAAAATTGAAAGTTTTTAGAAAAATACCAAAATTTCACCCTAGGCTAATTTCGATATTCCGAAGGCAAAAATGAAGTACATTTTGAAAGATGAAATTTAAAAAATTTCAAAAAGTGTTTATTACTATTCATAATAGCTAGTTTTAATAATATTTTAATAGCATATCGTTGTTTAGTGAAACTCGGTATTGCGTACAACACACGCTATCAGGGAAGGTTGTGATTGCGTGTAATGCAGCCAAGTTAGGGTTGCATTTTGTTCAAGACTCCTTTGTTGTAGCGTACAACACAAGACATCAATAAAATTAAAAAGAATATTTTTCATAAAATCTCGGGGTGTTACATTCTACCCCCCTTAAAATGAATTTCTCCCTCGAAATTCATCGGGGTTATAAATGGTTTGCTACTCGAAAGTTTATTTAATAGAAACCCACATCGTAAAAAGGAATACCAAAACCAATATTTAAAAAATAATGTATGAAACATAATGGTTACCCAAATTAACTAATCACTGGGTTTCCACATAGGAGAACATAGGTGAAAATATGGATATAGAAGAGAAACCTAACCATCATGTTCTGATGGAGAGTGGTAGAGAACATGGCTATGAAAAAGCCAACAATCACAAATCCATAGATTTGTGATGATCTAAGTTACCATCTGATTCATCGGATATAAGGGAACTAGTACAACATTTTTGGTTTTCAATATCATTTCCCTAAAGTTGAAAATTTTGAATTAGAGAAAATACTTGCCTGATTTTGGTACAATCTCACTGTTGTTCGTGGTTTGAATAATTTCCACATCATTTCTTATAGAAATAAAGTTGAATTTGTTATTCATGAAGTGTTAATAAGTCATGTGATAGAATGATGGGTCATTCCATCTGTTTCAAACAAAAGGTTAGCAAAAGTTATCAAATATACATATGTCCATATATGGTGAGTTTAATCATATACGATTCCAAAAATGAACTTATAATTCATATATCATACCGCTTAATAAAATAAAACTAGTTTCTACTAACCAGGTACTTCCTGTAGGATAGTGGTAGGCGATAAATTCCTGTCGCACTTCAGTTGTGGGTTTGATTCCCACAGCCTTGTCTGACGTGATGGGCTATCGCCCGTCCTGCAGGTTGTCCTTTTTTCTAAAACTACATTACTATAACATCCCATCAATAATATGAAAAATGTTTTTATCTAAAATAGTTTGGTCCAAGATCATTATTACTTGAAATGTAACATAACAATCATGTGAATGCCATCATTTATCCCCCAAATATCATAAGATATATCTTGTTGGTCAAATTACAAACATATGAATACCTTAATCATGTATTCTCTTGAAGAATGAATACCCATTGAACCTTAGTGAAAACATGAGTGCTGTAAAAAGTTAACTCTTTCCATATACCAAAACCCCAAAATTCTATATACTCAAACCATGATATAACTATTTCCTTATATGAGTCATGAGCTCATGAAAACTGTCAAACATTTCATTTTGTCCTTATCCCTTCATTATGTGCATATCATATTATTTCCAAAAATATCTCAATCACTTTCCATGGTTAATGGTACCATAAAATTATTGAAAACCACAATAGACCAATACATAAATATTCCAATATTCCACGATACTATATACAACATTATTTTGGAATCCCATTACATAAACACTTAATCATTCCACCACATTGTTGTCATATTCAACATCTCCAATAGTGATCACATCTGACTTCCCTTTGTCCTTTTCCTTAAGTGGTTGCTCATGTCAATCATCACTAACCCTTGGATTAGGGAATTTATTAGCATAATGCCCCATTTCCTTGCACTTGAAGCATTGAAGTGTTGGTGGAGAGTTCTTTGTAGTCTTTTCTCTATTCACATCATTAGCAACCTTTTTCCCATTACTTCGACAATCAACTGCTCGATGACCTTATTTTCCACACTTAAAACATTTTATAGTACCTTTAGGCAATCTCCACCATGCTTCTTTCCACACTTTGAGCATAAAGAAACGTTCATCTTCTTTTCACCATTGTTATGAGATTTCTCCTTGAACTCCATATTTCGTTTCTTGTCAAAACCATGAGATGGATATGTTACACCAACTTCCAGTTCTACCTTGATAGCACAACGCATAATTTCTTTATTGCTAATGAAGTCTCTTATAGCTAATGCCCTTCAAAGATTTGGTTTTAAGCCACTGAAGAATCGATCAACTTTACTTTCAGGTTGGATGATAAAGCCAGATGCATACCTTGCAAGCCTTGTAAAATTCGCTTCGTATATACCAATAGATTCATCATACTTTTGCTTTAGTTCAAGAAACTCTTTCTCCTTATTTGTTCTAAGAATACAAGGGAAGTACTTATTGAAAAATAAGTTCTTGAACTCGTCCCATTCCATGGACTCAATTTCATCTCTTGGCCTCATATTCTTGATAAGATTCCACCATTGATCAGCTTCACCTTCCAAATGATATACTGTGAAGATGACTTTATCATGTTCAGAACATTGAAGAACTGAAAATATCTTTTCAGTGGTACTGATCCATTGTTCAGCAACAAGTGGATTGGAAGACCCACTGAAAGAAGGTGGACGTTGCCTCATGAAGGACTCAATAGAATATTGTTCCCTTCTCTGCTCATTTGGAAGTACAGAATGATTCATAGCTTGTGTAAGTATAGAAATAAGATTTTTCACTCCATCTCCCATAACATTGGTTTGTTCAGGAGGAAAATTATTGCATTGTCCATTACATTGATCAACACGGTTCCTTCGGGTTCCAGCCATTGTCTAAAACCCAAAAAGAATAGTGTGAGAGGCAAAAATCATGCTAGGGAAAACAACATAATAAAGGGGGAGTACCATCAATATCTAACATCTTAGGTTAAATTCTAATATTATTACCATAGTTCTAGGACTATATCCTATACGTATACTTATCCTTAGGGACATCCCTAGACATACCTTAGAAATATCTCTAGAGATCTCACTAACGTTTTTGCATCCTAGTTTCCAAAGGTTGACTAAACCTTTCCTCTGATACCAACTGTAGAGACCCGAAGCTTGACGTACATGGACATTACATTAATTTTGCGTAATACTTAATACATAACAAAAAAAGACACACAAGGACCATAATAGTTTAGTGTCTTTGGAAACTCGGAATATAAACTTCTAATCATGTTGAAATATCTTCAACAACTCCCATAACGATCTTCCACTTTTTGTTTCCTTACCTAAAAACATTCTTTATTTCTTGGGGAAAATAAGACATAAAAAGGGTGAGCTCAAATGCTCAATAAGGGAAAACATAGATAACATAAAACTATCCATAAACATTTGGAAGCAAAAACTTGAACATGAAATTTAAACATCAAAATATTGAGCAAAGACATAAATCGTAGAAGTACGTAAGGAATATATCATAATATAACATCAACCATGATAAAATATAATGGGAATCAAACATGTAATTGTGGAAACCATTCAGCACATGTTATGATTTCCATAGTAGCCAAGGTATTGCTGCCAAGACCATCATAGTGGACAAAATCCCTTTCTGAATAGAGTTCACTCCTCGTTTCAGTCCTGTAATCAGTGAACCTGATTAACTTACCATTCCATCCATGTCTATCTCATGAGATATAAATCTTTACCCAATGAAATTGGAGGGAGATATAGGTCCCACCCATCACATAGTGATATCATTCTTATTTGTGACACAAAATAAATATACATCATTCATCATAACCCAATAAATAAAATGGGTTTCATAAATATCATCCCATCATCACATAATCCATATAAAGGAAATGGAGATCATTTCATCATAAGAAAAGTGAAACCATGTAAATCATAGAGACATTATACTTGAAACATACACATATGAAATAATGTCATCTTAGATGAAAAAAATGTTTTTGATAAAACACTTGAAATGAATTCTTGAGGAAAATATCCTTTTTCTTCAAAATCAATTTTTTTAACAAAACATCATGCAATGTAATAGAAAGAGATTTTGTTGAAAATAGTCATGAAATATTTTAGAATAAGCTTCATGAAAATATGTCTTTATAAAACCGTAAAAATCCTTTCATGCATTATATGTTAAAAAAACATTCTCCTCATACTTTTGTCGGAAAAGTCAAAAAGTACCTCGTAAAAGAAATATTCCATACATACCATGTAGTAAAAGTCAAAAATGGGTAAAAAGGAATTTAAACATACATTAAAACACTTTTATAAAATATTGACATGGATGATAGAAACAACCCCAATAAATACTTACGAATAAGCAATCTCGGATAAAAATGAGATTTGAAAAATTATCCCTTACCTTAGGTCCAATATGCTTCGTACATTTCCAAAACTCCTATATAATGATTTAAATAATTTCATTGACTTGTTATAGAATCATATTCATTGTTATGATATCATATATGGTTCGCTTATGACTTTATATTACCCGTTATTTTGTAAGTTCCATGTTAAAGCATCATTTTGGGTTAAATTGTTTTATTTATAGTAAGTGTTTAGACTTGTTGTTCTTGATATTATTACTTATATCCTGATTTAATTAATTCCAGAATGTAAAAAATTATTTACATATAATATATATTTCAGTATATACATATATATATTTGATAGATCGATTAAATGAAATGAAATACACCGTTCATGGAGACGGTAGGCCGTACGTACGCATGAACGTTGTTTTCGTTTCCTTATTGAATTGAATGAAATTAAGTAGATGACATACATATATATACACATAAATATAGTATCAATATTATTTCATGTATTTCATGATTACTTATTATATATATACTTTATAATCATTCATGAATGGTTAACATGGAGAATGAATCTCATCGCATCGTGGAGATGGTAGTCCGTACGTACGCACGAGCGATGATATAATTCCCATGACCAGGGAGTTGTATTAGAGTGTATGTATACTATTTCAGAATCAATATCAATTTAAAATAATCATATATAGTTATTATTTACACCATTATACCCATCCAAGTAAGGTGGTTGTGGAAAATAGATTACACAACGGCGTGGAGACGGTATTCCGTACGTACGCACGCGCGGTGATTTCGTTTTCCGTAGGATGGATGGATGTTGAAATAGGGTTGTTTCATAATTATAATAACATATCAGTATATGAGTGATACTTATTTTATTACTTCATAATGAAACAACTAAATAAGAATAAGTAGAAGAAGAAATAATGTTGAAAGAATCAATAACAGATATTACCTATTCTTTGAAGCGCCTCTTTGAGACCTCCTCTTAGGGCACCAAAATTGGTCTTTGAAGAGGACCAGGACCTCTAGGATGTTTCTAGGGAAGTTTTGAAGATAATTTGGTAGGGGTTGGCCGAGCTGGAAGGCTCAAAGTTGTGTGAGGAAGAGAGGGAGGAGGTGCCCTTTTATAACGGAGGAGAGGGGCACCTTTGAAATAATTAAAATTATTATTTTATTATAAAGTCATATTAGGTTTTTAATAGATCCAAATTGAGTTATTTCGAAAATAAGTTTGGGATGGGTTGAAATAATCTCATCCAATAGAATTTAGACAAGTTTAGGTTTCTATTTTAGCCTTATCATTTAGATTTAACTTTATGTTAAATAATTTTTCTTTTACCGTGTCTTCTTTGTTTCTTACACTATAAGGTTAATAAACTTACTATAACAAGCCAAACGAACCCCAAGTTGTTTATTATAAATATATATAACAATATCTAAGTCATTTGGCCTAACCTTATATTTTTAGGAATAAAATAACAATTAATAATATAATATTTTTTTAAAAACTATTTTATGTCAATTTTGACACTATTTGGTAATTGATTTTTGTGAAAATAATAACAGAAATAATAGTTCGAAAACTGTAAATTAAATCAATAATAACATGTCCTATTAACATATAAAATTATTTTAATTTATAAAAAATCTCAAATTACATTTATTTGGGTATTTATAACATCAATTATGTCAATATTTCATTAATAATATAATTACTCCATCATCATTGTGTCATAAATAAATAAAATTATTTAAATTCTAAAAATTACAAATAAAATACCATTATGTAGAAAATCTTTTTAGAATTATAATTAATATTTATAGTCGAATTTATATTTTTTATAACCCTATATTAAAAATGATTTACTTATTAAACTTTGATTTTAACTATTTTTACCCTTCTTTAAATAAATTAATAATAAATGTCCTAATCTATTCCATGTGAGCCTAAATGGTAATATTGTATTCCTAAGGTTGTTTTTGGTCGAATTACACTTATCAAATAGAATTAAGAAATGTGTTAGGGTAATAATAATATCATTTTTACCCTTAATTACCTTATTTACTTTTAACCGTGGTAAAAAAAGTAAAAAGTTACTATTCACCAAAAATTATTTTCATCTCATTTAACCACATTTTACTTACTGACATCAACTGTGTCTCTCAGATTTTTGAAATTCCACTCACAGAATCGGAAAAATTATGTTTTATGTGAATTTGGAAATTCTCCTAGGAGGTGGATAAAAGACGGTCAAAAGTTTAATAAAATTTTTATATATCTAAAATTATTATAAAATGACTCTAATGAATTACATTGAACTTATATAGGTATTATGGGTCAATTTTGAACTAAAATAAACTTAAATAGAATAAATAATTATTTAAATAAAAATTCAGTTTTTAAATAGTAACCCAATGTTTTCACTATTCATCAAAAATTGAAAGTTTTCAAAAAAAATACCAAAATTTCACCCTAGGCTAATTTCGATATTCCGAATCCAAAAATGAAGTCCATTTTGAATGATGAAATTTAAAAAATTTCAAAAATTGGTTATTACTATTCATAATGGCTAGTTTTAATAATATTTTAATAGTATATCGTTGTTTAGTGAAACTCAGTATTGCGTACAACACACGCTATCGAGGAAGATCATGATTGCGTGTAATTCAGCCAAGTTAGGGTTGCGTGTTGTGTAAGACTTTTTTGTTGTAGTGTACAACACAAGACATCAATAAAATTAAAAAGAATATTTTTCATAAAATCTCGGGGTGTTACAATGAGTGACCTCTTGATCCACCTCCCTATAGTATTGGAGGGACTAGTTTTTTCATACTGGGGATAAAAACCCAAAACAGTTTAAGATTGTGGTTGGCACCTTCTTCTTCTTGACCTTTGGTCATCGCTGAACGTATGATCGAGGGTTATTATTACCTTGGAGATCCTGACAAGAATCCTACATGGTTGGGATAGTACTATGGTGACAGTATTCCATTACCAGTACATTAGAGACCCAGCGTTAAAGATGTTGAGTTGGTGATGACATACTTCCAGTGGATGAGGATCCATCTTGAGTAGCAGTTAGGGCATTCACGAGTGATAACTTGATGGAAGCCATTTGGAGTGACATAAATTTTGAGAAAACTTAAAACAACAACAAAATCCAATAAAGAAACATCTTTTTGATGGAAACATGTGTGATTTATTCATTTTTTATGGCCTTCCTTTATCAATTGATAGGGCCCTAACTGGTGGGTAACACTATTATCTTGTTTAAGGATTCACATCATGTTCACCATTTTTTTCATAGTTCCATAGAACATGTGTTCTAGTTTTGAATCCCTACTTCCAGGCAATTTCCATTGGATTTATTGGTGGAACTGAAAACATCCAACAATTATTTATCCAAAAGGGACATTCTTTCCAAAGGTAGGCATTCATTGAGTTTGAACTTACAATACTTAAGAACATGCATTGGTCGAGAGGATGGGAGGTCAGACTCATCACAAGATTTTGGGATAAATTATTGTCTACTTCAGGACTCTATTTATATATTTGAGATATTTCCATTAATCCTTATTAATTCACCAAGTATAACATAGCTTTCCCTTGGAATTTAAAATCCATTATTAGTATGTGTAAAATTTAGAATCATTCATATGTATTCGAGGTTCTTAATTAATGGAGACATCTGTATGTATTCGAGGTTCTCCATCAATGGAATCCTCTCATATAATTTTTAGAGATTCATTTAACCATCATTATGATGATACTAGTTTTTAATCCCCTCAATGGGTCACTCTATAATTTATTATCATCTAGGGAGACGAAGGTTTTTTTTGATGTTGGGATCGTACCCATAAATGGGCTACCTACATATCCTTGTGAAATTAATCAGAACCCTCTTAGTTCGGTGCCAAATAATGGGACAAATCATACATTTTAAGGTCATGTGATAAGGACCCAACATTATAGTTTAGTGTCACATGTTAAGAAAATCTTAGCTAAAGGTGCATAGTCAAGGTTTGGTGTGGGAATTATGCCTATGAAACCCAAGGAACATGGAAGGAATATGGGTTTCTAAGTGGAATCAGACCCTGTTGGGAATATGGACCTATAATAATAGGGTTGATTTGATTTGTTAGGTTTTAAACATAAAGAGGCTTCCTACGTATCCCATTTAGATGGGAATCAAATCCCACATAGCTTGATGGGTCTCATAGGAGAGTATAGTTCTTTTAGAGAAATGAGTTTTCGATAACTTCCTAAAAAGGATTCCATGGTGATTTGGGGGAATAATTCTAGGCTTACTCCTATGGAGGATTCCCAGATTAAGGGAATTAGGATTGGATTTCTAAATAGGATATCCAGTGAGCTCGGGCCCTGATGAGGCTTCTTACATATCCCAATTAGGGCAGGAATATGAGTTATCTGAGTTCATTAAAATGATTGTTTGTGAAAATGTTGTAATCATCATGAATCTCTAAACCCATGTGAATCATGATCAGTGTGAGAAACAAGAGTATGTGAATGATTTAACAAACACACCCACACTTTTCCTCCTCCACTGGTGGAAGAGGACATGCCTAAGGCTGCGACAATCGATGAGGGGGAGGCAACTGTGGAAGAGGGAAAGGTGACTGGGGAAGAGGGCAAGGTGAATAGCGTTCCCTCTGTTCCCTTTACATTACAAATGAGTCCAAATGATAGGAATGTGTGAAGGTGAAGGAAGAAGAGAAGATCAATACTGAAACCTCCTACCTGAAAAGTTAGGGGCTTACACCAGGATAGATTCCCTTGTGGATCTCATGAGTGGAGGGAGAATTCACCTTTTCATGCATGAAAAAGAAAGTGTTACCCCCACTTTCCTAATTGGGAACCAGAGGCTCCGCATCTTAGAGACGAAAAGGGGATGAAAGACCCCAATCACTAATCTTCCAGACCAGGAACATCCCAACATTGTTCCTAGAATAAAGTTACATGTGACTGCAGATATAAAAACCAACATAAACTCTATGAATCCGAACCCCATTGCAAATGTTTTTTGGGATAACTATGAATGCATATATACAAACCCAAATAATAGACACCCTCATGTTCCTCTCCCAAAGTTTTGATAATTCAAGAGAATTTGGAGGAGGTTTCAACATAATCCCTTTAAGACCGGGGATCTAATGAATAAGAAGCGTTGTCATGAATGGCTTTGAAGAAGGCTTGATGGCTTGTAGACTGAAGGGTGTAAGTTTATCAAATAAGGTCACCCATATAAGTATAAGTGAACAAGTATAGTCCCAAAAGTATGCTTG
The DNA here is from genome assembly GCA_963277665.1 of Viscum album. Lineage (NCBI taxonomy): Eukaryota > Viridiplantae > Streptophyta > Magnoliopsida > Santalales > Viscaceae > Viscum > Viscum album. The sequence goes on along the minus strand of OY728122.1, from coordinate 1,643,603,068 downwards.
GGTGACCTGATGTTAACTTAAGTGAAAAACAACTTAGATGTTAATACTTGGGAGATATTTGACTCAAGCCTTCAAGAGTATTCACAGGTATTCCCAGAACTGGGGCACTCAGGTTCCTTTGAGAGGAATATGTGGCATGTAAGTGTTTCTAGTTCAGGGAGGTTGGGCACTTTAGGCGCTCAAGTGTTATTGATTTCAAACACTAAAAGGACTTATGTCCTCTGATACTCATTCAATTCCTTATCTCTAGGTGTTAAATAACTACCTTTAATGTGACTAAATACTTGGGCAAGGCACTAGGGATAATAGAGAATCAATTAGGCTTCATAGAAGTTCATCTGTACAAATCAAGGCCCTAACGGTCAATTTATAGGAAAATAAGTGACCTTGGGAGAAATGATGGTGAGTCACACAAGTGGTTTGCACACCAGAATTGGGTGTGCTAGTACCCTACGCACCGATGGATCCTTGTCTAGACTAAGGCGATCCAATTTCCAAGCCTTTCAAATCTTGATTTCCATCACATGTTTTCTCCTATTTTTTCCAAGGAATTTCCCATTGTCACTTTTCAATGTCTATGATGGAACAAAGTGTCAACAGATTTATTTTGATGAAATTAATTAAAAATATGTTGAAGTTTATTTCAAATGATATAAATATCTCAAGAATGTTTTGATTCAAGGAAATTTTCTAAGAAAGATAAGATAAAACAAAAATGTTTTTTTGAATGATATTTTTACTATTTATTCAATGATTTTTAATGGAATATTTGAAAATCATCAATATTAGACCAATGATGAAATTAATTAGAAATTTGACTATGTTTTGTTTTAATGAATTAAATGTTACAAGGTATTTTTGTAATTATAATTGGATAATTTATTGAGATGAGTTCATTGGTGTAAGGACCCGGATATTTCAAGTAAATTTTTTTCTTAATTTCTTTGGAATTTTACGAGTCTATGGCTTTTGACGGCACCTGATTCTGAGGCCTAGTGTGCCCGGAATCAATTTCCGAAGTTTAGCTTGGGTACATTCAAGGAACGAATGAGCGAGTTTTTCTATCTTTTGAACCGATATTTAGAATCAAAATCCTAGGGCACCGATGAAACCGCAACGCCGGTAATTTCTTAGGAACACCATTTCTGAAGGTGCGTTTGCTGGGGTGGTGATGTTAAAAAAAAGTGAGGAATAAAAATATAATTGTTTTATTTTTATTTCTTTACTGGGCGGTTTAAGTGAAATTTAGTTGTGTCACAACTTAATTTCTCTCTACTTTGTGGTTAACATCCTTGTAAGGGAGTTGGGGTGGGGCCCACATGATCCCCCACCTTTCAATTCTCTAACTCCCCATTAATCACCCTCTCACTTTTAATTTCGTAACTCACCCGCTCCCCCGTTTTAATGTCAAGTCAACTCAAGTAGTTTTTTCTTCCACATTAAATACATGCCAATAAAATGCCTAATTAATTGGGCAGCGCGCGTTAATTAATTTGGTGAATTCATTTTGAATTTCAAATTAAAGTTGACACATATGTGTGTGAATAAAATAACACAAGCTCTTATTTCATTGTGGTGGATTCGTTGTGCTGAATCAAGGAGAGAACTATCGCGGTCTTCAAGAACTTCATCTTCCTCGCAAAGAATGCCGAAGCTTCGACAAAGAATGTTATACCATCTTTGCACCTTCTTCCCGCGTTGAAGAAAGCGATGACGCGCTGTATCCTTCTTCGAGCGAATGCCGACGATGCTTACGAAGCCTCGATCCGCGACGTCGTCTTCCACGACACCGTCTTCCGCGACGTCATTTTCCCATGACGAACCTCATTCGACGACTTCATCGAGGTAGGGGGTTTTCGAATAAAGTGTATATGTGAATTATCCCCTCGGGCATGAGTATTTTAATTTCAGGGTGTTTTAATAATTTACTTTGAATAAATTATGCCCTCGTTAGAGCATGTCTTTTAAAGATTGCCTTTTGAAAAACACCTAACGCGGAGGGATCGGGCCGAACAAACATAGCAAAAAAAGCCTCCATAGTTTGTTTATTGGTGTTCGGATCGATGGGCGATGACGAAGTGGGCCGAAAAGGTGTCTTGAACCATTTGAAGTAATCTAATGGTCCCGAGAGAGCCACAGGCGCAGACGACGGGAAAAAACGGACCACCGGAGCGTGTCCGGTGGTCTGCGGAAGACGCGGCCGGAGGCGGCGGTGCCCGGTGCGCCGCCAGGAGAAACTGCCGCAGCTGAAGCCGCTGCGACAAGCGACTGGATCTCACGGCCGTGCGGGTTCTAGTGGAGGAGGACGCGGCGCCTGCCGTATTCGTGGGGCGCAAGGGGGGGGGGGGAAGCGCGTCCCCCCTGCTCGCCCGCTGGCCGAGCCAGCGCACCCCCTCAGCCGGGACAGGGCAGGTCGCGCGGACCAGGCCAGGAAGCGCCCAGCCGGGCCAGACCTGGACCCGGGTCGGTTTGACCCGATTCGGGCTGACCCAAGGGGGTTGGGCCGGGCCGGGCCGGGCCCAGACCCCCCATTTCAGACTATTTTTAGTCATTTGCCCATATCATGGGCATCAAACCTCCGATCGACACATAGTAAGTTGAGTTGGGATCCTTGGACCGAGACGGTTCTTTCGGTATATTACACTCAAGGTTTCTGAGAACTTTGGGTACGGCCGGGTTGGTTTGAACACGAAACCAACCGGGCCCTCGGAGCGGAAACACTTATAACCTGAGCTCCAGATGTCCGATTGACATGACGTCAACTTTGTTGAATTAATCTTAGTGAGATGGAACTTTCGGCTTACTTAGCTCGAGGTTTGGATGAAGTTGGAGTGCGGTCAGGTTGCTTTTGACTTAAAAACCAACCGGGCCCCCGGAACGAAAAAGCCAATAACTCTCAGACCGGGCGTCCGATTGACGCGCCGTCTGTCGCATTATGTTCCTATTGACATGACAGAACTTTGCAATACATCAACTATGGTCTATGTGACAGTTGATGTATCGACCTCTTGGCTCATGGAGCAGACCCTCACAGAACGAGCGTGTTGTGTGTGGAAACCCTAGAGCTGGCTGAGACTTGTCGACTGCCGATCGATCGACTCAGAGTGTTTTGATAGCCCAGTGGGGAGCGCTTGGTTGTAGCGGAAAACCCACGGAGTAGGAGAACTTGGTTGTAGAGGCAGACCCACGGTACTCAATAGAATGTGTATCTCTGTAGGCTATTAGGGGGAGCGCTTTGTTGTAGCGGCAGACCCATGGTGGGAAGCACTTGGTTGTAGCAATATGCCCAAATTACTCGACAAGTGGAGTACTACAGCAGTCCAAGGTTAGTGGGAAGCTCTTGGTTGTAGCGGCAGACCCACTGTACTTGATAGAGGAGGAGTTCCCCAGCAGCTATGGGTTTGACGGTGAGGACTTTCCTACTGGAATCCTCCATGGGTTCGACGATGATGACAACCGTATTGGAATCCTCAGTGGGTTCGATGGTGAATACTTTCGTACTGGAATCCTCCGTGGGTTCGACGACGATGACAACCGTATTGGAATCCTCTGTGGGTTCGATGGTGAAGACTTTCATACTAGAATCCTCAGTGGGTTCTATGATGATGAAAACCATACGGGAATCCTCCGTGGGTTTGGTGGTGACGACTACTATACTAGTATCCTACGTGGGTCCCAAGTTAGATGAATCAGTGGCTACATCTGATCACCTATATCACCTTAAGAAGAAGTATACCCTTGTGAGATGAGACTTGACTTTCAATCATTATCTTTGATATGATTGACTTGCTTTCCTATGTGGATTGAGTTGTACTATCATGTGTGGACGTGATCGAAATTGGGCTCGGATGTTGGAGCCAAACTGGATTTGATGACTTAGGTATATGTATGGGCATATACCTAAGTAGAGTTGGTTGTTACTTTGTGATTTTATCCTTCCTTTTTAGTTTATCCTTTGTTGATTCTGGGAGATCTTCGGGGGTCTCAGGGTCCCTACTGATTATCGTATACTCACCCCTGCATGGGCTTTGCCTGCACTACGTTGTGTTGGTTGCAGACGATGGACATCACTGATCGAGGTTGAGGCTTGTAGAGGTGGATGGTTCCCGGAAGAGGAACTCATGTCAAGTTGGTGCCCGGAGGTGGATTTTATGACAAGTCCGTACCTAGAGGTGGACCACTGGGCGGGATGTACACGGGGCAGACGACAGGACCCGAGGAGCTGAGGAGGCTATCTGTACACACCCTTCAGGTGGGATTTTCAGTGGACGGCTCGGCGTTGCTGCTTTACTTTTCAGTTGATGTACTTCCTTTCCAGTTGTACTTTACTTTCAGTTTGGGTTTGTATTCTGTCCCACTTACTTTTCCACACTTACTATTGTACGCAGTTTACTTAGTGTTTACTTCTACTGGCTTACTCTGTAGTGTTTGTTTACTTTATAAAGGCAACGCCTTCCCCTTTTTGACGGGATTTATGCCTTTGGTGCTAGTCGCCAGCCCCTGTCCTATGGAAGGCGGGCTTGGGATAGGTACAGCACGAGCCCCGAGGATGGGTCATGACAAATTGGTATCAAAGGGAGGTTCAGTTCAACCGCAGAACTCAAGACTCTGATCTTTCTTCTATGTGAAGCAATAGTGTTAAGGGTATTGAGTGTGGTTATCAGTCCAGGGAGTCCATTGTTGTTGCGGAGGCCAACGTATCCGTACACCAGGACCCTAAATTGCGATTTCCGATATCATGACCTATCCTCAGGGCCCATGCCGTGACTACCCCAAGCCCGCCTTCCATAGGCCAGGGGCTGGCGACTAGCACCAAAGGCATAAATCCCAATAACTGGGAATGCATTGCCTTTATAAAGGTAAAAAAAATACCACAGAGTACAAGGGAAGGTAATACACTAAGTACAAAAGATAGTGTTGAAAAGTAAATGGGCCAGAATACAAACCCAACTAAAAAGTACAGCTACAACTGAACAAAAGTACAACTGAAAAGACAAGCAGCTGGAAGAATAGAAGAACCTCCTGGGTCGTTCACCTCGGATCCTACCTGTAGGGTAGGTACAGATAGCGTAGCTCCGGGATCCTCCACCACGGATCCTACCTGAAGGGTAGGTACATATAGCCTCCACAACACTCTCACCCGTCAACCTCCTCCGAGTATCGTCTCGTCGTGAAGTCCACCTCTGGATACTGACTCGTCGTGAGGTCCACCTCCGGGTACCATCCAGTCCTCGAATACTCGGCCTCTGTCAGCGCTATCTATCGTCTGCATCCAACACAAGAGGTGCGGGCATAGCCCGTGCAGGGGTGAGTATAACGATACTCAGTAGGGACCCCAAGACCCTCATGGTCTCACTAAATCCAACGAGGATAACCACAAAGAAGGATCTCATCAGATAACCCTTACTTAGGTATAAGCCCATACTTATACGTAAGTTATCAAGTAACCCATCTCAATCACGAGGAAACACAAAAGTTATGAAATCAACGGATAACCACTACTTAGGTATATGCCCATACATATACCTAAGTTATCAAGTGACCCATCTCAGTCATGAGGTAAACACAAAGGTCATTGACTGAGCTCAAACCAGTATTTTCATTATCAAAACCGTAAATGCTGAAGAGCTCCATCTCTGACGAGTACAGTGATCCTGTCATGACTCCGAGGTACTTCTCACTAACCTAAGACTACTAAGGTACTCCTCCGGTTGAGTACTGCGGGTCAGCCACCCAAACACAGTAGTGCTTCCCACCGGGGTCTGCCACCCAAACACAGTAGTGCACCCACCCTAATAGCATGTAGAGGTACTCCTCCTGTCGAGTATCGCGGGTCTGCTGCCTACTACTAGGCGCTCCATCCGCTGTGGGTCTGCACCCAAACACAATAGTGCTCCATCCACTGGGCTAGTCGACTCACTCCAAGTTGAGTCGGTCAAGCAGTCGTCAGGTCTCAGCTGGCTACAAGGTCTCCGTACTCCGTACACTCGTCTCCGGGAGGGTCCGCTCCACAAGCTACAGGATGATACTCCATGTATCATAAAATCCCACAAAGAAGTATCTCAAAGGACCGCCTCATCACAGGGGCCTCAAAGCAACAGAAGACGCGTCAATCAGGCGCCCGGTCTGTGAGTTTTTATCCTTTTCGTTCCAGGGGCCCGGTTGGTTTCGTGTAAGAACCAACCCAACCGTATCTCAAATGTACCCCGGACTCTCATAGGGTATACTCATAAGGACCTTTCCTCAACGTGATTACCAAAGATGCTAATGGTTCGTCAAACGGACGTCTGGTGTGAAAGTTATCGACTTTTCCGTTCGAGGGGCCCGATTGTATTTCGGGTACAATCCAACCCGGCAATATTCTAACTGTGTCCAAACCTCATGTGAAGTATACCAAAAGAACCATCTCAATAAGAGAAATCCAACATAGTCGACGTCACATCAATCGGACGTCCGAAGCTCAAGTTATAAGCATTTCCACTCTGAGGGCCCGGTTGGATTCATGTTCGATCCAACCCAGTCGTACTACAAAGGACACCAGTTAACCAAACCGGTCACACCATTGTGATCCATACGGAATAACACACGAGATGGACTGACCATTGGTCCAAAACGGATGGCCGGTGAAAAAGTTGCATTTCACCGCATCATGCGCGAACCGGGCCTCGTGGGGCCCGTGCCTCGACCTCGACTTAAATATCCAAAATTGGTTTTGAAACATCCGTCTTAATTCCAGGGTCGTAACGTCGCACACAGTTTGTCATTCTGACACCGTATGAGAGAGATATATCAGATACAAGATCTCGTAATAATAATGATAATATTATTATTCGGTGTTTCGTGGGCTTGAGCCACGAACCAGAATTTAGTATCCAACATTAGACTTGAATCGACCATCTTAAAGACAGAGTCACATCGCCGTTGACGGCGAGTCAATCAGACGTCACATGCATGAGTTATGGCGATTCAAACATTTAATAATAATATTTAATCTATTATGTATGAGCGTTTCGTGTACCCGATCCAAAAACCAGAAAAGGACATCCAATATTGGACTCATAAATTCTGTCTCAAAGTCAAGGTCGCAGTGCCACTAACGGTTCGTGAAACCGAGGTCGCATGAAGGAGATACCGTCAAAATACGGTTTTCCCAATGAAAATAATAATAACATTATTATATTATTATTATTTTTAATTTAATTTAATTCTTAACATAACACACCCAAAAGCCACGCACCACCCAAACTAGTGCCTCCTCTTTCCTTGACTCCATGCCAATCACGCCCCCAAATCCTTTCTTTTATTTTATATCATCATTAATATATTTTTCATATTTCTCTCTCCAATCTAAATTCCACTCATGATTTCTTCTCCCAAAATTAGCGCCCCAACTTCAGTTTTCTTCTCCTCCAAAATTCACACGGCCCTCACGAACTGGGAACCGCTGCGCCTCCGCCTTGCACACGGCTTGCTTCGGTCGCACCGCCTGCTCGCGCTGCACCAGCCACCATGGTCGCCTGCTCGCCCAACCAAACCGTTTCCTTGGAACGCCAGAACCCTCGTCGCGCCCGCACCACAGGATCCTTCCGCGTGCCATATCTGGTTCGATTTAAATCAAAAACAAAAGAATAAAGTGGTTCCGTGATCCTCGGGTCGAGATCTCCGTGTCCGTATGCCGCGCTCAACAAAGCATTGAGTTTCCAGTGCCCTTAATTATTTTGCGTGCCAAAGAACGCACGTAGAAGGGAATAGAAAAGGCATGGTATATGATCAGATCGATGGCCGTGTTGGTTTGACCATCGTTTTTGAGAATCAAGAACATGGGGAATTGACAAAAAGATATTCTTCATACTTTAATATTTTCAATAAAAACAATAAGAGATTTATTCAACCCATGGTTTTTTCGATCCGCGAATTAATTCATTTAATTCACGTTTTTCATGAAAATTCAATTGGGGTAAGGAATCCAGAAAGATAAATCCTACAAATAAACGCTCAAGCTCGAGGGTATAAAGCAAATAAGTGAGAAATATACAATATTCCCCTACCTCAACAACGATGTCAAAAGTTTTTGTCGTGGTTTTCGGCGTCGGCGTATGTCCAAGGTGAATGGCGTATCACACCGACTGCGGAGAGGATAAGAACGACACGTCAATCACTCCTTGCGGTGACAACGTTCTTCCCCGAGGTCTTGACGTTCTTCGCATTCTCCAACGAAGAAGACGAGTTCTACCTCCTCCAATTCCCCACACAACCAACGAACCCCAAATAAAATAAGACTCTTCTTATTTTATTACCCAACCCATGCATTTCCAAAATTAAAAAGTTGAATTAACTTAATTAATCTTGAGCTTCTCAATATTAAATGAAGTAATGTTGTTATCATTAATGAGAGGGAGGGTCACATAATTAAAGTGGGGGTTTTAGAGATGTTAGGGAATTTGAAGGGATGGGGCTCATGTGGGCCCCACCTCACAAAATCCTATCAAGAGGATTTAGGTTCATGTGGGTTCCACCCAACTCCCACACATGGGGTTAAACCACATTGAAGTGAAATAAAGTCGTACACAACATTATTTCACTTAACACTTATTCCAATTTTTTTTAACAACTCTTCCCGAGAAAACGCAACTCCAGTGAAGGTCTTCTTAAGCAATTACCGACACTGCGGTTTCATCGGTGCCCTCAGATTTCGATTCCGAGCACCGGTTCAAATGTTAGAAAAACCCACTCGCTTGTTCACTGAACGTACCCGGGCTAAACTTCGGAAATTGATTTCGGGCACACCGGGCCTCAGAATCAGGTTCCGTCAGAAACTGTGGACTCGTAAAATTCCAAAGTAAATAGGAAAAAAAATTCCTTGAAATTTTAGGGTCTTTACATTACTACCACCTCAGGTGTTTACATCCCCGTAAAGCTTCAACACACACTAAGGAAAACAAAGTGGTACTGAGCACGCATATGAGCCTTCCTCTCCCATGTGCTCTCCTGGAGGTTCCCGTTCTACCAGGGAGAGCACACTTGAGGAATCGACCATCCACGTAGGACCCACTCCTATCGATCCTCGTTCTCCACTAGAAACATTGTAAATGTCGCCCCTTCATCGACGTCCAACTCCCTGCGGTCGATGGTGTGTGTAGGGTCATGCACGTATCCCCTTTAGACGAGATATGTGGATGACATCGTGCACCCGGTGCAACTGAGGTTGAAAGGTCAAATGGTAAGCCACCTCACCTACCCTGCTGAGGACCTAAAAAGGTCCGATGAACTTTGGATATTACTTGCCGCCTCGGCCACATCTCCATAGACCTCATCGAGGTGAGACCCGTAAGAAAACGTGGTCTCCATCCCGAATTGCAGTGGTCTCCTATCAGCTCTGTGCAGTCTCATCTGCCATGATCCATAGGCGATCATTGCCCACTCCTACATTAGGACACACCCGATTCCGGTCGCTAATGCATCACAGTGAACTATGTAACCAATGCCCACAGGTTGGGCGCACCGGTCAACCTCTACCCCAGCTCCTGAAAGCTCCACTGGAAGTGGTGCCGCAACTATGGAGAATTCTGGGACAAAAGTATGTTTGGCCATCTCCAAAGTGATCGAATGCACCCTCTTATGCATGATTCTGTCCTGTGTTGCCTTGGTTTTCCTTTTCAACGACCAAGGAAAACCCCATCCCAATGTTGTAGATAAACCACAACATTTTTTCCTAATACCGTCATATAGTGTATGAACTGTGGTTGCTCAGTCCATATGCAAACTAACGTCGTAAGGCCTCGACGCTACCACCAAGAGGTTCCAACCAAAACTCTCGCCTCAAGGGTCATATCACACCGTCAGCGTAAGTGTTATTATCAAGTCTCCTTCCAAAGGTATCACCCAACGTGAGGGTCAAGACAACAGATTAACAAGAAACTCTAGGTCTGGGATAAGATTCGTGGAAGGAAGGAATGATTTATATCAACGTCTGTTACTACAGTAGCTAGTAGTGGACACAAACTGTCCCTCAAATCATTCTTTGAGCCATTAGGCCACACTCCTTGACCACATACAACTACTCTCTTCCCCTTCCCTCCAGCTCCCTGAGCCTGGAGGGGAAAACAAAGGCGAGTGGTTGTAACATGTTGAAATGTACACCCCCTCATGCTGCTCTCCTAGCTATTCCTCCACGTCTGCAGCTCTGCAGATTTATCTATCCTTAAAATTTCCTCTTCTTGAAACATTCGCATGCCCAAGTCTCTGAGACTGGCACCAGTTCTCTGTGTTCCAACTTCTAACATTCTCTAGCTGTATTCGTTCAGCCAAAGAACATTCAACCACAAGGTTCTCTCTTGCACCCTAATGTGAGTAGGAATGCATAGAGGAAAAAGTGATGGCTCAGATATCCTTAAACACACCACACTCAGAGGTCTGAGCTCTATATAACTGATCGAATAGTATTTATAGAGTACCCATAATTTTCAGTATGCCTCGATGAATACTTAGCTACCAACACGCCATCCTGCCGAAGCTATATAAGCTCTAGAAAACTCTCAGCCACCTCTTCAAGCCAGTCCTCAGCTGCCTGTGAGTCGGGCTCGCCTCAGAACGTTAGGGTATCCGATGTTGGAACACGTGTAAGGCAGTAATCCTACATGTGTCACCTACCGGTACCACTGGTTGTAACTACTGGCCAATAGGTAGTGATGTATAGATGACACACTATCCGAAGGCACTATATCATGAATCGGTCCATGTACCGAAGCCTCATCACTATGCGGACCATCCTCATGGTCACTCACTGGTAAAAACTAGTAGCCAAGTCTACCATCCACTCTACTGGTGTCTCAGCTAGGCGGAAAACTCTATCAATCGCCTCCAGCCTGTCCTCTACTGTCTGGGAATATGCCTTGCCTCGTAACCTCAGAGGCCTCTACTGCTGGAACTCGTGCAACGAGCTCTATCAGCATGCACCATCTGCTAGTCTGTAAAGTGTCATCTGCTTCCCAATAGGTGGTGGTGCTGCTGGTACACCAATCGAGGGTGCCAATATAGTAAAGAGGGCCCCACATCGGAGCCTCGTCGCTCGGTGGGCCGTCATCATGTACTATCTCAGAACTCCAACTGACTGTCTGCATAGAGACATCCTGAACAGATGAGACACAGTCAACAATTTATACCTGGTGAGATGACCTAGTTTGAGATGACTTTAAAACTTTTGGAAACACGCACGAAATCAGTGTTTTTGTGCACAAAGTTGGAAATCAGTTGTTAGGGTCCTAGTGTATGGATACGTCGGCCGCCCGCACCAACACTGGACTCCCTGAACTGAAAACCACACTCGGTACCCTTAACACTATTGCTTCACAGAAAAGAAATATCATAGTTATAAGTTCTGTGGTAGAACCGACTCCTCTTATACCAATATGTCACAACTCGTCCTCGGGGCCCATACTGTGACAACCCCAAGCCCATCTTTCATAGGCCAGGGGCTGGAGACTAGCACCAAAGGCGTAAATCCCGATAACTGGGAAGGAATTTCCTTTATAAAGGTAAACAAAATACCACAGAGTACAAGCAGATGTAATACACTAAGTAAAAAAGATAGTGCTGAAACGTAAATGGGCCAGAATACAAACCCAACTGAAAAGTAAAACTACAACTGAATGAAAGTACAACAGAAAAGACAAGCAGCTGGAAGAATAGAAGTAGCTCCTGGGTCGTCCACCTTGGATCCTACCTTTAGGGTAGGTACAGATAGCACATCTCCTGGGTTGTCCACCTTGGATCCTACATAATGGGTAGGTACAGATAGCCTCCACAACACTCTAGCCAGTCAACCTCCTCTGAGAATCATCTCTTCATGAAGTCCACCTCCTAATACTGACTCTCCGTGAGATCCACCTCCGGGTACCGTCCAGTCCTCGAACACTCAGCCTCTGTCAGCGCTGTCCGTCGTCTGCATCCAACACAACGAGGTGCGGGCATATCCTGTACAGGGGTGAGTATAACGACACTCCTCAGGGACCCCGAGATCCTCAATGTCTCACTAAATCCAATAAGGATAACCACAAAGAAGGATCTCATCAGATAACCCTTACTTAGGTATAAGCCCATATTTATACCTAAGTTATCATGTAACCCATATCAATCATGAGGAAACACAAAAGTTATGAAATCAATGTATAACCACTACTTAGGTATATGCCCATACATATACCTAAGTTATCAAGTGACCCATCTCAATCATGAGGTAAACACAAAGGTCATTGACTCACCTCAAACCAGGATTTTCATTATCGAAACCGTAACTGCTGAAGTGCTACGTCTCTGACAAGTACAGTGATCCTGTCGTGACTCCGAGGTAATGCTCACTAACCTAAGACTTCTGAGGTACTCCTCCTGTAAAGTACCACGGGTCAGCCACCCAAACACAGTAGTGCTTCCCACCGGGGTCTTCCACCCAAACACAGTAGTGCACCCCCCCTAATAGACTGCAGAGGTACTCCCCCTGTCGAGTACCGCGGGTCTGCTTCCTGCTACCAGGTGCTCCGTCCACTGTGGGTCTGCACCCAAACACAGTATTGCTCCGTCCACTGGGCTAGTCGACTCACTCCAAGTCAAGTCGGTCAAGAAGTCGTCAGGTCTTAGCTGGAAACACGGTCTCCGTACTCCGTACACTCATCTCCGGGAGGGTCCACTCCACGAGCTACAGGTCGATACTCCAAGTATCATAAATTCCCACAAATAAGTATCTCAAAGGACCGCCTCATCATAGGGGTCTCAATAATTATTAGCCTTTTCATCCAAGGGGCCTAGTTGGTTTCGTGTATGAACCAACCCGACTGTATCTCAACTATACCCCGAACTCTCATAGGGTATACACATAGGGACCGTTTCTCAATGTGATCACCAACGCCGCTGAAGGTTCTTCAAACGAACGTCCGGTCTGAAAGTTATCAGCTTTTCCGTTCTAGGGGCCTGGTTGGATTTCGGGTACAATCCAACCCGGCCATATTCCAACTATGTCCAATCGTCATGTGAAGTATATCAAAAGAGCCGCCTCAACAAGAGGAATCCAACATAGTCGATAGCACGTCAATCGGACGTTCAGAGCTCAAGTTATAAGCGTTTCCGCTCTGAGGGCCCGGTTGGATTCATGTTCAATCCAACCAAGTCGTACATCAAATGACACCGGTTAACCAAACCGGTCACACCATTGCGATCCATATAGAATAACACACGAGATGGACTACCCATTGGTCCAAAACGGATAGCCGGTGAAAAAGATGCATTTCACCGCATAATGCGCGAATCGGGCCTCGTGGGGCCCACGCCTAGACCTCGACTTAAATATCCAAAATTGGTTTTGAAACATCCGTCTTAATTCTAGGGTCACAACGTCTCAAACAGTTCGTCATTCCGACACCGTATGAGAGAGATATGTCAGATACAAGATCCCGTAATAATAATAATTATAATATTATTTGGTGCTTAATGGACCCGAGACACGAACCAGAATTTAGTATCCAACATTAGACTTGAATCGACCATCTTAAAGATAGAGTCACTTTGCCGCTGATGGTGAGTCAATCAGACGTCACACGCATGAGTTATGGCGGGTCAAAGATTTAATAATAATATTAAATATATTATGGACGAGCGTTTCAGGTACCCGATCCAAAAACCCGAAAAGGACATCCAATATTGGACTCATAAATTCTGTCTCGAAGTCAGGGTCGCACTGCTACTACCGGTTCGTGAAACCGAGGTCGCACGAAGAAGATACCGTCAAAATACGGTTTTCCCAACAAAAATAATAATACAATTATTATATTATTATTATTTTTAATTTAATTTAATTCTTAACATAACACACCCAAAAGCCACGCAAAACCCAAACTAGCACCTCCTCTTTCCTTGACTCCATGCCAATCACGCCCCCAAATCCTTTCCTTTATTTTATATCATTATTAATATATTTTTCATCTTTCTCTCTCCAATCTAAATTCCACTCATGATTTGTTCTCCCAAAATTAGCGCCCCAACTTTAGGTTTCTTCTCCTCCAAAATTCATGCGGCCCTCACCAACTAGGAACCGCTGCACCTCTGCCTTGCACACAACTTGCTTCGGTCACGCCGCCTACTCGCGCTGCACCAGCCACCACGGTCGCCTGCTCGCCCAACCGAATCGTCGCCTTGGACCACCAGAACCCTCGTCACACCCGCACCACGGGATCATTCCGTGCGCCATACCGGGTTTGTTTTAAATCAGAAATAAGAGAATAAAATTGGTTCCATGATCCTCGGGTCGAGATATCCGCATCTGTATGCCGCGCTCAACGAAGCATTGAGTTTCAAGCGCGCTTAATTATTTGGCGTGCCAAAGAATGCGCATAGAATGGAATAGAAAAGGCATGGTATATGAGCGGATCGATGGCTGTGTTGGTTTTACCATCGTTTTTGAGAATCAAGAACATGGGGAATTGACAAAAATATATTCATCATACTTCGATATTTTCAATAAAAACAATAAGAGATTGATTCAACACATGGTTTTTCGATCCGTGAATTAATTCATTTAATTCGCGTTTGTCATAAAAATTCAATTGGGGTAAGGAATCCACAAAGATAAATCCTACAAATAAACGCTCAATCTAGAGGGTATAAACCACATAAATGAGAAATATACAATATTCCCATACCTCAACAACGATGTCAAGATTCGGTGTCGCAGTTGACGGCATCGGCGTATTCCGAGGTGGATGGCCTCTCACACCAGCTGCAGAGAGGATAAGAACGGAACGTCAATCACTCCTTGCAGTGACGATGTTCTTCATCGAGGTGTTGACATTCTTCGCGTTCTCCAACAAAGAAGATGAGTTCTACATCCTCCAATTCCCCACACAACCAACAAACCCCAAATAAAATAAGACTCTTCTTATTTTATTACCCAACCCATGCATTTCCAAAATTGAAAAGTTGAATTAACATAACTTAATTAATCTTGATCTTGTCAAAATTAAATTAAGTAAAGTTGGCATAATTAATCAGAGGGAGGGTCACATAATTAAAGTGGGGGTTTTAGAGATGTTAGGGAATTTGAATGGATGGGGCTCATGTGGGCCCCACCTCACAAAATCCTATCAAGAGGTTTTAGGTTCAAGTTGGTTCCACCCCACTCCCACACATGGGGTTCAACCACTTGGAAGTGAAATAAAGTCATACACAATATTATTTCACTCAACACTTATTCCAATTTTTTTAACAACTCTTCTCGAGAAAACGCAACTCCAGTGAATGTCTTCTTAAGCAATTACCGACACTGCGGTTTCATCGGTGCCCTCAGATTTCAATTCCGAGCACCGGTTCAAAAGTTAGAAAAACCTGCTTGATCGTTCACTAAACGTACCCAGGATAAAGTTAGGAAATTGATTCCGGACACACCGGGCCACGGAATCAGGTGCCGTTGGAAACTGTGGACTCGTAAAATTTCAAAGTAATTAGGAAAAAAAATTTTCCTTTAAATTTTTGGGACTTTACATCTGACTCAGTGCATGAAAACACCAATTGCATGTGTGTTTCAAAATCTTTCTTTGTGATTACTTTGTGTCAGCTCACCAGGTATACTGTTTTGACCATGGCGTGCCTGTTTATTTTCAGGATGGCCCCACGATGGCATCCAGCTAGGGTTTAGAGCTTTGTGCGAGACGACAACCCAAAGATCAACGAGGCCTCGGTGCGGTGCCCTTTTTCAGCAGAGGCACCAGTGGTACCACTACTCGCCGAGCCACCAGCCCCATCTGCTGAGAGTGCATGTCGACTTAGTGCACTGCATGAGTTTCAGCGTCAGAGACCGCCCAGGTTCCGTGGGGAGACGGACCCTCAGGCAGCCGAGGATGGGATGGAGGCTGTAGTTCAAGTTTTCCGGCTAGTGGGGACACCAGCTGACCTCATGGTGATCCTTGTAGCGAACCTCCTGCATGCGGTAGCAGGAAGATGGTGTAGCTTGATGCTCCAGGTTCCTGACGAGGCATCTCTCATCTGGATGGATTTTGAGAGCCTCTTCTGCTCGGAGTTCATCCCAACCACCCTCCATGTGGTGTGTATTCAAGAGCTACTACAGCTACGTCAGAGCAGCATGACGGTAGCCCAGTACTCGGCGAGATTTACCGATCTCTCACTCTATTCGACGAACATGGTACGGGACCCATTCTTTAGGGCCCGAACCTTCGAGCTGGGGATCAGGCGAGAGATTAGAGCTTCATTTGTTTCTCACAACATCCCGATGCAGACAGGGGTGTTGGAGCGAGCCCTCTTAGTGGAGAGTTTCCTTGCTGAACAGTCTCCAGCAGCAGGACCCACCACTAGCCGGCATACAGCACAGTCTTCTCCAGCGGGCAGTAGACAGATGATGCAGAGGTCCAAGAGGAAGAGACCTACAGGTGATCGACCACATGACACAAGATCGTGTGTGCGAGGCACCCGGGGTGGAGAACAACCTACCAAGAGCGAACAGTGTTAATCCTATGGTGGGGTTGGTCACATGGCTCGTGACTATCCAACCTGCCATACAGATGACCAGCAGATAAACAAAGGACCTCCCAGGAAGAGGCAGAGGTTCGATCGGGGCGGATCGCAAGGAGCAGGAGACCAAGGCAGGGGAGCTGGCCTTGCAGCTAGAGGTGGATGATGCTTCGAGGTGTTGCCACCACCCCCACCAGGAGGTCCACCCCAACCACAGGGAACAGGTGGACATGGGAGAGCTCAACTTTAGGAAGTTGAGGCTTTTGACTATGGAGCTCCCAAAGCTGGAGGACAGGAGCGAAACTAGTTCCAGGAATGGAGGCCTTTTTTGTTGGTTCTTCTAGCTTTATTTTTGTTGATGTTGTGTTTGTTTGTGTCTTTGTACCTTGAGATGCAATAATAGAAGACACATTTCTTGTGGTGTTTACTTTCCTGCCCTCTATTTATGTTGTTACTAAGAGGTTCCGGTTTAAAAACCGTTGACTTGACCCTCACTTTTGAGATTCCTACTAGAGGAGACCAAGTAACCAGACACTGATGCCGACAGTGTGACTCAACCCTTGAAGGTGAGAGTAACGGTTGGATCTCTTGGCAGCAGCGTCGAGGCCTTACGACATCATCCTTGGTATGGATTAGTACCATCCATGTCGGGATTGACTGTATTAGGCAAAGAACGTGGTTCATCCAGGGGATGATACTGGATTTATCTTATCGGAAAAGAAGAAATCTTAGCAGCTCATGCAAGACCAGAGAAGGTCCAAGTCATCCAGGAGTGGATGAGGATAACTCAGAGACAACAAAAGAATTATGTTGATAGGAGGTGGAGACCACTAGAGTTCGAGGATGGCGACCACATTTTCCTACGGGTCTCACCTAGACGTGGATTACAGAGTTTGGCCGGAGTGACAAGATATCTCCGCACTTTATCAGACCCTTATAGGTCCTCAATAGGGTAGGCAAGGTGGTTTACCGCTTGAACATTCCATCTCAGTGTCAAAAGGTGCATGATATCATCCAAGTACCTCAGCTGAGTAGATATGTGCATGATACTTCAGACATCATCGACCATGGGGGGTTGGACATCGATGATGGGGTGAGCTTCACAGAGGTTCTAGTGGAGAATGAGGATCGATTGGAGTGACTCCTACGTGGACGGTCGATTCCTTAGGTGCGCTTTCACTGGCGGCACGGGAACCTCCAGGAGAGAACATGGGAGCGAAAGGCTCAGATGCGTGCTCTGTACCACTTTTGTTTCCCTAGTATGTGTTATAGCTTTACGGGGATGTAAAGCACTAAGGTGGGAGTAATGTAAAGACCCGGAAATTTCAAGGAATATTTTTTCTTAATTTCTTTGGAATTTTACGAGTCTGTGGCTTCTGACGACACCTGATTCTGAGGCCCGGTGTGCCCGGAATCAATTTTTGAAGTTTAGCTTTGGTACGTTCAGTGAACGAATGAGCGGGTATTTTTATCTTTTGAACCGGTGCTTGGAATCGAAATCCGAGGGCACCAATGAAATCGCAGCGCCAATAATTTCTTAGGAACACCTTTTACAAAGGTGCATTTTCTCCGGAAGTCTGATTGACGTGATGTCAAATTTGTTGAATTCCTCTTAGTGAGATGGAACTTTTGGATTACTCCGATTGAGGTTTGGATGCAGTTGGAGTGCGGTCGGGTTGGTATTGACTTAAAAGCCAACTGGGCCCCTGGAACGAAAAAGCCAATAAGTCTCAGACCGGACATCCGATTGACGCGCCATCTGTCACGTTGTGTTCCTATTGACATGAAGGAACATTGCGATACATCAACTCTGGTCTACATGACAATTGATGTATCAACATCTTGGCTCGTGGAGTGGACCCTCTTGAAACGAGCGTGCTATGTACGGAAACCCTAGAGCTGGCTGAGACTTGAAGATTGCTGATCGATCAACTGGGAGTGTTTCGATAGCCCAGTAAGGAGTGCTTGGTTGAAGCAGAAGACCCAGGATGGAGGAGTTCTTGGTTGAAGAAGAAGACCAAGGATGGGGGAGTGCTTGGTTGTAGCGGCAGACCCGCGGTACTCAACAGAAGGAGTACCTCTATAGGATATGAGGGGGAGCGATTGGTTGTAGCAGCAGAACCATGGTGGGAAGCGCATGGTTGTAGTAGCAGACCCCCAATACTCGACAAGTGGAGTACTAAAGCAGTCCAAGGTTAGTGGGAAGCGCTTTGTTGTAGCGGTAGTCCCACTGTACTCAATAGAGGAGGAGTTCCCCAGCAGCTATGGCTTCGATGGTGAAGACTTTCGTACTGGAATCCTCTGTGGGTTTGATGACGATGACAACCGTATTGGAATCCTCCGTGGGTTCGACGATGAAGACTTTCATACTAGAATCCTTCGTGGGTTTGATGACGATGAAAACCGTATTGGAATCCTCCATGGGTTTGACAGTGAAGACTTTCTTACTGGAATCCTCAGTGGGATCGACGACGGTGACAACCGTATGGTAATCCTCCATGGGTTTGGCGGTGACGAATACTATACTAGTATCCTACGTGGGTCCCATCTTAGATGAATCAGTGGCTACATCTAATCACCTCTATCACCTTACAAATATGTATACCTGTGTGAGATGAGTCTTGAATTTCAATCATTATCTTCGATATGATTGACTTGCTTTCATCTGTGGATTGGGTTTTACTATCATGTGTGGACGTGATCAAACATGGGCTCGGATGTTGGAGTCGAACTGGATTTGATGAATAAGGTATATTCATGGGCATATACCTAAGTAGAGTTAGTTGTTACTTACTGATTGTATCCTTCCTTTTTGTATTATCCTTTGTGGATTCTGGGATACCTTCGGGGGTCTCGGGGTCCCTACTGAGTATCGTATACTCACCCCTGCACGGGCTTTGCCCGCACTACGTTGTGTTTGTTGCAGACGACAGACAGCACTGATCGAGGTTGAGGCTTGTAGAGCTGGATGGTTCCTGGAGGAGGAACTCAGGTAGATTCGGTTCCCGAAGGTGGATTTTACGACGAGTCGGTACCTGGAGGTGGACCACTATGCGGGACGTACACGGGGCGAACAGCAGGACCTAAGGAGCTGAGGAAGCTATCTATACCCACCCTTCAGGTGGGATTTCCAGTGGATAGCTCGGCGTTGCTACTTTACTTTTTAGTTTATGTACTTCCTTTCCAGTTGTACTTTACTTTCAGTTTGGGTTTGTATTCTGGCCCACTTACTTTTCCACACTTACTATTGTACTCAGTTTACTTAGTGTTTACTTCTGCTGGCTTACTCTGTGGTGTTTGTTTACTTTATAAAGGCAACGCCTTCCCCTTTTTGACAAGATTTATGCCTTTGGTACTAGTCGCCATCCCCTGGACTATGGAATGTGGGCTTGGGGTAGTTACGACATGGGCCCCGAGGATAGGTCGTGACAATTGGTATGTTCGGAAAATATTTCTTCAAGATGGAGTATATTGGAATTTTAAAATATGTCACACCCAAATTAATATGAAACTAAACCAAATTTATTTTTATTATATAATTTTATTATAGGGGTTGTGAATGTTATTCAAATATTTATATTTTTTTACTTTTTTGAATATTAGAGGAAGTTGAATATCTCAATATTTATAGAACATAATGAAATATCTGTATTCAGATGAGATTGTTTAGAAATAAAAAATGAGTTGGGTACTCCAGTCATTTACTTAGAGAAAACTATTGAGGATTAAAAATAAATATGAAATCATGGATAACAATTACTCATAAAAAATGTGAGAAAAAAAAATAAAAAAGTTATTCTGGGAAGCTAATTATATGGGAGTTTTTTATATTCTAAATATTGGAGAAAAACTCTTGTTTCCTATATATGAAATGAAAATCAAGGATAGAGAAGAGTTGTATATGGATTTCAATGAATATTATAATGAAATGAGGAAACTATAAATCTCTTAGGAAATATGAGAACCAATATATCCTTACAAAGATGATTTACAAGGTGTTAAAGTTAAATAAAGAAGAAGGACCTGACCATCATTATGAGATTTTACCAAGTGTGCAGAATTGTTGAGAAGGAGAGAGAAGAATAGATGAATGAATATCCGAACCTATATTTTTCTTTTCTTGGTGTTGAGACTTCAAGAGTTGAGGAGATTATGGGTATGATAACATCACATTAACTCATATTTAGTTGATAAATATAGGTGATCATAATCAGTTAATATTCAATAAAGCTGAGTTATGATTCGGGAGTGAGTATCATTTACTATTATTTAAGAACCTAATCCATTCGATGAATCTACTAATGAGAAAGGAAATAAAATCTATAGTATATAGAGGTATCGTGTGATGTTTAGTGATCAATATCAAATTAGGATTAAAATTAAACACTTGTGTATATATCATGGTATGATTCATAACTTGTGTGACTCAAGGGATACATGGAAAACATTAGGGGAAGATGTGATTTTTGTTTGAAGATATGTTTGTGGATTTCATATGAGAACATGTAAAATATATAAATGATGTTATAATGTGTACGTGTTTAATTATTTTCCATTTTAATTATTATCTCATTATAGTTGTGAAATATTGATTGGGGAGAATAACAAATTAAGGAAAAAATCATGCCTTCATTTCGAACCATGTAAAAATACCACATGTTATCTTTATTTGGGTAACTTTCATTTTATGTGATATTATTTCATAGTTAAACATAAAATATATCCAACTACTATAATTGAAAATATAGGTTTATAACCAAATGGTTTCAAATATTCAATGAAGATTTTGAAATTGGTAAAAATAAGTCAACAAATGATTCAACCCTATACAGGTGTCTATGAGGATCCTCTGGGGAATATCATAATACATTTTCTCTAACTCACCCACTAGATGAAGGGTTATCCCATGAACTTCCCTATCATGTAAACTCACTATTGAAGGATTAATATCTCTCTTACATACCCAAATATAATCATCAAATATATGACTCTAATAATTTATATTTTGGTGGATTATTTTCTCAAGAATTCGTTTTATTTATATATTTGAAACTTTTTACATTTTATTTTTTTAATTATAGTAATGTGTAGAAATTTTTTTATAAAATATTTAGATAATAAATGATACATTTTCTATCTTTCATTGTAGAAATGGAGATTGTAGATAATGAATATTGTGGGGTCAGACGCAATAGTGATGGGTGACATATATGGGGTGGGTGATGTCTCCAGTTGGAAAACGGTAGGGGAAATAGTGTTAGTGGCATCAATGAAAGACAATAGTAGTGGGACTAGTGGTTTTTGTAGTATGGTAAAGTTTTGTATATAGGATATTGAAGTTTTATATCTAATATACACATGAGGTCCATTGATCTAGGATGCATGGTGGGCCACGTTTTTCAGTTCATGGACCTTCGAGTTAACATCTAGGCCTATGGGCCATGTGTCCTTTAGTCCATGCATAAAGGCTATTTGAGATTTTTTTTCTGCTATCGTTTTTTCCTCTTGGACTTAGAGCAATATATTGGGTCTCTATCTACCCAAGAAAGAAAAATAGTTGTTTTATTTGTTAATTAATAATAATTTTCTTTCTCCCCACCTTTTATAATGAATCTAGGAAACCCAAACATACTAAATACATTAATCCAAAAAAAATCTGAAATTTATGTAGCATCATCCTTTATAGATGGAATGTCCTCAACAAAATTATTAACATTGTACATAGAAATTAATATGTAATGGTATCCTCGCGAATTATGAAATGGTCATATTAAATTCACTCATCATACATTAAAAACATCATATAAAAAGATTGGTTGTAATAATTTTTTTTGGTTATATTCCTTAGGAATAGGAAGGTATTACATATCCTACAAAACATAAATACATCCTTGAAAATGGAAGGCCAAAATAACATATAATAAAGGATTTCACTTTATATACATTGTAGTCAAAATGGATAACATAGATCAAGTATGGATGAATTTCAAAATTGATTGGATTTTAGAAATTGGAATGTGCCTTATAATGATTAGGTCACTTCTTAGGTTCCATAAGTAAGAGTCATCACATTTGTATTTACAATCTTAACAAACTATATTGTTAACCTATTTCTTGAAAAATTATGGAAGTGTCACATTAGCTTCCATATATTTAATAATTTCGAAAAACCATGGACTGAAACTTTCAAAAGAAAGAAATCCATCATTAAGGAATGATTTACTAATAGGTTTATGGATTCAAAAATACTTTCCTAATATATTTTGTATCTTATAAAATTATCTACCACTAATTTCTCACTACACTTACTATAGAATATTATAAAATTAAATTACTAAAAAATTAAATCCATCTTACCATCCTTGGTTTTACATCATGTTTCCTCATCAAATACCAAATAATGGAATGGCCAATGAATACTGTCACATTGGATACTAATAAATAACACCTAAATATATCTAAGGGAATGACAGTTGATATAAACTATTTCTCAGTTGTTTTGAAATTAACTTTTGTAGAATCTTTATTTAATTATATAAAACTTATGACATGATATCACCTTTTAAACCTTTCACAAAACACAAACTGAAGAGAAAAAATTGATTCATTAAATTTCAATTCAAGGAGAATATCCAATCTATGTGGTTGAATAAAGGATTGGATCATCATATTTACTTTTAGATCCTGAAAAGACCCCTTAAATCTTTCATTAATGATAATAAATGATTTTTTAGATAAATATGGATATGTTACGGGAAATATTAATAAATACCATGATAAATATCCCACAAAATTGGGCATGTTCTGGGAATGATCACACATCCTTTATAATCTTTGGATAAGATAGTGATGATATAACATCCACCATGGATATATTAACTTATATTCCATCCCAAGATACCAAATATACTAACAAAATACCTATATCAACCACAAAATGTAACTTTTAAATGTTTAGTAAAAGGTTATTAACAATTAAAACATTTAAGAAAACCACTATATTTTTCAAACAGCTCTCATAAGAGATTTTATAGAGCATGAAATCATTCATAGATTTTTTTTAAAATACACTATAAATATAGAATTTATGATTATTAATAACCATTGAAATATTCCTATATCATTAAAAGTTTCAAAGTGAATTGTATTTCATAAATATAAACCAAAATTATAGGCAAACACAATATTTTAATTATCCTTTGGTGCTGTGTGGTAACATAGAAATCCATCCAAAAAATAATAACCAGACATCTTAGAATGTATCTCAAAGAAATAGTTTTGAAATATAATATAAATGTTATCTTTTCTAGTTATAAGGTTGAATTTAATATAGTATAGACACACTATATATTTATTTACGACTTTAAATAGGTAAAGATTAGCATATTCAATAATTGAAACTATTAAATCACTAATTTTGGGAACTATTTGGACTGAGAAACTCATTGGATTTCAAAAATTGGAAACATTATTCTAACCACCAAAAAATTTGTCACGTAATTTTTCAAGAAATCCAATGAGTAGGATTGAGCTCCCTTTTCACTTCTAATTTGTCTTAGAATCACCATCTAATAAAATAATATAGATAAAAATAGAGTGTCTAATTTTATTTAGGCCATCTATGTTCCATCTAATGGATTTCATATTCTCCTTAGGCTGCTCTAATTTTTATTATTATAGTCCCATGGAAATCCCTTAAGAAATGATATAGTGATGTTTTTCAATATCCTTTAGAAATATTTATTTTGGGTTCTTAGGTAAGAGTTTTAGATCAATTCATGGTGGAAAATTCATACTTTTTAAAGTTATTTATATTGAATTTACAAAAAATAAATATCTCCCAA
Source organism: Viscum album (assembly GCA_963277665.1). NCBI lineage: Eukaryota > Viridiplantae > Streptophyta > Magnoliopsida > Santalales > Viscaceae > Viscum > Viscum album. The sequence continues at coordinate 1,643,578,715 of OY728122.1, read as the reverse complement.
AACTCTCTAAGAATATGATTAATTATTATTTACAGCATAATTAAACAAGTTTTCATCATGATTTGTAAGAATTGCCAGTTAATTAATATATTCAGATTCAAAATAGTAATCAAGATAAAATTTTAAAAAATCATTTCTAGTAATTTCAAATAAAATAGGTGGTGATTTACAAGAACAAATATATTATTTTTTCAATAAAATATTCAATAGGTAAAAAAGATGAAAGATATCAACATTTTCAAGGAAATAAGTAGGGGAAAACATCTCTCCAATGAGGTTAAAATGAAAATTTCTATCTATTAAATATTTATTAGAAGAAAAAATATCATATTTATGAAAAAGATGTTCAAAAGTAGGGAAACCTTCACTTTTAGCAACATTTTATGGTTCTTCACCAGTTATATAGTCTAGGAATAAATTTTTAGTGAAGTAGTCAATCTTATTGACATATTTAGATGAGTTATCCTCTCATAGATACTACATATATTGAAATAATTTTAAGTGAATGATTTTCCTTTCATATTATAGAAAAAAAATTCATAAATAATTATTTTTTATTACCTTTTCATTTTTATAAAAAATTAACCCTAAATTATATGGTGCATGCGTTCTAAAACAATCAACTTCCATTTATAAAACATAAAAATCAGTAGGAAACATCATATAGTTCATTCTTATTAACACTTCCACAATAACACCCATAATTATGGCTATTATAATATTAAAAATTTGAATAAAATTTATATAATTTTTGTGTTATCCCACAAACAATGTAGATTAAACAGATTGAGGCATCACATTCAAAGAAAATTAAAAATCTAACTTAAAATCATGAAAATCAAACTCAAATATAATGAAAATACTTTTGGTCATTCCATGATCTTATAAATTAAAAAATATATTGTGTTATATTATTGAGGATATATTAATCCCAAGAGTTACTTTATCTCATCCTTTTATCTTCCTCTTCTAGGTACACATTTTCTACAAATAATTTTCATAATTTGGAATCTATAGAACTTTATCCCATAATGGTATTTTAACATAAATTTATCAAATGTATTTTAAAATTTCTTTATATATCACATTATTAACTAGTTTCTTCAATATGGGAATAACATTAGTATAAGGCATTGATTTTGTTGTTATTTTGAATCCATATTTTTCAATTTTTTGAAACATAAAGGTACCATTAATGTCCAAATATGTTTATGGTTTCTCTTAAGATTATTATTATATTTTGTAATTTATACTATTTAATAGAAGATTCAATAATTTATATAGGTTCAACAGGTGTTGGTCTCAATTAGAAATATTTAATTTAATGAAGAAAATACATGGAACCCACTTAAGAAATTTTTCATTTAGAAGATACAACACTCAGGTTATTTAATTCAGCTACACTCATAAGTTTCATTATGTAAAAAATTTCTTTACCTTATATATTTATTTAGGGATATTAAAAAACACTCCCACATCATTTAATTTTCAATATACTAATGTTAGATTATATATTAATCATTTATGTTTTGATGGTATTTAATAGTATTTATTGATTCTTTAACACTTTTTATATTATTTAACAATTTCAATAATGTTTGATTCATTATTTTTAGGATTTTGTAATTTCTAAAAATAATATGTATATTGGTGGTTGTATTATTAATATTGATGGAATTTTCTAGTAGGATAAGAATTAGCTTGGTCCTAAAAGTATCAAATAGATTAATAGTTTGATTAATTTTATGAAATCATTATTTATTATTCAGGATATATATTGTTATAATTTTATTGAATATTCTATCCTTGGATATAAAAATGTCTTCACTAAAAGGGTATGGGTTGGGTGTTGGACTAGAAAGGCATAGGTAGAAACGTTAAATGACATGCTAATGGCGAGTCTTGTATTTAAGGGAACTGATCGCTAATGTTGTCCTATGAAGAAAAAGTACCGTAATGAATTGGATGTAAAATTTTTATTTCCTCATAGATTTTCATAGGTTATTCCTTAGATAATTTTATTAACCACACAATAGTGGTAATATCAATTAATTAACTCCAAATATAATAATTTTCAGAACTATAATTAGGCACACATTGTACTTTTTATATAGGTATAATACTAATATTTTTTAGAATTCTGGAATATGTTAGATATGAGATTTTTTGAAATAACTATGATTATCTCAACTAATGAACCACTTATAGAAACATATATCATAATTCTATGACTGATTACTTTTCCCTCAGAAAAATACTTAATAAAAAGTTATTTTATTAATATGATTGTGGAGAAAACTAATGAAAAATATCTTAAACCTATTCCAATATTCATAAAATGTATATTCATGAGTTAGTATAATCCTTTAAATCTCCATTATAATTTAATTTATCCATGAAACTATAAATGTTTTCCAATTTTTTTTCTTTTGGTCATGGAACCTCTTTATTAGATTATATAGGGAGTAGTAAAAGTACCCATTTCTTACTATATTTAAGATGAATATAAAGGACATAATTTTATCATCATTTAATATTTATGGTTTTATATTTACATTTATATATATATATACAAATTCTTATATGAGGTTGTGAGGATCTTCCCATTTATGTTTATATAATTTTTGGAAGTCGGTGTATAATACTTTATTTTAAATAAATATCGTTATCTAACTTAGGGTATTACAAGAAGTTTTTTATTATATTCCAACAATGTAGGTAACTATTTTAATGTTATTTCATCTATATATTTTTGAATAGCACATTAATTATATCTTTTTATCAAATTTACATTTTGACCACCAGTAGTTGAGGTTTTAAGGATATGTCACTAATTTTATAATCTAACCACTTTGATAAGGGGTTTATTTTCATCCTCTTTACTCACTGACCTAACTCTACATAGAAATAAACTTGATATGTCAAGATTAAATTTTAAAATATCTATGTTTTAGTACTTATAAATACATAAGACATTGTGAAACCTTTATTTATAGGTTATTCAACAATAATAGTTATGATTTTTAAGCATAATAGAATTTTTTTAATATTGTTAGTGGATTATGAGGACTCCCAAAAAACAACAAAAATTTGAAACTCAAGATTTTTAATGAATATTTATTTAATGTTTTCATATTTAAAATTTATGAAGTTATAATAATACCTAGGGGTTTCTCACTTAGAAGTCAAGAACTTATCTCAATTTTTTCTATATTTATTTACTTTTTTGAACTTTATGTGGAATTATTTTTGTAATAACAATGAAGGTATCAAAAATAGCATAAACCTATTAAAAAATGAATATAAAATATAGAGAAAATGGTCTCTATGAAATATATCATTCCATTGATATTCATCTTCTTCATTTTTATATTATTATTTTATTTCCTAAAAATTATCAATGTAAATTATATAACCACATTTTTTCACCTAATATTGATTGAATGATAGAAAATGAAACCTCAGTGTGTGTTTAAGCTTCTTTAACAGAAAGATATCGAATAACTTAAAAACTTATAATAAATTGGGTTAAATGAGGATCAACGTGCTCTTTATTATTGAAAATTATTAAGAGTTTTAAATTGTGAAAAAAATAATAGATTACATGAAGAAAGAAGTCAAACATATTTATTCAATAACATAATAAATGAAACCAAAAAATCTGTCAGTTGAAGGAGATAAGATACTAAGTATAATTAGTAGAAAATATTATCCTAGAACAATTAAAATTAGTCTTACTCAAAAATAAACCTTCCAAAATAATAGTTTAAGAAATAATTATATAGTATTATGAGAAGGTATAAAGGAAAATATTGGTAAATAGGTAAATTTTTTGAAGTAAATTTATATGGGGTTGGGAGTGGATATTTATATTTGGAGGGGAGATGTATGTTGAGCTAAAAAAATGATTATAAAATTATGTAATGACTAATGAATAAAATAATATACTTATATATAACAAATATTATTATTTCAAAACCTATTAGATAAACGTTTGATTTTATTACATATTAAATGATGTATTTTCATGATGATGTTATAGTTATATCATTATTACAACATATTTACCAATTTATTTATTTGTTTAATTATATTTTATAGAAAAAACAAAAATTTCATAGAAATATTATTAAATATTTTGATCCACAACATGTAATTTATTTTTAGAAAATAGATTTATTACTATGAGGAAAACAATTATAGAAACATCCATGAATACATTAAAATTCATATTTTTATAGTATAAAACAACTCATAACCTCTACTTTTTATTCAAGGAATAATATTATTTATTTGTATCATTTATTTAAAATATAATATTTTCAACCAAAATTGTTTATGAATTAATCATATTTTTTATTTTAAAATATATTATTTTTTATATCATATATTGGATATTTATTTATTGGGGTATAATAGATGTAACAAACTCACAAAACCACATGATGGTACGTTTGGTCTTAGGCCCCCAATGGATATCCCACACTACGATACCATGTAAAATTCGATGGCCTAAGTTCCCTATGTATACTTTATATCAAAATTTATTATTTATCTAAAATTTATCCACTTATGAACATTACTAAAAATACACTCTTTAATAATTTTTACATGATGATTACAAAACTTTAGTCAATTTTATGAAAATAAATATACAAATTAGGTGAATTCAATATTCATGTAGAATATAAACTAATAAGGTTATATTAAAAAAAATGATAAAACACTTTAAAAAAATAATTTCATTATTTTTTTAGAAAAATTGAAACATTATATTTATTACATTACAATTTTATTTATAATATTTTTTATACATATATAATTAATTTAACTAAATTATTTATTTTACTATTCAAACTATTAGGTTAATATTCTATCTTCTAGGCTTCTTTTTTAATGACTATATTTCCAATAGTCATATTTCCCTTCATTACCTTATATAAAAACTTTAAATCTATGACATTTAATTCTATTAGTTTATCTAAAGTTTTTATATATTACAATAATAAAATTCACGAATTATCGAAATCATTTTATTTTAGTTACAAAATACTTAAAAAATCCATACATTATTCTATTCATTTTTATGTACCCCTTAACTAAAATGATCTTGTAGTATGACCCACATATTGGGTAAAAAAAGAATCAAGGGTATTTTGGACTAATCTTGTCTATATTAAGTCATAACCTAATGAGGTAAGGAACAAATTATTATATAATATTTCATTATTAAATATTTAATGAATAAAAAATATACCATTTAGAAGACTCTTATAATTTCATGTATTATAAACCTTTATATTTGTGGTGGTATTTTAAAAGTGATCATTAAATTATTCAAAAATAACTTTCCTATAAATACATAATGAAATGATCTATTTTAAGACTAAAATGAATTATTAACATTTATTATAGAATTAAATATTCATAATTATATTTTATTATACATTAATAGTTTAATAGAAACAAAAAAAGTTGAGACTTCACTATAGCATATAACATGAGAAATGATTTTCCCATTTTTATGGTTGTGTTATGATTTAGGGTATATTCAAAAATTTATTCTTTCTCAATTTGGAGATGTATATTGCTTATGGCCTCCATTACTTATTTATAAATATGGTACCACATAAATAGATTATTTTCTTCTTATAGTATGTCCTAGTGTGTCCTAATTATCCATAAAATTTTATCTATAACATTGTAATTGTCTTATTTTATCTTCTTTTATATTTGAAATAAAAAATTCTAGTTATTTAAGAAAACATCATAATTTATGATTGAGTGTTCCCTTCCACCACTTACTTTTAATTCATTTTAAACTCAATTAAATTCAAACCTTCTATTTTTCTATTAGATACTTCAATATCATGTCTATTCTAACTTTTTTCCATTAGAACTGGCCTCCAATTTATTTTAACTAAATTTTAGTATGAGATTGAATATTTCTTGATATTCGGGGAGATGATAAATAATGAACTCAAATTTACTTCAATTATTAATAAAATAACTACTCTTTCAAAATGAAAAATATATTATGTTTTATAATAAATGAATTGAGAAAGACAATTTACTTTTAAAGGAACATTAAATGTAGAGAAATAATATTGATTTTAACAAATTGGGATAGTATTTGAAGATAAAAAATAAATAACATCATTCACACAAGGGAAAAATTCATTGGATCAAGTTCTCCCATTAAGATAACTAATGTAATAAAAATGATAAAATAAAAATGTGTTTGGAATATGATATAAATTATCAAGGTAGGTGTAGAAACGTTTTAAGAGAGGTATCATATACCAAAATATAATAATGATGGAGTATATATATAGTGTGTAATATAGGATCTGTACCATAAATGACTATTACATAACTATTGAAATGAGACCATTATATGATAGTGGGGTGTAATAAATGCTGATAATTATGACCATTTATCATTATTTTACCATCAAAAATAGTTTATATATAGGGTAATGGTGAGAGATAGTAGATATTTATTAATGAAATTATGGACACAACTAGTAGGATAGTGACTTATGAATCACATTTTTTAGAGCTTGGGAGGGAAGTAACATCACTAGGGTTCACACTTTACCAAGCCCAGATAGAGCTTTAACAGGTGATGATCTGGTGGAATTTACTATAGGATAAGTTTAAGTTAGTTGAAATCCCCACTAGATCAATGTTATTCGAACCACCACATGAAAGTATCACAATCACAAAACTTATACATATGGAATATTCTTGTCTAATATGGGGTTATGTATCTAGACATTAAGTAATATTAAGTTGGAAATTCTTTTAAAAATGAAATTATTATTATAATGATCTTTCATTTTAATCCTATGAATCATCCTTATAATAAATATAAAATTCACTTGATTATAGTAATAATATGATGAAATTTACTTTTGATATAATGAAACTATCATTTTAGTTTTAGAAATTAAATAATTTTAATATTAAAAAACAATTTATGACAAATTAAGATTATTAAAATAAAGCTTTATTTAAAAAAAGGTTGTAAAAATTAATATTTATTCTTTTATAAATAAAATATAATTTTTTACTATCACATGATGTTTTTCTAAGGGTTATGAATTCAATTATGTAATAGAATTGGCATTTTTGCAAAAATTTGTTTTTTATTTTTAAAATTTAAAAATATTTATTTATAAAATTATTTTAGATAAAATGAATTTTATTTTCGAAATCATCATGTTGAAATTAAAAAAAATTTAATTCTTTTATAATTTTCTGATATAGTTAATTTTATAGTAAAAAAGTAAAACACTGTATTAATATACATTAACTTTTATGACATTGTATTGAATTAGAAGTGATTTATTAAATATTGTAAAGTCTTGATTCAACAATAATGTGACTTCTCATTAAGATAATATATCTTAATATAATAATATTAATTTTAAAAATCCATAATTAATTTAGGAAGACCTAGTATATATTTTATGTTTTTTAAAATAATTCTTTATGAATAATAATACTATCTAAATAAAAAAAATATATATATTAAAGGGATTATGGATAATATTCTATTAAAATACTAAAAACCACACTCATTTTTAAATTTTATCCACTAAAAACATTCTATTAATATTGGTTTTACATTTTTATAACTTATATTCCAAAACCTATGTTTAGAAATTAATAACAAATTCCCAATAATTTGTTAAAGATACATAAAAATAATCCCATTAATCTCCAATGTTAATCCTTTTAATATGAATTAAATCTCATTTAATATTTCTATATTCTTTCCATAGAGTTTCTATGGTTTTAGGATGACCTTCTCCAGCTTTGGGAAACCACTTTTCAATTAAGGTATCATGTTCTTCTTCCTTTTCATTAAATTATTTCCTTTATAGATATACTTCTAATATAAAATTTACTACATTTTCATACTCAAAAAAACCATTTCAGTATTTTCCAAATGTTGTTCTATCTATGATAGTATTCCATTACCTCTCATCAACCCTATTCCACATACCCTTTTGTATACTCGTTATGCTTACAAAATCATTCTTTTATTTTCTATTTCACCCCTTTCATTGTGAACACCCAATCCTATTTTAATTAAATGGTTTTCATATAAATGAAATTTTACTTAATTAATTGTGTATTTAAATGTATGAAAGTAATATTCTCTCATCACGGGTTTAAAATGTTGAAAGGGTCGTTCCATTAAGCTCTTATGAACTCAATGATTTTTATATAAAACACGTTCTCATTATCTTTGAGTTATTGATGAAATGATTTATTATGATATTTGATATATGAAGCACATATAAATTTATACATATGTATGTTGATACATTATATAACTATAATGTATTGGGTAATGTCTTCATCTCAGGAGATAATATGTATGGTGCATGGGATGTTAGCCTAGAACACTATGTTATGATGTAATAGTAGTGAGCATTGACTTATGCTTATGTTTTATTTCTTTATATTATTTCAAAATTCCATAATTCTATTATAATATAATATTATATTTCTTATTCCATTATTAAATGTAAATATTTTTTTTATGTTACAATTATAATCCTTTTGTCTCATATGTTTCATGCTTACTCTGATTTTTCCCTTACTAGGATTTTGGTAACACCATTTTTATTCAGGAATTCCCTTGAATATCATATATATAATTAGAATATAAATGGGTTATAGGTGAAAGTTATTTATTTTAAATAAATATGATTTTTCTTATTTTAATTTTTTTATTTAATCATATCATCTTCCAAATTCACTTGAAATATATATCTATAGTTTATGTATAATATAAATTTATATTAGAAATCTAGTAATAAATTCTATAATGAGATATGGGTTATTATATGATAAGTCATATTGATCCCTTATAAAGTTAACTGCCAAAGGGGGACCTATGATATGTTCTAAATTGAGACATTATTAATATAATATTTTTCAGTACAAAAAGTTTTGGAGAACTCATAGAAACAAAATTCTATCCAAGGGTGTGGTGTTTAAATAACCATAAAATCGGAGGCCTTCTATGACTTGTTTTATGAGACAATCCACTCATGAGTATTGAATGTTTTTTAATTTTTCATTCACTGGGAACATACTCAAAGATGATTGGGAGGCCATGTGTATTTTAGTATGGATATAATGGGATGAAGGATTATTTGAGTTAGAGGGTATCATATTGTGAAGGAGGATACTATTCCATAATGATATGAGTTAATAAAGGAGATTTAATCTAATACAAGTATTCATGTTACACAAAATTGTTATTGTTTTGTGATGGAATAATAAAAAATTATTAGTTTAGTCCTATTTATAAACATTTCACTTTAGTATTTAAATTTTGTTTCATGTGTGTATTCTTATGTATTTATAGAGAATATATTGTGCCATGATGTAGAGAAAAAAAATTGGTGCACCACTATGTGAGAAGATTAATGGTATCAAATTGAATCTTCAACCATTTCACTATAAATGAGGTGTTCATTAAATGATTTAAAGGGAATTAGAATATTTTTAATCACTAAATATGAGGAGATAATGGTATCACATTGTATTTCATATGGTCACATTGAAATTTTAGTGAATTTTACTTATCTGATTAAAGATTTGGATTGATATATATTCCATATTTTTTTGATGTACTCTTCAAGAAAAAATATTTAGTTTGATACCATGATTCATATAAAATCTATAAATACTTGAAGACTCATATGGAGAAGCTATGCCAAAAAGAGTGATATAAAAATTGAGCTAACTAACCTTCCATTCTAGAGATCATTCCTAATATAGTTTCTCTAAGACTGAGGAAAAGAACATTTGTGCATTTGTGATCCAAATTCATTAGGATATTGAGGGTGGGAAGTGTATATCAATTGAATTTCATATTATTTTATTTCGTTATTAGAGTTTAATTTCAAGACCATATATTTTCCCATTCATTTTTTAATTATAATAAGATGAGGATATGTATAACATGATCATAAAAGTAATTCACCATGGATTAGCCACTCAATAAAATGAGTGAGTGAGAATTTTTATCCCTTGGGATTTTTTTTCTTTTTATGAGTCCACCTGTCATCGTCACATCATTTTATTCATGATCAACAGACTCAAATCGGTAATTTGGAAATTATTGTAAAAGTTTGAGTTTTGAAAATAGTTGATTGACCCCCTTTTTGTGGTGTTCTAATCTCATATGGTTAATTAACATGGTAAGAAATAAAGTTGATATTGTTCAAATGTATATTCATGAAATAAATTCTTATATTTCTTATTACATTGAATCGATGAATTTACATTTGATGTATGTTTATTTTTATTCCTAAATCAATTTTTTATCAAAGGGATCGATGGAAAACATGTGGGCTGTTAATAAAAATGGTGGTACCATGTTTTATATAAATGGATTGAATAAATGTAAGGATATGATGATTACATATCTTTTATAACCTAAATTTTAGGCTCTTGATATCACTGATAATAGAGTAAATATTCCAAAAGTTAAAAAAATAAAATTATCTTAAAAAGAAGAATATATAATATAATGGGATAACATAAAATTCATTACACTAATAATTATTTAGGAAGGATTTTGCATGAGTTTTGTGTAAAAAAACAATTAATGGAATTTAGTGGAAACTCTTTTTTAATTACAGGGGGAAAAATGGTTAAGGGGACATGGTTAAAAATATTTCTCGATCAATTTGGGTATATTAGAATGAGATAAGATGAATTATGGAATGTGTTATTTATTTAAGTTAAAACAATTATAATATTTATTCAAATATATGGATAAATATAACAGGATTCCATGGTGGTTAATAATTTTTTACATATTATCATAGATAAGTTTGACCAAATATTTTTTCTATTGAGGATCAATGCATGGATGAGTGAACAATTTGTAAACAGAATAATTTATTGATTACTAATGGGATGAGAAGAGAGAAATAATTACAATGATAAAGAAACTTTAATAAGGAGAAAACATTTAATGTTTCAAATATTCTAATATTTCTTGATCTTATGAAGACTTATAATAATGATTTTGAAAATATAGATGCTTCCACAGGTTATGATGTGTTCATTTCATTATTTTTAAAAGTCATACAATGAGATAATGGTAAATAAAAGTGTAAATTTACCTTTTATTATTTTAATTTTATAAATATTATAAACTTTTTAGATAGATTATCAAAGGTGAATAATTAAGAGGATAATTATTATCAATATAAAACATCATAAAAAAGAACCAAAGTGTTTTGTGTATGTAATGGAGGAAAGAATTTTAAAGAACAAAATAAAGTTCAATAAACCGAATATGAATAACTTTATCTCAAAAAATGATTTTATATCATATTATGGGGAAATAAAATAAGAACACGAGGTGTCAAAAGATGGAGGAAATGATGTTCCCTAGGAATGGGTTGAACGACTTAGAGTAGCTGGGGGGATCGAATCAATGGTGTTTTCCTAGATAATTTATTTCTCTTAAAATTAACTACTATGATAGTCTTGGAACCAATCCATTAAAATTATTAATCTCTACCTCTCCATTAATAACTAAAATTAAATAAAACAAGGAATAAAAATATTTTACAACATTCAGTCCCAAGGTGGGTACCTACTCTAAAATATATTTAGAGTGAGTCTATGTCATAAACATTACACTAGTGTATAGAAGTGGGTATTTTTTGGGTTATGAAGGCACCATACTATAATCAATGCCAGTATAAGTTAATTTTACTCTAGATGATATCGTAGTCTATTTTCAAAATCTACTTCTATAGGTCAATCTATTATCTCTAAATAGTTAAAAATAATGTTTATATTGGGTCACTTCAATTCATCAATGACAACCAATTAACGAAATAATTTCGAATTATTTTACTTTATACATCCTCATTATAAAAGTTTTTCTTCCTCTAGATCCTTCAAATGATCATAAAAGAGTAATACTACATCATATATAACATAAATTATCTACATATCAATCTCAAATCCTTAATTACTCTAGATATATAAGTTTTCTTCTAATTTTTTTATTATTTTAAATTTAGTCTATACTTTTGAGCTTCTTAGTCTCTGTTAGTTTTTTGTATTAAAATCTTCAATTCTCTCACTAATATTCTCCCTTGGATTTAGAATTTCTCAATATCCCATAATTAATGTAATTGAAAATAATCTAGCATAAATTCTTGAGATTTCCTACAACCAAATTATTCAATGAAATCCTATGCATATTTTATATTTCATCCTTTCACTTGGGAGTAATCCCATGATCACTAAATATAAAATTAAATTTTGAGAATATTAGGGTGAATAATTTCATTTATATAATCTATGATAATTTTATCAAAATAAATATCCTAATCTAGTATTGTGGTGTCAAGAAACTTTATATTTAATAACGGCTATCCAGAAGACCAAAATGTAGAGTTTGTTTGATATACCATAGAATTATTTTAGATAATAGCATGTGATACGTATTAGTATTAATTTTATATCTTAAAAATTGTGTTACTGTATATTCCATATCTAACATTGAATCTATTAGATAAAAAATTCTCCCAATGATTTAACTGAAGTATTTATGATTCACTATATTTCAAGCATCATATTTTCTCATCTTATTTTCAACTTCTATATGTGTTGAATTTTTATTAGAAAATAACATTTAAAATTTATCCAACAATTCTATAGATCAATTATTTTTTGATAAGAAGATATATTTTTTTTCTGAATAATCCATAATACTATAAAATATTCGTTTTCACCTATCATGATATTACCAAAATAAATCTTCATATTCTGATAAAAATCCTTATAGAGATAAAACCTGTCATTTGAAAAACATTTTCATCTATATAAAATATGAATATTTGAGTACATATGGCCATTTATTTTACCTAAATGTTCATTTTTTAAATATTCAACAATAAATTTTAACTTCTTAAAGAAAATATTCAGCTTGGAGTGCCTAGATTTAGGTTCTAGTTTAAACCATAATAATATTTATTTAGTTTATATAAAATTATTCTATTACTATAATTTATAGATCAATCATGTTTCTCAATATAAACTATTTTTTTTCTATATCTCAAATTAGAAATGTAGATGTCAGATCCCTCAGATATACTTTGTATCTTCTATGTAATTTTTCTATCACAAAAACCATGATTAATTTCAATGAAACAACTTTTGTAAATGTATATTCAAAATCTATCCCTCCCATTTGAGAATACACTTTGAAGACCAATGTTTATTGGTTTCACGAGAACTCACCTTTTTCATTTAATATTTCTTTGAATAATCACTTGGTACCAATAGTTTTCTTCCCTTCAGGTCTTGGAACAAGTTCCCCCGTGGTATTATTCTTAGTATGTCCCTGTTAATCATTAATGGACTTGATCCAATTCTCACGCTCTACATATCAAATATGTTTTTATAAATAAATATGTGAGGAGAGTTTATTTTGATTTTAAACCCCTAATCACATTCTTATTTTAATTAGAGATTCTTGATTTCTAATGATATTTAATCAATCGACATGCTTCTTTAATACCAGATAATTTTATTTCTCAACTATAGTTGCCTCAGCTTCATCAATGGTTTGGTAAGAATCAATATTAATAGAATGCGATACATGTTTTATGATGTTTCCACTGGGTTGTACATTCATTTTAGAATATTTATTCTTGGAATGGTCAAGACCCCAAATTCCATAAATTGCATCTTTTCCAAAGACAAATTCCCTTCACCGCTATGGTTGATGATGTTGAATCCTTGATCAGAATTAGATGATGGGAGGTCTTATCCTCTTTACATGGAATCCTCCTTGGAGTTCATTTCCTAGTTTGGGTATCTCTTATAGATCTATTAAATTTTGGGGAATCCTATTCATAGATCCATCATCTTGTGGAATATAGGTAATTATACTACTTTATAAGGTAATAGAGTATCTACCTACAGATAGATATGATGATGATGTTGGGTATCTATAAATGTAATTGTCTTTTTATGTTGTGAGAGAATTTTTTACTCATGGAATAATAAACATTTGGTACAAAACCAAGGACATTACTTGATTTTCATGAGGAAACATTTGATTAGTGTGTAATAAATCTATGTATCATCTCCTTAGTAATATCATGATCATCACTCAAGGTGGGCCACATTTGTCATGTAAGGTATCTGGAACTTCTCATGAAAGGAATATTACTCTTATCACACAAGGCTTCCTAGGATAGTTACCTATGCTATCCTCTTCTCATAACACATGGTAAGAATGATGGGATTTTTATGAAAGTAAATGGGGAAGAGATATTATTCTCATCAGATTAACTTCTTATGCTTATCAAAAAAGGTATCTCATGCTCATCACATGACACATAATCTTTTTATCTTGACTTATGTTCAGGGATAATATATCATATGATCATCAAATATGATTCATTTTCTCAACACATAGGGAATATAATACTCATCCCATGATATTGAATTGTAATATCATCACCTAAGTAGATAGATAAAATATATTTTCCCATTATATTGTCATATTAAGCTTATCACCTAAGGAACCAAGGCTTTTCCACTTGGACTAGGACTTCTGATGTATCAGGAGGGGTCATAGGTTTAAAGATGATTGAGGGTACTCACATATTTAATGTCAATTTGGGTGAAAAATAACATAAAAAATCATCATTTATTGGTATCATAATAGTTTTAAAGAAATATAATGACGCAAAAATATTTATATTCCAATGAAAGGACTCTTCCAATATACACTCGTCACTTATAAACATGCTGTAGTTTTAGGGTCCGAACAGAAGGTGAATAATCCATGCATGATGAACATATATGGGAATGAAAATGTTATAATTCAATGGGGATGAATCCACATAATCTCATCACATATGGGTAGGCTATGGGTTCAGGGCATGATAAGAAGAAAATTGACCTATGTAAAATCGTAACGTATGGATAGAAACTTATTTCATGTTATGTGGGTGATTCCATTAAATTTAAATTCCTACATAGACTTGTAATGTTCACTAATATCATGTAAAATGATAATTATTTAGATTCCTCTCCTCATTAGGTGGGGATGAAATGGTAATGTGATTATTGTTTTGAATATGTTATGGTCATCATAGGATCAAAACTTGAGAAATCCCATTGTGCAGGGGAAATGTGGTGATCAATGAGTTTGGATTGAACCTCAACGATATTTCCTACATATCCTACATTAGAGAAGGAATACAAAACAATATAGTTTGAGTGCATAGTTTATGGTTGTGTGATGGATTCTTTCCATGAAGTTTAATGCCTTGCGATAAGGTATCTTGTTTCACAAAAGGGAGGAAAATAAGGGATGAGGTGGATCCTACACATTGGATCTTTGTAAAGGTTAGGGAAACTATCTCATGATTGTTATATAAGGTATCCCATGATCATCAAATGGTTAATCCTGTACACATCACACATGGAATCCCATGCTCAACATTTCAGTTAAGGATACGACAAGAAATCTAGTGATTAAGATGCTATTATATGATTTGACATTAAAATACTAGGACATTTTTACCCTGAAGGTCACAAAAGATAAGTATGTTGTCAGGGATATAATATGGGATGCCCAAATTCTAATAGGGTGAAAAAAGGTTTTTTGTGGGACTAAAAAAGTGGAGTACCTTAATGTTAGTGATCATATCATTCTTTTGAAATGAGGTGTCTCATGTTTATCACATTAGGAATCCCGTGATCATGATAGAGGCGATGCTACATATTAATGTATTATGATATGGTTTTTATTGTATTGTTTGACATTTAACTTCATGGATATTTTGATCAAAAAGGGTTAGATGAAATGACATGTTATGGGGAATACACATTAGGCCACCTTAATTCTAATAGAGGGTAATAGAGAAAGTGTGCACAGATTAGTATAGTATATTTCCCAATGTGGAGGAGATCATCTCCTACTACTCAAATGAGGAAACCCATTCCTTTTTCACAATTCATCATGAGATAATCATAGAAGGAGTCCTATGTTTTTCACATAGGTTTTGGTTTTAGTTTAATGACATTCACTAAGGTTATGTTAATGTAATTTAATTATATGTGAATAAGAAATTGTGCTATTCTATTTTAGGCCTTGAAGATCGAAAATTTTCATCGAGGCATATAAGTTAAGCAACCCATTCCTAGTTAGTCTAAGAGGAAATATAAATATAGTATTCCAGTATACGTTAAATTCAGGGAATTATGGGTGTTTTACCTAGATGATTCTATGGTCAAGGATTATATATCTACTGTGGAGATTCTTCTGGATGAAAAATGGTGTGGAAACTTCAAATTTCAGGTAGTACGCTGGGTTTAAAACAAGTTAGTTTCTATTCATAGGATAAAAATTCAACGAGACTTCCCAACCATTACATTGTGCATAAGGATTGTGTATAAGGATCTATAAAACCATTTTTTCAAAGGAATATTTCATGAATGATCTTGATTCAAATATATATGGGTCCCACAAGAAGTCTACTTACATGGAACTAGGTTTGGATGAAGGAGGAATCTTATTGGGGTCCCCAAGACCATGTTAAATAACTTTGGGGTTGTAAGAAACCCTATTTTTGGGTGAATCATGAGATCAAGGACAAGGATAATTCATGGATTTTTAATGTATTTTAGTGCATAATCTTTGGTGTTTAATGGATATTAGAGTTTTGTGTGGGATTGAGATCTTACAAAAACCCATGTATTAATTGATTAAAATTTTTTGATGTGTTCTCAAAGTTAGTATGATTTAGGACCTATGTGAGCTATTTTATGTATGTTTCTCTTGTATAAGATCCCAAGAGAGCGTTCAGTTTAATGAATTCATGAAACAAAGAGTTGAGTGAGATAAGTGTTTACCTCATTTAAATCTAAAGATTCCTAATGAAAATGGTGAGGTGCGAGTGTGGGTGATGCTCTAATTGTAGGAATTTTGGCATAACAATTCACTGACTTGTGCAAACCATATAGGATTCTATAACATAGAAAGGCTCTCACAAGGTTGGGGATCCATGATATTTTCAGAGTAATTTTTTCACAACATTGATTTGTAATAGATTCATAACTTTTTTATTGGAGGAGATTTTGGAAATCTATGGAGCATCTATAATTTTAGGTCACCTTTATCATGCGTACACTTACATGATAATTTTTAATGTTGTGAGAAAATCTGAAAGGTTGTGTGCAAAATGTACCTTGGAACCAAAATGTACCTAGAGTAGTGTTTCCCCATAGACTTGGTGTATTATTAATTATAAATGAATACCATTCATATTTTTGTTCCAAAAAATTATCCACATTTAAATTAGACCATAAAGTGAATCATAAAGTCAAATTCTATAAAAAATATTGAGTCATGAATGATTTGTTTCCATTTGATGCAACTTTGGTTTGTGTTGTAATGCTCAATTGCACATTTCATGTAACCTAGGTGTTCCCTAACCTATAAAAATTGTACAGGGGGGATAATAATGGTCATATATTTTTCAAAAATTATTATAAACCTCTCATGTCACTAAAACCGAAATGTTCATGTATCGTCAGAGATTTTGATTCTCTATATTCATTAAAATCACCTTTTACATGATAAAAGTTCATCAATTCTACTTTTAGGAGCCAAATGATTTTCAGCCCACAACAAAGACATGAAATAATTAGGAGGATGTTTTGAAATATAGAAATACATGCATGAGATAGGACCACATTGTGCGACCCAACCTTTGAAATACTTTAAAACACTCTAGAAGTAGATGAATAGTTTTTTGACGATTATTATGTTACTCCAACAATTTTTTCTAGTTAGTAGAGGATGGATATAGAGAAAAAATGAGATTCCCTAGGCCAAGAGAATCATATTAGGGAATAAATCATTCTAAGTCTGCAGATAGATGAACACCGAGAGTATATGCTCAACACACAATTGATTCTATATAAATTAGTCCTCCTTGATGATTGTTTCCATGATTTGGATTTAAATACTATAAGGAAATGTTTTTTGTTCCATTTATAGATCCAAAAATAAAATATGGTTTATATTGGTCATGTTATGATAGGGAATAATATCATAACCATCCACAACCTAATTTGATGACCTAAAACTGTTACTTGAGAGTTATTAACAAAAGTGGTTTTCCAACCTCATTACTCCAGCATTACACACAAAAATATTTCATGAAACCAGATGATCTAGTATGCATATTGTGATTTTCAATCAGGTGTAATTTCATAGATGAATGGGCATGGTAATACAGGGTATGATACACATGCATGGAATAATAGGATGATCATTTCCAAAAAGTCTTGTATACAGTAGTTTGGATATCCCAATTCCATGTTTACCATCATCCTAATATACAACCAGAGCTACTGTGCTTGTGGAATCTTGAAACCAATACATTCTATATTTATCACATTGAATAGGGTATTAGACTATGGGATGTTTTCCACATTGGTGGGAACCATTTATATATCTTTCTATATGAATAATTCCTCACGAAACCCAAGGATTGGGGGGATGTATACTCTAAATTAGTGGGAATGATGAATTAATTGGATGCACTGATAGTGTTTATGCAATATCACCAAGCCCCCCACATATACATCCCATTCAATACATGTATATTTATCTTTATTAAAATTTTAGATGGCTGAATTCTGGGAGGACCCTATAAATTCATAGGCATTCAAGATCTAATGGATCCATGATATTATTAGCTAGTTCTAGTGGAAGGAAGGAATTGGAGGTGTTGGTAAAATATAACAAACTAGAATATAAAAGTTAGATACAAGATGTTCATAGTATCCTTTATGAGTGGGTAGCTATATCCTTTTATGTGATCACATATGGGAATATGACCAGATACCCTTGTTATGGTGACAATCTTAAAATATAGAAACCCAGATGACCTCATCTTCCCAGTTCTGTCAAAGTATACCACTATCTAGGTCAGGTCATAATAGGATACATGAACAAGTGAATTTAAGAACCATTATAATTTTTACATGGTTGGGTTGAGTTTCACTTAATGTGTTACAAATTCCCAAACACATTACCCTCAAAATATGTGCTGTAAACATACTCTATTTAACATCGTTTGGAAAAAACCGATGTTAATTACTGAAGTACATGAGGTGGCACACATCAATAAAATTGGTATCTTCAATTGATAGTCTTTCCTTACCCCATGAGGAGATATAACTGATGAATTGAGGGGAACCATCAAATAGATATTATACCTATAAAACTTTTGAGGTGGGATATTGGTTGTATAGATAAAGATCCACATACATTGTGAACATTATACCCTAAAAAAATATGCTCATTAGTTCAACTGCATCCAAAAATAAGTATCACAGGTTACATGAGAGTTCATGTAGAATGGGATCCCAATTTCATATTCCATATTTTGGGAATGTTCACATACGAGGGATCTAGGGAAACAATTATGCTATAACCATAGAATATATCCAATAAACTTACCCTGAATTGTAAAATCTACTGGGTTGTAGTTTATTAAGATGTAGTATTATAATGATGGGTTAGGTAAGTGGATTCATCAGAGAAGACTTAGTGAAAGTAGGGTAGGATTCATGCTTCCATCAGGGGATCTGACCATATAGAAATGAGTTTCCTTTATTGTGTGAATGTGGCCAATAAATAAGACCATAGGTCTCCCTCTCCTAATACATTGATTTTGGCCCATGGAATAAGTGTATTTGGAGGTGTAAAACGTCAATAAATGTTACTATGAGATCAGAAAAAAATATGGAGCCATTTCAGGTTGATCTATTGAGTCTTTAGGGAAGTTTCTACAGTACTTGGTACGAGTGGTGGATAATGAGTTCCACCCTAAGCATGGGGTGGCATGAGACCAACATTAATTATCCCAAACCATAGAACACATATAGAGGAGGATCAAGAGTTATGGATTCATGTTTATAGAGTTCATGCATGCTAGGATTTTCATAAAACTTGAACAATATATGTGGATCAAGTATTTAATATATTTTGAATTCATTGAAAACTGGTTTAGAGAGGGTGATCCCTAAATTGATTTATTGAATTATATACTTAGTGGGAAACCTAAAGTGGGAACAACTGAGTAAGATATATCCTAGGAGAAACCATCTCATGATGTAGATTCAGTTGAATTTGGGGAAAGATCCTCCTCGAAAAATACCTCAGAGTGGGGAAGACAGTTAGAGAGTAGGGAATTCTTTCATGAAGATGACTTGATTGAGATACTCTTTAGCGAGGTATGTTTATAAAATGTGGTTTTTATTCCTCAAAAATGTTTTTAACATCATTAAATATAAATGTTCAATCCATATAAGAACTATATAGTTTGGTAAAGGAATCTCCTATAGGCGTTTGTTAGGTTTACTATGAGGATGATGAGTAACATACCTCTATTTCCATCCAAAATAAACCAATAGGGAAAACCATAAAAACAATGGTATAAGATATCCTACATCCCCATAATCCCTGTAAAATACTTGGGGAATTTACTTGGTGTATTGATTCAATAAATATCTTAATGTGAGGCATTTCATCTAGTGTGGGTGAAATTTGGAATCCCCATACATTCCCAAGGTAAATTTGAATTCCAATTTATTTAATTTTCCTTTGACTTTGATACTAATTTGACATTATGGGATGATTCACCAATTTTATTTCTGTGTAAATCTATGGAATACATTATTGGGAGTTTTGGTGGTAGCCATAGCTGTGACTATTGTTATAGAGGGGTCTCTGATAGTAGAACTCACTTTTGATTCTCTGGGTCTAAAGACAATTGTCCAGACAACAACTTTCCACAATATAGTGGTTGAATGGATGATGAAAATAGATGTTGTAAAATCATCTGATTCACATTAGTATTTTGAAATATGTCTTTAATATAACGTTTTCATTGTCAGAGAATGGTCTAAATAATAAATTTATTTGATTTTCATTGAAGCCACATCATCTCTGAGTCCAATTATTCCATAGAGTCTTGGGTATTTGATCCATATATCAAATTTTGGAGCATTGGAGTTTATACCAAACATTCATATTTCTAGTTTTAGAGAATGTTATCATTCCTAAATGGCTAGAATAGGCTTTAATGAATTAGTTTTTCTGGCGGGGCTGACCTTGTTCTAGAATGGGTTGCCTGTCACACTTATGGAGACAGTTGTTGTGTCATTAACGATTCTAGTTGATTAAGAGGTAACCAATGGTGAGGGGTCGAGGAAAGCCAAATATATCCTCAAAATGGATCCTATACCTTTATAGATGATTCTATAAGATGAATCCACTACCGAGGGACTTATGACATTTCTTAAGTACCATCTTGCACCATTCCAAGACATTGGAGTTCTCAGGCTAGACCATGCAGAAGATAACTAGGTTGTCTGGAACAGAGCATAGAGAAGAATCCAAAAATTTATCACCCATAACCCATGGGTTGATTTAGTGGGATAGATTGCTTCCCTTCTCCATTGGATGGTGATTGTAGGGACTAATGGTGTAGACTACTTTTCTCTCTATGAATTGAACCATGATTTCTTAGTGTAGAGGGTGCACACAAAGTGAAAAACATTCGATGCCACCTATTATATGAAGAATTTTAAGTGATTAAAGGAATATAAAGTAGTTTAGTATGAGTTTTATTATTTATAATATTAGGAATTCCCGTATTATTCCATTGTCTCTACCAAATAAGAATTCATCGGTTGTTTAAGGAAACAACTAATGGCAGTTAAAGTTGAGGTGGTAGTGGTGGAATCTTTGGAAGAAGAGTGAAACTATGAATAGTGAAGTGTGTGGGAAATAGGTAATAAGTTTTATCTCATGGATCAGGAAGAGAGGATAGAGATGTAGAGGTATTGAAAATTACTTGATCTAAACTGATAGATGATTGATGATCTAGAGCAAGTTGTCTCCTTGGCCAAGACATAGTGGAAAATTCTTCTTGTACTAAGGGAGAAGTTCCGATTTTTGGATATCCATATTTATATTAATATTTAATAAAAGATATCACTTGTTCTATTTTCTTATACTTATGTTTTCACTCAAGAATATTAAAAAGGAAATTTCATATAAATATCTAATACCATTAGATCCATGTTTTGTTTAAGAAAAAAAAAATATCAGTAGAAGATATCTCAATCATACACTATTGATGGGATGGTGGATCTGTCAGGATCAGAATATTACATAGATGACTGCTGTAGATCCATAAATATGTGGAATTTGGGTAGGTAAAACTCTATGATTTTGGTCTCCTCTACAATAATAAAGCAACATAATGGGATAAAAAAAGGGTATTAGAACTCCACTTCAAAAAAAGGATGGTGGATGGAGTTAAATCATGACTTCAAGATTCTTCATGAATGGATGGAAGAGGAACGCGGTTTGAGGATAACTATGGACCATTTTTATATAATATGTTCCATCTAAATTAAAGTTAATGTATATCCTTTGGGTCTTTATCATGGTATTGAAGGTGATCCAACATAGGCCATTAACCATCACCAAAAGGGATCCCATTTGGACAAATAGAAGAATGTCGATCCAAATAAAGGGGATAAAAATTATGTTGGTGGATAGGAAAGATTCTCAATATGAGTTTGAGAACTATTAGTTAAACTTTTGAATTCTCCATTAATATCTATGGGGTGAACCATATTGACAAAGAGAATGCGAGCTAGTGGGTAAAACCAAAATTCCAATAAGATGTGTAATATGGGAAGTAAAACCTATCCATTATCCTAGGATGAGATTGATAACCCTAATATTTATTAGTTTAATATCACATATATTTGATCAAAAGGGGGTTAATAGTTTAATGTCTCATTGCATGGAATGTGTTTTGTTCCTTTAAGGTCACACTCTTAGGACCTTGGGTTTATTCCTTTTAAATTCATGAATTGAGGGCCAGGTGTGAACATTTTATAGTCATGATTCTTAGACCATAGTTGACGATGAATCCACACTATCTAGAGTATAATAAATCATATTGTTATGGTTGGACCTAGAAAGATCTGGATCTATAAAATGAAACTTCACAAGTGGTGTATAA
The DNA here is from genome assembly GCA_963277665.1 of Viscum album. Taxonomy (NCBI): domain Eukaryota; kingdom Viridiplantae; phylum Streptophyta; class Magnoliopsida; order Santalales; family Viscaceae; genus Viscum; species Viscum album. Next base: position 1,643,555,574 of record OY728122.1, on the reverse strand, counting down.
GTTTCTAACTAGGTCATAGGTAGGATATTTCGGAATCAAAACATATTTCATCTATAGTAATCAAGTCACACATAGTTCTAGATGAGTTGTGGTATGTGACTAACACCAAAGGTGGCATGTGGGGTGAAGCCAATATATGGGACTCGATCCTATTTTCCTATACTTTTGGGTTTTTTTGATTCCCTTCATGCTTAATGGAATTATAAATAAGGTTTGATGCTATTTTTTTGTTGGAATCATGAAGTATGAGGATGTCCTAATGTGGAAGGAATTTCATGATATGGATGTTTGGTTTGTGGATTATCTAAAATTCTAGTACACAACATTAATGGAATCCATGGATTTTTGGGGGGAGGTTTTCAAGGGGAATTCATGACTTGTATGGTGTTAATTATGTTAAGGAAGTGGGTTTTATATATGGTGAATATGACCATGAAAACCCACAACATTAACACAAAATTCAAAATGTGAATTAATTATAGGTTGAGTAATTTAAGGAAATAAATTTGTAGAAGATTTTATACCTGGGAAGATTCATGAGGGAATAATCCATTAACATCATGAATCTTCACGTAGTAGTGTAACTATAAAACCTTCAAAAACCTTAGTTTATGTCAAACCTAATGATTTTCTCCCATCCTCCAGGTGTCTCGAAGAGAAATGTCATGGAATTTTGGTACTGTTTTGAGAAGGATTAATATTAGTCTTATCATATTTTATCTATAGTGGCATGAGGAAGGTTTTACCTCTTTTCTTATGGTTTATTATTATAATGATCATGTTTCATCCTTTTTAGTCTTTCCATGCTATGGAGGGTTATCTACTCTATTCATATGGAGTTCCATTGTTGTTTTTGGGCATTGTTTTTGAATTATGATCTTTGAGGACTCTAGATTCTTTGTTGGAATGGTTTTCAAGATCCATGTTATTGTTTTATTTTCATTTGAGAAATTTTGACGCCTTGAGGTAGGGGATTCATTAATTATATTTTATATTATATGCGTTGAAATAATGTAATTATTCTTTATCCATTTAGGTTACTATAGAAGTATACTTAATAAATAATGAACTAAATTAATGGAATAAATGGTTCATGGATGTATAAATTGTATGTTTCCCCCATGATAACTATTCCTGAATTTTTTTCTATATAGTGTGCTACATATGATTACAAATATTTAGTATGTTTGTTATGATTAGGTTTAAGAATTTATATATGATGATAATTGCTAATAACATAAAAATAGTAATGATTGGTTGGTTAAAAAATTTAAGAGTAATGTTTAATAAATCAATTATTTCTTCTATTTTGATAGGAACAATAAAATTATTAATGCATGTTTAATTAAATAGTTCTTAAAAATGATAACTGAAATTTTTAAAGGAATTGAAGATGGAATGATTGATGTTAATATAAACAGAGAGGAATTTTAAATGGAAATTATTCTTCTTAATGTTTTTGTAAAAATCGGAAAATATATTAGTGAGAAAGTTTAAAAAATTTATAACTTATCCCTAATAATCCCTTAGGATACCTGGAGTTGTACCTTTTTATTAAATAACTGGTTAAATTAAGATAGATGGAAACTAATTTTTTAATAATGATAAAATTTGTGGTCCAAGAGAGCCCGTTTTCATGTGAATTATATATACCTTATTTTTATGGAAAAAATTTCCATAGTGACTTTGTTTTTATTTTTTTATTTTTTGTTTCTATAGATAAGGACCTTTCTATGGTAAGTGATGTGACAATGGGATCAATGATAGATGATGAGATACAGATAGGGAGGCTTATGTTTTTGGTATCTTTTATTTCCTATGAGGAAAAGATGCATGGTGATATGCATGATGGTTTTGGGGATGTAAACAAGATTGATGGAACAGGTTAATCGTAGGATTTCCCATTTTAATGGTAGAAACTGGGCTTCTTGCTTGTTAATTATTTTCTTAAGGGTAAGATGGATGGGTTGATTGTTCTAAAATTTCATTCTGCTATGCTTGAGGTAGTTAGTATTTCATGATTGTGCATCTATTTTATACTAGATTATAATGTTTCCTAGAGTACCTAAAATTATGAAATAACAATTTCTAATAAATAAATCTACCTTTAAGGTTAGTGTTTTTTCGAATACTGAAAAAATGTAAATACTGAGAAACCATGGGCTTAATTGGATTATTATTTAAGGGTATATAATTCACCATGAAGTTAATAAAATGTGAATGGAATAATGTGAGATAATGAATATTAAATTAATTAAAGTAAAGTGAAATGTTAAATTAAATGGATGAAATTAAAGAAATTATTCTTATATGCTTAGGTAATTATTGGATATCAAGTTCATTATAGTGAAAACCATGTGTTTAAGTGGTGATAACTGAATCTTATTCTAAGACTAGGTTAATTACCTTAAGGTTATTGTGAGATTTATTAAATCCAATATTTTTTATGTTTTCATATCAAACCTCATGTAGTTCGGTAATGATATTAACCCCAAGTGGACTATGGGAGGGAATTTTCACCAAAATATAGGTTGTAAATGAATGCATGACTAACCAACTCTCTAGCCCCACACTCTTCTATTGGTATTATTATGTGTTGGTATTCACAATAGTTATCTTTCTATATATATATTTTTTACAGGGTCGTAATGCCTTGTAGTTATGTTACACACATGAATCTATGAATATAGTATCCTAAATATTATTATAAGTATGAAATGTATGGGCTATGATGGCTTGGGATACATTACATGATGTATGAAATGTGATGGTTTGAGGTTCAACACTTATTTTAAAATAAATGACATATAATCTAGGGTGGATCCTAAACACTTCTCTATTACTATTTGGTGATGTGGCCTAAGATTATGTGATGATTTGACACATGAGATTTATATTATGATACTTTAGAATATATATATTTGGGATATCTTATTTTGGAGAGATACAGATCAAGACATGTGATGTTGGGGTAGTGTGATGATCTAGTGAGGAAGTGGAAGTGTTATACCCATATTTTTATTATTGTATTATGATCTCTTGTATGTGATACTTGGTGAGATATATGCATAGCGAGTTTAGGAATCTAGTACACATTTTTGGCGAGGAGTTAGTTTCTCTTTTTGATCAATGGGGTTTAATATTCTTTCCATATGTTCTTCATGAGATGATACATGGGTGATCATATTGAATATTACTATTATACTTACCCTATGTATATATAAACTATATTTTAGGAGAATAGGAGAATTATAGAAATTACTAGCAAATTGTTTTTTGAGAGCTATTGAAAATCGCGCTCATTGCAGCGTTTATCTTATTTTACATGTAGTATCCTTTTCAGTTGTACAAGTTCGACATGACATTACATGAATTTACTTGTTTTTCAATCTTATATTGATTAAGTGTTTTATTAATGTCCTTATCCCTTATTCTCCATTTTTAGAGGGAAAGTCCACCCATTTATATGTATGATATACTCTTAGTGCTAGTCACCAAACTATGGCCTATTGGAGAAGGGCCTTAGGCGTTATTAACTCCAATATCTCATTTCTGACCTAGGAAGGGTAAATTTAGGTGGAGATGGTCATTACGGAGTGGTATCAAATGCTAAGGTTGGGGGATTAGATCAAGTTTAGAGTTAGAAACATGTGTGTATTTAATTTGTAGGTAACAAAATAATGTTATCAGAGTTTTTAGGTGATGTAAGCATGAGAAATAGACTAAGATATGGGTAGTTAGCCCCCCTGTGATACGATGAATAGGACATTAAGTTTACTAAGGATACTAACTAAAGTGATACTAGTTACTTGGTAATGACATAGGAAAGTATTATATAAGATTGTTATTTATGACTATTTCTAAAATTAGTAGACCTTGTGATTTGGTTAAACCATATATATTAAAAATAATTAATAAATTATAAATATTTTGTATTCTATATCTAAGAGTCACAAACCAATTTTTATTATTTAGGTATTTCTCCATGTCGGCGTCCTCATAAAATTCACATCAAAGTTGTTTAAGAGGAAGTACAAGTAGATCCTCACATAGTAGAAGTCAAAGAATAAGAAACATGGAGGGGGACACTCTGAGAGTATTAGTTCAAGAGTATGAAAATATACAAGGGCTCAATTTTAGATTTAATGATAGATGATGGGTGTAGGAAGTGGAGATAACCTTCAATTAGATATGTTCACATAAGGAGTATTGGGTTTCATTGGAAGTTATGATGCTATATTGAGTAATGAAAAAGTGGTGGATCTTGTTAATAAGGGATATTAAGGATTATAATTTCATATTGGAGATTATTAGAGACTGGTTCTGAGAAGAGTTTCTTTCTTTAACTACATAGGTGGCCAATTGCTCAGAGTTTTTTACACTTCCACATGGGAGTTGCAGTGTTTCAGTGTTTAAGATCCGACTCTGAAACCTCCATCATTATCCATAATGCCTCATTCTAGATGAAAAGGCTAAAGTGATTCATTTTGAGTATTACTTTCATCTAGAGATCAAGGCGAGGTCATACCATTTTTTCAATAAACATTTCATAAGATGTTGGGGACTGAAGATATAATTGAGAGGATTATGCCAAAACTAGATCATCATAGGATGGTATTTGTTATTATTTCATGTGTACAAGATATGCAGTAATAGGTTCCCAGTTTCCTAGATAGAAGATATTTTGGGAAACCATGGGTTGGTCCTAGCCCTCAGTGTCTTGTTTCATAGAGGTGGTCTCTCTATATAATTCTCCAAGGGATTAGATAAATTTTTTCATGTGAAGAATGCAATCATCAGTGATGATAGTGCTCGACCATTCAATGAAGACAACAAGTATCGAGTGTTACAATTCATGTTACTAAATTGAGTCAGTTTCATCTAAGGTAAAATAATCAAGATTCTATAACTTCATATCAGCAAAGTGGAGACGGGGTGGGTAGAGGATAACCCAAATATGGACCTCATATTTAGAGAGAAGAGTGCATCCTTGGAGGAAATCATCATCATGTTATTAGTGGTAACATAGTTGGTCGGGGCCAGATCCATGCTTTGGCATTTCTATCACAGAGAGGTTCAGAGGCTATTCAATGTACCCTTTCTGTTTTTTTATACTTGGGAGCATTTCTTATTTGATTCATGAGTTACACAATCCTTTATGTCACCAGGCCTAGTCCATTCATTGGTACTTGATGTATAAGGGATTCTAGTTACTTTGGCAATGAATATGCTAGTTTTTGGTTAAGATTATCTATATGAAGTATGTAGAGGCAGTGATCTAGTTTTGGGGAAACACCAGTCATGAATAGACCCCCTATGTTTATGAATAAAAACATATTACATCCTCCTTGTAATGGATAAGTTTTATCTGGTGCAATATATTTTTTATTTCTTCAAGAGATAGGTTGTGATCTCTGATATTTATGAAGATTCTTCTATGTTAATCGGTGAGTGATACCTTCATATGGGTAGAAGGTGTGTTCCAAACTAATTATCCTCGAGGGTTGAGCTAATGTTGAATTCATCTGGGGGTTAGCTCACAATGTTTCCAATGTTTGTTGAAGAGTTAGGTAATGTTTTTCCTAATGAGGTTTTGGTTTTTCCCTCTTAATGAGAGATTGAGTTTGGGATAGAGCTATAATGGGGAATTTATTCAACATTAACGCCTATGTATAGGATGAATCCTTCTATGTTGTGAGGGATGTGTGTATATCTTGATGATATGATGTAGTGAGAATTTGTTTAGCCAATCCTGTCACCCTGGGGTGCAATAATTTTTTTTATAAAGAAGGGTGATGGGATTTTTCATCTTTTTATCGATTATCTTCACTTGAATGAGGTCATAGTGAAGAAATATTATCATATTCCATGGAATAATAGTTTATTCAATCAACTGAATGGATATGTTTTGTTCTTGAAGATCAATATTTTTTAGGATATCATCAGATGAAGGTTAATGGTGAGGATATTCTGAAGTCCACCTTATGATTTTAATATTGAAATTATGAGTTCCTTGTGATTCTTTTGATGTGATTAATGATCCAAAAATGTTCATGGGTTTAATGAAAATGTGTCTAGATAATTTTGGGACCTGTTACTGGTGGTTTTCATCAATTAAATCCATATTTTGTCTTCAATTGAGGAAGAGAATTCAGAGAGTCTAAAATATTTTCTTGGATTTCTTCATCATTAGACGCTATTCGTAATGTTGTCATAGTGTCAGTTTTTCACCCGTGAAGTTCTTTTTTGGGGAAATTTAGTCTCCCATATTAGATTATATGTGGATCCTTCATTTATGGAGGTATTAATTTCATGGGAGTCCCCTAAGTTAGTTGCATATATCCAGAGTTTACATGGTCTACTATGGTATTATAGGATCTTCATAACCGATTTCCCTCCAGTTGGGACCAATCTAGCAGGCCAATTAGAAATGATCATGTATTCTTATAGACTGATCTGTTTAAGGTTTCCTTTTAGTAAATAAATGATAAGTTTTTTAATGCATAAATTATCAATTCTCCATAATTGAGTGTTTATTTATAGGTGTTATGTGATGACTCAAGTCTTTTTTTGGGTTTTGTTTAGATGTATTATATTTCATTTTTTTATTATGGGTATTGGAATTTATATCCCCATGAGTGTAATAATTAAACCAATGATATGGAATTGATAACTATTGTTCTCTACTTATAGATGTGGTGACATTTTCTCATCTACTAGAATTTTCTATTTTTTGCTGATCAAAAGATACTGAGGTGTATCTTATCCCAATGTGGCCCAAACTTATAAAATTTATTATGGATGAAAGTCTGGTAGGATTACAACTTCAAGATCTCATATAAATTAATAATGGTTAATGTGGTATAGGATTCATCTAACATAAATTCATACAGTGTTCCCATGAAAGAATACAGGGATTCGTATAGAGTTATGTAAGAGATCATTTTGATATGGGAGTGGTTGGTAGAAGAGGTTGTATTTTTAAAATTATAGTGTAGTCATATATGGTGTAACATGTGGAGGATTCCAAGCTAGGGGATTCTGAGTTTGAGATCTAGAGAGATCAAGTTGTCTTTGGTAATTCCACTAATGGTGAGTCCAAGGATGAATGACAGCTGGTGTTGTTTGAATAAGGGACTTCCATTCTTTTTTCAATGAGTGATATGGTTTTTTTGAGTTTATTTTCTCACCTTTAGTGGTACATATGGGTGTAATGAAGATGTACCACGCTCTAAGAGGGATGTTTTTGTGGCCTAGGATGAAGTGTACAATTGTAGATATTGTGTCTTAATATTTTATCTTCTATAAGGTGAATTATAAGAATTGTGTTCTGGTTGTTTTCTATATACAATGGAAGTTCCTCATTGGATGTTGGAGGAAATATTGAGGGAATTCATTATAGGTTTACCCCCAGATTAGGGAGGATAATATGATGTATGGGTGATAATGTATCATTTCCTAAAATAAACCCAGTTTAAAGGGATAACATATTCAAGATTAGCAGAGGTTTTATAATGGTAGTACCTAGAGGTGGTGGTGATACTCTATATTTAATTGTAACAACCTAGGATTTTATAAATGAAATTTCCTTTATGGATGAATAAATTAATTAATAGGTAGTGTAATTATAGAAAAACTATGCACTATTTTTTTATTTTTGACCTTTGTATGTTCTATTAGATTTAAAATACTAGTATTCATCACAAGAATTGTATGGTTACCATTAATATTATTTTATTATGGATTATGATAAAGAATATTTGACATAGAAAGAAGAAGTCATGGCCTCGACCCATAGGATTGTACCATATAAATCCCATTTATAAAAGATTACAGGGTTAATAAAATCACTAATTTTTTCAATTGACCACGCCCAAAATGTGATTCATGAAATAAATAATAAGAAAAACCATTTATGAGAGAATTTCAAGCTAATCGATATCATGACCCAAACCATGTTCTTGAAACCACCCTAAGTGAATCTCATCACCAAACATCTTAACCTTTGGCCATTCATTGGTGTAGTAAATAAGTATGTATCTAAACCCTAATAATATGAATTTTTATATTTTTCATTTTAGTAAAATATATATTATATTTAAAACTTTTTATTTTAATTTTTAAAATATTTTATACTGAGTTTTATAAAAATTAATTTTTGATTTGGTGAAATAAAAATAAAATTTTTAGACAAAATAGAGTTTCAATCATAAAATTATTTTTTATGAACTTAACAAATTTAAAGATATATGAAATTTTTATAAAATGTTATTATTAAAAAATATTTATTAAATATAAATGATAAGTTAATTTTATGTATTAAAATTTAATTTCTATAACTGTCATAAAACTATTATTGTAAAAAAATATTTTTCAAAAAATGAAAATTTTAATTTAAAAGATTAAATTAAAATAATTCAAGATTTATTTCCAAAAAATAAATATTATTTTATAAATCATCATGTATAAATTTTTTAATGGATGATTTTTCATAATTTTCTATCATACTCAATATTTCTCATAAAAATTATATAGGGTATGTATTATGGCATCATAATGACCCAAAAGACAAATAATATATTCTATAAAATGTATCCACAAACAAAAATATAAATTTCTTAATTATAATAATTTGTTTATGAAGTTATTTTATTAATGTTATTAATTTTTAATGAATCCTCCAAACCATACATTATAATCTATGTGTTAAAAATCAATTATCTATAAACGTAACTCACTTCCTCATTACAAAGGGTATTATTTCAGTGTGATATATTCTTAGACACATAAAATAATGAAAACCAATCATATTTGGTTATAAACCAATGAAAACCCATAGTGTGATTTGTGTTTTTGATTACTTTATATTATAGAGTTCAAAACCTATGTTTGGAAATTAATAATTAATTTTCACCTATTTTTCTATATAAACCCTCCCAACATCCCATTGCTCTACACTCAAAACAATTGAATGATGTAAATAATATTCCTTTCCACCTCTATAGTCCTACCATAGTTCACTAAGCTATTATTAAACTCCTCTCAAACTTTTAGAAGTTCCCTCTTAGGGTAAGTGATCCTCTCTTTCCCCTCTTTCTTCAAGCACCTTCGTTGTATTATTCCATTTAATTTTAATTTTTTAATGTTGGGTAATGTTCTTATATATCCCTATTACTTTACATATGACTTTAAAGAGATGAGTTATCCCTTCCAATATAAATAATCAATTATAATCATCAATATGTTCTACTATTATGCTGCCAAAATTATCTTTTGATTTTTCATGCCAAAAAATTGTGTAATGAATACTCGTCCCCATTTCTACTAAAGGGTATCAACAAAAAAATTACATATATTTTATTGATTTGGGAATCCCATGTATGTATCTCACACACCATAATACTAGGATTAAAATTGATGGTATATATTCTTATATTGTATGATCCTGGTGGCACACTTATGAAAGTACATGATATGGAAGTGGATGGGGGGTCCAAAGTTATATAGCCATCCAATGCATTGGGTAATGTTTTTATCTTACTATATGTAAGGAATAGTGTATATAATGTCATCCAAAGAACAATATATTAAGATGTCTTGGAATATATCCTTGAAATATGTTTATTATGTCATGTTTTATATTGTTTCCACATTCCTATGTTGCCTTGATGATATCATGTTATATCATGCCTAGTTATTAAATATATGGATTATAAACTCTCTTAAGTTATATTGATATTACTATTGGATCACATGTACTACTTTAAATCATGATATTATTTTATTATTCTCTTACTAGGACTTACTAGTCACCCATTTATTATGAACATCCCCATGTTATCCCATTTATTTTTAGATGAGTGATTAAATTTTAAGATCTCATTAAGAATGTTTTAAATAATACTATTATTTTTATTTTAAAAATTGTTATGCTATGTATTGATTATCCCAAATGGAATAGGCCTCAAATTATTCTGGGGTTGTGTTATGTGTATCTTTATGTAATAAATCATGAATTAAGGTGTTCAAATTATGGTTTGTCATAGTTGGTATCAGTACAATGTATAATGATATTTGGAAATTAAAATTAGAAAAATAAATTTAAATCCTTTGGGATAATACTAATAATAGTAAAACATTACAAAATTTTGTTAAAGTATAAAGTAAGTTCTTTCAATGAAAATACATCATTATATGGATATCAAAATTATGTGGATATGGCTCATTTGTACATTGGTGTAATAATCTTGAAAAGGGTGCATCAGGCTAGATATGACCACATCTTAGTGCATGAAAATTGGACTTTAAACACACTTGGTTTGAAAATCCCGAGGGATAGAATTTGTTAAATTCTAAAACTCATTATTTATCAATATTAATATAAAAAACACATATAATAATTTATGTTAGAAAATAGATCATGGAAAAATTAGATTGAAACCTATAAATTCATAGGTTAAGGAATATATAGAATTTATCAGTCAACCCTTTAATGTTCATATTTTCCTATTTATGTACTTAATAGTTTAAAAACAATCATCTATAATTTTCCATTTATTTTTATTCAATGGATAGAAATAGGAAAAAATGATTCAACAACCAGTGTGATGGGAAATGTGATGAATTACAAAATGAGATTCCTAATATATTGGGGGATAATATAGAATTTATTGTTATTATTCCTAAGAAGTTATCACAAAATGCGATTAAAAGTGGGTACATAGTTAAATCTTAAAAATATTCAAAGAAGAGGAGGAATATGCCTCATGTAAGTTCATGTGATAAAAGATTTAAAGGAAAAAATATTAAATTTCCCATGTTCCAAGAAATTATTAAATATGAAATAAGAGAAATTTCAAAGAGAAACTTAATGATGATTTATGTTTAGAAAAAAAACATAAAGTATTACTCTCATGAAAAAATGAATAATTTTGTTAACATGAACAAGGGGAAATAAGTTCAATCGTAGTTACCATTAACAGTTCATTATCCTAAATGTGGGGAACTTTGGAATTCTCCAAGACAATGCTATATTCCAAAGGATAGTAAGGATGATGAGCATAAAAAATATCCATGTGAAAGGGAAAAAAGAAGTATATACACTAAGATAGATCATTATACATGAATTACACATATCCACTAGTACCTAGTTGCATTTCTCTTCTTGTATTTTACTCATGACACACTATCAAATATTTTATGATTTCTAAGAACATCGATTCACCAGCCAAAATGATTTTTTATCATCGGGGAAAAATTATTTGATAATTATATCCCAAGATAATGTTTGTGGGAATTTTATTCTTCAAAATCTTATCATTAACCCTTTAGTGTATTTAGATACTATCCTAGTTAAGGAATGAATTTTATTATATAAGGACAAAATAATTTTTTATGAGAAAGAATTCCCCCACTAAACCAAAAATCACCCTCGAATTATATACAAGTATAGGGAGGAGGATGGATATACATTGGAATTATAATCTCAAGAAAGGATATTTTTTTTTGAGAAAGTGTGTTGATATAAAATGATTAATATTTAGGAACATATCATCCTTAATGAAATTACCATTGTAAGAGAATATTTTTCATAAATAACAGCCTTGAATTCCTCCCAATCTAGAGGTTGAGTACTAAATAAAAATTATACACAGATAAAATAATATTTTTTGGCATGTTATCAGTAGCAAAAAAATTTATATGGATTCTTAAAAAATGTGTCAATTTAAGGATGAACCAATCAAACATCTATGATAGAACTCTGTATTTCACTTGGAGTAGTTGGGTATTATTGTAAATTTTTTGGAAAATTATCAACAGAAATCCTCTGACTAACTACTCTATCTCGTAATGGATTCATGTTTTTCTAGACTAATTAATTGGTATAGATCTTAAAAGAGTTAAATATGATTCTAATAAGTACACTTATTCTCACATTTCCTAGAAATGGGGAAGGATTTGTGTTCTACAGTGATGCAATCAAAAATGGATTGGGTTGTTGATGCACGCCTATGTAGGGCATGGAAAAACAATTATTTTCTAAGTTAAAATGAAGTAATGTGGTTGACCTTGGTTACCTCCGGAAGAGGAGTGCATGCAAAAAAGTTTTTCACTTTTAAATGACGGTAAAACGGGGTGTTCTTTTTAGAAGAAATTAATAAGATAATGATTGAAATGAAAAATGAAATTAAAATGATTGAAAAACAATGATATTAAATGGGTGATTAGTTCATGGACAGTTTCCCAATTATAATGCCATCCTTGTTCAATTTAATTCAAACATCTTCTACTTAGTTTATTAAAGTGTGTTTCCACAATCGTTTCCTCTCACATCCTTGGTGAAATTTTGATGGTGAGAGAAAACCTTACCAAGATCTTAGTTCGGTCAATTCTCCTTCCATGTGAAAAATATTTGTATTGAATATCCTCAAATGACATGGGAAATACCTGATCAAGTCTTGTTTATCCTAAACAATCAAGAAAATTCACTAACCCTTTTACACATACTAACGATCATCGAGTACATCACCACTAATCTCTAGTTTATTCCATCATATATAAACCAGAAATTATTAGAGGGAGATAATGATTAATTTACCAAGAAAAAAAATCAATAAAGAAATTATAATTCAAGAACAATCCCACTTGATAATAAAATCCTCAATATGAAATTTAAACTAACTTTGAAGAAGAAAGAAATTTCATTCAATTACGTCTAAGAACTTAAGTATTATAAAATAGAAAATCAACCCTTCACCGATCACTCAAAATGTTTACCCCACCATGGCAAGGGTAATAAAGATGAATGGAGAAGAAGGAGGCATTACAAAACTATGGAAAATAAAAGAAATAAAAGTGAAAACCTAAAAGTTTCCCTCCTTAGTGTCCATGAAGGAATGGGATGGAATGAGAGATGCCTTGAGAGGGTGGAGCTCCACTACTTTTATATCCAGAATCTATCCCCCTAAAGTTGACGCGTTTTATCCCCATTAAATGATATCTTCATGCATTTCACCCTCCGTGAATGTTGTTCATAATTATCTTGGACGTTTTCTCTAAAATTCTAAATGTATTCGGACAAGCATTCAGAGAGTTATGCCCATTTTACTCACACAATTTATTATGTCCAATCAGACTCTCCAAATTGAAAGCTTCTGAATTAGAATGATTTAATGACCATTAAAACAACAAATTAACATGGCCTTGTCTTCATGGACAATGTTACAAAACTCCCTGCGCATCCACCCAGAAAATGTCACAATAATTGGGACCACTGTGAATGAGTTATGAACCACACACCAAAACTCAGTAGATCTGTAAATAGTTTTCATGCTCCCACTTTTGAGCTTCTTTTGAGATTCCATATGGCCGATTCCACTTTTCATCAAAAAGGATGAAATGAATCTCTTGATGAGTAGAATCTGAAAAAAAATAATTTTGCAATTTGTATTAGTTTAAAAAATGTTATGGCCAAAATACAAAAGTTATTTAAAACAGTTAAAAATAAGAAATGTCCCATTTTTACTATTAAGCCCTAAATACTACCAATATCATAAAAATGTAGCAATTTATCTTAAATTAACACTTTTTTGGGTTTAAAACAATTAGATTCAATGTAAATTTAATTGAAAATATTTTCTCTGTTAATTCCCTCACACTTAGCACTTGGAATACTGGAAAAGTAAACATCAAAATCAAATCCAATCAAATCAAAAACACATACACATGAGATCTAACAAATTAACACCATGATACAAAAAGATGACATTTATCATAAAAAAATAATTTCAAGTTCTCCATTTTATATTATTTAATATATTTCCACTTCATTTCATATCCCATGAATAGAAAACACTTACCTCACATGAATTTTCTCTCATCTCACAAATGTAAATGTTCAACAAGGCTTTTCTCATCAAAACTCACACACGAGTCACCATAGGCCTGATAAAATTATACATATCCACAAAATGTGAGTCAAGGACAATTTTTTCTCAAGATAACTTTTCAGGGTTGTTCTGTGGATTCTGATTGGTAGGATTTAGATGTTAAAAATTCTGAGGCTGAAAAAGGAGGGCTTAGCTCTTTTTGATGAAACATTGCAAGATTCTAATTTTCCTTCAAACATGATCTCCTTCTCTTCCCATTTGTAGAAAATCAGCTCCATCATCATGATAACTAAAGGAATGTTCAATCCATTTAGCATTTAGTAGCACAAATTTCTTATCAAACATATTTGTTTCTTGAAAGCTCAAGATAGGCTCAACTTTCTTTATACATTGGAATCTCCAGAAAAGAAAAAATTCTTTTATCATGAAAGCTCCAGAAAGGAACAAATTTTTAGAAAATGAACTCTTCAATAGAAACATAATCTCTTTAAAATTTTATTTTCCACCAAAATTATCACCAAATGAGGTAGTACACCACACAACATCTTCCACCACACTTATGTTCTACTAGATCATGCAATTTTATATCAAGACCAGACTGGATAGTAAAAATTGGCTTGTAATGTGGCAAACCTAACAGGTGGTTCCTGGATTATAAGTGATAAAATGATTAATGTATAAGGTATGCCATAATAAAAAGGATTATCTTGAATAGAGGGCTTAAAACCAAATAAATGCATCAATTATTTAAAACTCAAGTACCTCAAACCCTCAAGTTTTGACCGGAATAAATCAAATTCTAGTTAAAGAAAGCACAATTTGGTTCTCTCATGAAATGAGGTGAATGTAAAGAATATGAAAAAATGGTAAAGAAGCCTCATAGGAATATGATTTAAAAAATAATGATAGTGAGATGTGGCATGGGGTTTAAAAATCTGAGTACTTTTCATGACATTACAAAATATTTAAACTTGAAACAAAGTCATTTAAGCATTAATTTATGCTCATTTTCATGGAATATATTGGTTCAAAAATTTAAAGTGGTTTAAATATTAGAAATGATAATCATTTCAGCTCAAAATTTTTGAAAACACACTAAGTTTTAAAAATAAACACACAAAAATTCTAAAAACACATTGCTATTTAAAAAAAACATTAAAAAAACTACAAATAAAAATCCTTAACAATAAAGGTTCTCTCTCACATACATAAATGATGTAGATTACTCAATGCATTTAATATGTAATAAGATTTTAAAATGAATCACAATAAGCAAGCGAGTGTAAAGGGGAGGTACGAACTGACTTATTGTCAAATTCAAAATTGAGTATGGATACTAAGTGTTTCTCTTTGAAAACCTAAAAAAAGTAAAAATATAAAATAAGATATTTATTAAATTAAATGAAAATATAATTTAAATGATAAATTAATGATAAATCTTGGTTTAATCCCCCAAGTGGGCCCTGGGTTTTGACTACCTCAAGATAGACAATTCTAATCGGTTATCCCCAATCTGATGGTGGGTTAAGTTTCTTGCTCACAAACCAACACAAAATTTTCTTTCCAGGATGAACTTATTCTTTTTTCCTGAGGATACCATATATATAGTATAATAAGTCCACCCCCATTTTAATGAGATACAACATGCATAGTGGGGTAAAGAAAATGAATGAGTCCTCCTCTATCTTAGTTTCCACTTGAACAATTTCTTCTTCATTCACTAGTGCGTTCTCAAGGAATGCTACATTAATGGAATATTAAAAGGGAATGTCATAGTTTGATTATATTTGATAAAAATAAAGCATGAAGGATCAATAAAAAAATTTACCTTTCAAAGTAAGTATCTTGTGTCTCATTTTCCTCCAGAAAAACCTCTTTGATCTTCTCAAGTACTCCGTCAAATAAATTTTCAATAGGTTCGTGGAGCTCTATATGTTCCTCTTTATATTCTTATTCTCCCTACAAGGAAATAAAGGTGTCGGCTAAGTCTGAAAATTTTAAACAAGGGGAGGTAACACTAAATTAAGTTTCAAAAAAATCAAAAGATAATGAGTTCATGAAAATATTATCTCCTTGGGTTTCTTCACCTTCAATTTATTCTTCAATGGGAGGTTCCACTTTTAGTTTAAATTCCATAAATTGAGGTAGGTAGTCAGAATCCTCCATCTTCTCTTAAAATTCCACTGCTAGGGTGGTTTATTCCTTCAATGTTGCTGAATCTTCTAAATTATGAGGAATAGTTAGATAAAACAGTTCCTCACAATCATTCCATTAGTTAGCCAGATATTTTTGATCTCCCATATGTAATTCTATAGCTAAATCTTCTACATCAATCCCCTCCAACATTGATTGATCAGGGCTCAATGGATCTTCTTTTAATTTCATCAAGGCCTCTATGGTTTCTTAAATTTAAAGGATTTGTGGGGATACTTATTCCATCAATTATTATGATTCTGGTTCTTGTTTTGGATATAGTTGTCGATCATGGGATTCATGTACTTGTTCCGCTATCCACTATATTGTCGTCCTTTGTTTTTGAACTGTTTAACTAATTATTTCAAATTGGGCTTCAAGATCCTTATGTAACTTTTCTTCTCAGTGTTGCACCAGTGAATTCTCATTTTCTACCACAAAAATTTCATGATAAATTTAAGGAAAATACTTCTAGAGTTCAATTAATTCTATGGCCAAACCCTCCAACAGAGGGTATTCAAGGTTCTCTTTATGGGTTTGAATGAGATATTTGAATTAATCCTCCTTGATGATTTGAATTCGAGCTCCCCGAATTTGTTTACCAAAGAAAGAAACTGTATACTCTATAGACGAAGGTGATTCAATAATTGGTTCTTGAAATTTTGGGTAATTATTCCATGAATTAAAGAAATAATCATTTGAAAAAATCATGGTAAAATATTTTTTTTCAAATTTTTTAAATTTGGAAAAGTGCAAATATTTATAAATAAATTGCGGAACTAGCTACCTAGAAATGGGGCCAAGTTAGACACACCCCTATCATAGGGTGTGGAAAAACAATTATTTCATATGTTAAAATGATGTAATGTGGGTGACCAAGGATTTATCATGAAGAGAGGTGTACGCAAAACAGTTTGCCACTTTTAAATAAAGGTAAAAATGGGGTGTTTTTTTAGAATAAATTAACAAGATAATAATTGAAATGAAAAATGAAATTCAAATGAATGATAAACTATGATATTAAAAGTTTTATTAGTTTAGGTTCAGTTTTCCAATTGTAGTGCTATCCTTGTTCAATTTAATTCAAACATCTTATTCCTTGTTGATTAAAGTGAGTTTCCACAGTTGTTTCCTCTCACTTCCTTGGTAAAATTATCATGTTGAGAGAAAACCTTTCCAAGATCATAGTTTAGTCAAATCTCCTTCCATGTAAAAAATAGTTGTACTGAATATCCTCAATTGACATGGGAAATACCTGATCGGGTCTTGTGTATCCCAAACAATCAAGAGAATTCACTACCCCTTTTACACGTACTAATGATCATTGAGTACTTCATCACTAATCCCTGGTCTATTCCATCGTATTTAAACCAAAAATTATTGGAGGGAGATAATGATTTATTTATCAAGTAAAAAATCAATAATGGAATTAATATTCAAGAAAGATCAAACTTGATAATAAAATCATCGATAAGAAATTAAAAACTACTTTGAAGAAGAAATTAATTTAATTCAATTACATCCAAGAACTCAAGCATTACAAAATACAAAAACAACCCTTCCCCAATCACTCAAAATGTTTACCCCCACATGTAAAGGGTAATCGAGATTAATATAGAAGAAGAAGGAATTACAAAACTATAGAAAATAAAAGAAATAAAAGAGAAAGTGGAAAAGTTATCCTCCGTAGTGTCCCAGAAATAATGTGATGGAATGAGTGATGCTTTCAGAGAGAGGAGCTCCCCACCTTTTGTATCCAGAATATGTCCCCAAAAAGATGATGCGTTATAGCCCCATTCAATGAAATCTCCACGTGTTGCACCCTTCTTGAATATTATTCATTGTTATCTTGGACGTTTCTTCTAAAAATATCAGTGCACGTGGACATGTATTACAAGAGTTATGCCCATTTTACTCTCACAATTTATTCTATCCAGTTAGACTCTCCTAATCATAATATTCCAAATTAAAATGATTTAATGACCATTAAAACCACAAATTAGTGGAGAATTACCTTCATGAACGATGTTCCAAAACTCCTTGCACGTCCTCCCCCACTGAATTTCAATAGAATTGGGCCCACCATGAATGGGTTATGGACCCCACACCAAAACATGGGAGATCTATAAACAGTTTTCATGCTCCCACTTGTGAGATTCTTTTGAGATTTCATATAGCCTATTCAAATTTTGGTCAAGAGTGATTAAAGGAATACCTTGATGTGTGGAATCTGGAAAAAAGAAATTTTCAATTTGGATTAGTGTTAAAAATGCTAGTCTAAAAAACAGAAATGATTTAAAATAGTTAAAAACCTAAAATGATCCATTTTTACTATTAAGTTCAAAATATTACCAATATCATAAAAATGTATCAAATTATCTTAAAGTAACACTTTGGTGGGTTTAAATAAATTAAATTCAATGTAAATTTTGTTGAATTTTTTTTCTCTATCAGTTGTGTACTGATGAAATATGAAAAAGTGATTGCCTATTCCACCCACCATTTAAAGATCCATGAGTAGAACTACCCAACTCATGATCAATAATTGGTCGTAGTGATATTTACGTGGAAGATTTGTCAACATTTTATCTACAGAAAAAAGTCTGACATATATTTGGATCATAAAATACCCCGATATATATTCAAAAAAAGAAGATTAATATACACCATATAAGGTGGGTAGAGATTATCAAGGATTATTATTATTCAAACCATTTATTTTTTTTGTATGAAAAAATGGGGTTTTCTCTTAGTAAAAAGGATGCCACAACCCTATCCATGATGTGTATTATAAGGGTTACAATCTTCATGGAAATGAAGAGGAAAAAAATGGGAGTAATAAGAGGATATTCAAATTACCTTAATCAAATAACTATTCAACAATGTATTATTGAGAGGGTCATGAATTCCTTGAAATATGATATCTCTCTATAGAAGAAGGTAGAGAATATCTTAATGTCCAACTCTTCCGATGTTGGAGTTATAAGGTTTGGAAACCAGATATGTATCTTATCAAAGGAAGATCTTATGAGGGAACCTATGGATGATGTGGATAGAACATCCATATTTATTCATCTTAGAAACACTAAAATGTACACAGATTGGAAGAAAATATTCTGGTGGGATAACATGAAGAGGGAGATTGTGGAGTTTGTGTCTCAATACTTGTTATGCCAAAAAGTTAAGGTAGAACAACTGAACTCTAATGATAAAATGAAAACATTTTCTATAATGGTAAAGAAATTGGAAAATGTAACCATGTATTTAATCATAGGAATCCCAAGGAAACCTAATGAAAATAAATTCATTTGGTTGGTTGTCTATCACCTTACCAAGTCAGTGCATTTCATTGTAATCATGGAATATTCATCTCTTGGACAACTCCCTATGATATATATAAGAAAAGTGGTAGGAATACCTGAAGCCTGACTCATTGTTGTATCTTATCAAGATTATAGGTTTACCTTGAGGTTTTGAAGAAGCCTTCAGTACGAGTTGGATATAGAACTGAGCTTTAGAACTACTTATCATCCTCATATGAATGGTTACTATGAAGAGACCATTCATACTATAGAGGATATGATGAGATCAAGTTTAATTAATTATCAAAGATGTTGGTACCAACACCATCCCCTATTGGAGTTCTCATATAACAATATTTTCCATTCCACAAATCAAATGGAACCTTATGAGGATCTGTATATAAAGAGGTGTCGGACTCTGACATGTTGGGATGTAGTTGGAGATAGAAAGATGATGTGACTTGATCTTTTACTAGAGATGAAAAATAACATTCAAACCATTAATAATCATAAGAAATCAAAACAATGTTGGAAGAAATTTGATTCAAAAAATATTTGAGGAGAGTTGGAGTTTGAGGTTAAAGATAAAGGATCCCATCATATATTTTTTTGGAAGAAATTCATGATGTCGGGGAATAAGGGAAATATTTTTCCTCAATAAATCTGTTCCTTTTACACCCATTATACCATCGAAGTGGTTGCCTATTGACTAGATACCCCACCTAAACTATCTAAAGTTCACGATGTGTTCCATGTATCCTACTTGAGGAAGTACATACCAGAACACTCACATGTACTATTTATATAGGTAGATCCGTTTTATAATGATCTTTAATGCTATAAGTAACTAGTGAATATCATATATCATAGAAATAATGTTCTATGAAACAAGAAAGCTCACCAGAAGAATGTTTTTTTTTGAAGAAATTCATGTTTGATAAAGAGATATGGAGCAAGATGGGGTGATGAAATAGAAGTACCCTATTCTATTTTAGTGCCTGAAATGAAAATTTTGAGGGTCAAATTTGTGAATTGGGGAATAATGTAATGATGTACACTTTTTTAAAACAAATCCCCTTTTAGAATTAATAAATACATTATTATATAATATAGTTATAAAAAACAAGCACTAATTTAGTTATTTTAGAGAATTATGTGGTCTTTTATATTTAAAATACCATTAAGAATCCTAAACTTTGATAATATAAATATTTTACAGTGACTATTAATATTAGTTTTAAGGGCCATGGTATAGTCCAATTGAGATATAAGGAAAGGGAGATGAACTATACTAGTATTATTGTTCCATACAAAGCCCATTTATCGTACTTTTGAGGAATATAACATCACTATGATTTTACCTTAAACAATTCCAAGATGGTATTAATTAAAAGAAGAATGAGTGAAACTGTTTATGTGATAATTTCTAGCTCATAGATATCATGACCCAACCTATGTTCTTTAAAACACCCCAACTGAATTTCCCCATCACACACCTTACTCTTCGAGAATTCAATGGTTTAATAAAGAGCTATGTTTCCAGTCTTTTACAAAATGATTTTTATATTTTTTATTTTTAATAACACCATGATTATATGTATCCTTTTTTCATATTATATTTAAAAATATTATATAACTTGTTTCATGAACATTATATTTTGTTATGATGAAACCCAAATTTTATTTTTGGGAAATATATAGTTTCAATCCCGAGACACTTATTGGTGAATTGATTAATTTTTTAAATAAATTTTATTTTAATAAAATTTTATTAATAAATAATATTTTTTAAAGGTAATTTGTATCTACCCAACCATAGAAGTACATAATTAGTTCCATATATTATTACATTACTATAACAAAGATGAAATTAAATTCCAAAGGACTGAATATATTAGTAGTCTTGTTAAAATATATACATATATAAAAGTCAAATTAAATATTGGAAATAAAATTTAAAATGTATTTATTTTTAGATAAGAATTATTCCACTTAGAGTAACCCTGCATATAAATCACAATAAAATTATTTGGAACAAATAAAAAATAGAAAAACAATTAATGGGTAATCTCAAATGCTCAATAAGGGTTATATACAATATAATCAATAATGAATTAATGAGAATAAATCAATATGGAAAGGTAAATAACTCATAAAACATTCTATTTAATCAATAAATTGAGAATAAAGTACATCAATAGATTTTATCATATTAAAAGCTTAGGGATAATAATAATGATTTCCAAAATATTTTTGTTGTAAATACTTAATTAGTGGACATCATGTCTGAGGAATAAGAAAACATATAACATCAAGACCTTTCAAAAGACGTTTAAAACCATAGATAAAAACCTATTTAATTTGGAAAACATATTTATACCAAGAGAAAATGTTGATTCATTGAGGGGATATATAAATTTAGGCCCCCACCTTTCATTTACAGTACAAGGAATTCCTCATATATCAAATAATAAATTTTAAAAGTGATTTTTAAATCAAAGTGTTCCATACCATATTGATACATTTATAATATTAGCCCGATGAAGGAAAAGAATTGAAAAAACATTAAATACCATGATTAATGAATAAATAATGATATTAAATATAAATTATAGAGTATATACACCATTGGTGTATAATATCAAATAAGTCTCAATAGAATGTATGTTGAGACAAAATCCATTACCACTTGTAATTAGTCAAATAGTATTCC
Organism: Viscum album; assembly: GCA_963277665.1. Lineage (NCBI taxonomy): Eukaryota > Viridiplantae > Streptophyta > Magnoliopsida > Santalales > Viscaceae > Viscum > Viscum album. Next base: position 1,643,533,477 of record OY728122.1, on the reverse strand, counting down.
CCAAAAAAGTCATAATTCTCAAATGAAACATTTTATACCATGAATATATTGAGATTAATGATATGATATCTCAAATTTAAGTATATATAAATAACACACATGATTTATGTGGTGAGTGAGGCATATATCTCACAAAAATGAAAGTGAGATGAGAAAATACTTACCCAAAACTTTTATTTAGTTTTGCTTACTTTACCCTCCTATATAATGGTTAAAATAATGTTATTGGATCAGTCCAAAACTATATTCTTATTTATATTACCTTATATAGTGATATTATAAAATCTTATGACCCATTCATTAATAATATTTAATTTTTTTCATGGTTTCATGTGTATTAGTTTCATAGTTTCCTGATCGGTTCATTTGTGTAAAATTTTGGATGTTCTTGTAAAATGAGATTAAAAATATAGAATTGGAATTAAATAGTATTAATTTAATTCCATTGGTATAAATTTTTCCATATATAATATTTATTTCATACATGTGGATTATTCCTTAGATAAAACATTAATGATAAACATTTAGTTCATTTTGGTGGGTTTTCAGAACACTATGAACTAGTTTCATTTTGTTTACTAATTTTAGTATATATTAGTTACCAAATCAGAAATAGGATATAATATAATTATTAAAATTGTATTTAACCATAATAATAGTTTTATTTCCATCCTTGAATGAGGTAATGGAAAACGTCCCAAAAATTTATTCACAAAAGTGATTTACTGATATAACATAGACAATAGTTTCATTACCTTGAAGAAGAGGATGTAATAAAAGTAGTGTACATAATATTTTCAATTAGAAACATAAAATTAATATTTTTTTAATTTTTATTTAATTATTATGCCTTTATGGATTAAAGATATGAGGAGATATTAGAAGAATAATTGAAAATAATAGATGTGTTTTGAGAAAATTACCTATTGAATATCAAATTCTTGAGTGACCCTTTAGGAGCATGGTTTTGGTATTTTGGTGAGAAAAGTATAAATTTTATGTAGGTATAGTGAGTATGATCGGTTTGGGTAGATATCTTATGATATTCAAGGCTTCTGGGTTGAAATAGAGTGGTGAGGGGTGGTATTTATACTTGAGGAGAGGTGTGTTTAAGTGATTAAAATAATGTTTAACTTAAAATTAAAGACAACCAAATTAATGGGGAATTAATTTACATGAATTTAGATAGAAAATAATATTTTTAGGCTGTTTATGGTCAATAAAAACCGCAGAAAGCCATTAATTGTTTCAATTTTTAGGTGTTTTATGATATTACCTTCAAACATTAAAATTTGTTAATATTTTACATATACAACAGTAAATAATTTTTTTACCACGTTAACTTGGTTATACCAAAAAATGAAAATGGACATAAAACATAATTTTTAATTTGTGATAAAAAATATTGAATTCATTTTACCAAATTTAATTAAAAAATTGGAAAAATTATAATTTAAATTTTTCCTATCGACACAACAAAAAAGAGGGGTTTTAAAGTGGGAAGTTTAAAAGCTTGAAATGTTTTTATATTCGATTTTAATGTGAAATGGATTCCAATGAAGTAAATTATATTAAATTATTTTTAATTAAATAATTATTAATTAAAACAAATTTAAAATATTATTTTACTATATAAATAAATTAGATTAAAAAACAATTTTTAATTAAAATTCAATATTTTTAATTTTTCATAAAAGAATGAAACTTCAATGAAAATACAAAAATTTTAAACTAAGATTATTTTTTTGGATTCAAAAAATGGAATTTATATTTTAAACTGAAACTTATAAATGTTTGATAATTTATATTTAAAAAAGGTACACCATCTAAAGGTGAAAATACTACCTTTAGAAATATATAAAAAAATTTATACATAAAATTGGATTTATTATTATATTAATTCTATCAAAAATATTGGATTAAAATAAAAAATTATTATTGAATATATTCCATATAAAATAACTAATATATTTCACTAATATTGATCAATTCAATTTGGTAAGAAAAAAATTCTTTGAGGCTATGAAATAATATTTTATAAAAACACATCCTTAATGTTTAATTGGTTATCATTTTTATTTCTAATTAATTGGTGACCAATGAATTTATTTTATAAATATGTGGAAAATATATTTTCAGAATTTATTCAATCTCATTCATTCCAACCATTTAGATGGATAGGTTATAACTATCACAATAATAATATTTAATCATTTGTTAAAGCTCAGTTTTCTATGTAACATAAGCTATCAAAAGTGATTGGATTTTAAAATAGAAATATCGTAAAATCATGGGGTGCAAAATTCTCCCTCCCTTAAATAAATTTCAACATCACTATTTTTAATTGGACTTTGAAAAAAATGGCTGATACTTGAAAATTATTTTTTGGGAAACCCACATAACAAATAGGGTTAATAAAGAACCCCATTAATAAGAGGGAAAGTGAAATGAAAATTTCACCAAAAAATTATTATTTCAATTAAGAGAAAAGTAGTGTGAAGTAAAAAATGCGCCATTTAAGGGAAGTGAAAATATCAATTTAGGATTTAGTGTTATAGAGAATATGTTCATTATAAACTCTACCATAAAAAAACCCATATTTATTTGATGGGTTAAAGAGTCCATTGATTTCTCATTAAGAAAATTAAATTAAAAAAAAATTCATTCCAAATTTTTTCACCAGATATAAGGCATTATTTTACTATCTATATAGGAAATTTGGAAAATAAACTTATTTCATTTCATTCCATGTCATAACCATAATCTTATCATTTGGTTGTGTTTTGATCTATTCTCACTTCCTCTTCTATATTAGGATATTCACATTTATATTGATTTTTTTCATACCTAAATAACTTTAAGGAATCATAAGATCAAAGTCTAATTCCATTAACCATTAAATATTTGTTATAATGAAAAATTTTAGAATATGATAAGGTGATTAAAAAAAATAACAAACCATAATATTGAGAAAGCAATGTTAATATCCAAAAATTAAACAGTAATACTCAAAATAAAACATATACCATTTAATAAATTAGTTTCCATAATTTTTCAAAAATATATTACATCCTCGGATTGAAACCCAAAAATAAAATTATTTTATCATGTATTCCCCAAATATGAATTTAATATTTAGATCAAAAAATGTGCACTCCCAAAATATATAATCTCTAAGATATGGAAAAAATTTCTATAAATAACTTTAATAACCATAAATCCATAATAAAATCATATATTACTCAAAATACCATTAAAATGTTATTCTTAAAAAAAATTTCTATAAAATTATATTTACCTTAATCATATGGGGTTCCCGAAATGAACATATCCATTACCCATCATATCATTTAACTAAAAGGAAAATTTCATACGTATCAGGAATTCTTGTGTGTTTGTGGAAGGTGATACACTCAAGTCTCCCTTCAATTGCAGATTCAATCCCCATGGCCTTTTCATATGTGATGTGTTATTTACAGACCTGTGGGTTGACTTTTTTTAAAACTATATTAATATAATCCTTATACAATTCCAAAAAATGTGATAATAATTTTTTTAAAAAATAACCTTAATATATTCATGATTAATGAACTCTTTTAATTTTAAAGATTATAAAAAACATTTCATTTTTCATTACCAAAATATAATAACCCTTAGTTACCTTAAAATCAAAGATCATATAAACCCTAAATTTTATCCTTGCCTTTAAACTTATGTCCACATAAAGTAAATTCATTCTTCCTCAAAAAACCCTTTTTCACTTATCAAACATAAGGATTAAATGACCCACAAAAATTTATCAAAAATAAATAAGTGTCTCCTATAGAATTAAAACATCCACTATATTACATTTTAAAGGTACTGATTTTATATAAAATATGCTTCAAAATTTTTAGAACGAAACCAACTATCTAATATCCTTTAGGTGTTTCCTGATTCTCTTGATATATAGAATATATCATAATATAAATGAAAAAACATCCTTCACTCGAAATCCTTCTTAAAACGTTAACCATTATTTATTGTTTTATCTGTATACAAATCAAGGATATGAAATATATATCATTATTATTAATCAACTCAAAGTGTTTCATAATTATATCTTATGAAAATAATTCATACCGTAAATCCAAACATAAGTGAATTCCTTTATGCAATTAAAGATTCATTTATCTACTCTCATGGAGTCTATATCTCAAAAATATAAATATTCATGTCCTTGGTGGTATTTACCTTCTTGAATGAGATGGATAAATTCATATTTTGAAACTAAAATAAAGTGAATCCATGATCTACTAAAATTTTTATGAAATTAAAATGTATTGGATATGTCAAATAGTCTCTTTCATGTTATTTATATGTTCAAAACTCTTTAAAAATCATTTTAACAATATCTTTTTATGATAGTGATGATTAAAATATCTTGTATTAATAATAATGTTGTATGATATCATTTCAATTTCATCTTGAATAATGATCATTATTCTGTAGAAAATAATATCATTAAACATGAATTGAATTATTACATATTAGAATGAAAATGGTTTGTTACCCTTATAAACTCAAAAATATTTCAAAATTCAAATACTTTATACCAAAATAGATTACCCTTATAAATCAAATGGTCAAAACAATCATTAATTTCTCCAAAATACATCACCTAAACAATAGATGTGTGTTTAAGAATTTAAACTTGTAATTAAAATTAAACTCATGAAACATGATGGCATCCATAACTCTTTTTTTAATGAACACAAGTACATATACATTATATTATTCCTATAACCATAATACCATAAGTGAAATACTTATTCAAAAAAAATTCTAGTCAAAAAGTTCCATTTGGTTCTTCCATTGACTAAAACCAAAATTCAATGTGTAAGCATCAGACTAAAATAATCAGAGTGAGCTATCAAATAATAATGAAATATTTTTCATATTATGTCTATGTAATGATACCTTCTTCTCAAAAAATGAGTAATTATGATTAAACTAGTTTTTTTATGCTTGTTATTAAATTTATAGAATGTTATCCTGTATATACAATTATCCTCAAAGTTAGTTATAGTGTTTTCTTCTCTAATCTATGTTTTCCTTAAATATAGTTCCCAAGGATTCTACTCAACATTCTATGATACTAAATGTATTGAACATGACACAAGATTCCCAGATCCAGTGCATTACATTATTACATTTCCATATGATACCATAAATTTCATCCCAATAGATGGAATATTTTACTAGTCTTGGTAATCTAGATACATATTTGAAATTTAAATTACAATTTTGACATAAAATTTAAAAAGGGTTTTATTTTAGAACACCACTATTCTCCTTAAAATTAACCTGCATATCAATCATTATAAAATTATTCTAAACATAGTTAATATAAAACATAATAAATGGGTGAGATCGAATTCTTAGTAAGGGTTAAATATAGTGGAAACAAAAATAAATTAATGATAATAAATCAACATAGAGAGGTAAATAACTGATAAAACATGTCATTTAATCAATAAAATAAGAATAAAATGAATCATAGATTATATCATATGAAAACTTATGGATAATAAAAATGATAATTGAGATATCTATAAATAAAATTCTTTATTATTGGATTTCAGGTTTGAGGAAAATGAAAACATATACCATCAAGCCATTTTATAAGATGATTTAAAAACATAGGTAGAAAAATATTTAATTTGGCCAATGTATTTTTCTCATGAGAAACTTTCTATGAATCAATGTGATATATAATTTTCATTCCCACCCATCATTTTGAGTCCAAATTATTCCTCATATATTGAATAATCGATTTAATTTTTTTTCTAAATCAAAGTGTCCCATACCACTTTGATACATTTGAATTATAAACCCGCTGAATGAAAATAATTTAAAAAACCTCAAAATACCATGTTTAATGAATAAATCATGATATTACCTATCAAAGGGATAGTATAAACACCACATATAAGTGAATTGGTCTATATTAACAAATAAGTCTCGATGAAATATAAGATGAGATAGAGTCCCTTACCACCTGTAATCTGTCGAATCATATACCCCATAAAATTCATAATTATAAAATGAAATTTTTTAATTAATTAATATATGGATATTAATTATATGATACCGCAATGGTTAGTATATATACACCACACACAAGATTTAAGTAGTGAATATGGAATATATCTCAATGAAATAAATGTGAGACTTGAAAATCCTTACCACTCACTTTCCTTAAGTTTTACATACATTATAGTCATGTATAATGGTTTAAAAAAACTTATTGACCCACCAAAGAACTATATACATATTTATAGTACTTTATATGACGATTTGAAACCATATTATTACCCACTAATTAATAATATATCATTATTTTATGGTTTTGGGTGCGTTTGTTTTATAGTTTCATGATCGGTTCATTTGTGTAAAATTATCCAGGTTATTGAAAAATGAGTTTACAACTATAGAGTTGTAATAAAATAGTATTAATATACTTAAATAATCATAATTTTTCTCATGTTTTTCTATTTATTACATGAGGAAAATCCATTAGATAAAACGCTAATGATAAACATTTAGTTTATTTTGGAGCTTTTTCCAAACACTATGAACTAGTTTCATCTAATTTCATAATTTGAGTATATATTAGTTTTAGAACATGAAGTAGAATCGATTATAATTATTTAAATATTATTTGATGAGAATAATAGTTTTATTAACATCCATGAAATTGTTAATGTAAAATGAACAAAATCATTTTTCACAGAGGCAACTAACCGACACAACTTGGACAAAAGTTTCATTTATTTGACTAAGAGGAGGTAATAAAAATGGTGTAAATAAGATATTCAATTTGAAACAAATTTTTTTTATTTAAATGTTTATGGAATTATTTGGAAGTTATTTATGAATTATATGATTTGAAAGTAGAATAATAAATGAAAATAAGAGATGTGTTTTGAGAAAACTACATCTTAAATATCACCTCCTTGAGAGACAATTTAGGATGTCAGATTTTATATTTTGGTGAAAAAATCCACACTTGGACTTGAGAAGAGAGAGTAGGATATGGATTAAAATATATTAAATGTGATTCAAGGATTATGGGTTGAATGTGAGTAGTGATGGGTGGTATTTATACTTGATTGGTGGGTTTAAGTGATTAAAATAATGATCAATTTATAATTAAATCCGACCACATTTAGGTGGACCTAATTTCCATGATTTTTCTAGAAATATATATTTTATAGGTTGTTTATGATAAATACACACCTAAAAAACAACTAAATGTTTAAAGTTTTCAGTATTTTAAGCTTTTACCTTTTCACATTAACTATTGTGAGTATTTTACCTATACTACGGTAAATAACAGTTTTTACCACAATAACGTTTTTGTACCTAAAAATGAAAATTAAATTGAAAATTAACTTGAAAATTTTGATTCCAAATATTTAATCGATTTTACCAAATTAAATTAACCAAAATTTCAAAATTATACTTATAATTAATTCCAATGACTAAATGAAAAAGTGGGTTTTTAAACTGAAAAGTTAAAAACATTCAATTTTCACATATTAAATTTTAATGTGAAATTTTTTAGAATGACCGAAATTGGATTGAATTATTTAAAATTGAACTAATTATACATTAAAACCAATTTAAAATATACATTAACTATATAAATTAATCATTAAAGTTTTTTTAACTAAAACTCAATAATTTTCACTCTTCTACAAAAATGAAATTTCTCAAAAAAATTTAAAAATTAATCCTAATTAAAGTTTGATATTAATATTCTAAAATTTAACTTTATTTTTTCCACTAAAACTTATAAATTTTTCTAAAGTTATGTTTCAAATAGGTTCACCATCAAAAGGCGGTACAACTTCCTTTAGAAATATATAGATTTTTATTCTTAGAATTGGATTTATTTTTATCTTAATCCTATCAAAAAATATTGGATGAATTTAAAAAAATTATATTGAATTTATGACATATAAATTTCATTAATATCATTCAATAATATTTATTAATTCAATTTAATATGATAAAATTTCATTTTGGGTATAAAATAGTATATTATAGAAACACATCCTTTATGTTTAAGTGATTATAATTTATATATCAAATTAATTGGTAACCAATGAAATCATTTAATAATTTTTTAAACTATATTTTCTTAATTTAGTTAGTTTCATTCATTACCTCCATTCCAAAAGCTTAGTGATAACTATCATTATAATAATATTTAATCAATTTTAAGCTCAGGGTTCCATGTAACATAATCTATAAAAGATATTGAATTTAAAAAGAGGCATATAATAAAATAAGGGTGTTTTACATTCTACCCCACTTCAATAAATTTCATCCCTATAATTTTAAATTGATCTTTGAAAAAAATGGTGATACGTGAAAATTACTTTGTGGGAGGGTCACATCACAAATAGGGTTAATAAAACATACTCTTAATAAGAGGGAAAGAGAAATGTGAAGGTCAATAAAAAATTAAGATTTTAAATAGCATTAAATTAGTGAAAATTGAAATTTAGTACATTTAAGAGAAATAAAACCATCATGTTATGATGGAGAGTGATTGAGATCATGGCCATTAGAATGTTTATTATCCAAAATCCTTAAATTTGTGATGGGTTAAAGAGGTCATTGATTTATCATTAAGAAAATTAAATTAATAGAATTTTATTTTCAATTTCCTTTCATATATTTCAGGTATTATTTTACTATAGATATAATCACTTAAGAAAATATACTTACATGATTTATTTCCATGTCAGAAGGATATTATTATATTTTGGGTGTGTTTGAATCTATTATCACTCCATCTCTTATGTCAGTAAATTCACATTCAAGTTGATTTTTTTCATACATAAAGCACATTAATAAATCATAGGATTTTAAAGTCATTTCTATATCATTAAAATATTTTCTAAAACCAAATGTTTTAGAAAAAGACAAGTTAATTACTAAAATATAATAAACCTTCATATGGTGAAAGATACATTAATCACCCAAAATTGAACAGTAAAAAACAAAATTCAACATAGAATATTTAATAAATTAGGAAACTTAAAAGATAAAACTTATATTCTATCCAATTATTCAAACCTAATAATTAAAAGGTTCTGATCAAATAGTTTAACAAGATAAATTTAATATCTATCTCAAAAAATTTGCATGACCTAAACATATAATCTCCAAGATACCAAAGCTATTTCCATAAATAGAATGAATCACCCTAAATCCATAATAATATAATATTTTCCTCAAAATTACATTGAACATTTATTCATAAAATAAAATTACATAACACTATATTTACGTTATTCTATACAGGGTTATTGAAAAGAAATTATCCTTTATCTATCAAATCATTTAACTAAAAAATAAAATGATAAACTCATCGGGACATCACGTGGGTTAGTTGTAGGTGATACAACCACGTCACCATTTGGTTGTGGGTTCAAACCCTACATCCTTTCTAGACACTAAAGGTTATCACCGAACCTTCATGTTGTCATTTTTGTAAAACTATATTAATATAGTCCAAGAAAAATTACAAAAAATGTGATAATTGTTTCTTAAAATAAATGTAATATATTCAGAATTAATGAAATGTTTTAATATAAAATGTTATGTAATAAATTTAATTTTTAATTTATAAAATATAATAACCCCTAATTACCTTAAAATAATTGATCATATAAACCCTAAAGGTTATCCTTACCTTTAAACTTATGTACACATAATGTAAAGTCATTCTTACTCAAAAAAACTTTTTTATCTTGTTTAACTAAAAGGTTACAAGGTCCTCAAACATTTATCAAAACTCAATAAACATCTTCCATTGATTATCACCTTTACACTATACCAAATTTTAAAGGTATTGATTTCATCAGAAATGTGTTTCCAAATTTTGAGAACAAAACCTACTAAAGAATATACTTTAGGTGTTTCATGATTCTCATGATAATTAGGATATATTATAATATCATTGATAAAACATCCATCAATCCATATCTTTCTAAAACATTTAACCATTATTTTTTTGTCCCTCTATTAAAAAATGATATGAAATTGATTGATATGATTCATAAAACCAAAAATTTCCATACTAATATCATAATAAAATAATTCATACATTAAATTTAGTCATCAATGTACTCCTTTATGCAATTTAGGTATCCTTTATCTTCCAGCACGATTTCCATATCTCTATGAAATGAAAAGTCATGTCCTTGGTTGTATTGATCATTTGAAATGAGATAAATAAATTATGATTTTGAAATCAGTTAAAATATTATCCATGAACCATTTAAATTTTCTAATAAATGAAAATTTATTGGATAGGTAAAATAGTTTCTTTCATTTGATTCGGATGTTCAAAAATATTTAAAAATCATTTTTACAAGATATTTCAGTGATGGGGTTGATTAAGTCATCTGATAGGTATAAGAAATTCATGTGATATCCTTTCCCTTTCAACTTGATGAATGATCTTTAATATGTAGAAAATAAAATCATTAAAACATGAAATGATTTATTTCATGCTGGAATAAAAATGGATTGTTAGGCTTATAAACTCTATAATAATTTAAACTAAAAATACTTTATTCCAAAATCTATAACTATTCTAAATCTAATATCAACATATGTCCTCAATTACATCAAAATCCATCACCTAAACTATAAAATGGTGTTTAATTATTTAAACTTTTGATCAAAATTAAACTCATTACCCCACGATGGTGTCTATAACTCTTATGTTAATGAATACAATTTATCATACTTTATATTATTCCTTTAACCATAATACCGTTAGGGAAATACTTCTTCAACACATAATCTATTCTATTAGTTCCTTCTGGTTCCACCATTGACTAAAAAAATTCCTGAAATATTACTCATAGTATGTATAAGTAATGACATCCTCATTTCAAACTACGAGTCATTTGGTTTAACCTAGGTTTTATATGGCCATTATCAAAATTTATAGGATATTATCCTATAAATATTCTTATCTTCAAAGTTACTCATAGGGTTTTTTCCCTTAATTTATCTTTTTTCTAAATCTAGTTGCCAAGGTTTCTACTAAACATTACCTTATAAATATTTCAATTACCCCAACCACAAAGGCCTAGATTCATGGACCTACTTTATTATAATGGAATAAGATACATGAAATTTCATCTGAAAGGATTGAATAGGATATTAGTCTTGGAAAAATAAATAAATATATGATATTAAAATTTCATTTTGAACATGAAATTTAAAATATATTTAATTTTAAAACACAATTATTTCCCTTAGAATAACCTTGAATATAAATCATAATAAAATTCTTGGAATCCTGGTGAAAATGAAACATATAAAATGAGTGATCTCAAATTCTCACTAATAGTTACGTACAATAGAATCATTAATGAATTAATGAGAATAAATCAACACGGAAAGGTAAAGAACTTATAAAACATGCCATTAAATCAATAAATTCATAATGAAATTCATCCATATATTTTATCATATGAAAAAATCGTGGACACTAATAATGATAACAGAAATATCTATGGAGGAAATGCTTAATTATTGGTTATTTATGTTGGAGGAACATAAAAACATATTCCATCAAGAACAATCACTAGAATTTTTAAAACCATAGGTAGAAACCTGATAAATTTGGACATATTATTTGTCGGAGGAAAACTTATTGATTCATTTAGGGGCTATATAATGTCCGAGACCCTCTTATAATTTCTAGTCTAAGAAATTACATATATTGAATAATTTATTTAAAATTTAATTTTTAAATAAAAGTGTCTTATATCCGTTTGATACATTTGAATTATATGCCACATGAAGGAAACAAGTTTTTAAAAACATAAAATACCATGATGAATAAACAAATCATGATATTAAATATCAATGGGATAGTATATACACCACATATAAGTGAATTGTTTTATAATAACAAATTAGTCTCAATAGAGTGTAAGTTGAGAGAGTGTCCATTAACACTTGTAATAAATCAGATCATATACCCCATAAAAGTAATAATTAAAAAACTAAATATTAAATACCAAGAATATAATTATATTAATGATATTATATATCAAATATAAGTATACATACACCACACAAAATATTAATGTTGTGAATAAGGAATATATCTCACAAATAAATGTGAGACGAAAATAATACTTATGTCACCATTTCATTTAGTTTAGAATACATTAAAATCATAAATAATGGTTTAAAGAATTTTATTGACCCACTATAGATATAGATTCATATTTATAATACATTATATGATTATTTTATAAAATATTATGACCCATTCATTAATAATATTTAATATTTTTTAGGGTTTCGATTGTGTTTGTTCCATAGTTTCATGTTTAGTTTTTTCATGTAAAATTATGGATGTTATTTTAAGATGAGATTAAAACTATATAATTGGAATGAAATATTATTAACATACTTCCATAAGTATATATTTTCTAATATATCATTTTTATTTCTTATATAAATACAATTCATTAGATAAAATATCACTGATAAAAGGAGAAAATAAAATGGGTGGATATAAGATATTCCATTAGAAACATAAAATCCCATTATATACATGTTTCATGAATTATTATTCCATGATGGATGAAATATATGATTATAAAGTAGAATAAGAAGTGAAAATAATCGAGGTGTTTTGAGAAAATTACCTCTTGAATATCACCTCATTGAGAGACCCTTTAAGACCTTAGATTTGGTCTTCTAGTGAGACTAATAAAACCTGGATGTGGGTCAAGTGAGGATGATAGGTTTATGTGTATATTTTATGTGATTAAAAGCATTTATTTTTAAATGTAGTGGCGAGGGGTGGTATTTATACTTGAGGATATGTATGTTTAAGTGATTAAAATAATGAATAATTTATAATTAAAGCCAACCACATTGAGGTAGAATTAATTTCAAATACTTTGGATATAAATTAATATTATATATGATGTTTAGGGTTTATCCAAACCTCAAAAAATCTGTAAATTTTAGTATTTTGAGGTATGTTAAGATGTTAGCATTTAACTTTAACCATTTTCAATATTTTACCTATACTACAACAAATAATTTTTTTGCCATGACAATTTTTTATACATGAAAATGAAAATAAAAAGTAATTTAAACCTTATTATTATAAATTTGGAATCCATTTTACCAATTTATGTTCACATAATTTAAAAAAAATAGATATAAAATTAATCCCCCAAACAAAACAAAAGTCTGATTTTTAAAGAGAAAAGTTCTATAGTTTTATAAGTTTTTTATTTTCAATTTAAATATAAAATTGATTTCAATAACTTAAATTGGATTGAAAATTTTATAGTTTAATGAATTATTCATTAAAAATAATTTTAAAAAATAATTTTTCTATATAAAAAAATTATGCAAAAAAGTATATTTTAATTAAAATTCAATATTTTTCACTATTCATCAAAAAATGAAACCCCACTGAAAAATACCACAATTTTACCCTAAAAATATTTTAATTTTATAATTTCAAAAACTAAATTTATTTTTTCAACTAAAACTAATAAATGTTTTAAAATATATATTTAAAATCGATGTTCCACCAAAAGGCATAAAACCTTCATTTAGAAATATATAGCTTTTTTATGATTAAATTTGGATTTATTCATAACTTAATCCTTTAAAAAAAATTGTATGAATTTATAAAAATCTTATCGAATACATGAAATATAAATTTCTTTAATATATCTGACTAATAGTGATTAATTCAATTTATTAACATAAAATGTCATTATGGCTATAAAATAATGTTTTATAAAAACAAATTATTTATATTGAATTTATTCTCATTTTTATTTATAATTAACATGTAACCAATGAATTAATTTTATAAATGTGTGTAACCTATATTTTTGTAATTTATTTAATCTCATTCATCCCCACTATTCCAATGAATAGGTGATAACTATCACAATAATAATATTTAATCATTTGTTTATGCTCAGTGTTCTGTGTAACATAATCAATCAAATATATTGAATTTAAAAATAGGCATACCAAAAAAATATTAGGGTGTTACATAATTGTTAATATAACTTTATTAATTTAAATGTAATTTATATAAGGTTAAGAAAAATATTATTGTAAATAAAACCAATAATTTTAAAAAAATGGGATTTTCTTAAAAGAGTAAATTCTAAAATTTAGATAATTATTTTGATAAATAGTTATTATTTTTGTAATAAGATTGTTGAAATTATACAGTGGTGAAATTTTCAATATTTTCTAAAATAGTAATGTTTTTACATAACATGTTAATACAGTATAAATAAAAATTATGTATTATGACTTCATAATCACTCAAAAGTGATATAATATATGCCAAAAAATGGTATCCTCAAGAAAATACATGTTTCCCCAATGAAATTGTTTTTTTGAAAGTTATTTTATTTATTTTTAAAATCTTTAATAAATCATCCAAAACGAAAATTGTATTTTATGTTTTTGAAATAAATTATTTATAAACATGACTCACTTCCCTATAACCAAGGTTATTATTTTAATGATTTTGGTTATTGAACTTATACAATAATTAGATCCATTAGCCTTTGGAAATAAAAAATATTAATAAACCAAGTGATGGTTTATGGTTTTGATTAAATTATATTTCAGATTCCCAAACCTATGTTTGGAATTTAATGAAGGATTCTACTCTCTTTTTTTATATAAACCATCCCAACCACCCATTTGTCTTCACTAAAAAACCTTGGATCATAAAATTAATATACATTTCCCTCTCCAGAGTCCTCCCAAGGTCCCCTAAAATTTTTATGAAACACCTCTAATGATTTTAGAAATTCCCTCCCAAGGTAATGCATCCTCTCATTATCCTATTTATTCCTGAATCATCTTTGTAATACACCTTTTAATTTAAAATTTTTAATGACGTGTAATGTTTTAATATATCCCTTTTAATTTCCTTATTTTTTCCAAGTGATGAAATACCCCATTCACTCTCCTTAATCCCTTCTATGAATATTGTTGTACTATCGTTATGCTGCTGAAATTATCATGTGATTTGTCATGCCAAATGATTGTATAGAGAATACCAATCCCCATTTCCACTCAAGAGTATTCACCTAGATATATCTATCCTGAATTTATTAATTAAATTAATACATGTATGTTAAAATCCTTAATCATGGGATTAAAAGTGATCAATGAAATCCTTATATTTTATGATCTATATGAAGAACTTATGCATGTTCATGAAATGAATGTGATTGGTGGGCCCAGAATTATATAGCCCTATATTGAATTAGTTAATGTTTTTATCTCATGAGATTACATGAATGGTTTTTGACAAAGTATAATAAGAAAACCATGTTTTATGTCTTTTATGTTATTCTTGATTTATTTTTATGATGTCATGTTTTATCTTTTTGAGAAATTTTTATGTTTCATTTTTGTTATTATGTTATATCATGCCTTAATGTTCAATATTATGATTCTACAACCACTTATGTTACCTTATTATGACTCTTGGATCAAATTTACTTATTTACCAAATCTATTATTTGCTTAATATCTTATTAGGATTTATATCATACTAATTTCTTATGTATGACACCCAGTTATTTCGTGTTGTTTTAGAGGAATGATGGAATTTTTTGATAATTTATGGATGTTTTGGATAATGTCATTGTATTTTTGTTGCAAGATGTTATGATATGCACATGATTTTGAAAATAAAATTGTATTCATGATCTTATTTGATTTTATTATGTTTATTATTATATAATAATTCTTTAATTAAGGTGTTTTTTCAATTATGGTTTTTAATTGGACTTGAGGATAATCATCTCTGATCATGATCCTTGTTTTACCTCTTGGGTGTTAAGAGGTATCTAGTATACATTTTGATCTCAGTTTTAAATCAACACTACTTTTCACACACATACTAATATTTAGAAAGAATGGGATATCTAGACAGTTGAAGACATGATTCACTCTATTATCTTGGATTTTAGAGGTTTGTGACCTTCCATTATTTGAGGTTTATTACAACAATAGTTTTCACTGTAGTATTGTTATGAAATCATTTCAATATTCATTAGTTGTAACCTTCCATTCAATGTTGTATTGGATTGGAGTTAGATATTTGGAAATTATCAGGAAATTACTATTGCATAACACAACCAATAAGGTTTAGGTGATTTATGAGAGGATGAAGGCAGCACATGAACATAAACATTCCTACGTCGATCCTAGAAGGAGACATATGTATTTTGGATTTGCAGATTATCTGTTCTAAAATGTTACACTTATTTATGGGGAATGATTCTTTGGTCATGGGAGCATGAATTCTCCCATGTTTTTTTGGGATTTTCTATGTATTAGTTTATATTGGAGAAATGGAATATATGATAATGGTTCCCTCATAGATTACCTGGATACAAGATGTCTTCCATGTGTCACATCTCCACTATTATCTTAAAAAAGACACCCACATTGTTTATTGGGGTGATATTGAATTTTATGATGATGAAACAATTGACGAGAATCCAATTTAGATTTAGGAACACTAGGATAAGGTTTTAAGTGGGAGAGTTATTACCTTGGTTTGTGTCCTTTAGAAACAAACTGGTGTAACAAAGTGTACCGAGGAACATGATTCAAAAATTTGAACTCAGTATCCTAGACTATTTTATGTTTTAATATTATCTTTTAGAGATTATTGTTTATGTTTTTCATACTTTATCAAGTTTATGAAGTTGTCTCTTCTTCATTAATTCATTGGTTTTGTACTTTCAGTTGTTTAAGTGGTATCTTACTCAGGAGAGTATTTGGAATATGGTTGTTGGTGTTATGTGATTTTGTTCCTTTTTTCCTTTGATTGAGGTGGTTGAACTAATGTGCATCCAAGACTCTTGAGATGTATCGAATTAGATGGTTATTTAGATGACCCTTTTTTCCTTTCCTTCCGATTGAGATTGGTTTTAAATCCGAGAGGGTGAGATTTTTTTGAGTGGTATCTAATATAAGGGCCCTGATCTTGTTTACCCATCCCTTTGTTTGTTTTCAAATATTGTGGTACATTGAGGAATCATAGTGTAGGTTTTGTGGTGTTTCTATTTTGGTAATTGGATTCAATAGAATATTATGACATGAAAGTATGTTTACACCATGAATGCTTCATTCGATGCTTGTCTAGGAAATCAGTTCTTGGTTTTAATGGAATTCAAAGCTTGTGTGAGTGTGTTTAAATGGGTGAATTCATGATGTTAATTTTGTTCACAAACTGAGTGGAGTGGGCTTAATACCCTATGAATATAACCTCCAAAGATAACATCAATATCATGGAATTAATTATATGAATTAATTACAGGTCAAATTTTTTTAATAGATTCATTTTTCAAAAGATGTTATACTTGGGGATATTTACACAATGAAGGACCCATTAACACCATGAATTTCCACTAAAAAATGCACTTATAAAACCTAAAGTACCATTAGTTTATGTTGAACCCTATATTTTTATCCAAACCTCTAGGTGTCCAGAGGAAATCTCTCAAGGACTTTTAGTACCATTTTTATAGGGATTAATACACGGATTCCCATGTTTAGTCCATATAGATTCATGGTAAGTTCTACCTCATTATGTGTGGTTTATTCTCTCATATTTATTGTCTCCTACCATTATTTCTTTCTATAGTATAAATATTTATATCTTCTTTTCCTATGGAGGTACTTTGGTTTTTTATTGTGTGGTTTTGAGGTAGAGTTCTTGGAGGACATTAGTTTCCTTTTTTGGAGGTGATCAAGATCTTCATTATAATTATGTTCTCATTTGTGTAACGTTGAATCCTTAAAGTAGGGGATACAATGAATCTTATTTTGTTTCATGTTAAATTGTAAAGTAATCATTATTTATCACTTTGTGTGATTTTTGAACTAAAATATAAAAAATAATGAATTAGATTAATACAATATATGGTTTATGGACATAGTGATTGTATATTTTTACACCCTGATAATGGATGGAATCTTATTTTCATAGATAATGGGATATATATGATTAGTAATATTTATTATGTTTTTTAAGATTGGGTTTAATCTTGTTAATTTGAATAAAAGTGTTAAGGAATATAAAAATATTTATGATTGGTAAGAGAAAGAATTAAATTTTCATGATTAAAAAATATTTTCCTTCTTATAGTTTGATAGAAATCAAAATTTTCTTAATGAATGATTAAATTAATTGTTCTTATATTTGTTAATGGATATGGATAATTTCCTAGAATTTGGAATTTTTTTAATGTTACCAAGGTTTATTTTTTAATGGGGAATTGTTCTTTATCAATATTGGTTAAAACATGAATATATGTTAGAGAGAATGTTTGAATAATTTATAGTGTGTTGATGTATGATTTATGTTACAAGTAGTTATACCATTTATTTAATGAATAAGTTAAATTAAATTGTAATTAAATATGTTTTTTGATAATAATAAATGCTTGGGGATGAGAGAACCCATTTGCATGGGTTGGATAGATGCCTTTTTTTGGGGCCTAGAACTCCCCATTGGAATTTTTTTGTGTTTTTTAAATAGGTTGGAGGTCAAGCCCCATTTATTTGAAAAGAAAAAAACCTTATAAAATAGGAAAATATGTATCCAATTATAATGAAATAGGATAAAATTACTTAAATAAACATGAACCCAGGGTCAAAGATGGGCCAGTGAATCCAAATTGAATACAATTTCAAGGTGAGAAATAGAAAAAGTCTCATTTCTCCCATGAAAGATATTGAAATTTTGAGATAAATGAATGATGATGCTTCACCCCCTTCTAATAAGTTTTCCCAGGATTTTTAACACAACATGTTAGAGAATGCCTCCCACTCACACAACATGTGGATGTGGGATGGATGATAAGTTCTAACACACCTTTCCCTATTTCAAGCCAACCAAAAGACAATGCATTTTAGGAACTCACCATACTATCAACATTATGTAACAAAAATAGAAAAGAAAATAACTGTTCAAAACAAAATAAGGCTGACTCTCTATCCAAATAGGACAAATAGACAATGATTGATGTGAGTACACTCAACCTTCTTTCGAAGTTTCCCACCTAGAATTAACTGCAAGAAGATTAACTTCCATCCAAATGAGACAAGATAGAATCAAATTCACAAAAATATATCTCTCACCCAATAAAACAAATAGGACTAATTAATTTGTTTAAATTAACATGAACCACTATTGAATACACTGTTGAAACACGATGGCCCTTCCTAGTCACCAACCAGATGACCACCGGTACAACTGTTCCATACTCATTCATCCAGGTGACCCCCGCTGAAACCAGTGTGATCACCACAAATGACTTATAAGACCCTTAGTAATCACCAAAAATGAAATCGGTATATTACCACCGATCACCTTAATTTGAGGAATTAAACCCCCATCTATTCTTTGAACTCTTCCTCCTGGTAGAGATGCCAGACCGTCTCCTCTCATCACCATATCACTAATTTCGGATAGATCCATGAACTGTGGATCCTGGATGAACCTTAATCCACACTGAGGAAACCCGTATCAATATCATATCCATGAAAGGGAATCCAATAAGGAAGAATGTGATGGGATAACAGAGAAATAACACTGAGAAACAGGAATAGATGAAGACTTGAAAAATATTCAATAACAATTTATGGACACAAAATCCTCTAGATATAACCAAATATTTGGAAAAATTAAACTAACATGAATACTATATTGACTAATTTTAATGGAGGAGATTAGTGTTGTGAGATAGTTCAAATAACACTAGGAGTGGTAGATGCCCCACCTGGAGAATGTGGAGCCATTAATAGTTTGAGATCGATTCACTATTTTTTTTCTATTTTTTTTGGTATTTTGTTCCTTCCCTATTACCCTAGATATGGGCTATTCTATGTGATTCTATGTGACCTAGAATAAAAGATTATTAATGAGAAATGGGAGGGGATACCTGGTATTGTGGAAGTAGTTGATTTCCATGATGGGGAGATTCATTTTAATATGCATGATAGTGTCAGGGATGTTACTTGGATACATAAAATAGGTAAAAGATGCGATTTTTTTTGTGTTCTATGTTAGGATACTGGATGGTTAATGATCTTTTTAAGGGGTTAATGGATTGGATTCTTGTTATTGAATTCATTTCCCCACCACCTAAGATTGTTAGTTTTTTTGGGTTGTGCATCCAATTTATAACATATTATTATGTTTCTTGAAGTATATGTAATTATAAAATAATAGAGCATATAAATTAATCTTACCCTTGGGGTTTTTTTTATATAGAATACTGAAAAGGTGATAATATTGAGAAACCATAGAACTATTTTGATTATGTGTAGAGGGCCCAAAAAATACCTTGAAGTTATAAAAATGTAATAGAAAAAAGGTTAGTTAGTAACTACTAAATAAATTAATTTATAGTGAAATATTAAAATATATAGAAGATATTAAAAAAATTATTCTTATATTCGTATGTTCTTATAGGATATCTTGTTATTAAGGGTGACATACGAGTGTCAGAGAGGTGATAAATACAGTATATCCTATGAACTAGCTAATTCCTATAGTGTGGTTGTGAGATCTATTATATCCTATAAATTTTATATATTTATATTCTACCCACCGCTTTTTGATATGGATAATGAAACAAAGTGGACTTTGGGATGGTGTTTTCCCCAAAATATTTGTTGGTGGGGAATAGACGAATAACTTTCACCCATGGGCCCACTATCTTCTCCTGGTAGTATTATACGGTGGTATGAAATATGTTTATATTTCCCCATATATATGTGTAGAGTGATATAACTTATTTTGATTATTTTACACACATGTGTATCTAGATATATCACCCTATGGATTAATATAGGTTTGACATGTATTGGTTGTGGTGGATTGAGGTACATTACTCGTCATATGTTCTATAAAGGATTGATGTATAATACATGATTTATAATATGAGGAGTATGAGATATGGAAGCTCATATACTGTACTCTGTTATTATCTAGAGATGTTTTATGGGATTATGAGATGATGTGATTCACATGATGCATGTTTTGATAATTTAGTATAGATTTCATTTAGCCAGATTAGTTTGGGAGTGAGATGGATTAGGAAGTGCAATGTTAGGGAAGAGAGGAAAACTAGTTAGTTATGGTATTGGGGTGCCCATGTTTATATTATTGTATTATGACATATTATATACAATTCTTAGTGAGATATTTTCATAATTTGTATTGGAAGTTAGTATAGCAGATTAGGTGATGAATTAGATCCACTTGTTGTTCACTAGTCTTTTTCATGATTTCTTTATCTTTTTCACGAATGGATAAGGGGGAGGATCGTACTAATTAAATCAGTTATTCTCATCCAAGATATGTATGAACTGTTTTTTGTAATAATAGAATAAGGTTGAAGATCATGATGAATATTATTAGTTCATGGTTATTCGAGATCTATTGAGCTTCATGATTTATATTGGGTTCATATTTTGGTTCATGTAGTTTCCCTTTTAATTCATCAAGTTCTATATGAAATTAAATTCATTTAATTTGGTTTTTATTTTAATCTCTTCTTAAATAAGAGTTGTATTATTGTAATTATCTCTCATTCCTTAGTTTATTTTAGAGGATAATGTATCCCATTCACATGAAAAATGTAACCACAATGACTTTCACCAACCCATGGACTATTATCAGTGGGCCTCCGAGGTTATTATATTCATTCTATTATTTTCAGCATAATAGGGTTTCCATTAGGGGAGTATATTTTGGTATCCAACATGATAACATCAATTTCCTCATGCTAGAGGAATAAGTTATCATCAATTTTAAATTCATGTGATAGGGGTATACTTTATATTGTTACATCATGTAGTAATGATGTTATAAAAAGAATATAATATGATATGTTGTGGACGAGAATTGTGTAGATTAACATCCTTGGTAAGGATGAGAACTGGTATTTTTATTGTCTCGAGGTGAGGATGAGAACCATACATCCAAGCATATTGAGGAGAGGACACAATAGATGGTAACACAATATTGTTAGTGAGAAAACCTATCGAATATCCCATAGCCCACATGATCTATGCACGATGTGAGAAACAAGAGACAGTGGAGGGTTTCTCATGTCACGAGAGTGTATATATATTGAATCAGTTGGGGGTCTCAATGATTCATTAACCAATAAGAAAACTCTTGAGGGTAAAGTGGTCCGTTAGACATAATTCAATAAGGTTGAATCAACATGCCAAAATACCAAAGAACACAAAAGGGAAGAATATTGGGTGGAAAAGCTCTATTTTGAGAGAAATGGAGTGGGTGAAGGTTAATTGTGCCTTATAGAATAAATATTACAAATTAACATTGATCAGTTTCAGCATATAGATTTCATCAACACCTCATCTACAATAGTGGAAAACAACTTTTAGATAAATTATTGATCATTTTCGGTATTCAAGATCCATAATTTATAGTCAATAATTCTATAGGGTGTGAAAACATGATGGTAGGAGGGCCAATTTAAGCCACGTGTCATCACCGTTGTGGATACCATTTTGATATGAGCACTAATGGGGAAATTCAAACACCACAGATGCAATGACCTGAGTTTTTTAAATGATATTTTTCTCCTAAGAAAATTTGTGTTATATTATATAATATTACACACATAAAAAATATAGAGGAGCCAACCAAACCTCATCTCATTAGTAAATATCAATACATTAGTCAGATATAAAACCATTTAGAATTTCAAGCATTACAGTTAGACAAGAAATATAAAATAGATGATACAAAATGAGAAAATATAGACCATACCAATCTTCCAGAATCATCTCCCCCATAACCACCACTATATAAATGAATCAAAATATTAGTAAACTAGTCAAAATATTAGAAAATAGAAATATAACCTTAGAAGTAAATTTAGTGAATATTGGGGGAAATAATGAAGTGGTATTGGTAGAGAGGAATCTCATTGTTTGAATAGTAATATAATATTTCATAAAATATAACTACTTTCTCATATAAAAATTGTTTAGTTTGACCGTTTGGGAACTACACCCATTGGTAATAATTCTTTCAATATAATTAGTGTTAATAAGTAGAAATCACAAAGAATACTTGATGAAGAATGGTGAAATGATGGCCTCAAACATTAGAGTCATGCCACTTGAAGCCCATTGGATGAACTTCAGAAGGTAGGTTGAATCATTTTGGTTCTCCATTTACCAATCCCAAGACATGCTTTAATAAGTTGTGATTGAATGAAATCACATATGGGTGATGTTCATGATACTGGATATTACCACATATTCAATGTTAGTTGAGAAATTACATGAAACTACCAACATCACACACATTAAACATAGGGTATAAATGGGTGTAATAAGGGTTTACGTGTCCAAGACATAGTTACATAAAATTTAACTTCTATTAAATAAATAATTTTTTTATTCCATTAGTTCGATTTTGGATAATAAATTTTTTTAATAAAATATATTTTTAAGTAAGAAAAATTTCATATGTCAATTGTTGGACACAAATAAAACATAATTTTATTTTTATAAAATATAAAAAATTTTATAATAAACACAGGAATTATGAATAATATCTTATTTAATTAAATAGTTTTTTTAAACACTCTTATTTAAATTTAAATGATACAATATTTTTATAATATCCTAGGAAATGTTTATATGCGTTAGAAATATGGTTGTTTATTAGAAACTTCTATTTTTCAAAAAATAATGATCTTTATATATAAAAGTTATAATTATCAAATATAGATAATTTTTTATAAAATAAATATTTTATTAGAAACTATAATGTTGAAATTAGGTAGGGGTGGATATTTTAGAATTTTTTAAATTATATTATTTTTCAATGAATGGTAAAAATATAGTTTTTAGTATTCAGTATGTTTTATGGATTTATATTTATGTTATAATGATTTCATAATTAATTAACCAAAATAAACGACCTAAAATATGTTATTTAATTTATATTAATAATTTTCAAAAAATTATTTTCAATATCAAAACCTCTAAGTCAATTTCTAGATTCTAATATGGAAAATTTTATTTTAAAAACAATACTTTTTCGAAAGTATATTTTCCATGTTAAAAGAAGTATCAAAAATAATTTATGGTTATAATGGATTAAAATATAATAAATATTGACTCAAATTTCCCAATCCATAAGAAAAAACTATGTCTAAGCCAATGTTTTTTCATTTTCCACAACCTAGATTTCCATGAACTATATTTGGAAATTTCTAAACAATTCATCCAGTTTTACTAAAAATAACCACCCATTTAACCATTTTCATTCCCTACCAATACATCCTCTAGGAAAATATGTTCTTTATCACTCCCAAGGAGTCTATAAGGTGTCTTTGTGCCCCAAATATTCCAATACTCATGTTTTGGGATAAACTCTCCAATGTAAGGGAATTCCCATCCTCTTATTTTCAATTCAAGTAATTATTTTTTGTGTAACACTAATAAATGTAATGTTACATTCTTTTCATATTATGTTGATCAAATTACCATTATGTAAATAATTCATTAAAAATTGGTGTTCTTCATTCTTCATCATTTTACCCTTTTTTAAAACTATGTTTTATACCCATCATGCTGTCAAATTCACTTCTGAAATATCAATCTCTTACTTGAGAAATTATCATTTATTTTCCTCTAATGATACCCAAACCTATTATTTTTAATGGGTATTCACCAATATGTCAAAATTATTTATTTATTATTATATTTAAGTATAGTAAACCAATAATTTATTTTCATGGATTGAGAATGATGCAATGATAACGACTTTAATAACTATTGTATGCATTTATTTTGATAAGAAACCCATTATTTATTCTCTACATATTATTAATGAAATAATTTTTTATGATTTATGTGGATATTTTTAATTAATAAACATGACAGTTGTTCCCTGATAGTGATCCAGTGAATTGGGTAAATAATTTAATATCTAGAGATGACATGTTTTACAATACCATGATGAAAAAATTTGGTAATTTTGATTTATGACAACTTAGTTATTAAACATGGTGTTTTTATTATGAATAAATCTTTTATTTTTTTTGAAACATAAACATGTTATAATTCATTTTCATTTTATTATGATATAAATCAAGTTCTAATGATCATGTTATACTGCTATACCTCATATTCTTATTGATATGCCTCATGATCACAAGATAAATATATCCCTTACTTATCCTCTTATTGGGTTCATGATCACCCCATTCCATTTATTTATATCCTAATGATTTTATATGTAGTATAATTAACTTAGGGAGAACCCATTATGAACTATTTCATAAGGATTATAAGAATGTTTTATGTTTTCTTTCATTATGTTTTTAATTTCCAAGAAACTAAACATTAAAAGAACCTGTATGATATTCCATTTAATGAAATATTTATTTAATAAAATTTTGGGATTCCATAGTTGTTATTAGAGTGATGTTTTGTTATTTTTCGAAATTATGACTTTAAAACATTAAAAGGAACCCTAGGGATAAGTCTACATATAGGAAACAATCCTGGAATTTTGGTGAAGTATTAATTTAGTGACTTTCATGAAATGAAATCCCTGTATGAATAATACACATGGATGTAGATTAAAATAGATGTACCTAGTTGTAATAACCCCCAAAACACCATATTGAACTTTACTAGATCAGGAAATAGTGCAAGGCAATGATCCTTTATGTACACCTATTTTGGAACTCCCAATGTATATGGTTGGTTAATAAAAATATTTTATGATCCATTATGAAGGATATACTGAATATGTAATTTTTATTAAATTATAACATATTAAAGAATGATTTATCAAGGATTAAAATAAAGTTACAATTATAATGTTCCTAAAAGTAACATATTTCTCACTAAAGTTTTATTCTGTAAGAATAATGGTGGGAAATAGGAGGAACTGCCTAAATGAAGTCTACAATGAATTTTGAATTGATAACCTTCCAATGGATGATGAAATGAAAAGCTTCATGAGGATGATGAATGAATAATCTAGATTTATTAATAACATCAGGAATCATTTTGTGTGACCAAATTCACCATGAAGAGAACAACTTTCCACTGAGTCCATTATGCACCAATGGCCACCATTTATTAGTGGATCTACTAACTCATTGATTTCTATGAAATGGATTACCAATATAAAAAAGGTAGTTTATATACTGCCCTATATATATAAATATAAATTTACATTGGACATAAACTTTTAAGAAGGATAATTTGATCAGTGGTGGACAACAATAAAAAACATAAATCCAAGAAGGAATATTGATTCGTTGGAGTAAGAAGCATTCAAGGGAATATTTTTCTCTAGATATTTTCCCCATTCGATGTGAGAAAAAATATATAAGGAATTAATAAAGCTGATCTAAATTGAAAATGAATTAGTGACAATCTATTAAATGAAATTTACAAGACTTGGTTGATTCACCTCTATCTTTGTTATGGATCATAAGGGAATGTATGCAAGATTATTTGGTGGACTAAGACCCCATATATGGAGGAATTTAGAAAAATGAGGCTATAAAATCTATGATGGGATAATATGATGTTATATAAATGTTGAATTAGAGTTTTTAGAGATGTATTAGTCACGTTGGATAAATGAAAATAAGAGATAAATGGATCTAAACAAAGGGAATAATTTTGATCACAGAAAAAGAGGAAAGAATGTGATACTTCCCAGATGAAACAAATGAAAAATAAATAAATCACATAACTGATTTATTAGGATTGGAAATTTATTAAAGAATGATAGATATGATAATATATCTTGGAACTATTATAGTGAGGTTAGACCTCAACTTATTAACAGTGATGACAATGAGAATATGGTGCATTCGCAAGATGAAGTTCAATGCTTCATGTGTGGAAAGCTTGGGAAAATTTCAATAAATGTCCAAATAAGAAGATAGTGAATGGAAACCAAGATCATACTAAATAGAGGTAATGTGATAATGGTTAATAATTTTCTTCCATGATGGAAAAAGTAGAGGACCCAAATGATGTGGTGGAAGGTACACTCATTGTTCTCTCAAAACAAGCAACTACATTTTTTTTCATACGGTTCTAAAAATTATTTTAATTCATACACATTTTCAAGGAATATAGATTCAATTACCATAATAATTTAAGTTGAGTCATTAGTGAAGATCCTTGGAGGGATTATCCTAGAATCAATATTTTATAGAATCTCTAGTATTAACATTATTGAGTAGAATCTCATCATAAATATAGTTGTCATACCCATGGATGAATTCGAAACTATAATAGGGACAGAATGGATCTAAAAATTTAATTCAAAGATAAAAGGTTGGATAATGGATATATCATTTTTATTAAATGAAAAAGATATAGTTATTTTCAATGGATATGTATCCTAGCCTGAGAATTATCTTGAAGAAGCTACCACATCCTTATTTATAGAGATAATCAGTGAAGAGTTAGAAGTAAATTAATATACAAAAATAAAAAAATTTCCCATGATTTAGAAATACATTAACATATTTCCTAAAGAGATAACTTGAACCCCCTTTGAAAGTGATGCATAAATATATATTGAAATGTAAATTGGATCCAAGTCAATATCAAATACCACATACATAATGGAAAATGTAGAGTTAGAGGAATTAAAGAAAAAATCCAAGATATTTTAGTGGAGGTATTTACCTAACTAAGTGCGTCTCATTGGGGAACACCTATTATATTTGTAAAAAATGAAGATGTATCAATAAGGATATGAATTTTTTAAATAGATATTAATAGGATCATAGTAAATAAAAAATATCCTCCCCTAAGGATTGAATATTTATTCTTCCATGTTCATGGAGCTAAATTCATCTCCAAGATTAACCTCTGATCTAGGAATCATTAATTGAGGTTAAATAAAGAAAATATTTCAAATAATACCTCCCAAATAAGATACCCAAATTATGTGTTATTGTTATGTAGTTCTACTTAACTAATTCTCCTTCAATATTTTTGTACTTTTGGAATCAATTCTTTAAGCACTACCTTGATAAAAGTATGGTAGTTTTTATTTATTATATTATGATATATTACAAAATTTGTGAGGAGAATGAGGATAATTTAAGGGTTATATTGAAAACTATTAGGAAGGAGAATCTATTTTGAAAATTCATAAAATGTGAATTTCAGTTACCATAAGTGGTATTATTGGGGAACATTGTAACTAATGAAGTAATATTATTTGAACCTACCAAGAAAAAGGTAACAAAGGAGTAGCCTCATCCTATAAAAGTAACTAATATTCATAATTTAATTGGTTTAGCAAGATATTATTGGATTTTTGTTAAATATATTTCACAAAATTCTAATCCAGTAACCAATTTAACTCATAAAGGAACTATGATGCTCTCGACAAAGGAGAGTGAAGAATGTTTCCATGAACCGAAGAGGAGATTGGTTACTACACCTTTATGAACTCTGCATAATGTAGGAGAATTATTTTTTATCTATAATGATTAATCTCTTAAAGGTATTGGGTGTTTCCTTATGAAAAATGATGGGGTGATCTCTTATGCATCTTTATAGTTAAAACCACATGAGTAGAATTATCCTATGCATGACTTGGAGTTAGATGGAGTCATTTTTTATATGACGATTTGGAAGAACTATAAATATTGTCAAGAATGTGATATATAAAAAACAATTGTATTTTAACGTATATATTCATGTAAAATAATTTAAAATGATACAAAAGAGATGGTAGGAGCTTCCAAAAGACTACGACTATTCAATTTATTATCACCCAAAATAGAAAATGAAGTCTACGATGCATTAAGTAGAAAACACCCTACTATCATGGGAATGATGAAGATTTAAAGAGATCAATTGATCAAAGACTTAGTAAGTTAGGAAATAGGAATCATAAGAGAATTTATATCATCAAATATTTTCCAAATTATTTATCAATCATCATTACTATATATTAAAAATAGAGATAAAAGATAATATCCTTTGATTAAAAAGAATTTAGAGTCTAGGGATAATTGAATTTTTTCTAAGTTAAATATTTATTGAGAAGGTGTAATGAAATTTCATAAAATCAAGGTATACCATATATCCCAGAGATAAATAAGGATCTAATGGATGAAGCTCATATATATACATTCTCTATACATCATGGAAGAACTATAATGTATAGGGGTCTTCATGATCATTATTGGTGGGATAATATGAAAAGAGATATTGATGACTAAACTGCATGGTGTTTGGTATGTCAACAAGTGATAGTGAATCGACAAATTCCTAAAGGGGAATTTAATCCAATATCCATACCAACATGTAAGTGAGACAATATCACTATATACTTCATAAATATTATCCCAGGAACATCCAAATAAAACAATAATATACCAGGAATTCGCAGTTCATCACTATTTAAGAATATTTCTCTCCTGACCAACTTTCCATGTTATATATATAGAAAGTGGTAAGGTTGAATGGGGTGACAAATTCAATCATTTCTGACCATGATCCAAGGTTAACATCCAAATTCTAGAGAATTCATCAATATTCTTTGAATACTAAATTGAATTTCAATATAACCTGTCACCCCAAACAAATTGTAATGTCCCTAATTCAGTAGACACTAAATCAGTGCCCCGAGTTGGGTCATCACATGACCTCAAGTGCGCCTCCCCAAACTCAATAGGTTTCTGACTAGTGGTGAGGGTCTCATAAGTCACGAGGGGAGACTATAGCCTCCAAACTAGAGTAAGAAAAAAAAACACAATAAAAATAATGAAAACAATATGAACAACCATCAAACATGAATAGCCAAACATCCCCCAAAACATGGTACAAACCATAATTCAACATTAACCATGTCATGAAATGGTAATAGTGAAAATGTAAATAAAAACCAAAATAAAGATGAATGACTAGATCCCCAGAACGAGTCCCAACTCTATGTATAGATCCTCATCCATGCGTATCCCAAGCCCAACTCAACATCCTATTAGAGGGTCGTTCCCTTTGTCCTAACCCGCAACCATTAAATCTACCTGAGTACCCAATAGCTTCCTGAGTTGGGTGTGAGTACAAAACATTATAGGCCACCACAAATGGTATATACAAAATATATAGTCTAAACATATAGTTCATGAAAGTGCGAAATAAATTGTTAGTAAAAAATGGATAGTTTGGGTTCCATTAGTTAACTTGTTTTACTTAATTTATTCCTATTATTTTTACCAATTTCATTTATTTTACCATCTACAATAATAAATCCATTTTTAACATGTTCCATAGATTAGGCATATAAATCATATACACTTGGGTCTAAGGAAATCAATCACTATGAATAGGGGAATAATTCATGTACCCATCTCAATTGGGATATACACATCAAATCAACACACTATCCTCACCACAAATCCTCCATACCGGTTGAACTCAACAATTAGGAGATGAGATCCTCCACCCCTTCCCTAACCTTTTCATTTTTTAGTGGAGTTTAGATCCTCAGTCCAACTCGACCTATGGTCATATATCCACATGTTAATACCCCACTCTACAAATCCTTGTTCACATTATTATTTAACCATTCAGCACACACATAACATATCACAACTAACAAAAACAGAAATCAAGTTCCCCAACCATCAAAAATTAATATAATACTATGACATAACCCATTAATACATTTTCTATTTTCAATTTATATATATTTTTCCCAATTACCATTCTCATGACTTAATAAATAAGTATATTCAATAACTCATGTACATTAACCAATATTAATCAATTAATATACGTTATCCCATTGAGCCCATTTATAATTTCTCAATAATTTTCCCACTTAAGAATTTCAATTACTATTCTGGTAACACATAACACAGCCACGTTATTACATTCAACCAATTAGGTTTACCCATAATTACCATGTAAGAAACCATTAAATATATTCATGAATTATCTTATTCAAACCATTTACTTTATCTTCAATTTTCAAGACATTTCATACATAACACTCTCATCATTTCATATATAATAATTCTATTGTGAATCTCAACATAATTCATAAATCCTTTGACACAATATCATTTAACTCAATTAACCCATTACTAAGCCTTTCCAAATAACAAATTAAGCCACCATCAAAGCTAGTCACAACTGTCAATATTCCATCATCCACTCAATTAACCATATTGATATGTTGAACATGGGATCTATGTTATTATGCATCAATTCCACCCTTGATTTTGTCAATTCATATGTTGAATAATGTCAGCATACCCTATGCATGGCCCCAAAATGGTCAAATTATCCTTGAAGAGTCCAACAGAAATCATGAGGGTTTAAAATCAAAATTTAGATTTTTCATTTTACCAAATCCCACTAAAGGCATTCAAATCACAATAAGAGGGAAGAAATATCTCAACCCACATGCACAAATCATTAATAAGATTATGTTATATAACATGTAGACCACCTACATTGAATCTGATGATGGACACACTTTTAATGAAAGCCTTAGATCCTGATCTAGACCCACTTTGAATAAAAAACTTATATTTCATCAGAAGAAGTGGGTTTTATGGATTTAGAAGAATATTTTCCAAAATAAAAATCCTAATCTAGATAAGAGAAGAGAGGAGATAATTAGACTTACCTGGATCTTTAATCCTCAACCGATGGTGCTCCAAACATCCAGGAAATGAGGGAGATAAATCCATAGAAGCTATTGATATGTCTATCTCATCACTGATGTTGATAGGGGATTAATGAGAGGAAAAATAAAGTATAACATAAATATTATTTAATGGTTATTTTGTAAATTTTCCTAACTTTACTGGGCTTCATGGTAAAGTTGCATAGTTTTACAAACTGTTCAAAAACCATGTGCAAGACTCTGTCCAAGGGGATATGGGTCACATAGATACATGGGGAGATCTATAATGGTTAGAATATGTTCTCCAACCTTGTGTAATTACATTTTCCAAGTCTCACAATTTGGAATT
Source organism: Viscum album (assembly GCA_963277665.1). Lineage (NCBI taxonomy): Eukaryota > Viridiplantae > Streptophyta > Magnoliopsida > Santalales > Viscaceae > Viscum > Viscum album. The sequence goes on along the minus strand of OY728122.1, from coordinate 1,643,501,315 downwards.
CCCCTTGTATGGTTTTCACTAACTATGAAGAAACCATGAAACATGCCCAGAAAGATCCCTTTTCTATCTCTTTCATGTTCAAAACCACTAAAACACCCCGCGAGACTCCTCATGAACTTGGGAATCCTTTATATTGAGAAAAAGGTGTGAATTAAACTGAAACTTAAATGAAAGCATAACATAAGAAAATTTGCGACCTTACACCCTCCCCACTATATAACTACTCATCCTCGTTCCATGCTCCCAAGCATCACTATGCTTCCACAACTAAGAGATGAGGCCACTAGGACTGACTATCCATTCTACGAAATTTCTATGTTTTTATATAAATATTAAAATGTGATCATAAAATTCAAAAAAATGCATGATCTTACTCCACATGACATCCTCACCATAACCCACAACATGTACTATATACTCCTCAAGAGGCGCATTAACATAAACCACACTTCAACCACTAGAACATCATAGTAAAAACATATGTAACAATTCCTAATTCACATCACGTGGAAACTTCTCACACAATATCATACCATCATGGGGGAACCAATCCAAATCCCATTGGTCAGATCCACTTTGTAACTCAGGACCCGAATCACTTGGTGTCATTTTACTCTACCTCAAAACCCTCATGGTGAACAAAACCCCATATCACCCGAAGGAAAAACATGATCCTTCCAATAACATTTCCAACTTATGTCAGTCCACCACACATTTCCCAAGGACCTGATTCCATAACTATACAACTGAATGTAAACAAATATCTCAGCGCACTTTACAATTCTAATTCAGGCTAACGCTCGCCATCAGGGCCACTCACCTGAACCGTGATCACTTGATTCTCTCCAACTCAGAACTCTGATCGCATCATCAACCAATAATTTTTTTTATAGTTTATCTATTATCTTATAACTATTTGGACCCCCACGATTGAATAAATACTACCATAATATCATCTCAACCTTCATATCACCTGACATGTTATAACTCACCATGCCCAAACATCCATTGTAGAATTACCCTATATTGGCATCTAGTATCGCATGTGAAACCACCTAGGACATCATTCACACACTATAAATTTGAAGACTAATATCAAATTGGCCTTACTCATGAATGAATTCATTTCTGAATGACACTTTCCATTATGACATCAACCAGAGGTGGGTCACTCTAACTAGACCCAGTCTTGTTTTCCAGTTCAAGTCAGACTGCCCCAGACTGGCTTATCCCAGAACACCAATCTTCTATCGATAAAACCCATATTCCTCAGGATCTAACTAACCTTAATCTTATCACTATCATCTAACATGCCTACCAAGGTCTTTCCCTGGTCCGCGATAGAATTATACCTATATGGAATCAATGCCCTCCAAACCATCATCAGTCTCCACTACCCCCATCAACATTCCCAACACAAGAGCTCCTATCATTCATACACTGAATAAAGAAGTTTAGGTTCTCACTCAACCCATTCCAAAATTTGAAATACACATATCACCCCAAAACATCCACCCTTGTTGATTTATAACTTTTCACATATGTCCCCCACTCCTAGCTGAGTTGGCCAATCCCTGACTGACTCTTTTAGGAATGTTTAGCTTCAGTGTTGGCATGAAACTAAATCACAAGTACATGGTGGCCTCAAACTACAAGTCATTCCAATAAAACCCAAAGAAACTTACCTGAGTCTACTACTGATTTTTTATAGTTATAGAACCTAACCCCTCTTTCAAAAAAGCATTGAAATGTATTACCACGCCCTCAGCAGCTATAACACAAACTTATCGAAATTTCAATTGGTACTACCAGGAAAAAAAATATACCACATGTCTTAAGATACATCCATAAAGAAGGCTCACCATGACTTCCTGATAGAACCAACATTCACCCCATAGGTTCCTCATTGTCATTACGGTGCCACTACATCAACTCAATGTTCTGCTCCCCACATCCAGGACTGAATTATCTATACCGTCCATAAGAGTGTCGTTACCATTAATCTCGTCAAGGGATTCCACCAACCATGTATTAAAATAAATCACAAGAAAAAACCCAAAACATATATACATGTATATTTAGTATTTCACCAAAATAGGATAAGAAGCATCACCAAATTTCTATTCCTAACTTCAGTAAATGACACACTTGGAGTTTGTCGACATCCAGTCCATCCCAAGAACTTCACCCAAAACCATCGATGGTGTAAATACCATATTCAAACTCCACATTTACAACCACCAAGAGTGTAAAATTGATGACTTCCCTCATCCAAACAAAATACCCTTATATTACTTGGTGTAAATCTAGAGCATCTCAATAAACCTGGGATGATGTCACGATGTTGGGCATGATCATCATTAGCTAAAGGTATGATAAATAGGTGTCGAAGAACAACAATTCCAACCTATTCATCACCAATGATACCCCCACTCTAGGAAACCTTGACATACCAAGTATCTCAGGATTACCTTCAACACATATCTCATCAGTACTTAACCACCACCACCAGGCATGATTTCTAACCAAGTCTCATCACCACTCCATGACCATCCTCCAAGAAGTCGTGAACCAATGTTTCATATGGAACTACATCTACCAAACCCCTAGATATATTTCAGTATGACCCCGATGGTTATCAAAAAAACACAATGGTCTATCACACTATTCAAAACCAATGATATTTCACATATCCACACTTCCCACTTCGATTTCACAAAGATCAATATATGTCTATCCTGAATGAAACCGCATCTTACCAGCACTTTCCCACATATAGAGCTCATTGGTGCCTTCAAGATTTCAGAGTTTCCTATGACTAATATTTTAGGGACATTAGTTCACACGAGACGACCATCACCTGACCATAGTCCAATGCCCACTTACTCAACTAGTCATTCCTTTTGGTTAGTTATCCTCATCATACCCAAGGCATCCTCAAAATATCACCCACTTCCAAACCATTTGTACAACAAGATCTACAATGTGACCACCCTCACCACGAGTGTTACCTTCAAAAATAATCATTGAACCACAATTCATTCTCCCTAGTCTCTTCTGATTGAAAATAACATTGACACCTCCAATAATCATCATTCAAAAAGAAGGGCTAGAGATCCATATGATACAATCCTTAAAACAAACCATATAATCTACCAAAATCACTTAAGCACCCTTATGAAAGAAACAGGGCACAATTACACCATTTACTGAAACTTGATGGTACTATTTATTCATAGATTCCACATTTGGAGAATCTCCCATGATTCATATTCTATGGCACCTGCATCACAAGGCTAGCCTCCAATTAGGTCACTATTGTTATCCCCTAAAACTATCCACACATAACCACAAATCAAGTCGCATCACTAAACCATAAAACTTTCCACATAGCCCTCTCTAGATCCCAAAAAATCTCAAGAGGTCCCTACTCACAAGGTTTCCAAAATTTAGGAACAATCATTATGGTTTTACATGCACTACATATGGTCACGACCCAGAATAATTTCCACACTCACATTACCGGATAAATCCACACAACCTGAAGGTCAAAACCTATCGAGAGTTCCCTAATAACAACCCCTATGTTGTATCATTAACAAAAAAGCCTCAAATCCCAAATCCAAGGTCACAAAATAGGGAACTCTCACTGCCTCAAACCACCCATACAAGGGTCAAATCGACAGCAAAAGGAATAAGAAGAACCTGGTTCTCCCAAATTCATATCATTACACGTCCTTTTATAATTAACATCACTATATTTGAACTCAACAATTCACATTATAAACATCCCAATGACCCAAATTTTTTAAAAAACATTCCTTATTCATGAACACAATCCAAAACTCCTTCCTCAATAAACACTTTGATGATTTATTGATGGGATTAAGCCACAGATGGATAAGATCTTACACTATCAACCTTAAACAACCCACTCCACATACACTGTCCCAATAGTTGTCATTAATCTTATAACACTACCGTCTACTATACCCACCTTGGGTCATGGTCAACATGGGTAACATAATTTAGTTAATTTGAATTATTTCATCAAACAATCCTTTTTAAAACATTCCCTCTTTCACAACAGAAATTTTTTCTATTAGGTGCATTCAACATTTCATAACTTGTTACAATAATTATTTTAACTCATTTATACCATCTATTAGACATTATTATTTAATAAACATTTTACTTTTAATTTTTATATAAAAAATTTCATTGTCTTCATTAGAAACCATTTTATTCAAAATTCCAAAGGACAGTAGTGCATTCTACTCTCTATGCCCCCCACACCCATCTCATGTGTTCCTATCGTGATGCATGCTACCTATATAATTAGGTGACATAAATGATTAATGAATGCACAGGCTCATGACACTCTAGACAAGAAAAAAAATATCATAAAAAATTCACATCACACATCATGTGCATCACCCAATGGTGAATTATCATTCAAATATAAAAACACACTACAAAAACAACAAATCCCACCCTAGGAAACATGGGTTTTCCACTATACATTGGTCAGCTACTCCCAAGCATGATCTCATTACCAAGTCCTGACACTTCCTAGACTCCAATATACCATCCTCAAATAGTATGACAAAAGAAGAAGAGTGAAAATCCTCTAATGAAACATTGTAATGTCCCCAACCTAGTAACCACTAAATTGGTGCCCCGAGACGGGTCGTTACATGACCTCAAGTGTGCCTCCCCATATTCCAGAGGTTTGGAACTAGTGGGGAGGGTCAGATAAGTCACATTGTGAGACTATACCCTCTAAACTAGTGTAATACACAATAGAACACAATATAAATAGTGGATACAATAAGAACAAAAAAAACATGCACATCCAAAAATCTCCCAAAACATGGAATAAACCATAATTCAACATTAACTATGTCATGAAACGTTAATAGTGAAAAAGAGAAAAAATACCAAAATAAAGTTGAATGGATAGATACCCACAACAGGTCCAGAATCCAATTCTAGATCCTCATCGATACATATCTCAATCCCAACTCAACATCCTTGTATAAGGTCCCTTACCCTTATCCTAACCTGGTACAAGGAAATATGCTCATGTACCCAATGGCGTCCCGAGCAGGGTGTGATTACAAAACTCAGTATGCCACCTACAAAAATGTCTACAAAATATCTAGTCTAAATAGATAGCACATGCATGTGATAAATAAATGATAAGTAAACACAAGGTAATTAGGGTTCGATTAGCTAACAAGGTTCACATAATTTATTCTTAGTATTTATCCAAATTTCATAACATATACTATCTTTATTACTTATTCCATTTTTGTAACAGGTTCCTTGTATTATGCATATACATCATCTACCCTTGGGTATAAAGAAATAAATCACTATGAATAAGGGAATAAGTCAAGTCCCTATCTCACTAGGGATATACACATCACATCAACAAAATATCCTCACCTCAAAGAAACATTAAGGGTGGAATGCAACCATTAGGGGAATAGATCCCCCAAACCCATCCCTAACCCTTGATTTTTTTTGTGGAGCTTAGTGCCATAGACTAATTCAACCCATTGGAAAAGATCCTCATGTCAATACCCAACTCTACCAAGCCATGTTCACATGATTGTTTAAAAATTCACTATAAACATACTATATAACAACTAACACAAATAGAAATCGTGTTCCCCAACAATCAACATGGAAGTTAATACTTTCCCATAACCCATTAACACATTTTCCATTTAAAATTTATATCCACTTATCACAATTCCCTTTATCATACCTTAACCCATAAGTATATTAAAAAACTCCCTTCCATTATACAATATTCATCAATTACCATACATTATCCCATTTATCATTTTTCAAGCATTTTCCCACTTATACATTTCATGTACAATTCTCGTATCACATAACACAACCACCTTATTATAATAAACCCATTATGTTTACCCCATAATTCTCATGTACTAACCAATTAAACTTATTCATCAATCCCCTTATAAAACACATTTACATGTTCTGCAATTCATTAGACATTTCTAATTTAAAATGATTATCATTTCATATATACTAATTCTGTCATGACCCGTACCTGAGGGGCCCATGCAGTGACTACCCCAAGCTAAACTCTGATAGTCCGGGGGATAGTGACTAGCATTGAGTAGGAATATCCCAAAAATGGGAGGTGTTTTCTTAATTAACTACACACACACACACCCATATCAAATCCCCAAATTATGAAATGTAAAAATACTAATTAAAAATCATGCATACAACTAAAATTCCAACAATAGAGTACCATATTAGGAATACACGTGAGTAAATAGGGCTAGAATACTATCCAACTAAAAGTGAAGTCTGGAAAAGTGAATACATTAGTTCCAAAAACTCATCCGTAGAAAAAAATACCTGAAGGGTAGGTATAGAAATAGTTTTCTGGAGTCGTTGAAGCATACCTCATCTTCCAATGATCTCTCTAAGCACCACCCAAACCCGGTCCACCAAGGACTCCTTCAATGAATCAATCATCATCACATGACATGACACATACATGCATAACCCGTGCATGGGAGTGTAAAAAAATACTCAAAAGGGACCCCAAAACCAAAATGGTAACAATACACAAAAATACACTGAAAAAACTCCTCAATCGACCCTACTTTATGAAAAGAGGAAGCGGGTGTTGGGTGAGATGGAAACCGCCAAGCAGTGGACTATAATTGAATATTGATGGTTCATATATGGAAGGGGTTATGAGGGGCGGTGGTGTGCTTCAGGATTTTTGGGGCTTTTTCCATATTGCCTTCAACGCTTACTATGGTCCGGGGAGCTCCCTAGGTGTGGAGGTTCGGGCCCTTGACTCTGGTTTGATGGTTTGTAGGAGAAGATGATTGGAGGTGTCCGAGATTGAATCTGACTCCAAGGTCCTTATGCAAGCCTTAACGGGATGTCAGGGGGTTCCGTGGGAGATGATTTATCTTATCGGAAGATGTAAGATGGGCACACATCATGGAAGGTTGATCCACCATATTATAAGGGATGCTAATTTTGTGGGTGATTCTCTTGCTCGTTTGGGTAGGTAGGATGAGTCTCTGAGGATCTTTGATAGTCTCCATTCTCTTTTTCTGGAGTGTGCCAGTATAGTGCAAGGGGATGCTCTTGAATTACATCACTTTCACCCACCATGATGGTCTGTCTTATGTTTTTGATCCCATATTTTGAAATAAAAAATATCTTTCGTCATTGCATGGAGAATCAATATCACAAATAGAGTCAATGGAGTAGAGAGAGTCAATTGTACACAGCACATAAATGGCGCAAGAAGTTTCAATGGAAAATTGAGCATCGATGGCACCCAGCGTGGCGATGGAACCCGAAACATCGATGGTGTATGGAGCGTCGATAGCGTAAAAATATTATATGGTGCATAAAGAGTCGATGGAACACAGAGCGTCAATGGAACATTGAGCGTCAATGGGTCATGAAGCAACCGAGTCACATAGTCACCATGGTGACATAATCCAAGTTAGACACATGATTTCGATCATAGTACACTTGTTCTAGGAGAGAATACTCCTCAATCCATTAGTTCATAAAACAAAATCTACAAAAAATCACATAGTGTATCTCAAAAGTACTGTTTCATCTCAAGGGTCCTAGAACCGCAAACAGTTCATCAAATGGACACACAGTTTGAATGATATATCCAATTTAGTAAAAAGGGTCCAGTCCGATCCGGGTTCGACCCTACTCGGTTTGGATAACCCAACCTGGCCCAATGGGTAACTGGACTACGGCCTGCTGTGCCACACATTCTAGCCATCTACACTAACAGAGTGGCCTAGTTCTCTAGCCCAGCCCACTTTTCCCGGGTTGGCCTTGCTCTGCCAGACTTGGACTGCCCTGGACCTGTCCCTCGAATCTACATGGTCGCTCGAACACATGGATAACTGGACCCCCACTCAATGCGGCACTGAACTACATTTTATGTGGCCTTCCTAGCTTCCCCAACTTGTCTCTTAGCCTGGCTACCAATGTGTGAGCCTGTCGATGCAGCCTCCAATCCACGTACCACCGTAGCCGTTGGGACCTCCGGTTCAAGCCCCTGGGCGCCATTTGTGGCCTCTACCATCGTAGGCCCTCATCCAAAGTGTTCCTGCATGTACCATGTCCAACTACTGCCACTGGTCTCCCTGTGGTTGGCCCGTACAAGCAATGATCTTCCTAGGCTGGTTGCCCCTACCGGGCCGTGCTGCCTCTATCACCAACTGCCCTTGGTGGAATCCTTTCCCTGCCACGCTCCGCCTGTACCAGACGAAGTCACTGCCTCTAGTCACCACCTTGTGCTGCCACCAACTTGCACAACCTTGGGATCAGATCCCCATCTCAAATCGTAATTTGTGAGGAATGTGTAACATTTGAAAAAAATAGACAAAGCACATGAACAACCAAATGGATAGATCTTGGCATTTTCCATGTCAGACTTGATCCGTTCACATTAGAATATTTAACAAAGAATAATCAAACAACAATAAAAAAGATCTAGCGTGCCTTTAAACCCCACATAGTTTATACATCCAACAAGAATGATAAAACAATAGATCATCTTGTCTGTGGGTTGGTCTGAATTCATTGCTGAAACTAATAAGGGAAATGAAATCACAAAGAGATCAAAACCCTACCTTGATGACTGGACCAGACATTGATGTAGAACAGAGGTCCGTGTCATCGTCATTCCACGAACTACTGGAATTCATACTAGGGAGATATCTTCCTTCCCTTTACGTATGGGGAATCCTAGGGTTATGGTGATAACCCTAAATTCCTATGACATGGATTATTAAAAAGCCACCACTACGTCAACACATAACGCTCAATAAAATATTTTTTTATTAGATATTTTAATGAAGACTATGTCTAACATCTAATTATAACCCTAGACCCATGCAGATTGATTTTAGGCCCTACCTAAGGTAAATATTTTGTTCTGGATGTAAAGGTTCCCCCATATTTCTATTCCGAGAACCCTTTTAGATGTTATTATGGTTTAATGAAGAAAGTTCTCACACACTTTATTAAAAACATAAGATATTTTGATGAATCATTCAGCGAATATTGGTCTCAGAATCTCACTCTGTCTTAGATACTAGTTATTGAAATTTACCAATTAATTTCTAAAAATAAATTTTGGATAATTTGAGACATTAAAAATTCCTTTGGTAATCTTGACATAATTCATAAATCTTTTCACACATTCTCATTTAACTCTATTAACCCATTACTAATCCAAGCCACACAACCCATTAAGCCATTATCAAATCTAGGGAAAAGTGAAAATATTATATAATCAACTTAATTAATTATATTAACATGTTAAACAAGGTCTCTATGTTATTATGAATCAATTCCACCTTCACTTTGTTAATTTCTATGTTCTGGAATGTTGGAACACCCCATTGGTGGGCCCAAATTGGTAAAATCAACCTCAATAAATCCCAAAATGATCAGGATAGTTTCATATCATTATTTAGATGTTCCTTTTACCAAATTATACCCAAACCATTCAAAGCATAATAAGAGATAATCAATATCTCAACACACATGCACAGATTAATAACAAAACTATGAGATATAACTTCTAGACAGCCTACCTAGAAATAAATGATGGACACACGCCTAATCATTTCCCTAGATCCTGATCGAAACCCCCATTGAATCAATAATCTATATTCTATCATAAAAAGAAGGTTTTTTGATTTATAATAAGATTTTAAAAAATAAAACCCCTAATCCAGGAAAGTGATGAGAGGAGAAGATTAGACTTACCTGGATCATCGATCGACAACTGATGACACTCTAAATGGCCATGAAATGAGGGAGGGTAAACCTTGGAAGATATTTAGGGTTCCATCTCTTCACTAGTATTGAGTGGGGAAAATGAGAGGAAAACTTGGGTATAACATAAAAACATCGTAATGGAAATTTTGTATATTTTCCCAACATTACTGTGCCGCACAGTTTTTCCAAACCATGTGGAACCTGTACACAATCCTCTATCCAAGGAGAGTTGGGACACACAGTTACCTGGGGAGCTACACATGGTTTACCAAACCATGCTCCAACGATGCGTAATTCCACATCCTCATTCCTCATAGTTTGGTCTTCCCCTCACATGGTTTTTAATAACCACACGCCAATCATGTATCATTCCCAAAAGATCGTTTTCCCTCTATTTTATGTCCTAAACCCCCAAAAAACCCCTAGAATCCTCATGATCATGGGGAAAATTTATTTATCCAAATGGGAGAGACATAAACTGAAACATAAATTAAAACATACCTTAAAAAATCTAGGATCTTACAAAGATGACCAATATGAAAGGACTATTTAGATAGGTGAGGACATGATGAGAGGATTATCAATGAAATTTAATATTGAATGGGACCAACACATCCAATTAGTTGATCACTCATGAAATAAAAATTTCTACTCAATTATTCCAATAAACTATATAATAATATATATGGTAACTGATGTATAACTCAAACTTATTAGGATGATGTTGGAAAGAGGGAGAAACATTGAGTTGATCTTGTATTCTAAATGACATAAATGTTTATTCCATACAACAATTCAGAAAATATGATCAGAGTTAGAAAACTATCTATGATAAAAACTATCCAAGGGACTTGGATTTTGATGTTAGAGAGAATTTTTTCCTTATGATATCACCATGGAAGAGATTCATGTAGTTTTTAAAGAAAGGGAATCTTAAACCTAGGTACATTGGACCCTTTTAAATCCTTGATCTCATTGGAGTACTGACATATAGTCTATAAATTACACCAAATCAATCTCAAATTAATGATTTTTTTCCACATATCTCTCTTGAGAATGTATATACCTGATCTCTCACATGTTCCAAATTCGAAGGTGGTACAATTTGAACATGACCTCTCTTATAAGGAAAAGCTTAGGGAGATATTGGATCAAAGAGACAATGTTATAATAAAGAATAAAAATCATCTTTTCAAATTATTTTGGAGGAACTATAATTATCAATAGGTGACATGGGGACTAGAGGAAAAAATGAAACAAAAGTACCCTAACATTTTCTCAACCAAGAAAATGTGTTTAAATTTCAGTGATTAAATTTCTAAAGTGGAGAATAATATAATGAATCATGATTTGATTAAATGATATTTGTATCCTGAGAAATTGAATGATATATTATATAATATTATAAACATAAAAAATATAGAGGAACCAATAAAACCTTATCTTTTTAATAATGATCATTATATTAGTCTACTACGAAACCATTGAAAATTCCAAATATTAAAATTTTACAAAAAATATAATATAAAAGAGATAAAATATAAAAATATGGATTACCATAATATGATATAATCTTAAACCACTTTTCCAATACTATATAAATGGAATAAAATACTAGTAAATAAATCAAAATCTTATAAAATGAAAATATAACCTTATGAGGAATTATCGTGAATATTGATTGAAATAATGAAGTGGAATTCATATAGAGCTAGGCGACTGTTTGAATAATAACAAGATTGTTGTTCAAACATGATAGTCGGTAAGTATAGCCATTGATATATTTTACCATTGGGAACAATAACCATTGGTAAGAATTATATCATTATAATTTTTGTGTTCAAGTAGTAATGTCACTATATAATTGATGTTTAATAGACAAACTATGGCCTCAAGGAGTGGAGTTATTTGGTTTGAATCCCATTTGTCCAAACATGAAATAAAGGTAACATCATTGGGGTTATACCTTGACCAATCCCATGAAAAATCTACAAAAATTGAGTAATGAAAGAAATATCCTATGTGATAAGTTTGAGTTAGTATATATTACTACTGAGTCAATGTTAGCTAAGCCACCTCATGAAACTATTGACATCACACACATTACCCTTAGGGAGTACATGAGTCTAATAAGGGGTTATGTTTCTAGGATTTATTTACATAAATTGTAAATTCCTTTGTAGAAATAAAATATTCATTCAATCCCCTTTTTATAATAATAATTTTTGATAAAATATATCATTAAGACCAATTTGATAAGTTTATTGTTGGATGAAAATGAAATATAATTGTATTTTTATAAAATTTTTACCAATTTTTAATAAACTAATTTATTTTTAATAATATGTTTCTAAATTAACTATACTTTTAAAATAATTTTTTTAAATATAAATGATAAAATAATTTTATAATTTCTTAGTAAAATTTTATATGTTTCTGTAATTTTTTTTTATTAAAAACTGTTATTTTTTTATGAATAAGGTTGATTTAATTTAAACAATACAAATCTAATATTTATAGAATTATTTTTATAAAATAAAAATTATATTTTGAATCAGCATTTTGAAATTAGGATAGTGCAATTTTATGAGAATTTTATAAAATAAATTATTTTTCAGGGAATACCAAAACACAGTTTTTTGTTTTCGATATGTTTCAAGACATAATAATTGTTCCATAGTGTTGTAATAAATAAATAAAAACAATAAACAACCTAAAATATTTTATTTTATTTGAATTTAATATTTTAATATATTTTAGTCAATTTATGATCCTTTAAGTGACTTTCCAAAGTCTAAAATAATAAATTTGATTTAAAAAACATTATTTTATGGAAAAAATATGTATCCATTCCCAAATATGTTTAAAATAATGGAGTTAAGTTCTTAATGATTTAAAATAACATAAAATGGCTCTCAAATTTCCTATACCAAGATAAAAACTATGGTTAAACTAATGGTTTGGAATTTTTCACAACCTATATTTCTAATACATATATTTCAAAATTTATAAACAATTCCTCAACTTTTTATATAAATAACAACCCATTTAATGCATCCCCTTCACTCCCAATCTATCCTCCATGATTTTTTAGTATTTTTTATTCACAATGAATCCCCCAAGGTGTATGTAATCCTCCAATGTTCTAATCCTTAATATTTTGGTGAAATACTTCAAGGTAAGGGAATTCTCATCCTCTTTTTTTCCATTCAAGTAATTATTTTTTATACCACATATAAAGGGTATGTTACTTTCTTTACATAATATTATGGTCATAACCTTACTACTAAAATAATTTTTTATCAAAGGGAAACATTTATTATCCCTCATTTTTTAGTTTTCTAAAAACACATTTTATATTAATGATGCTGCAAAATTTACTTATCAAATTTCTCTCTTTTACATGAGAAATTCTAATTTATTTCATTTAAATTCCCAAACCTATTAATTTAACATTGGTATTCACATATATGTAAAAATTATTTGTTTACTCAAGTATTAAATATTTCCAATCCATATTCCATTTTCATGGGTTAAAAGTAACATAATATTTTTGTCTTTAAGAACTTTTATACACCATGGTTTTGATAAGAAACCCGTTAATTATTCTCTAAGAGTTATGAATGTAATGATTAATTATGATCTATGTGGATCACATTAATGAATAAATATTAAGGTTGTACTATGGTATCTCTCCAATGTATTATGTAAAAAATTTAATCTCTATAGATGACATGTTTTACA